>OZ034810.1:25931132-26593632 GCA_964028335.1 Altica lythri
TCTACCACAGTTCACCGTCTGAACGGTTTTAAATCTCCAAATCTACCTACTGTCTGTTTCTTGATCTATCTACGTTTCGACCGAAATAAAATAAGAAAAGAGAAAACCATAAGGATTGAACAAACCACATGAATAAAAGGCGTTTTACTTACCACAGAAGATTACACAAAATATCCTTCCACGAGGATTTTTTCCAACGAATCTACCAAAATAACAGGAAAACTAACTCCAACAATATTCGATAGGAAAAACTGAGGTTTAGTTTCAAAAATCCAAAATTAATTGTTACGGATTCACCGTGATTTAAAACTTAAACCAAAAATCTTCTGGATGCCACGTTCTTACAACAAAAGCTGGTAAACGAAAAAGACCTGGTTCTCTCGTATCACATGCACCAGAGTTTGACACACGTCGAAATAAGAGATGGCCTCTACTACTATAGGGACAATAAACGTAGGATCAACAGCTACCAACGTACGAGCAAACAGTGATCGTTTAATAATAACAGATCTTATTACTTAACAAGATAACACCAAAAATCCCAGTATTACTCAATTTCTCGTTCATATAAAATCTGTAGATGTCGGATGCTAAAATAACGAACTGCAGACGACAACATTCTAAGTTTTACGACGAAAGAAAAAAAAGAAAAGAAGAATTCGCCTCGTTGTATGACAGTAGTTCAAATCAATCACCTTAACCCCACAATATTGTTCTGAATTTAATAAATAGACTTACAAAACAATATTAGTAATAATTTGTGGCCAGAACATATTTATAAGTTGATGATTAACTATAACTGAACTAAAATCAACCTGAACCTATCACGATTTACTCCTTAATAACGGAGAATTCATAAGGTAAGCAATTAGTTATAACTATTGTGAATTTAAACCCGTGACACATTATCTAACTATGTCGCAGAATTCTGTGCTTTGGGTTAGGAGTTTTAACCCACACACAGATCCAGGTTTTATATCTGGATCACATTGACATCATGTCACGAGATACGTTTGTATTTTTTTTATTGCGGTTATTTTGTTTTATTATATTGTTTGTGTCATTTTTCACTAAATTATGTTACTGCTTTTACCAACATATTTAGGTTGTTAAATGGGTTTATTGGACAATGAGTTGCAATTTCTTCAATTAATTTATCTCAAATGATTAATCCAGCTCAATAAACTGAATATATATATTTAATACTTTTAATGATACCCGAATGTGTCGCATACCATTGGACGAGGGTTAAAAGCTATTTGAAAGGAGAAATAGTGCAAGGTGAAGGTGTTCAGAATTGGTACAGCCATTAGCGATCGTGAAAATCTCATTCCCGCCCTAATTACATTGTCGCCGGATTCGGGTCGACGGATTAATGTGACCTTTCACATCTAATTACAGATAATCATTATACGCCTAATTACTTCTACGATTGTATTGATAAATTTTGCATGGATTGCTTAAACGGTTTTTAATTATACTGATAGAACTTTACATTACAAGAATTGGTTATCATATTTTATTTAAATTCCTGGCAAAGGTCGTCGTGGTTTTACTTCACTTAACTTTTAATTGATGGAAACATTAGGCAAATTGTCAAAAACTGCAAATATTCTTGGAAAAGTTGTAAAATATTTACAAGATTTCAAATGTTTAATATCTTACCTAGGTACTTAGTTAAATAACACTTTCCTTGTATTTTTTGAAATGTGAAAGATATTAATATTTTAAGGTATTCAATCCTCTATTTCCGCATTTAAATTTACACATCTATAATTTTTTTAAAATTTTCTTTTGTGTATTTAAATTAGTCATTTTCGTATTTCAGTTTCCCTATACAAATTGTCTTACAAAGCTGAAATTTGTCGTTATAAATTACAAACTAAATAAGAGACTAAACGCAAAAGTACCTACTACTCAAAACCGTACGCAATTTCATTAGAATAGAATAGGCTATTATTTCTCAGAAGATACAAACAAAACGCTTTGCTACAAAATGTCGGTTTTACACAAAACATCCAACCTCTTGAAAGCACAAACAAACAAGCTTAAGCTCGAGGAAAGCGAACTTTGGCAGTTGATTAATGGCCCCCTATAGCAATTGACCCTGAAGAGTTTTGCATCTGAACTTTGACTTGCGGTTGAAAGAATCATTTATCAATACACTTCGTGTGGATTTCTTACCGATAATTCCTGAACGAGATGGCAGGTTAAACGTCGACTTTTTCTGAATATATATGTTTACTTTATTCCAGATGAAATATTAGTTGCAATTTTTTCATTAGTTTATTGCTCTCGAACAGAGTTACATTTTTATTTGTCGATTTTGTGGTATGAGTTGCATTATTTTTATGTAATAAAGTTTTAAGGTTTGTTTGATTTGATAAAAAAAAAAGAAAATACACAAAAAAAGTAACGTAAGAGTTAGGTTGCCACGTATTTTAATGAATATAAAACAAAATCAAATTTTGATTAATTAATAAAAAGGTTAATCAATTTATTCCAATCGAAATCCAACTCCAGCTGAGATCGGTAGTGGTTGAACACATTAACTTAAATTTGTAAGACAATGAAAGAATAAAAATGAATTTAAATGAATAATACAATATTTGGAAGCTGACTTCTCTGAATTTACAATTAATGATCAAAACTAATGATTTAAATGTGCTTAACAAACTTAAATTTGACTTGCTAGTCACGACAAAATTATAACATTAAATTAAATCAAGATTTAACATAAAATTAATTTATAATAGTAAAAAAAACTAAAAGGAGTCTAGTTTCACATAAATAAACCTACATACAAGACACAAAGAAATACACAAAGATATTAAAACTAAGATTGCGACTATATGGCGTTATTAATCTATTAAAAATTGAAATATCGTAACTCACCTATTAAGATAGGGTTTCTTTCGTTAAACTCGTGACACCCTAGCTGTAGACGGGTAAAACAATTTCCTCGTTGCTAACTGCAATAATGGGGAATTCTGACCACGATTTGCTGTCTGAACGGTTTTAAATTACCAATTTTCCCTACTGTCTGCTCTATGCTCTACACTTCATTGGGAACGAAAGAACCATAAGATTTGAACCACCACATGAATAAATAAACGTGTTACTCACCACAGAAGATTTCCTAAATTTCGCTAAAGCGATTTTCCTACGAATCCAACAAAACAACTGGAAATCTCACTCCAATACTATTCGATAGGAAAACAGGGCTTAATTTTGTAAATCCAAGATAAATTGACTCCGATGAACAGAGATTACAACTTAAACCCATAAAATCTTCTCACTACCACGTTTTCAAGACAAAGGCTGGTAATGGAAAGAACGGATTCTCACATATCAACGTTCACGAAATTTGACACACGTCGAAATAAGAGGTGGCCTCTACTACTATAGGGACAATAACCGTAGGATCTTCAGCTACCAATTTACGAACAAACCGTGGTCGTTTAATACGACTGATCTTATTATTTATATAGATAACTACAAAAATCTCAACCTTACTTAATTTACTCGTTTATTTTAAATCTTATTACGCAAATAACAATTCCACGGAACAGCTGGCTGTAGAACCGCAATATCAATAGTTATCGACAAAAAGAAAGAGATAGTACTTCAGTCAGATGAAAGTGAAAGATGACAGTAATTTCAAAAAAAATAAACAGCTACATGAAATTTTCTTCCAAAACAATATTAGCAACATTAGGAATAATTTATGGCCAGAATATATTTATAAGTTGACGATTATCTATTACCGAACCAGATCAACCGGTTCCCGACCCAAGTAAACCTTTAATAATGGGAAATTTCAAGGTAGGACGACACTTATGTTTACAAATTAAAATATTTATCACTTACCCAAAAAAGCAGTCACACAATAAGATACTACATAAAGAACGAAGTTGGTTTCCTGTTGATCCCTCATTTGCTCATAAAAGAGCAAAAAGCGTCGAAATCATTAAAACGTTTATAGTATTGCTAATAATGATAAATCATAGATTTACTCCTACGAACTGGAAAATAAACGCCAATCCGCTGTGTGGGTGTTTCACAATGAAGAAAAACCTCTCGAAGAGTGTCAAAGAAAATGATCGCAACTTTTGTGTTAAAATCTGGTCATGTGGCCACAGTTGCTTTGGAAGATGGAAAAACGTTTACTTCCAAATGTATACAGGGTGTTAAAATTAACTTATATACACTTCATCTATGGTCGTGCAAATGGTAAGGCGAGGGAAGCGCTACGTCTGTATGTAGACTTTTTCCTTAATTCCCACATGTGTTTGGAAGACTGCACCAATGGTTGCGTGGGACAGGTACATTTGAGAAAAAGTCCTATAATTCCAGGAGATCAAGCTCGGTTTCTACCCCTAAGACAGAAGAAGCAATTTTGGCAGGAGAAACCAGAAACTAGTTTGCGAAAAATATCAGCTGAGGTAGCAATTGGGGTTACTCTGGTTTGGACAATACTTTACGAGCAGCAGCTTTACCCGAACCATGTCTAACAACTATATGCTCTAAATCCACTTGATCATCAGGTACATTTGGAGTTTTGCCGATGGTTTCTAAGAAATGATTTGTTGTACCACGACACTGATAGTGTTTTAATTGAATTCAATTTACTCTCAATAAATTCCATTTTAAATTCTAATGATCACTTTTATAATCTTTTAAGATCACGTTTTAGATAATAAGAGGTAATGGAAAATTAGAAACACTAACAGTAGATGTTGAGAGATAAGTTAAGTTTATTTATCAACGTCATTTATAATCTATGAGTGTTACCACTTTAAATTTCTATTATCTATCATTTGACATTAAAGTCTGTTTCTATTACTGTGTAGATTTATAATTTCTCTCTAGATGTATTAGAAATCGATTAATAATTTGGATTATCACGTCACTAACATTCAGTAATAATTAAGTGTAGAATTCTGTTATTATCACAAGAAGATCCCACTTTACAGTTATCGATGGCTTTTGGCAGTTTCGAATGACATCAGACCAGTGGTCGAACAGACCTCGAGGAACAAGTAATTTATCCTGGATAGTTTGTAAGTGGATCCTAGTGCCGACACGACTTCGTTAAATGGCCATCATTATTTTAGAAACTAGAACTATTTCTACTCTGACGACTCACTTCACAAATTTGTCTTGAAATTCAATCCGATATTGTATTTACAATGTGTAGGTATATAAAAAATGTATATCCTTTCTCACTTTTTTTGAATGTATGGGTTTACTGTGTACCAGAATTCAAAAATAGGTTAAGCGACATGAAAATCGTCACAAAAATAAGTATTGGAATTTACACTCTACTCTGTATCTTATTTTTAAGGTAGTCACAGCTTTTCCTGGCTATCAATTCCTACTAATTTCAGTACTAGGACACCACCGTGTGATGGCGCAATTAATTTCTCATATATTTATTCGGTAAAATACTGAATGAAACAAAATAAAGTGAAAACCTGGAAAGTAACAAGAAAATATGAGGAAAACTTTAAACAAAATAAAAAAACAAGGTAAAATCGTAAAAATATGAGTGTTAGGCGTTACGAAGTTCACATGTTAGCTACTAAATATAAAAATTTTAATATTGATAGAAATGTATTAACGGTACATTTACCACATCACATCCAACTATAACTTGTTAGCGACAACACAAAATTTGATTGATTCAGATTTTCAATGTAAACTTCACATAATTCACTGGACAACTTTGCAATTTAACGGTTTAGAATTTAAACTAAAGCAGGGCAAAATTAATTTGATATTATATTATGTAAGCTATGATAGATGTTGTATGTTGTGGTAGAAACCTAAATAGTGCAACTAATTTGGAGCCCTACTAAATACAGTTTAATACCTCTACTGTTTTATAATTCCCTAGTTCACGAGAAATGGCCACAATTTTACTTCCTGATTTATTTTACTTGTATACGAGGTCTGTCACATAATAAATAGGACAAAGAAAAAACGAATATTTTTTTGACTAAAATTATTATATTTAAAATAGTCCCCTTCAGAGTTAATAAAGCGATTTCTACAGTCCAAATTTTTTTTAAGGATTTCAGGTCTAGGCCTGGATCTGGAAATTTGGTGAGGGCCGAACAAGTGCTCTGCCAGAACTGAGACCACCTATGACCCATTGTGTATCCTCTCGTGTATGGGGATATCCACACCTCAGGCTGTCTTTAGGCCTAGAGATTTAAAATAGGTGATGAGGCTCCCGAGAGGGATCTCCCTGAGATCGGCTGGTGTAACCCAGTACTCACCCAACAGAGCAGTCATACATTATATGCTCTAATGTTTTTTCTTCCTGTATAGGGTGAAGTAAAAATGCATAGCGGCGATTCTGCTAATTTCATCCTAAAGAGATGTCTTCGTCTGGTCAAAGCCTTAAATTTTCTTGCTGTTTCCTCGCCAGGATAAGGTAATAACTACAGTTCGTTGTGTCAACCCAGCACTGTATAAAGCTTTAGTTAAAGTGCTGTTTAATAAGCTCCACGACAGCTTGATAGATGGGCGAGGACTAACATATTTGTAGGATTTCATCTCATTGGAGAGAAGGTTCTTCAAATGGTCGTTATCGCCTTTTGGATGGCCTCTACGATGCAAATGGAGTCTACTGAACAGAAAAACATCGTGTGGTTCTTCATCCGGAGAATATGGAGAGTAGTTGATGATTAAATGCCACTTTTTCTCAAATATTGGTAACAAGTGTCGATAGATGTAATGGTGCATTATTGTGCAACAAGCACCAGTTTCCTTCTACGCGATATTCTCGCCAAACACGACAAATACGCAAAAGTAAACGACTCACTCATAACACCAAGATAATACACAGCATTAACCTTTTGGCACCGCTAGAAGAATTGTCATTTTAAAAATCGTAAAACAACTCTAAACAACGAGGGGATTTATTTCTATTTAGTATTGAATAAAAAGAATTTAATTTAATAAAATCAGAAACAAAACCTACCCAAACAAGCTATAAATTGTAAAACTGGTAAAAAGCCGAAAAACGCAGGGTTGTGTTTAAATTTAATATTAAATGAAGAAAATCTAAATTAATGAAACATATTTAGTTAAATTTCAAAAACAACGTCTGTCCCAACAAGCTGTTTGTTTATAATACCATGACAAATTTTGCATCAATAATATAAATTAGGCAAATGTAAGCAAAATACATAAATATTAATATTCAAGAGCGATATATCACAAGATATCTTGTATTTAAAATGGCGCTGATGGCTCGAAAATACCGGTTCTAGGCGGATGCATAAATTATACAGCCAACGAAATTACCTCACGAAGGTGAATAAATATTAAAATAATAAATGGCTTATAGATTAGGTCGCTTCCTTTACCGGACGATTTTTTCTTTGCATCACTAACGCGAGAAATTTGAAAGTCGAAGTTTTTTGTTCGGTATTTATACAGATATTTAAATTTTGAATAACTTACATATTTTATTTTTTCAGTTTAACTTTTGGTCATACATCGCTATTACTATTACGCAGCTCTGAAAGTCGGAGAAGGTTAGATAGATATTCATTGGGTTTACAGATCTATTGTGAACACCCATTATCTCTAGAATAGGATTAGAGCACCTTGTCCAGCCCGGCCCTCTTAATGAGACTTAATAACCATGACCTCTCCACATAAATTGGGGCAACCGGTTTCTCATCTCCCAAATACCAGATACCGCCTTCTTGCAAGTCCTTCACATTGGCATAGGACATAGGACTCCTCTTGGCAGTATCGACAGAAATCTTCATCTGCTAAGTTTAGCTGACTCATGTGGTTTCTGAGCTGACAATGTCCTGTCAAGAGACTGACAATCATTTCGCATTTGTGATAGCAGATCTCAAGTAAATTTTGCTGAGTCTCCATTTATGAAGACTTTGGCTTGTCGCTTCCCCGGTGATTTTTCCCATCACTCCTGGGCCTTCTCTAGTCTCCATTTTTCAATGACTGGCTTTCTGAAGGTGTCAGCAACTCCGCCGAATGATTTCGGGTCAATCATTGGGATATTGGGATATCTTCTACTATATATACCCGACCCTGTGCCATCGGTTTACCAGATTGCCTTCCTTTGAATTGGGGGTACATTGTTCCATGAGTCCTTTTTCAGTAATTCTACTCGAATGATTCTCGCAAAGTTATACTTGGGACCTATCCTGCCCTAAGACATTCTCATTATTTGATATGCCTTAACCCTATTATATAGCTCCGCTTTCTATTTACCTTTAATTAAGTGGAAGCCTGGAATTGTAACATCCTGTTAATAGTCGCCATAGCCTCGTCCTATATGTAGTGGGTATGTTGGCGCTGTACCCATGGCCCCCACACCATTGCCTTTGAATGTTTCCAAGCTGCCTGATCGCCTCGGACTGTTTCGTTCGGACCGGTCGTGTTTGCTGAGGCCGCGTGGAGTCACTGTCAAATACCACATTGCACATTGCATGCGCATCAAGACAAGTGGTCTAATTGTAATTTGTGAATTACATAATAAAGAAATGATTATTTTTTACAAATAAATCACAAAATCACAAACTTTTATTACCATCTCCAAATCAAGTTTTATATAAGACAGGAGACAGTCAATATAAAACTTTAGTATTAAAGTTTTGAAATAATGTTAATATTAATTGTAGCTTGTAGACAGTATTGAACAAAATTAATTACTGAGAGATTATAAACCTTCGGCTTCGGCTTCTGCCGAAGGTTGTGGCGATTGCCGATTAATCAGCTTTGGCTTCGGCCAAAAATAGACCTTCGGTCGGACACTAATACATATATATATATATATATATATATATATATATATATATATATATATATATATATATATATATATATATATATACATTTTTGAGGTCAGGGGGGCCCAAAACGAAAAACTTTAGTCCCGAAGTCGTGACCTGCGGACCAGCTGAATAGCAGATATAAATCTACCAAAATACCAAATATTAATATTTTGTACATTGACACTGACTCTTTTATTTATTTATTTATATATACGGAAAATTCCAATTACTTTAATAGGGTAATATTAAAAGTCCTAAAACAATTTCAAGTTCTAGCAGATGCAGTAAGAACATTTAAAAACATTTTTACGGTGGCACAAACGAACTTTACTTTTCGACTTTTAAACGGGCCATGAGAGACCAGCACCTGATAACAAAACTTTCGTAAGTTTATACGTTTATTCAGTTAATTATGGAAGTTTGAGAAACTAAAAACATTAAGGTCGAGAGAAGAGTACCAATCGATGGAGATAAAACGTGATTGTTGGAAAAATAATACTGGCACAACAGTCCGTCTAATTGTGATATTCCCTCAGGATTTTGCAGATGACAACTTTATTTTCTCTATACCAATTTCCAGTTGTGTCATTTAGGATTACTTTTGTTTAACTGACAAGTTGATACAATCTAAATGGATGAAGCTACTTTTATTCTGTTTTTTTTTAAGAAATCCTAAGTAAACAATATATTTTAACAAGAGTTATCCATTAGCACAACTTTTGGTATATTAAATTAAACAACCATATTAAAAAATTCTGACAGAGAGTGCACTTTGATTATTTCATTTTTGACATTATAAAGTGAATTTTTATATTTACTAGCGGCCGCCCGCGACTTTATCCGCGTAAACTTTAGTTTTTTACCACCGAATTTCATACAAATTTTCAACCCCTATTTTAAATCCTAAGAAGTGAAATTTAAAAAAGTCATTTCTTAGTACATCACTACGTAATAAAAAAAATTATTCTTGAATTTTGAAGACTCTACGCGTCTATCGACAGTGTCATGTCAGCCAGCAGCAGCGTGTTATCGCCTCACCGCTCCACACACCCCACACATTAAAGCGCGAGTGGTATTAGGCTAATATTATTTTAAAACTATAAAAACTTGCATGCTATATGCATGCAAAATCTCAGCCCGATCGGTTTAAAACTGATAAAGTTTCATACAAACTTTCATCCCCTATTTTATCCCTTAGGGGTGAAATTTATCAGAATCCTTTTTTAAGGGATGTCTACGTCATAGTAGCTATATGCATGCAAAATCTCAATTCGATCGGTTTGAAATTGACAAAATTTTATACAAACTTTCATTCCCTATTTTATCCCCTTAGAGAAGGAATCTATCAAAATCCTTTCGTAAAGGATGCCTACGTCATAGTAGCTATATGCATGCAAAATCTCAGCCCGATCGGTTTAAAATTGACAAACTTTTATACAAACTTTCATCGCCTTTTTTATCCCCGTAGGCGTGGAATTTATCAAAATCCTTTTTTAGGGGATGCCTACGCTATAGAAGCTATATGCACGCAAAATCCCAGCCCGATAGGTTTAAAATTGACAAAGTTTCATAGAAACTTTCATCCCCTATTTTGTCCCCTTGGGGTGGAATTAATCAAAATCCTTTCTTAGCGGATGCCTACGTTATAACATCTACCTGCATGCCAAATTTCAGCCCCATCCGTCCAGCGGTTTGGGCTCTGTGTTGATAGATCACTATATCAGTCAGTCAGTCAGTCACCTTTGAGTTTTATATATATATATATATAGATATTGATGTTTGACATTTTATAATTGATTTGTCAAATCTAATATGACAGTTGACATCTTACAACTGATTTGACAAATTGAGATTGACATTTGACATGTTTAGATTGATTTGACATATTGCAACTGACATTTGACATTTTTCTATTGATTTGACATGTTGCAAGTGACATTTGACATTTTTCCATCGATTTGACATGTTTCAAGTGACATTTGACATTTTCTCATTCATTTAACTTTTAAAGACAACCCTCGTATTATATTTTATATGTGCTCAGAATAATACATTAAAATGATTTTTTGTAATAAATTTTGGTATATTATTCAAAAGTCAAATTTACTATTGTAATTCAAAGCGACATAACATACACATGTACTTTGAAAAGCATGATAGTATATAATTAATATCCATGTAGAAATTGAGTATCTCCAGTTTAATATCAAAACTAATGAAATTATTATTATCAAAAGCAGAACTTTAATACACCACGCAATGTTACCGAGTCGTTTGAGGCACGTTTCAGCGAGGCAAATTACACAAAAGCATCGGACAATAATGACGAGATAAGCTTGTACCAAAATTGTATCGTTTACCTTGTAAAGTTTGGGTCACTGCTTACATATCCCAAGTTAATTGATGTGGGATGTTGCACAATATGACTTCAAGCTACGTTCATGATACCGACTCGAATATTCTACTGTTTACATTTATGTAGAGTCGATTTTCTGTTTCTAAAGGGTATGCTATTGAAAATAAATTCTTTGATAGTCAAATTATTTCATTAATTATCAGGTAAATCGTCGAAAACGTATATGTGGGTACATATGTATGAATGATAAAAGTTATACTTCTTTGGCGTAAAAACACCAATGATAAAGTATATTCTAATGTCAAGATAGTAAAAGGCATCATTTATCGTCCTAATCTAAAGAAAAGGAAACCAAAAACGGTATAAATTTAGCAATCAGAAAAAAAAGAATTTTACAGAAATCACAAAATATTAAATCTGGATTACTAAATTTCTAATAATTATTTTATAAAACAGTTTAAAAAAAAATTGTGAAATTTTAAATTCGTTTAGACTACTGTTCATATTCCTAATGAAATTTATGAAGAGCTTTCGATGTGTGAAATTGTATAAAGCATACAGGAAATGTCTCAGAATTCAACAGAAAATGGGGAGAGCTGGTTTATTCGTGCGTGATCGTATTCAAAAGACTTCAAGGAAATATTGATCAAATCATTCTTTTTGTAAAAAAAAAAATTGGAGATGGAGGTTGTTCGTGAAAGAAACTGTTTGATTTAATGCAAGAATGTTTAGTCAAAGATTTTTGTTCGGATTTACTCTTATTTTGTAAATATATAATTCTAAAAGTATTTATTTTATACATAGAAATTTTCCCTCAAAGTAGCATTTTAAATATACTGCGTATTCATTTTGGTATTGCAAAGTCATCTTCTAGTTTCCTAACATTCAAACTCAGAACACTGATAATAGTATTATACGTTACAAGGTCGGTAGGTGACTTATTACAGTACGAGTCAGTTTACGGACGGGGCGACGTAGGAGCCAAGTCCGGAAATAAAAACGAGTACTGTAATAATGTCACATACGGTGATAGGGCAGTTTTGCCCTACATATTAATTTATTAGTTTATATTTTACTATATTGTTTTGTATTACATTTTACCAGGTCAAAGTCATTGCGTTAGATCTCGACACGTGTTTAAATAGTTTAATTTTTATTCTCACGTAGAATATGAGTTGGTAATAAAAGCAAGTTGTTGAGGTCGGACACGAGGAGTTCGGAGTCTGAGGTTGTCTGTAAGGGTCACCCTTTGGGGTATCCCTAAAACAGACCCTTGGGTCTGGGCCGTTGTGACTCTAAAATAATGACCCGTGTGCAGAATTAGCAGTTATTGTGTATATGTTGAATATGAGGTATTTATGTAGGTCAATTATTATGTGTGTTTTTTTATTTACGGTCAATCGTATTAAGTTTCAGATATGTATACAATATGTATTGTCGATAAACAAAAACTATCTTCAAGTGAATTTATTATAATTTTCTAATTGTTTCTTGTGTCTTAGTTGAAGTAATAAATATTCGTCAATGTACCCCATTCGTATCTACGTTATAATCTATGCCAATTAAATTAAATTTTCTTTAATTTTATTTTTTGTTGTATGTGTATATAGGGTACAGATATGGTAGTCTAGTAAATGTTTTATTTTATTTCTTTGTCAGCAAGTTGTGCATTTAATTCCGAAATAGTAAAACTGCACACACAGCAATAATTCAAGTTCAGATTATTGACATTGAACCTTTTTTTTAAACATTTATTTATCTTCTTGGTTAGAGATTTCAAATTTCTGTTAATTTAATTAAGTAGTATAATATTCTGTATTTTCATAGTATTTTTTTGTCGTAAATTGGGAAACAGACACCAAATATTTGGTATAGTCAATTTTCTTTTTAACTTTAAAGAAATGAATGTGGCATGTCAAGAGTAAGTACAAGAGTACAACGGACCAGAAACTTCGAAACTGCAAAACATGGTCGTTTTTTCTACATTGTAGAGATTATAGAATTATTTTTTATTGTAATATAGAATCTATAACATTGGGTATAAATTTTATTGAACTCGTTTGAATATTGTTATATATATATTTTTTTAAATCCTTATTAGTTTGGAATTTAAAGTTTCTATGGAGTTACTAAAAGGGATTTGATTATTGTGCTAGTTATTATTGTAGAGATCAAGATCTAGAAAGAAGCGGAAGGGAAAACAAACATTTTATTTTTATTTTTTGATGATTTTTTGTTTTTAGATTTCAGAACAGATGACTGGGAGTCTAGTGTAGTTAACCTGTTAAGTAAAAGGCTATCATGAAAAAGTTTTAAGGTAGTATTTGACTTCTATATTTTAGGTATTTAGTTTCCTTTTTTTAGATTTACGAAGTTCTGCTGAGAGACAGCAGAAAATTGAGTGTGCAGGAAGCACGGAAAAGTTTTTTCGTTTTTTTTTTAAGCAAAGTACCAAGATGAGCAGTTAATGGTTCCTGCTAGTATTTTTTTTATATAATTGTTTTTGTTGAGGGTCAGCAGAAAAGTTTGTGTGCAAAGTGTACACAGAGATTTGGTATTGATGATGGTCTCTACTAAAGGAGAGCGGAAATATTTTAAGTGCACATGAAGCACAATAGCTGATAATATCACCAAGAAAGGCAGATGATGGTTCCTGCCAATGATATTGGATGAGTTTTTTTTTTAGGTATAATAATGTCTGCTGAGGAACGGCAGATATGTTGGTGTGCAGGGTGCACATTGTTATATAATTGAGTTTGATAATGTCTGCTGGGAGATAGCAGGCGAGTTTGTGCGCAGTGCGCATATAGTATTGTATATTTGGGGCGAGAGGTTCGCCCAAGAGTTTTATGTGCCATGGTCCCACAAAGAGGATTGGGACAATATGTGAAGATTTAAATATAACACTCACTGACAAGAGTTCAAAAAAAAGGGAGACTAATGTGGTAAAGTGTTCGTATAGGAAGTCAAATACCCGTATGGGTATAAGTTCAAATTTGACTTTAATGTAAAGAATAGTAATTCCCTAATGCCCTTTCTAGACATATTCTAATAGTATTTGTTTTTGTATGTTTTAGGACCGAGTTATTTTGACGTTTTGACGTTTCACATTTGGAACTGTGACGTTCATGAATTTAGTAACGATAAAATAACATTTTTTGACGCTAAAGCTGTCAGATGAAGTCACAGGTTCAAAGGTCAAAAAGTGTGCTACAGTGGCTTACTATCTACTCACGTGTTTAAATAGTTTAATTTTTATTCTCACGTAGAATATGAATTGGCTATAAAAGCAAGTTGTTGAGGTCGGAAACGAGGATTTCGGAGTCTGAGGTTGTCTGTAAGGGTCACCCTTTGGGGTATCCCTAAAACAGACCCTTGGGTTTGGGCCGTTGTGACTCTTGACTTATTTTCGTGAGTAAGTGTGACATGCCACCATATAGATTAATTTGCTAAGATTAGTTAAGTATTTAGTTCGTTATTCATATTTTAATTATTCATTGTTATTGCTTGTTTATTCGTTAATATATTTGTTGTTTGTTTCCTGGTGTTTATCTCATCTTCCCCTTGGTTAGTTTTCTGCCTTCAGCAGGATACCTAACCAGGGGGCAGATAACCACGTCCTGGGTGGGAAGTGCCTTCAGTTAGCTACCCCTCATCCCAAAACACTAAGGCACATTCTTCTAATCCCCCCGGGCGTGACAATAACACCTAAAGACCATGCGTATTATATTTTATTTCATCCTGTTTTTATAAATTAATAAATTCATAAAAATTTTAACCGTAGTTCGTAACTTGATTAGTTAGGTCAAATTACCTTGAAAGCCATCTATTACTGTTAAATATTTTTTTTAATATTAAGATTTAATTGTTAATATAAAATTGAATAACATTGACCTCTTTTTAAATATGGCAGTAAAAGTAAGTAATTAATTACATTACAGTACCTGATACCGTAATGTTTTACTTACCGGCAGGATGAAATAAAAAGTTATTTACCTACTAAATTTTGTGTATGTACACAGATACTGACAGCTTACTATTTAAATTTTTAGTAGTATTTTGTTGCCAATGTTTGGTTAATCAAGATACTCTCATATTGCGTCTTTATTATATTTGACATGCGTCACATCTAGATATTTAAATAAAAACAAATCCGAAACCAAATTTGTTGACAAAATCAAACATTCATTTTCAATACATAAAAACAAGGATACCAGAAACAGGATATACATAATTTTACATTTGTCTTTTTTTTTTGTACCCACACGTATAGAAAGTTATGAAGCGTCGAGTTACAAAACGCTTTTACGGAAATTGCACTTTTAAACACGCTCGACGCATATTATTTTAAAAAGCGTTGCTCATCATTATACTCAGAAATGACAAAAATACGTGTAGAGGTGTCTTGTGTTTCGTTTAACATTTTATTGAAAGCTCACTAATTTTTGTACTGTGCTTTTGGAACAAAGAGGAATTGTTTGAAGATTTTTGTCAGTATAAATATTTTTTACTGTATCAGAATTTTTGTATAAAAATAAGAAATTTTAAACGAACCTTTAAAAAAGTTTGATCAATTTTTTTGTAACGTTAAATGTTCCACAACAACTTTAACTTAACATATGGCTGATGGTAGCAATCTAATTTATTTATTGGTACAGAAATAACAGTTAATGATCTGAAAAGTAAGTAGGGATATAATTTTTTTTCCATTTGAAGTAATATGTAGGTTGGAAGATATAGATATTCTAGATGTTCGAATGCCGCCCAAAGGGAACTGCGTAATTAACTAACTGGGTTTCAGTGATTAAATTTATGGTAAGGAATACACCAAAAATAGCTCTCAGCAAATTTGTTCATAGCTCATTGCTGATGATATATATCCCGAGGAAATTAGATTTGTTTCGAGAATTGAGAATTCGTTAACGAGCTTACTCAGTTATATGGAATTGAAAATTTGACATCATGAAATTATATCGTTCGTTTTCCTTCACTGCGTGCACGTTTTTCAGTTTTAATTCTCTTTTCCAGCGAGTTACTCAATTAACAAACTTTTATAAATATATTTTTAGTCATTTAACGCTACACGGTATTAATGAAACAGATGTAGCCTAGCTGTTTGGGATTAGAGTTAGAGGCACTTCTCATGCAGGTCGTATTTAGGTATATAAACACCTTGTTGGCATCTTCCTAAAGACAGTTATATAACCTAGTGGAACAGGAACTCTAAAAGTTTATTTAATACTGTTTTTGATACTGTTTATCCTTTTTTGTGTCTGTTGTTAACTATATTAAGGTTTCTGATACTACTGATACTGTTTTTGAGAACTAATTCGTATAGGTTAAGACTGTTGTGTAAGTTGAGACTGTTTTTGTCTATTAAGACCATTATGTGTCAGTTCAGACTATTTTTGTATCTGTTAACTCTACTATAAGTATATATAAAAATGAATGTTTGTCTGTATGTCTGTATGTCTGTATGTACTCAATGAACTCAAAAACTACTGGACCGATTTTTATGAAAATTGGTATACATATGTATTTTTCCACGGAGAAGGTTTGTGTGTTATGCTCATTGATGCCACTCGCCACCAGGTGGCGCTGCAGAGTAGCAACTTCTGTCCCGTTCAACCGATTGTCATGAAAATTGGTATGTGTATGTATTTTTCCACGGAGAAGGTTTTTGTGATATGTTCATTGATGCCACTCGCCAACAGGTGGCGCTGAAGAGTAGCAACTTCTGTCCCGTTCAACCGATTGTCATAAAAATTGGTATGTATATGTATTTTTCGACAAAGTAGATTTGTATGGTATGCTTATTAATGCTACTCGCCACCAGGTGGCGCTGCAGAGTAGCAACTTCTGCCCCATTCAACTGATTATCATGAAAATTGGTATGTGTATGTATTTTTCCACGGAGAAGATTTGTATGATATGCTCATTGATGCCACTCGCCACCAGGTGGCGCAACTTCTGGCCCGTTCAACCGATTGTCATAAAAATCGGTTTGATGATGTATTTTTTAGGGGTAAGATGAATATGATATTCGTATTAATGGAAGTTACCACCAGATGGCGCTTCCATGTATCAAATTCAATACTGATTAATAGAAATCTATACGAATTCGTATAAATATAAGTTCGAAAAATATATTTTTGGTGCGATAAGTAAAACAAAACTATAAACTTTCTTTCCGTCTCTATCTCTTCTCCCTTTTATTTTTCTTAAATTTATTTTAGTTATTGGCGTAGCAACGCGCGCCGGGTACAGCTAGTATTTAATGATTTTAAACTGTTTTTGATACTGTTTGATACCGATTTTGTGCCTGTTGAGAATATTTTAATGTTTTTTAAGATTGTTTTAATAATTTGGTACTCTTTACTTGTACGTTAACAATGATTTTGTGTCTGTTGAGGTTGTTTATGTGTGTATTGAGTCTGTTTTAATGATTTGATACTGCATTTATGTGTGTTGAGGCTGTTTTTTATGTATATTGAGCCTGTGTTTTTGTTTGTTGAGAATGTTTTTGTATGTGTTGAGACTGTTTTAATAATTTCGTACTCTTTACTTATGTGTAGAGTCTGTTGAAATTTATTTTGTGTCTGATGAACCTTTTCATCTATCTGTTAATGGTTTGATACTGTTTATGTCTTTGTTGTGGCAGTTTATTAATTTGTTAAAACTAATTTAATGATTTGATACTGTTTTCGTGTCAGTTCAGACTGTTGCGATTGTTTATGTCTCTATTCAGACGTTTTTTTGTATCTGTTGAGCCGTATTTATTATTAATAAGTTGTTTTGATAGTGTTTAGACTGTTTTTTGTCTGTTGAGACTTTTTTGATGTCTGTTGAGACTGTTTTAATCGTTTAGTAGTCCCTTGACTGGTGCATGGCCCGTAATGAAACCTATAATATTTTGTAGCTAATTTCTGCTGATTTTGCGCAGTGTTACAGCTCTTATAGCACACTTTTGTGTATTATATATTCTGTTGGGTAAATTTCCCGCTTACGTCCCACGGGAACCAGTTTCAGACCTGCGGGAATTTTATTTAAAGATTTCTTACTTCACAAATAATTATTATATCAATATTTACTAAGTCTTCGGAGTTCGAAAAACAAAATAGACTCATATGTATATATCAAGCTCAGTTTGTTTTGAGTAAACATTGAAATGAAGAAACAAACGCCGTCAGCAATTAACTTGAAAACTGTGATCAAACATCAACAATTCGAAATGTATATTAATAATATCCTCAACATCCTCGACTTTTGTTTACTTTTGGTAAATGAAAATGGCACAATTCATATTCCCTTTTATCAAAACCCTTGATTGCAATTAATATAAACTTCCTATAGGTTAGAGTCAGTTCCTCTTTGGACGACTATACGTTCCATTTCGTTTTATACGCTAATTTAGATTCCTGGCTTGAGTTTCAATATCTGCATTTGATTTTCTGCTCAAATCTACTCTCAGATGTGTTTTTATTTTATTTTAGTTTAGTTTAAACCATTTGTGGTGGAAATTCTGCCGATCGAGGGCAAACGATAATTGGTTTACTACTCGAAGCTGATTTTGCAGCATTTAACAGCTTTTCAAATATACCACTAGTTACTGAATAAATCCAGTTTAACTTTTATAATATTTTGATATTAAATAATATATTGTAATGTTATAGTAAATAATTAAAACTAGATATAAAAGATTTTAAACACAATTTATATACAGGAATCAATGAATTGACGTTGATGCTGTTTCGAGTGTTTTTCTGTTTGTTAAGACTGTTTTTGTCTGTTGAAATTGTTTTAATGGTTCTCAAGTTTTTATGTCTGTCGAGACTGATTTTGTGTCTGCTAATACTGATTTTGTGTCTGTTGAGGCTGCTTATGTATCTGCTAAAACTGTTTTAATGGTTTGATACTATACTGTTTTTGTACTCTTTTTAATTTTTTACATTTCTTTTTTGAATTTTTCCACAAAGCTTTATATAACTTTATAGACAGTTACACTTTTTAGTGTCATTTTTTATGGTCATCCCTACCGCTAGCAATAGCCAATAAAAAAGACAGTTTTAATAAAATTTGTGGTGGTCTCAAAAATGTATTTCATCCGTGTAGTTCTCTAAATAGTTAAACACAAGTTAGTTTTGGTCCACTCCTGCGGTAGTTTCCCATATTGATCGCAATTTAGAATATCCTCTACATCACTAGTAGTTACCTGTATCTATTATTATTTCCATGCAACGAAGGTAATTAGAAATTTCTAAAAATACGTTGAAACTAATAATTAATAACTACAAGTGCTTTAAATTTTTGTTTACATACATAAACAAAAGAATAAAAACTGAAGCAAATGCGTAATTGCAATTTCCCGAGTAGCCAACCATAAAAACTTAATAGATATTAAAAAAAAAACATAATTTTCAGCTGGTGGAAAGTTTTATAGAAACTTTTTGGAATTCAATTAGGCAAACATTAATTTCTTGAAAGAAGCACCACCTACACGGTTCATTAATCAAAGTCATCGAGATCTTTTCATTGGCAAGGTAAAGGTTTGAAAATTGTTTGAAACATAATTACTCCCATATTTAGGTAAATAAGAACCAAAAAGCACGAGAGGCGTATTGATTAAAGGCAGGTAGATACTGTTGTCGGTGATTGCAAACGCTCTATTTACTTGTAAATTAAAGGGAACTTTGTGAAATTCACTTTGTATAGGATATAGCACTAACAAGAACTTCGTTCTTGTAAAACTCAACTTTCTATCTATAAATTTTATAGTTTACAGTTTTATAAACTCCTTTGTAAACTTCTTTTGGCGCGTTAGAAAAATGATAAGGGCAATAAAATGATAAGAGCACTTTTCAGAGCTTTGACAATGCGCATGCCAGATCACATGGTGCTCAACGTGGGGCATTCCTTTTTAAAAAAGCGGAAGAACCCAAATAAAAGAACCCCCAATTGGATTACTCTGAAGTGAAAGGCCCACGTTTACAAATACCCTCCACCCAAGCCCACTTTCTGAAAATTTGAAGCCTAAGAAACAGGTTCACAAAAATCAACAGGTCCACCAAAGCTTCAAGACCATCCAAGCTTTTAAGTCTATTCAGATTTTTAGTTCCACCCTAATCACCAAGGACTATAAACTGCACTGATAGTGATTGCATCTTGCCTGCAGTCTTTATCAGTAGGAGAGAGAAAATGAAGCGCCGGACATCCAACTTATACCGGACACGAAGAGGAATGTCCTCACACGTTTTTATCAAAAATGGAAGCCCATCCAAGGAGAAGCCTCTAAATGGGCTAACCAATAAAAAAGTCTGATTGACAAGATTGACCACCTCCTACTTGTTGCGAAACTAAAATCAAAACTGTTTGGACGAATCCAAACCACCAATGAGGTAGTGGAACTGTTTATCCAAGAAAAATGGGCCTTAGCATAATGCCTAATTCCCGAAGAACCTGAGGAAGGTCTAGCATGGTATCTTATCATTCAGCTATTTCCAAAGATCCACTCCAAGTGCGAGGTGCCAATCCTACATCGATTGAGCATCTGAGTGACTTAGCCACTATGGTAGAAATGCTGAAAAACACCACCAAAGGCCACAACAAAGATAAGTGGTGTCAACAACATACAACGGCATACCAACAGAGAGCCGTCACAACAGACCTGTCCAGAAAACCAAATGGTGCTGGTCAACATTTGAGTTTTTTATCATTTATGTCGAAATTTCAGCTCTAGCATTTAGAATACACTAGTTTTAAACTGTTATGTATTGCTAAAACAAGAAGTTCTTTAGGTTCTCTAGGACAGTATCCACCTGACTATCTATACAAATATTGATCCACTTAGATTCATACATCATTAAATTGTTTTCTCCTGCGAATTACAACATTGCATATGAGTCCCAATGGGCCAAAAGTTTAACACTTCCATTTAAGTTCTAAATCTTACTTCCAAATTTTAGACCAAACTGTCAACCTTCTTACAAGTTTTAATACGTTTTTAATAATTAACACAACAACGAATAAATGACAAATACTGAAACTATGATAATTTTAACATAAATTTTTTTGCTGCACTTAATCGACCGTGGGAGAGGCAAGATAAACATGGCGCGTAACAGAAAAATGTGACGCGTAACAGAAAAATGTGACGCGTAAGGGAAAAATGTGACGTCGATAAAGCAGTTTCACTTCAATAAATGTTAGGATTAATCGGTAATGACCAGAAGAAATAAATTTCTAACCTACCCTGTTAAGTTCATAATAAAACTTTAACCAAAGTATTAGTTCTTAAATTCCTGTTTTTGATGTGAAACATCTATAGCGGCACGTAAATCAGATTTCTCGCGTGGTGACGGTGACGTCATGACGTAAAAAACCTAACGCATCGATAATAATCGATAAGAGATGTACTGATATCTTATATGAAATTGGTGTCATGTTTTGAGCGACGCGACGGTGGCGCGCCAACAATAGGGGGAAAAAGCTCATCGATTCAAAAATTTGGCGGGACAGGGTATGAATTGTTTCATAAAAACCTAACTCGATTCCGCCTACTATCTATTCTATATATCTAAAAATGTTTGTTTGTATAGGCAACATAATATACCTACATATTTTGCTGACCTGTAAAATTGACAGCTAGTCAATCAAAATTGATTGTTGGTGAATAGTTGTCATATAGTTGTCCGCGTAAAATTTGTGTATAAGTTTTAAATATGAATAAACAAAGTGTTAATAAAGAAAGTGATGAAAAAATATTGAATAAAAACGAGTGAGTACCTACCTACTCTATATACATTAGGGTGTCCGTTATTTCCCAAATTTGGTTTTGTTCTCCAAACACCCATCATCAAATTTTTAGATTATGACCTAACAAAAATTATCAGACCCAAACCAGCCCTTAATATTCACATTAACCCGTGCCTAAATCATAATACATTTCCCATTTAAATACCGTTTAAAAGTTATTCAACGATAAAGTTGTATTCATAGTTAAATTCATCATTTTCCTATTTTTTATTTAGTATCGCTTTTTGTTTGTACTAAAATTATGAAGTAACTACAATTATATTAATATAGTAACGTACTTCCTATATAAATTTGTGTTTTAATAATTTCCTTTTTTAAGATTATTGAATTTAAGGCAATTAAATAAAAAGCTAAACGAAATCACTTTTTAAATTTATTCAATAAATATTCATCGTTATCTGGAAAAAATCGTAATATTTTATTTTATCATTATGACATATTTAGTTCCTATCACAATCTGTTCTTTTCTGCATATTACTTTTAATGTCGATGTTTCACATCTGCCAGGCGTCCCGTGACGGCTCACATTTTTTTACTATAAACTTGGTGACAAACATAAAACATATATCACTCGAGATAATGTTGTCCAGTAGCTTTTTTCCTGATATAAAGTAAAATTTCTAACTTCTCTTAAGTAAAGAAAAGTGAAATTTGGACCTTGAGCCACAACGGTCATCTTTTAAGTCTTATCTTTTAGTTGATGGGCTTTCAGATAAGAGTTCACAGCCACATGGGAGGATTAAGAGAGATAAAGTTAACTCAAGTGTAGTTGACAGTTTCGGAGAAAACGATTACGAAACCAGTAAAATAACGATAAAAAATCAAACTCTATATATTCTTCAAACAAAAGAGATATAAAAACAAGTCAGGAAAACCGTCGTCATAATCGAAAGAATATTTCAACTAATTTAATTAAAAATATATCTTTTCTACGATTAAATTCTGTCGAGATATACGAAGTACAAACAAGGTAAAAACCAGACATCTAATTTGGAGTAACTAAACTAAAGTTGTAAGAACTAGGGACAAAGTAAATAAGGTGTCATCTCCTTCCAGTCAGTTAGTTCTCGTTCGCATTCACGTATATATCAACTTTTTCGAAGAATACGATTTATACATTTTTTTTATCAAAAAAAAAGATGTTTCAGAGAACTCCCTTTGAGAGATCGTCACATGTCATCCTTTATCATCTGTCAATTTAACCCAATTTACCCAATCTATCCGTAAAGTGAGTCAGCAACTTTCAAAAAGATGGATAAAGTGGTAATTGGACAATCTTGCGAATTTTTTATTTTTAGGTTAAACTTTGATATTTTTAGATGGAAATGTTTAAATGACAGCTTTTGACGTATCGGATAATTACAAAATAACCTCAACCTAATCGACTGCGTGTAAAAAAACTTTTTTTTTATTATTTTAGTAATTTATTAATTGTAATTGTAATTTTGTATTAAACATAATATTAATAACATTTGACAGCAAAATAACAAACGGAATTGACTTGTGAATTTTATAACACCTGTAACTTATCAAGTGTTAAAATAACATATTAGTCGCACGTTAATCACATGCAGGAATATAAATATATACACAGACTGCCGACAAGCACTACGAACCTTGAATAGACCACGTTTCACTTCAAGTTTAGTACTAGAATGTCACCAATCTCTAACTGAGGCCAGCCAGAATAACGTGGTCACTCTCAGCTGGATCAAAGGCCATGGAAACTCTAAAGGCAACCGCATTGCGAACAATTTAGCAAGGAGGGCTGCGGGCTACAAATATGTTAGCCCTCGCCCATCTACCAAGCTAACATTATCCGCAGTCGTGGACCTTATCAAACAGCACTCTCACCAAAAATTTATACAGTGCTGGGATGAAACTACAAACTGTAGTTATTACCTCATCCTGGCGAGGAAACAGCAAAAAAAATTTAAGTCATTGACCAGACAAAATCTCCGAACAGCTGTGGGAATCTTGACAGGTCACTGCCAATTGCGACAACATCTCTTTAGGATGAAATTAACAAAATCACCGCTATGTAGAGGCTGCGAACAAGAAGAGGAAACAGTAGAACACATTATGTATGACTGCTCTGCTTTTTCTGAAATCAGAAGATCCGTGTTGGGCGAGTATTGGCTTACACCAGCCGATGTCAGGGAGATCCCCCTCGGGAGCCTTATCACCTATTTTAAATCACTAGGCCTGGTGACAGCCTGAGGTGAGGATATCCCTACATACGGGAGGATGCACAATGGGTCATATGTGGCCTCAGTGCTGGCTGAGCACTAGCTCGCCCCTTCCAAATTTCCAGATCGCACGTTAATTGTTAAATGCTTATTGTCAAATGTCAACTATCAAATGTCAACTGTCACATGTTAACTGTCAACTGTTAAATGTCAAATTTCGGTTTCCACATAGCTGTATTAAAATATTGTTGAGCTCTTAGTTGTTTTTTACATTAAATTTTTAGCTTTTAGAAATATGTATATATTTATATTGCAAAGTTTATAATTAAATTAAATCCAGATACATTTGTAATGCGTATAAAGTAGGTGTATATTTTCACAATTTACAGTTATGTTTACAGAATATAAATTGTAAATGCTAGCGTAATGAATTAAATTTTCACCTCCCTTAACAGACATAATGCATACATCGCGTTTGTTTTTTCAATTAGTAATAAAATATGTAAATACTATCTCAAAATCTCTCTCTCTCGCCACATACATCAAACAATCACAATTGGAATTGGAATATATGCAAAGATATCACTCCAATTTACTCGTTCCGAAATGTCAGTGTAGTTCTTCCATTTGGTGCGGTGGTTTTATTTTTTGCCCCTCTCGAGCATTTAGTAGAAAACGAGAGACGGATGATCATCGATTTTCATCAGAGCGCCATTTCCAGCTTCGCCCTCTTCGAGAAGTTAAATTTATATTCAGGTTTCTAAAGGAAAAGAGGGGTTGCGATATGGCCCAAATCGGCCCGAAGCTAATTTTTTTATATTTCCGTCATTCAATGACAGTATTCGCTACGACCGTTAATAAATATGTCACTTACAGAAGTGATATAAATTAACTTGGTTAACTAATGAACAAGGAATTAAAAGATTATATTAGTTTTATTTTCACTTTCAGTTAATTAAAATTCGCGTTTTAAATAAAAAAAAGTTTTATAATTCAGAAAACATTATTTTTATAAAACGTTGTTTTATTCGTGTGTTTAGGCAATGATTAACTTTTTGAAATCTGCGCGAATATCTTCTAAACAGATTAAATCTGCGCGAATATCTTCTAAACAGATTAATGCCGCAGCTTCAACAACACGCAACCTCTCCTCCTTCATGTTGTTTTTTTTTCTTCATACCAGTTTTTGTACAAAATCGTTTGCCCGACATCTTTAAAGCACACCAATGCTATTTTGCCTTGGCCACTTTCTGTTATTAAAATTTTGTCGCCGAAATGTTTGATAAGGTGAGCTTTGACCGTTCTTACGTCTGGAACATAATCTGATCCATTAGCTCTTGTAGCGAGAATTGGCACTCTTCTTTATTTTCTCGTAAGTATGAATAAATAGCCTCCACAGTTTGTGGCAGATTATGTACATCTGAGCGCATTGATGGTCTTTTGTCTAATGATCTCGGTAATGAGTACAAATTTTGGTGGCATCGGTGATGGTACCTAGCACCAGCAGCTACTAAGTCAGTCCTCTCACGAATAAGGCGATCTACAATCTGCTGGCCCCATTTATCGCCTCGACGAGCAGCTATATCAATAAATGTCGCTTTCATCGACGGTTTTCCAACTGTGTGCACAGGGTTCTTACGAGCTGCTGGTAGTTTTACCTAGCGCTTTAGAAATTCTTCTGTGATCTCTTCTCCACATAAAAAACATATCTTTTCCAGATTTGTGACATGCTCTTAACGTAACGATGACCGAGGTGACGGCCGTTTGGTTGGAACTGGATGCCCTCCTCGACGAACAGACGCAGCAATATTCTTTTCAGCTGTATACCTCTTTCTGCATACATCATGTACGGAGACTTCATTCCTCGTCAAAAGAAAATTGTTGTTTTCTCGAAGACCACGTTTTTCACTTGCTTCAATAAGTGTGAGGATTCCCTTTTGTTCAACAATCATCACTTTGCTTTCCAGTAGGCTTAAATGACATATACAACAATCGCCCGGTGAATCCGACATCTTGTATGAAGTTTATTTGCGATCACACTATATTGTTTCCTTTTTTTCACTATTGTCCGACAAAATTTTAATAACAGAAAGTGGCCAAGGCAAAATAGCATTGGTGTGCTTTAAAGATGTCGGGCAAATTCATTACTTTTTATTAATTAATAAATATTTATATCCATTTAATATCATAAAAATTAGGTTATTTGCAATATCTTCGTATATAAAACTAATTTAATCCCTTTTAATTATAATTTAAATTCATAATTTAAACGGTTCGGTCATCCTCGGTATCCATCGTGGCAGTTGTAGGAGAGAAGAAATGGAAATTAAATCAAATAGAAATAGGTAAATATTAATATTAATACAAATATCTTTATTTATTTATTTACTTATTTATTCAAATAACAGGTTGTCTAAGAAGAAATGACAGTCTGATTAGCCTAATTTTAGCATAAAAAAGACGTGTTTTGGTGGTTTCATTTGTGATAAATCTTATAAAAATTGATTATAAAGTGTGTTATTAATGTTATTATTGATAATAGGGATAAGAATTTAAGTTTTAAGTGTGTATTAAATAGCAATCAGGCCGTTCCACGTTAAGGGTGGTTGTATTGCGAATTACTACGTGACTGATTAGAAATTTTGAACTATCATAGTAAAAAATTTTTGTATTGTAATTAGTGAAAGTTATAGTGATAAAAAAACTGGTTAAAGGAGTTTATTTGTGGTAAACATTAAATAAAGTTGTGTTGTAGGTCTAATTAACGGAAATTACGGTAAGAATTGTGTTATTCAGTAAAAAATTGATCAAAAACTTAGATTACAAAATGATAATTGTGATAAGCCCGCCAAAACTTCTAGTGCTAAATATCAACGTCAATACATGTTGAAGAAAAAAATGGGTGAAATTCGATTCTGCTGAAATAATCAGGCCGTTCCACGTAAAGGGTGGCTGTATTGCGAATTACTACGCGACTGATTAGAAATTTCGAACTGTCATAGTAAAATTTTTTGTATCGTAATTAGTGAAAGTTATAGTGATAAAAAAAAATTCAGAATTTTCAAAATATTTAAATTTTTAAATTTATACACATTATCATATTAATGTACATAAAATTTAAGTAATAGGCAAAGTTTTTCTCAAGTTAAAAAATTTCAATATTAAATGGTTCAACTTGGATTAGGTGAAGTTATCACTTCTGTCGCGCGTCCTGAGACGCACCCTTTTTTTTATTTAAGAATGTCTTCGTACAAATATACCGAGAACATCTATTGGGGTAGAAGAGCCAATTTGTTAATTTGGGATTTAAAGGACTGCAAGTTAGGATGAGTGGTGAAGACGTGGGAAGGTAAGGAGTTCCACAATCTGGAGTCCCTGGGGATGAATGAACGATCGAATTGATTGGTTCTCAAAGTGAACAGTATAAGGGTTCATGGAGTCGGCATGTCGCGGTGCTCTGGCTGGTCTGGCAAGTTGAGAAAGATCAGAAAGTGCTCTTCGGTGGAATAATGGGGCTAGGTTTTTGGGGATACTGGTGTCAAACTCTGTATTGCATCAAGAACTCTGAGCCTTGATGGAGCCCATACATGCGAGCAGTATTCAAGGTTAGGTTTTTTTTGGGCTTTGTAAAGAGTAGCTAAGTTGGATGGAGAGAAATATTTCCAAAGAAAACCTAACTTTGTAACGATCTATTGGATCGTTTTAGTATTAGAATCTACGAGACTATTAAACCTCTGCCACCACTATTAAAATCATAACCCAATTTTAGCAGCCTAAGAGAAAAGCAAAGCTGTGTTTAAGAATCTGTTATTATTAGAAAAGATCCTCAAAACTTGATGTGCTTAATTTTAGTGCCAGCAGTATAAATAAAGTTTTTAGATTATGTATGTATATAAATAAATTTCTATGTTAACTAAGAGATTACAATAAACTTAACTATGAAAGTTGTTGCAAAGCTATAAATTATCTAACAGGGTAGTTACACAAAGCTCCAGTATTATGCAAAATGCGTCGGCTGGTGCTGGTGTGTGTATACAGACAATATTTCATAAAACCAAAGTATAACCATCGATTTTCTCACTGTTTCAGCAGAAACTCCAAATTTCATTAATGCAAATTTGCTCCGGAAAATCTCAAATTCACTAAGAAGAACATTAATTTTCTAATGTTGTTTCATTTCGAGCAAATTCCTATGCTATTTTAGATATTTTCAGAATTCGAGAATTTAATATTAACTAAAATTGCTGACTGTGGATTTATTTTACAAAGATATTTAATTTTTTTACACTTAGAGTAATATTTTTATTGTTTTGTTTGCATTCATTTTTCTAGAATACAAGAGAGAAATAAAATAAAGGATTTATATTATTTAAGCTTACGTTTTGTTGTTTAATTTTCTACCGCTGGTTAGCAATTTAATTTACTCAAAAATTATTCCAAAGGTTTATTTACGAAAACTTAATGTAGAAGTACTTTTATTTAATATAAAGAATAAATCTGAGATTCTACAAACTTAAAAAGTCCCAAGGGCAGCATTAAAACCCATTTAAAATTAAAAGCATTGCGGTAATCCAAACGAACTGAATTTCAAGTACGTGATACAAAAAAAAACTAAAAAATTTTTTTCACAACCCCGATGCTGATTTGATTAGAAATTCGAGAATGGTTTGTATTTATGAGTTACATAAAACAGAATATAAATCTAAAAAAAGATTTTACCGTTTTTTAAAAATGATTTTATCGATATCCATCATGTGGTTACAATTTCAAATAAAAATTATTTTCAATTTAAAAATCTAGGAAATCCGGCAATACAATTTTACAATATATTTAAAATTTAAACTATCAGCTATAAACCAATTGCACGTAACAGTAAAATTACAGAGGGTTGTTTTTAGAAACATTTTAATCTTGGAAGTTACAATCTGCATGTAGAGCTTGAAATCTAATTTATTCATACTTTATTAAATATTTTTTAAAGTAAAATTTCTTTAGTTACGCTATAAATAAACTCAAGTTTTGTGAAGCGTTCAAATATATAACGTCATTCTGGAGATACTCGCGCCCTGTAAGAGTACGTTAGGATTGGCATTATTATTGTTTAAATTGGTCCTTATTTAATCCTTAAGTTTAGTTGGCTTCTCCTTCCAATTAGTCCTCCAAGCTTGCTTTTTGCGTATTTTACTTTCTTCACTACGCTGTCGATGTGTTATTTAAAGCATAATTTGTGGTCTATGGTGACTCCTAGATATTTTGCTGATTTGGTCCATATGAAGTTGTCTTGTCCCTTTGTTATATCTTCACATGATTGGCGTTGTCTTTTCTTAAACAAAACTGCCTAGGTTTTCACCTGATTTATTGCTATTTGCCATTTTATTGCTTCTATTTCATTGTAGCGTGTTTAAAAAACTCGAATAATAAATTTTTTTTTTTTACGTTTCTTTTCACTTAGGCCGACTCTGTCCTAAATTTTTTTCGAGATGCTTTCCGAACGTAGCAAATCTAACCGTTGTCTCTAAGCAGTTTATCGATTTTCCTAACTGACCAATGAGGTTCCGAGTTTAAGATCAGGGGTTTAGGCGGGAAAGAAGAGCGTCTCTCTAGTACCAACGATTTTTATTCACTCTGGGTTTAGATTTTACGCGATTAAGATCGTTCGCGAAATGCTCAGTTTCAAATTCCCGGCAATTTTCTTATTTTATCTTAAAAATTACCAGCAGTTAAATGTTTCTTGTATCGACTATCGTTTATCGTACCGGAAGGTTTACCTGAAGATTTCCAGACAGTGCTATCTTTAAGTTTCCTTCGTATATCGTAGAGTAATGGCGGCAGAAGTCAGCCATTGTTACCGTCTTTTCTTCGAACCCCAGCTACGAACAATAAGTTTATGGTTTTTCTCTAAATATCTACAAATCTAGACAAAAATGGGTCTAGATTATATCTTACCGTTAAGACCAATTACCGAGAGAATGAAGCCATATGCTAACAAAGTATCTCAGAAACATTTAGAAGATAACGTAAGTTTTTAACAATTTTTTTATAACTGTATCGAGTCTCAGAGTACCATTTATTTCTATGGAACATTTTATCCTAATTGTATTTACCTGTAACAACTATAAGTGCAGTGCACAGTGTCGTAATGAAAATAACCGGGATGTGATTTTTTTTGTGTATTGCTTACCTGCAATTTTTTTATAACTTATATTTTTTGTAACTCCTATCTGTAAACTGTTTTACTTATATTCTTTGATTTTTTTAATCTATCTCGTACTGATTTAATTAAGATCTATACTTTTAAATATGAGTACTCTTAACTCGAGTTAATATCAAAGCAAAAGGTGATATTTTTTTTATAACTTTTTCATCTAAATTTTACCTCTCACTTTTCTTTTATCTGAGTATATGAAAATGACAAAACAGTGTACTTAGCTATTATTTTATGTGTATTAATAATTCTGTTTTTGAACTAAACACAAATGTGTGTATTAAAATGTGTCTACTATACCGTACCGAGATGTATCTCATATTTTTTTATTTTATTGTTGTTGTGTCTCTTTTATCATTGCAGCTGATAATAAATACTGTTATTGTTAACTATAGATTTTTCTTTTCCTAGCTAGAGCCTGTTACTCTGATCAATACTTTCAGTTTCTCTAATCTATATTTTATTAAAGTAATAGATTTAGTTTCTTAAATATATCTTATTTTATTAAGGTAATAGATTTTGTTTTTTAATTATATCTTTATCTTACCGATTTGATTTATAATTTATATATATTATATAATTTTTCTTTTTAGTATCTTAAATAAAAGTGTGTAATTTAAATTTTAGCAAGAACATCTGCCGGGTTATCTAATTTTACCTTATCTTATCTTATATCTCTTATATCTTTCTTATTCCATCTGGGTTTCTTATATTTCCCCATTCTCAGGATAAAAAACATAAGTGGTGTCCATTTTCCTTTCTCTTTCGTTTCTTTCATTTACTCTCTTTTGTCCCCTTTAACTTCTTTTATCTTTTATTATTCTATTAATTATATTCCTTTTTATCTTTTTGAAATTAATCATCTAGCTCGATCGAATCCACGCTCGCTCTTCTCCTACCTCCTGAGTGCCGTTCGCATATGTTAACCTCTCAAATCGAGCATTTAACATCATGAGGGAAAAAGAGGTTACATCATCCATAGCTCCTTGTAGGTATCTCGTAATCCTGCTTGGTTGTCTACTTCTTGCTGAATTGCAGTGTGGTCAGCGTATAGTTACAACATGGCATGTAGTGTTTTAGGTACGTCTGTTGTATATATTGTGTACATCAGTGGAATTAGCACTGCTCCTTGCGTGACTCCTACTTTTGATTTTCCATACCTTGAGGTTATTGGGCCCCTTTATCCTAAATTCCCTGTTTTCCAAGAATGACGCTACCAGCTTCGTCATTGCTCTTAAAATTCCCATATCTCTCATTTTGTATACCTTCCTACCATACTTGTCCAACGCTTTCCTGACATCTAAAAATACTATTTCGGTTGATTGTTACCTGTTGAATCCTTCACTGATAAATTGCACTAGCCTTAAAAATTTAAGTGTCACCTTTCTGCCACTTTGTTTGTTCTGGTAGAAGGCTGATTATAGTTTTGAGGAAAAGTTGGCTCTTTCTCTGGTTTCCTTATCATTATAACATCTGCTTTTTTGCATCCCTTTGAAGAGTCCCTATATTTTAGACCACTACCGTTTGCGAAAGGTCCTGTTACTAATCCTGTTGCTTTTTTCGGCTTTATATTCTTTATATTCGAGACTTGCGTGTGCCAGTATTTCATCTTCTTAAGCGTTTTTGATTTCTTCTGCTGCCTCTTCAACTTCTTCGTCAAAGTCTTCTGGTGTTCAGACAATTCCTCTTTCTCTTTGTAGGGTTCGAACCTTTTTTTATCTTTTCTTAATACCTTTTGAAGGTTCCATAGTACTGTTTGTTGTGGATCTAGGGTGTCCATTTCTCGTTTTTATATTTCTATAGCTCCGTGTTTACTTGCTCCTGTAGCCTATTAGCTATTCTTTTGTCTTCTGATCTTCCTGTCCTGTTGGCTCTATTTTGTGTCTTTATTCGCAATTGGGACTTTAATGGTTTAGATTTTTGAATCTATTAAGCTTCTCTATTTTTATTTTCCCCGTCCTGTGGTCTAGGGTTTCCCGTATTTTTTACGTGTTTGTTTTACGATGAGGAAAAAAACAAACAAAAGTGATTTGTTCTCGAAGTGTGTCAAAGAAATTGGTCGCAACTTTTGTGTCAAAATCTAATTATGTGGCAACGATTGCTTTAGAAGATCGAAGATCGGTTATTTCTGATTGGTATATGAATGTTTGTTTACCAGAATTTACCGCGAAACTGCCCAAAAGACAATCGAGTTGTTGGAGCTTCAAATCATCTAATTGTTAGACCATCCACTATATAAGTAGTCTTGATCTAAGTTCCAACGATTTCTTCACGTTTCCAAACATCAAGAATTCAATGGGTGGGCAGCCACCAGAAGAAGCTACTAATGCCTTTTTACCACTATTTTGCAGATGCCAACAGAAGACTGGAATAACTGTTTTACCAATTGGTTTGAACGTATGCACAATTGTATAGATCTTGGTAGGACATATTTTGAAAAGTAATAAAGTACTTTAAATCTATTTATTTTTTCTCTCTATGGCTATAGGCCAAAGTAAAAAGACCACCCTCGTACTAGAATCCACTTCAACGCATACAATTTTTTATCAGAATCGGTCCAGTCGTTTAAGAGGGTTTAATCACAGATATACACATAAAAGATTTTTATGTAAAATTATACTATAAACTATTAAAAATTTATTACACATTTAGTTCCATATATAGATTTTTTATTATCATCCTGTTATTGACAAGTTTGCTGTCCACCCCATAGAAATTAAGTAAAATCATGTAGCCAATATAAATTTATTATATCGTTTGATTATCTCTTAAGCTTTACATAAAATTAATGTTATTTGTACCTATCATCAGAGATTATTTATTCACATATGTTGACATCAAATCAGTTATCGTTAATGAGCAACACAGATTTATGTATAACTATGTTTAATTTTACAGATTTATGTACAGTTGGTAAATTATCACATTTCAGTTTCAGTTTGTTCGTCTTGCTTATAAAAGCAAAACCAGCTTTTCATTAAGAGATAATTCTCGACAAGTACTGAATGCAAATATACACACATTAAATTTGTCTAGGGGGATCGGATTTATAACAATTTATATTTTTTTTTTATTAAAAAGGAATTAAAAGTGTTGACATTTAACATTTACAAGTTAATATTTGGCAAATGACATTTAAAATTAAAATTTAACAGATGACATTTGAAAGTTGACATTTGACGATTAACAACTGACATTGAATAGTTGACATTTGCCAGCTAACATACGAGTATTAAAATTTAACAATTGACATTTGCATTGCTTATTCAAATATGACAGTTGACACTTGTCATTTTGCAGATGACATTAAGCAGCTGACATTTGCCAACTGACATTTAACATTTGACGTTTGATATTTTGAAAATGACATTTAACATTATTATTTGACAGTGTACATTTGAATATTGATAACTGATATTAACCAGTTGATAGTTAATCCAAATAAATTAAATTTCAAGTACGTGATGCCAAACAAACAAAAAATAGCTTTCCCAATGTCGATGCTAATTTTGCTTATTTAAAAATAAGAACCGTGCTTGAACTGAACGTCAAAAATTAATGAAAAAAAAGTTAGCTGCTTGCATGAAACGTCAAATGCTATTCAAAAAAGAAGAGTTGGCTTCACTGTGAAGTTGGTGACACAGTGGCTTCAATATTATCTATGGGTGCCTTACCCATTGACAAAATTGAGTTTTGTTTTAAAATTTTAGATGGTATTAATGAATAATCTCTCTATTAAATTAATATGGGCATCATTGTGTGAATACATTAGCAATTATTAAAAAAAAGACGAATCAAACCTTTTACCAAAATAAATACATTTCTTTAATTATTTTTGGAACGAAGTTCCCTTTCGGGCGTTACGAACAGTTACGACTGACGCTAGGAGCTAGCCAAAAAAAATTCATACCAAAAGTTGTCACGACACTACACGACACCCGCATGTTTCTCTCTCTCACAGACCAAAAAATATATAACTCTCTCTCCCTCTCTCTCATAGATAGATATATTACAATGGACTACAAAAGTGTGACGTCAGCTATGGGAGGAGCTTAAAAATATTTCCAAACAAAACATATTTGCATTGAAAAAGCCATAAAAGATTTTTCTATTACTTGTAGTGGTTTCTAATCAAAAATCTTAGCGTTTTCCGGACACTTTTCATACGACCTATTGTATCCAATTTGTGATAGTGAATAAACATTAAAAGTTAGTGTAAGTGTTCAAATTTGAATGCATTTTAGTGGAATTGAGGTTAGGTATGTGTTGTTTACAAGTTTATAAATTTTATTTCTATTTTGCTTTGATAGTGTAGTGTCGTGACTTTGTTAAGTTTATACAGGTTTTTTGGAGATAATAAATAATAAAATAATACAAAATAATAACAATCTTGACAGTGTTTCTGTTCTGCAAAAGTTCCGGACATTGCTGATGGATTTAGGTAAGAAAAGATTTAATACAGACAATAATAAATGCTAATGTATGTATAAACACTCTGTTGTGTTTACAAATTACTAATTCCTTCACTAATTAATCGAAAGGAACTTCGTTCCATCCGGGTGTCCCTTGACACCTCTAACTTTTTTTTTTGTAACTCATCTAATATAAATTTTATAAAAATTGATTTATTACGTATAATTTAACTAAAAGTAATAAATACATTATCAAAAACCTTTTTCTGATTATACGTTCAGCTGATGGATGTCAGTGACAGTGAACCTTTTGGAAATAGATGAGCTCAGAGTCTGATAAATATCCTTGACGATTAAAGTTTGTTTTTACGTGGTATCGATTAGAAGGGTCATGAGTATATTCAGGGTAGCTTTCCCCATCCACTAAGTTGTTAATCACTAGGTAAATACCACCAACTAGACATCATTGTTAGACTCGCTTAGCAGGGTCATTTATATTCATCCTTCATAACAATGATGGAATTTGTCGATTAGAAGCGTTGATGTACGAGATAAAGTTGGGATGATATTGTTTTTATATTCAGATTATCGTCTTTAGATTTATAAAATTAACATTTAATGATCGTTTTGCGTAAAGATTTATTTGTCAGAGAAAGTTATTTTTGATATTTGATAAACCAGTACTTAAAAAAACTTTCTATTACTCTTTGGTATGTTTTAATGATTGTTTTCCAATCTTTTTTGATGTAATTAGTAATTTCAATTCTATTTTTAAACGTACAATTATTTGTCAACAACCTCATGAAGTGACAAACACATGAACAAAAACATAACTCAAAGACTCATGCAACTCTTAAGCAATTTTTAGTACTTTTTTCCTGTCTGCTGATCAAGTTAAAAGTTTCTCTGCAGACATATTTGATGTTGCCTGAAATTAAACTGAAAAAAGAAATTTGCCTGTTCCAGTTCCAATAGCTACTCGATGCTCATAATAATTAATGAAAGCCGTTTCATTAAAAATGATTAAGCAAGAGGCAGAAAGCGTATAATAAAAACGGAAGAGAATAAATAGCCCGAATCACAACACCTTAAATCGAATGATTTGAATATTTCATGTTCATTTCATCGGGGAACACTTGAAAACTTCCAGCCGATAGAAGTTCTAAAACTCCTTAAATTCGCTGTCGTGTGGATGTTACGCCGTAAAACGAGCTAAGATATATAATTCCGTGATATCTTCACTCTTATTTTTTTTTATTTAACAAACTTTCATGTTTTCCGTATTACACGTAACGCGCGGGTTATGTGCTTTTGCTGTAATAAAATTTAAGAGATGAAAGTTTACTTTGACACAAATCCTGGGTTTTATATACTGTGTACCAATCTGGTATAGTATGTTTATTAACCATATTTCTTAACTATATACTCGTAATTAAAAGCAAAAACATTTCAATCTAGAAAAAAATCTTACCTATTGTTTAAGTAAACCGCCTATAGTAACGTTATACACTGCCGAGCATAAAATTAGGGTCACCTCGTAATTTGCATTTATTTTGAAAATTTTTTAGTATTTTCGAATTTTTTTACGGTTGTAACATTGTCTACTGACTTTACAAAATGATTGTGTTATGTTTGCTTGAATAAAAAAAAATTGTTGTGTTGTTCAAAGTTTTTGGCAAAAAAGGGCCTCCTTCCCAAAATCCTGATAACGATTATCGGCATATGTTTTGTTTCCATGGTTTTTTTGCAAACATTTTTGATTGATTATTCTGCTGTCATTGAAATTGAATTAAAATGGCCATAAATCCTGTTGTTGCGGCACGAATTGTGGCGGCTCTAGAAGAAGGCCGCGGTCAGCGCGAAACTGCAAGAAACTTTGGTGTAAGTCTCTCCAGTGTGCAACGAGTGTTTCAGCGGTATGAACAGACTGGTCTGCTCACTCGAAGACCCGGTTCAGGACGAGGAAGGACTGCAACAGCTAGAGACGACCGCTTCCTAGTTTCAACTGCTTTGCGAAACCGAACTGAGACGGCAGTTTCCCTTCGAAATCATCTGCAAGAAGTGAGAAATGTAAACGTAAGTGAGTGGACAGTTAGGAGGCGACTTCATGCTGCTGGATTATCATCTAGGACTAGGGCTACAGGGCCGCCGCTTTCCCGTGAACACCGAATTGCTAGGTTGAATTTTGCACGAGAACACTTGCCTTGGACAATAGAGGATTGGAAGCGCGTATTGTTTTCAGATGAATCGCGATTTTGTCTTACGGGATCCGACAGACGTGTAAGAGTGTGGCGACGACCAGGCGAGTGATATGTTCAAGCGTGTATTGCCGAGCGACTTCCATTTGGTGGAGGCTCAATTATGACATGGGGAGGCATATCTTTCGAAGCTCGGACAGAGTTAGTATTCATTCAGAATGGGACTTTGACTGCACATAGGTACTTGACAGAGGTTCTAGAAGACCATGTCGTACCGTTTATGATTACGCTTGGAGAAGACGCAACCTTTATGCATGACAATGCACGGCCCCACACTGCTCGGATAGTTACTGATTATCTTGACGAGGTTCAAATCACGCGATTTAATTGGCCTGCTCGAAGTCCAGATTTAAATCCGATAGAGCATGTTTGGGATGAGATGGGGATACGTCTACAGAGACATGTGCCGGCTCCCAGAAGTTCTAGAGAGCTTCGCAACATACTGGTGTAGGAATGGGACAATCTTCCGCAGGATGTTATCCAAAATCTAATTGAAAGCATGCCTCGTCGTTTGCAAGCTGTAATCACTGCCAGAGGAGGGAATACTCGCTACTGAAGCCGTTAATTTTTTTTTGTTTCATCTAAGTAAAATTTTTCTATTTTCATTATTTTCAATAAACTTTGAACAAAAGAACAAAAACTTTCTTTTATTCAAGCAAACACAACAAAATCATTTTATAAAGTCAGTATACTATGTTACAACAAAAAAAAATCCAAAAATACTAAAAGATTTCAAAATAAATGCAAATTACGAGGTGACCCTAATTTTATGCTCGGCAGTGTATTTATTTATATAGAGACACGAATTTACGAAGAGTACTATAAAAGTATAATACTGGAGATACTCGCGCCTTATAAGAAAAATGGAGATAAATATTTATACTGAAAGAAACATTCGGTAGAATCAGATGTTATACTTTTGTCGGCACTCTCAAAGTCCCATTTTACACTTCATGCTTTTAAGGTTATTATTTTAAAACTTTTACAGATTTTTTTTATTACTTTTATTTTAAAAAGTATAAAGAGACTAGTTCATCCGTTCTAATACTTTATCAAGAAACATGAGATTTTCCTATTCAAAAACGGTAACAATCACAAGTTCTACAAGAAAAAAAGACCCAGCAAAGGGACTATTAACCGTGTAAATGGAACCTCTCTTAAAAATTTCCATTTAAATTTTCCAATAGGAAATTTGCCTGGACTCGCACACGAGATAGGATGTAGCAATCTGGGTATTCGTTTACCCATAAAGCAGGATCAATGGTATGCATATGAGTTTGGGGCTGGAGGGAATTTAAATATCCTTTCAAACGTAAAGAATCTAAAGTTCTCAATTATACACTCTGATGTATATGTAAATATATTTCCTTTTTTTTAAACATCAATCTTTAAGTATATAATGAAAAAATATACATATACTTTTAATTTGAAAAGTAATCACTGGATCCGTGTCACTGTAAAGCAAATTTGGAAATTCATTAATAATTAAAAAATGTTTTTTAATGTATTTAGGTCACTTGGAATGACAATAAATTAAAGTATAAAAGTTTTTAGGATAATGCATAAAATTGTAAAAAATTTAAACTAAAAAGAATGTGTATGTTATATACTTAAGGGTGCGGACAAAAGCGAATTTTGGAACGAAGTTCCCTTTCGGGCGTTACGACCAGTTACGACTGAGACTAGAGGCTGGCCGAAAAAAAATCAGACCAAAAGTTGTCACGACACGACACGACACACGCATGTTTCTCTGTCTGTCTGTCTCTCTCTCACAGACCAAAAAATAAAAAACTCTCTCTCTCTTTCTCATAGATAGATATATTACAATTAAAAATACACTATTTTAAATTTAAAGGAAATGTACATTAAAAAGAAAATACTGTAGAAAAAAAAAATAATTACCTTTAATAGTATTATATTTCATCCTGTTTTTATAAATTAATAAATTCATAAACATTTTAAAAATAGTAAACTATTATTTTTGAGATAACTCTCAACGTATTTTTGAAATTTAGAAATTAAACAAACAAGAAATTATTAAACTGACATTAAGGAGAAATTGAAAAAATGTCACATCCAGTGGGACTCGAACCCACCATCACTGCCTTATACGCAGGCGTGCTTTAACAACTTAAGCTATTGGATGATCAAGTGGTTAGGAAGCAAAACGTTATAATGAATTCAAATCCCCTCAGATATGACATTCACTCACTTCCTCCTTAAGCACATGTTACATGACGTTAATGAGAGAGAAGTTTTGTCAAATCGACAATTGATACTTCAAACTCTAAGTCACTTAATGTCAGTTTAATAATTTCTTGTTTGTTTAATTTCTAAATTTTAAAAATAGTTCGTAACTGGACTAGTTAGGTACGTCAAATTACCTTAACTGTCAGTTACTGTCAAATATTTTAATTTTAAAATTTTGTATTAAATTGTTATGTTTTAAATTAAATTAAAATAAAAAGTAATTCTAGGTAGATGTATGTCATCTAAACCTCTGGTATTGTATAAATGGACACTTTTCTTAAAAGAAACGAACTGTTAAAAATATTCAAGTGATAATGGATTTACTTTTTTCCATTTTGCTTTGATAGTGTAGTGTCGCGACTTTGTTAAGTTTATACAGGTGTTTTGTGGATAATAAATAATAAAATAATAGAAAATAATAACAATAATGTATCCTGACAGTGTTTCTGCAGAAGTTCCGGATATTGCTGATAGAGTTAGGTAAGTAGACATTTTATACAGACATGCTTATGTATGTATAAACACTCTCTTGTGTTTAGAAATTACAATTCCTTCACGTAATTATTTATTTATTTATTTATTTATTTATTTATTTATTTATTTATTTATTTATTTATATATTTATTTATTTATTTATTTATTTATTTATTTATTTATTTATTTATTTATTTATTTATTTATTTATTTATTTATTTATTTATTTATTTATTTATTTATTTATTTATTTATTTATTTATTTATTTATTTATTTTGTATTATGTTGTGAATCCCTGTATAATAAGTTTTGGCCATTACCTTATAAATGCTTTTGTAACTTCCACACGTCATTCTATTTGGATTTTATTGCTATACGAATTTCTCGGTTCCAATTATTAGTAGTAAAACGGAATGGCGTATAGACTTTAAACTTTTTCGAAAAGTTTAGCAAATCTTTTTCTACGTGTTTCCTGGAAAACTTGGAAAAACTCATTAAATTTTATAACTTTCCATGAGAGATAACTTGCCATTTTTCTGAATTTCTATAGATCTTTATATATTCATATGAATATAGTGGTGGGTTTTGTAAACCGAAGCCAATAGAAGAGAAAAGTTGAAGTTAAAGGAAGTGAGTGAGAGAGAGAGAAAGAGAGAAATATCTGAAAAATGTATCCATTTGTATAAATATGAGAAAAGTTTGAAATGCGGCTTTTAGAGATTTACGTCGCAGCAATACGACATATAAACATTCATATAAATTACACTTTCCGGGGCTATTTTCGATGACTGTCAGAGAATTTGCGATGCTTTTCTCACTTGTGCACAGTTTGCCATCGCTTGTAAATATAAAAATTTTAAGAAATATCATTTGTTATCATTTCAACACTTTATTTTACCAATAAAGTTAAATTGAACTCAATAAATATAAATTTACTAGATTTCAGTATACAGAGTTTATAGAAAACACTATCAAACAAAAAAAAAGTTTAACAAATAAGTTCGTATCCACATAAAGCATTATTTATAAACTAGCTGTACCCGCGACGTAGTTCGCGTGGCGTGTTGATTGTTATATAAAAATTTCACCCCCGACATCGTTAAAGGGGTGGGGGAAGAAATTTTTATACACCAGATGTTAAGTTGAAAGAAGACAAATACATCTGTGAAAACCGCATTCGAATCGGATCAGTAGTTTTAATGTGATGCGCGCACAAACATACAGAGAGACAGACAAAAAAATCTAACCACATTTGTGGGTTCTATATGGATGTAGTAACACCCCCCGCTAATTATTTTTTAAATATTATATGTATAGATTATTTTTCACGCCCCCGCATGCCACCTAAAATCCGTTCACAATTGACCTCAAAATTATAAAAATAACTATTTTGCAAAGTTTCAAACCTGTAGGACTCATAGATTCTAAATTTTAATTTATTTTATTTTTCACGCTCCCGCAACTCCCCTTGTGGGTGAAATATTGTAAAATCCATTCACAGTTAACCTCCAGATTATAAAAATAAGATGATTTCTGTATATTTTTAACCATTAATGTTGCACACGCGACGGAAGCTGAAAAATGGAGTAACTACTCCCGTTTTTCCAACATTTCCCTTCACTGCTCTGCTCCTATTGATTGTAGCGTGATGAAAAGTATACTATAACCAGCACATGATATAAAAAATAATTGTACCAAGTTTCGTTAAAATCCGTCGAGTAGCTTTTGTTTCTATAGCGGTTATACAGACAGACAGACAAAAATTTTACTGATTGCATTTTTGGTATCAGTATCGATCCCTAATCACCCCCTGGTAGTTACTTTGGAAATAAATTTCATGTACAGAATTGACCTCTCTACAGATTTATTATAAGTATAGATAAAAATATGTATGTGGCACACAAGTGAAACTTATGATGTTTGAGTCTGCTGCTTTTACTCTAATATATTTACGTTTTTTACTTTTATAAGGCGCGAGTATCCCAGTATTCCGCTTTGGTAATAATTTGATGTGAATTTAATTTACTCTCTATAAATTCGAGATATAGGCTACATAACGTAATTAAAGAAGTTATACTTCAAAAACTTAAAACAAGATTACCAAATATTTAAAAAGAAAACTTCAAACTAAAACAAACTGACATTTAATTGACAGCTAAGCAGAGCTAAGGAAAACTTTCTTACTAATCTTTCTAAAGCGATCAATATCAATATTATTCACATTTCAGTGCTTTCACAACAACTTAGTATTACACAATGATAACTCAATACAGAAAAAGACAAAGCTAATAAAATATCAAACCTTGAAACAATTATTCAAAAACCTGCCACCATTGAAAGCAGCAAAATATCTATATCCTCTTGTTTCGATACATATATACGTTTCCAAATGAAAAAATATCGGAAAAATTCTTATTTGCCTTGTAGTATAAAAGCTCGACTTGGGGAACTCTGGGTAAAATCCCCTAAAATTGCTTTTACGTTCGAAGGATTATTGGATTGTTGTGCAGTATTAGCGTTGGCTCCGAATGAACAGGTGCCTGTGCGCTTCGCTAAGAAAAAAAAAATGAATTTGCTTATTGTAAAATAGGGATATATTGTAGGTTTAACATTTTATTGACTTCAGCAGATCTGTTGGTAAACTTTGTAGCTCTAATTATTTGTATTATTGTAAGGTGTTAGGATCTGTTTGATTTGGTAAACAAACATACTATTTTGCAACTTCTTTAATGTCTCTATTTGTTATAAAAAAGCATATATATTTTTCTTCTATTTAAGTATCTTACTGCTTTACGTATACCATCTAAAAGAGCGTGATGAATACTCTTAATGAAATTTGTTCTAAAAATAATCTAGTTTCTAGAGGGCTGTAGAAGCGGTAGTGTTGAATATCCAAAATTACTGTTCTTATTGCAATTTTAATGATTCAAGATGCCATAACTCAACTCAAGCAGGAGACACACTCTGGTTTAATTCTGCGTTTGTTAGAATTCCTGACTCCAAGCACAGAATGCTGCGACATAGTATCAATCAGCCCAAAAAGAGGCAAAAGCATAATGCATACATTGTTTCGCTCTATAAGAGCTCATCAGGCAGAATATCATTCCTAACGACCCTACTAGCAAAGATTACAACGGTGATGATGATGAAATATAGATGAGGTGCCGGCACACTCAAAGTTTGTTCAAACTAACTTCGATAATCTTATAAAAACAATGTGCCACGTACTTTTAGTGTAATTAAAGAAAAAAATAAATTTAGAAAAATTATCAATTACTTTAAATAGAAGTTCAACTCCAGTTGAGATCGGTGGCAAATTAGTGCCCAGCTCAGCCGTAGAGGGTAAATAAACAAATAATAGTGAGTTGCGCCACCGATTTTGAACGGTTAAAATCGGAAACCCCGGTTGTTCCAGGCACTGACCTTTCTCACTGGAGGTAATTAAATAAATTAAGAATATTAATCAAGATTAATTGAATTGTACAATAAGAACGACAAAGTAAGCTAAATAAAACGAGAATATCAAACTAGACCCTCCTTTAATAAAAAAAAGTATAGAGTTTACACTACTGTCAACCCTAGCGCCTTACAATGATATTAACGTGAAAGTATAGAGTAAAAAAAAATATAAAAATTATCTGAAAAGTGTGATTAAAATTAAAGTTACGACTTAATCTAAGTTACAATGGCTTATATCTTATCTGGTAATCCAGTTATCAATTTCTTCCAGTCCTTGGCTCCAATTAAATGAGTCTGTACCAAAATTTAGGCCCGAACCAAGAATTAGGACTGCACCAAAATTAAGCCTGCTCCCAAAACAAATTAGGCTTACTACAAACAAATAAGCCCGTACCAAGAACTTAGACCTGTACCAAGGACTTAAGCCCGTACCAAGAACCCTATTGTAATAGGGTTTAATTTTCTCTAGAGTCGTGGTACTCTCACTGATATGAATGTACGAAGGCGTGAACGCTGCTAACTGTACTGATAGATGATTTAAACTGCAATTTGCTGGCCTGAATGGTATTGAATTAACCAAACAACTCGCTGACTATACCGTGTTCTTACCACAGAAGATTTCATAAAAATCCGACTCGTGGTTTGTCCAATGAATCCAAAAATAACAATAGAAACTAATTCCAACAACCATTCAAATGGACAAAATGGTTTAGTTTCAAAAATCCAAAATTAATTGTTACGGATGGTCCGTGATTAAAACTTCAACCGAAAATCTTCTGACTTGCTCTCGAACAAACTTCTCGGTCCAAATCAGATAGCAAAAAGAAAGAAAATTTGTTTTCTTTCGACGAAATATGACACACTCGAAGATGGCCTCTAATACCGTAAGGCCAATAACAGAAGAATTGTCAGCCAACAATTTACAAACGACAACGGTAATAGTTTAATAACAACAAATCTTATTACTTATCATAGTAAGACCAAAATTCTCAATAGGTACTCAATTTCTCGTTTGTGTCCAAGCTTAATATGTTAGATGACATTAACGAAACACCTGACTATAGACAACAATATGACGAGTTATACAACAGAAGAAGAAATGACAATCACCTGTTTACGATTGACAGAGACATTGATTCAAAAATAAATAAAGCCAATAATTTGTGATCTAAATATAATAAATACAAGAATATTCAAGGTAGTATTAGCAACGATTGTGGCCAGAATATAATAAATAGAAGGTGTTTACCTACAGACAACCGAGATTCAATTTGTTCTTAACATTAAATGACTCTGTTTAACCCGTAGTTAAGGTGAACTTTATAAGGTAGGAAATCAATTATATTACTTCTAACACAATTATACTTAGAACGGATTTTACCCCGTGACAAATGATGTCAAGAATTCACAATGCTCTATGAAGTTATTACAGCTGAATAAAAATTTGTAAAAACACGTTTGATACCTTAATTTAACAAAAAACATATACAAAGATATAATTTATAAAACAAAATATATAACATAAAATTTAAGATTAATCAGCTAACGAACATTTTTGTTCTTTGTGTGTTATATTATCGGGATTTCCATTTCTATTTCCATTTCCATCATCTCCTACATTTACAATCAATTCGTAGGGAGTAGTAACGGCAGAGTAGCGCGCGAATGCCCCAACTCAAAGCCAGAGGTAATTTTCTTTCGGGGTAAAATTACTGAAAATAGTTCGAGTGTGAATTACGACATGAAGCGATTTCGCAGTCTTTGAAGCCGTCCGTGGGTGAAATCCGGTCGCATATACCGCCATAGCTATGAGTGCGCGCCCTTTAATTTGCTGAAATGTACCTGGAGACATTCAATAGTCTTGCTTCTGCCATTTTCGAATCGAAACTGGGACAATGCGTTACTTCTAATCATTTGAAACTATTTTTAAGACATATAAATTGATTTTATCTATCGAGAAATCTTCAAGAATATTCATGTGTAAGGTAATTTTTTTAGTTTATTAAAAATTTGTCAGAATTTTAAGAACGACTCTCACTCTCAACAATAGTGTTTAAAATGTCACACCAAAAAAGAACTAACAATCATCTTCGCCATACTTCATACAGATGTCGACCAAATCTCTTCGAGTGCGTTATGTGAACAAATCGGAAGATGTCACCCAAATACCCTCCTTCACACATCCGACCTATAGTCGATTATAAGGCTGTACCATTTATTATAACAAACCTCATAACAAACCAGCTGCAATACCTCGCATCCTGCAGGGCCCCAACACCCGGCCGCTGGATACCCTTCGAACCCCTTGGAACGGAGGTTGCAGAGTTATCCAGAAGAAATCTCGAAGGTAGCTTCCGCTTCCTCAGCTGATGCTACTTCAAGCAGCAAATCAGCAACTTCCAAAGAAACTCCAGAACCAACTTGAAGAGGCAGCTATACCTTGGCTTGCCTCGTGCTCAAGTGAATTCCATATCTTTAGACTGTACTGAAGATGTGAATTTATTATACAGTTATCCAACGTTCACTTTTTGATATGATCGTAAAGAAAACTGCTAATAATTTTATTAATACTTACCGATTCAATACCCTAAATTCATAAAGATAACCAAACCTCATCTTATAAAAAAGCTCGTTTATTCAAGTAGCTTGTATTCAGTTTAACAACATGGATTTATCCGTATAATTTACGAAAATTCCGGATCCACGTCACGATGTTGAAACAAATAAGGAATGAAATAACCATATAATGTTCTTTGCTCGTTTCTTCCCCGATGTTTATCTCCCCTTTCAATATCGTTTCCACATATTGACGCCTACGGTCAATTGTATTTTTCGATTTTACCCTAAAGATGTATAAAAATATCCATCCAAACTCAGCACAGTCATAGTACATGTTTTTTATATATGAGGGTAAATATAGTTGATGATTTTTATTCCCAAAACAATTTGTTTTTCTATATGTATACACAACATATGTATTTATCGTAAAACCCATTGTAATGAAATATAAACTCAAATGTTCATTAAAGCTTTTTTTAATAAATATTTATATTAAAGAGTATGACATTTATTGTTTATTTATAATTAATATTATTTTTAGTCTGATTTTTATGATTTAGGGTTCATTCATGAAATGAAATGCTGTCTTATTGTGGCCTTTGTAGGCAAGTTTACATTTGATGAAGATTGCTCCGGAAAGAAGCACTAACTCTTTAAAACCCAAGTATCCTATTGAAGACCTTAAGATTCTAAGGGTCAGATGAATCCAATGCATAAAGATTGGTGGCTTCGGCGAAGGTGATGTTAGTGGTAAGATTGGATGGTCTTCGTGGAATGAATGGGTGTCTTTGCTTATCGGAAGAAGTTACCAAGTGATATATTTTTTAAGGAGCGTTTCATTTATACTGAAGTCAAGCAACACCGTAATTGGTTCATACTCTATGACTCGTGTACTGGTGCAGTCGCTTCTAACTTCTCAATTGGATTTTTGGAACGAAGTTCCCTTTCGCGCGTTACGAACAGTTACGACTGACGCTAGGAGCTAGCCAAAAAAAATTCATACCAAAAGTTGTCACGACACTATGACACGACACACGCATGTTTCTCTCTCTCACAGACCAAAAAATAAATAACTCTCTCTCCCTCTCTCTCATATATAGATATATTACAATTAAAAAGACACTATTTTAAATTAAAAGAAAATGTACATTAAAAAGAAAATACTGTAGAAAAAATAATAATTAACTATAATAGTATTACATTTTATTTCATCCTGTTTTTATAAATTAATAAATTCATAAACATTTTAAAAATAGTTCGTAACTTGACTATTTGGGTACCTACGTCAAATTACCTTAACTGTCAGTTACTGTCAAATATTTTAATTTTAAAATTTTGTATTGAATTGTTAATTCCTGTTTTAAATTATAAAAAGTAATTCTAAAAAGATGTGTTATCTAAAGCTCTGGTATTGTATAAATGGACACTTTTGTTTAAAGAAACGAACTGTTAGGTAAGTAGAGATTTTATACCGACAATAATAAATGCTTATGTATGTATAAACACTCTGTTGTGTTTACAAATTACTAATTCCTTCACTAATTAATCGAAAGGAACTTCGTTCCATCCGGGTGTCCCTTGACACCTCACACTTTTTAATTGTAATATATCTATCTATGAGAGAGAGGGAGAGAGAGTTATTTATTTTTTGGTCTGTGAGAGAGAGAAACATGCGTGTGTCGTGTCATAGTGTCGTGACAACTTTTGGTATGAATTTTTTTTTTGCTGTACTTCCTTTGCTTGCTTTTTAATGTGGCTTTTGGAGGTAAATCTACGTAAAGATTGCTCTGGAAAGTGCCTGGAAGTAGCGCTGCGCTGTTTTCGATAACCAATTTCTAAAACTAAAACAAAAATGGCTGTTTACCAAGCAGTTGTTCTGCCAACTCTAATATACGCATGCAAGGCCTGGGTTCCATACCATCAAATATTCAATCAAGAGATTTATAGAAGAGACTCCGATCCCCTGTGCTCGTTTACGTTGGGCAGGTTATGTCTGTCGATTGTATGACAATCAGCTAGAAAAATATGTACTGTTTGGAGAACTAATCGAGGGGTCAGTGGGCAAGGAGACCAGATAAAGACGTTTTACACGAAACACAGAAAAATGTTTCTGGAGATGATGAATATCTTCTCAGGTTCATTTATCCTAAAATTTCTGCAAATACATACCTTAATGTAGAATTAGACATACCTGCAACAATAGAAATAATTAATATTAATCATTTGTAATCCAATTAGAGAAACAACAAATATTCATGTCAAATAAAGCGATAAATTCAACATACACGATATGCATTTAAACAAATTTTGCTAATGAAATGTTTCAAAATGATTTGATTTGACTGCTGTAAATATTTATTGCGGCACTTAGACCTAATGGCATGACAGCGGCGGTAGAATTTAAAAAACCTGTTCTGCATACCAAACTCCACTGTATTTGATGTTTTATTAATCAATAGTATAGTATAGTAGGAAAGTTAAATAGTATTTAAATGAAAACCGATTAGTCGAATTTCCTTTGGACGTGTAATATAAATGAAAATGAATATAAATTAACTGTAATCACAAAAATATTAAACAAATAAAAAAAACTCGTTATTGTCAATGAATTGACCGATAAAATCTTATGAATTGTAACAGAAATTGATTACATTACTTTTTAATTTTTTTATGATTATACGATTTTTCCGATTTCTGAAGTAAAACTTCTTTAGACGCTGTCACGGGCTAATTTCTCACTAGCAATAATTATTTTTAATCGGTAATAAATTGAGTACTCACCTTACTAATTTCTCTAGATTTGAGGGCTCAACAACGACATTTAGTGTTATAGCCAAATTGGATTCTTCATTTATCAAAAGTTTTAATCTATTTATTGTTTTTGGGTACATATTTAGAATTATTGTATTATTATGACAAGTAATAAGATTTGAGGTTATAAATGGATCGCTGGATCTCTTCTACTTTTTCTGTTCATTCGGTTGTATCAGAACTATTCCGCGAGTCAAACAAGGCCGCATTACATGAACGTAGTGTTAGTGAAAGACCATCCTATAAGTAATTCAAGGCCATGACCTCTAAATTAATAATGTTACTTCCGGCCGATTTGATTGATTTTTGGCCATTTTTTGATTCTACAAGCCGCCGAGTAGGTCTGAAAGTCTAGATAGCAGTAAAAGAGACACCAGGAAATTTTGTGGGTGAAGTTTTATTTCGTCGTTCATCGATGGCACTTATTTGTGGATTTGAAACTGAACCTTTCTTTTCCAACCGAACTATTGGGTTAATCTTAATTAGTTATTATTTTGTGAATTACGGTTCGATTGGAAATTGCCACGTGTGGGGATATATTACAAAATTTTCTGTTGATTTAACTGCGGATCGTTATAAGGTGGTTTAAATCTCAAATCCAAGCCGTAAATTAGTGAATACCTCGAGTTATATACCCTTTACCATCTAGGGTCCTTGGGACAGGCTGTAAGTCCCTAGCACAGGCTTAAATTCTCTGGTACAGATTTAAATTCACGGTACAAGCTTGATTCATTGTGCCACGTATTTTAATGAATTTAAAAAAAAATAAAATCAAATTTTGAAAAAACAAATAAAAGGGTTAATCAATTTACTCCAATCCAAATTCAACTCCAGCTGAGTTCGGTAGTGGTCTCTCTACTGGCAAATTAGTGCCCAGCTCAGCCGTAGAGGGTAAGTAAACAAATATTAGTGAGTCGCGCCACCGATTTAGACGGTCAAAATCGGAAACCCTTGTTGTTCCAGGCACTACTTTACCCACTGGAGATAAATAAATTTTGAATATTTAACAGTTCCAATTAAATTACGCAATAACAGAAAATAACGATAAAGTGAGCTAAATAAAACCAAAATATTAACTAGACCCTTCTTTAATAAAAATATTAAGAATTACAAAACTGTCAAGCCTCGTGCTTGACAACGCTATTGATATTTATATAAATAAAAAAAAAGAATATATGAATTATATTAAAAGAGAATTTTATCCCAAAATGTGTGATCACACGCAATATAAAAAAAATATACAAGAAAAATAACTCTTAACTAACTAGTTACGACTTAATCTAATATAGCTTATCTGTTAAACTAAATAAGTTTCCGCAGTCCTCGGCTTCTTTAATACTTAGGCCGGTACCAAAAATCAAGCCTGTTCTCTAGGGCTTAAGCCTGTATCTAGGACTTATGCCGGTATCTAGGACTTATGCCTGTATCTAGGACTTATGCCCGTAACTAGGACCCTAAAATCGTAATTTAGTATTAACATTAGCTTAAACAGATTTTAATGACTCCTTGAATTAGTTTGACTTAATAACTTTAATACAATTTGAACACATTAACTTAAATTTATACTAAAATGAAACAACAAAATGAATTTAAATGAATAATACAAAATTTAGCAATTGACTTCTCTGAATTTACATTTAATGAGCAAAACTAATGATTTAAATGTACTCAACGAACCTAAATTTGACTTGCTAGTCACAACAAAATTATAACAATAAATTAAATCAAAATTAACATAAAATTAATTAATAATAATAAAAAAAAATAAGCAAAAAGGATTCTAGTTTCACATTAATAACCTACATACGACACAAAGAAATACATATGTAAAATAAAGATATTAACCAAGATTGACCATATGGCGTTATTAATCTTATAAAAATAAAATTTCGTAACTCACCTATTAAGATAGGGTTGTTTCTTTCATTAAACTAGTGACACCCTAGCTGGTAGACGGGTAAATCAATCTCCTCGTTGCCAATTGCGGGTAACCTACCACAACTCACCGTCTGAACGGTTTTAAATCTCCAAAACTACCTACTGTTTGTAAAACAAGAAAAGAGAAAACCATAAGGATTGAACAAACCACATGAATAAAAGGTGTGTCACTTACCACAGAAGAACTAACAAAAATCCGAAGTGCGGCTTTTCCAATGAATCTGTCCAAAAATAACACCAGAATCTAACTTCAACTACGATTCAAAATGGAAAATGAGGTTTAATTTCAAAAATCCAAAATTAATTGTTACGGATTCACCGCGATTTGAAACTTAAACCAAAAATTCTTCTGGATTGTATCCTACAACCTTCTTATTCAAAAGCAGATAACGGAAGGACGGAGAGATCATTTATTTTCGATAAAATCTGTCAGACACAAGAATGGCCTCTACCACTGTAAGGACAATAAACGTAGGATCACAGCTACCAACTTACAAACAACCAGTAATCGTTTAATAACAACTGATCTTATTAATTAACAAGGTAACACCAAACTCTCAACATTACTTAATTTCTCGTTCATATACAATCTTTAGATGTCGGATGCTAAAATAACGAACTGCAGATGACATCATTCTAAGTTTTACGACGAAAGAAAAAAAAAAGAAGAATTCGCCTTGTTGTATGACAGTAGTACAAATCAATCACCTTAACCCCACAATATTGTTCTGAATTTAATAAATAAACTTCAAAACAATATTAGTAGCAATTTATGGCCAGAATATATTTATAAGTCGTTGATTAACTAAAATCGATCTAAATCAACTGGAACTTGTCACGATTTACTCCTTAATAACGGAGAATACCTAAGGTAAGCGATAAATTATACTATTGTGAATTTAAAACCGTGACAATTGGTACCGGCTTATTTCTTTGACAAAGGCTTATCACCTGGTTACTGAGTTACTGCAGCTGGCTAAATACGTGAAGTATTAGCAGTATTTTGTTTTGGAACTGTTCCGGGTTCTGTTCGGAACCAAACTACGTTGGATTTTGGAGATTGGAAGCTATTATCACCAGTACAGATAAGCTATAAGCCTTTGTATATTGTAAATTTAAATTGTTGATTGTAAATTTTAATTTAAAGTCAAGCGTGTGTTCACACAACATTTCAGATTATCCATCTTTATTCATGTTTATTTTGTTGTTAAGCGCTAGTGTTAATTGAAATTGTAATTTAAATTGACCACAATTTTGATCATTAAAGGAGGGTCTAGTTTTGAAGACATTTCGTTTTATTTAGCTCACTTTATTTCATTTCGTGGGATTGTGTAAGAGTTGTTAGTGCCTATTAGATCTAGGGGTTTCCGGCTTGTACCGTCGAAGTCGGTGGCGCGGCTCACTTGTGTATCATCCCTCTACGGCTGACCTCGGGCATAATTTGCCAGTAGAGTGACCGCTAGCAACCCTTACGCAATTCATCTAGTTGTTTGGATTTTCTTAATACATAACTTACACTACATGAACCTTAGCAGATAGCTAAGGAAAAACAGTGGCAACGCGACTAGGTGTAACTCAGATTTATTTTCTGACGGAAGTAATTCTGATGGAACGTTGTAATTCTGACGTCAAAATTTTCAAAAATTTTTCAAGTTTTACTTCAATCGCGCGTAAAGGTTACACGCACACTCTTTTTTTATGTTTTTCTAGTTTATTAATTTTTTTAAAGATTTTTTGTAAATTTATAAGGAAACAAGTATACAAGAAATAATCATTTTACAAATCGATAGCTGTCTTTGTATGTTAATTACAAATTATTTAGCCACTAAATGTATCTTTTATTCTATATGGATACTGATGCTATCATGTTTTCTTTTCCTCTTTGCTCTTAATTTTAATGATACTCAGTTACAATTGCTTACATTGATTTTGTATTGTTAGTTGACTCTTTGCTTACTTTTCTCTAGTGTTTCCTTTTCTATTCATTATTATGTTGTGTTAGCGTATTTGCTAACACACTCTGCTGGTTTATTTTATATTTAAATATACATTTATAGAGTTTTAAATTAGAAATTTATTAATTGGTAAACAATTAACTTTGCAACAGTGATCGATGTTAAAACGAATAACTTCCACTGTTTTTCCATATGGATGTAGTAGAAATTCAACGTACCGAGTTTAAATCAGCTGCCAGAAATTAAATTGCCATTTCGTTTTAAATTTTATGTTATATATTCCGTAAAATACGATATATTTTATAAAGCTAGTTACGTCAGAGAGTTATGAGAGCAAAAATGAAGCGCAATTACAAAGAGAAGAGTGATTGATTGAAATTTCTTTAATATAGGTATAGGAATTTTTATTGGATTTTTCTATTAAAATATGTTGTATACCTTATATTTATTTATACAGATTCATGTAAAATAATTGTGAAAACAGAATTTTTTGTAATCAGAATTCAGAAGTAGAAAGGGACCCACTGTAGCACACTTTGACCTTTGAACCTGTGACGTCATCTGATTGCTTTAGCGACAAAAAAATGTTATTTTATCGTTTCTAAATTCATAAACGTCACAGTTCTAAATGTGAAACGCCAAAACGTCAAAATAGCGCTAAAATTTGTCACTTTGAAACGACATTTTTCCATAAGAAATACATGTAAATCGAAAATTTCTTCTTACCAATTTTGTAAACCGTTATTGCGACAAATTTTAGCGCTATTTTGACGTTTTGGCGTTTCACATTTGGAACTGTGACGTTCATGAATTTAGAAACGATAAAATAACATTTTTTTGTCGCTAAAGCAATCAGATGACGTCACAGGTTCAAAGGTCAAAGTGTGCTACAGTGGGTCCCTTTCTACTTTCAGATTTTATTAAAAACAAGAAAGTCAGGTATACCGTTTGTAGTTACATTTTTTTTTTTTGGAAACTTAGCTTTTTTGTAGCAAAGTTTAAGGCCAAATTTCGAAAACTTTACCATGAGTCACTTCAGTAAGAGAATTATCCCAATTTTATTTTTTTGTGGTGATAGTATATAAATTTTAATTTTGGATGACAAACTAACTATTATTTTTAAAGTAAATAAAAGTATATATATCAAATTTCTTTTTATAAAAAATACCACTTTTAATGTAAACAATTTCTTTTGAGTGCAATATTTCACCAACCTATCTCTCTCCCTCTTACATACACATGTAATAGCACACCATTATTTATACATTTTGCGTTTATGTGTAGAAGTTGAAGAGAAAATTCTTCATGCACAAGTCTGAAAATCTCTTTTTCTCTTTTCTTTGTGCCTTTTATTTGTTTCTTTTGAATTGTGAAGCTGTGTTATTGAAATTGTCTTCATATTGTGTTTCGTGTTTGTTACGTACAAGCGAAATTCTGCCATTCATGTATATTTATTACTTGCTGTTTGCACATACATATAGGAAATTTACATACAGAGTAATCGGCTTGCTGATGATATTAAATTGGTGTATGTAAAAGTTTATTTTAGATTTTTTTGTTGGTACACTGAGATTTTTGTTTGCATGATTTTATAAAAGCATTTAAATAGAGATGGAATGTTGTCATAAATTATACTTAATTGCTATAATTTTTTTTTCTTTTTTCTATCATTCAAGATTTTTCATCTACATTTTATAAAGAACTCATAAGCTTCTTTGAGATGCTTCCCATGTTTTTTTTTGTTGCGCTGAGCTAAAAAATCGAAAAAGCAAGCATAGGCTTCAGATTGCCATTGCTTTTTAAATGGGGCTTAACTAAATAAGTAAAGAGAAGATCTAAAAAGGTATCTATAGTGTCACGTGCATAAATCAGCTTCCATATATTTAAAACTAAAGTTAAGTGTTTTATCGCGATTGCTAGCCTTTTAACGGGTTCCGGTCAGTTGTAGTAGGTATCGTATCTCCTTGACCCGTAGAGAGAGTAATTCGATTGTTTAGTTCGAAAACGTACCGGTGCTTTAACTGTTTAAGCTAATAGCGAAAATCTAAAATTAGGCAAACAAGTGCATTGATTTCTTGTGACATTAATAATACATTTAGTTTAAAGAATTCGATTTAATTTCAACATCATTTCTTAAATCAATTTAATATCTAGCAAAGCCGTTTTTGCACAATAGAACACACAATTTCCCCTTCTATAATGATTAACTATAATCGATCTAAATCAACTGGAACTTGTCACGATTTACTCCTTAATAACGGAGAATTCATAAGGTAAGCGATTAGTTATAACTATTGTGAATTTAAACCCGTGACAACATCCCCTCCCCTAAGAAAGGAGAAAATCTACCGAAGATTTTCGACGATAACTCACTAAGTATGAAATAGCCAACAATCACAATGAAAGAGACAACAAGCCCAAACAATAGCTACGAACAACTTGCTGCAATATCCAACTACATAGAACGCCATATTCGCATACCCAACTCGAAAAGGATACGAACCAACAACACAACCAAAAGAAAGAAGGAACAAACAAAACAAATAAAAAGAAAAACTCAGAAAGGTATCAACGGTGGAGTTGATGAATTGGCTGGAATCAAGTAACGTAGCAAAAGGTAAGGAGGGTAACGAATACATGTTTCCCACTAAGTCGACCAAAATTCCTCGACAAATCCCAAAAGGTGGTAGGAGAGATAAGATAGGATGGTCGTAGGATTCTCTGAACCGCTTCAGAGAATCTCTCTCAACTACCACTAAGGCTTTTTCCCACCAGACACCCAAAACCAATGGTCCAGTCGGGAAAACAAAAAGGTTTGGCCTCCAAAATCCACCAAACGTGAAAAATAGCACCACGGCCACACAAAATAGAGACCCAAACCATGAGGGTAATTAAAGTCGACGAAGCAAGCAACAACATAAAAGGTAAGATAAGGTAAGATAAAGGTAAGGGAAGTCAAGGCAAAGATAAGGAAATTACTTGAATCCAGACAATTCATCACGGGTTTAAATTCACAATAGTTATAACTAATCGCTTACCTTATGAATTCTCCGTTATTAAGGAGTAAATCGTGACAAGTTCCAGTTGATTTAGATCGATTATAGTTAATCATTAAAGAAGGGGAAATTGTGTGTTCTATTGTGCGAAAACGGCTTTGCTAGAAATTAAATTGATTTAAGAAATGATGTTGAAATTAAATCGAATTCTTTAAACTAAATGTATTATTAATGTCACAAGAAATCAATGCACTTGTTTGCCTAATTTTAGATTTTTGCTATTAGCTTAAACAGTTAAAGCACCGGTACGTTTTCGAACTAAACAATCAAATTACTCTCTCTACGGGTCAAGGCGATACGATACCTACTACAACTGACCGGAACCCGTTAAAAGGCTAGCAATCGCGATAAAACACTTAACTTTACTTTTAAATATATGGAAGCTGATTTATGCACGTGACAATAGAAAACACAATGAGAGTAGTAAATCAAGACACGTGAAAAAATAGATCCTAAAGCATAAGAAGTAAAGAACTGCCTACTTTGAATACCAAAACATCCTAAAAAGTATCAAGTATGTAACGATAACGCAGTTAACAGCATCATAGTTTGTATTTGCAATCCCACCATCTGTTCCAGGTGCGCGACCAAGATACGACAAGTCGCCAGGATTCGCACAGGTGGGCGCACTAGGTAGAAGCGCCGATTGGGCAGTATAAAAGGCCGATACCATCGCTGCTGATGGCAAGTTCAGCAAGGAGTACTAGTCTTGGGAAAACTTCAGCCTGTGCTCTGGGTATTGACCAAGGATTGTCCCGTGTACCTTCACTTACTATTTTCCTGTTCTTTTCATTTCTGGAGTGAGTTTGGTTCTTTGTGTGTAATTTAACTTTCTTATTGGAATCGGGTTTTGTAGTATTTAGTCTGGTATTAACTATACTAGACTGGGTCCCTTCAGGTCCCTGTCATTTGTATTGTTGAGTTTCAGCACAGTGGGTGCTGGAGCAGTAGGTACAGGAAAAAAACTTTACTGGAAAATAAGATATTACGGTTCGGTATTGGGGGGTGAATTCGCTGCGGATACGGACATGAGCGAAACTATCGTTATTTGCTACTGGTATCGAACTCAGATTATGTCGTTCTATAGTTGTTGCAGCAGTACTGTGTTTTATGTAAGCTTTAGTTTGCTTATTTCTAGAAACCCAACGAAAAAAGAAACAGGAACATGATATTAACAAAGAAAACACACGAAGAATAATGGTGTATAGTGAGATGCAGTTTTGAGAACAAATTTTTTCGCAAGCATATTTGTATGTTATGTATGTTAATCGTAAGTCTTTGTCTCTTTAAGTGTTGTAGATTATAAATGTTGATTTATTAATATGAGTTGAGAAGTTAACCTTCCAGATTTTCTGGAACAAACATACTTAATAAACAATAAACTAGCAGAGGGTGTTGACAAAGAAAAGCCACTAGCTCTTAGCAGTTTATCGTCTACTCTAAACACACATTCACATACACAGACATTCTCCTGTCTGTTTCGGTCTGTATGTGTGTGAAGTTTCCGCTGTCTGTGGCATTAATTGATTAGCGCAGCTTCTGTGAATAGGTAATAATGCACACTGGAGGTTGGGATTTATTGAAATTCTTGGCTTCATTACTATTCATTGTTGTTCACATGTTGACGCTCCATTACGAATGAATACATTATTATGATTAACAGAACAGTACGCATTGTCACGTTTATTATATTTTGTCTATAAGGTGATCCGCTAGAATATTACGCTTCGCTGAAATTAGATAAACAATACCAGATCTCCTGATAGATCAATATTCAGTTTATTTGCTTTGAGACCTATACAAATGTCTGAATATTGTACGAAGATGTTGAATAAATTTATCCGTATTATCCGTATAAGCAACGTTTAAGTTAATAACACACTATATTAACAAATTAATCACACCACCTTTTGGGTATTTTAAACATGCTGCAACACATTTTAAGTGCTTTAAACTTGCTTCAAATCTTTTAAGGACCCTTTAACATCTACAACTTCTTTGATATGGTTTTGTAAAAAAAATTGAGGTAATTGCTAGATTGTGCAACAAAACATTGTAAACGATATATTATAGTTGAAATTAACATACAACAACAATGGAATATTAAAATTCAACAATACTTTTACATATAGAATTAAATAGATCCCTTGGAGAGAATAAACTTGAAACAGAAAACATAAAATTTGGTAGCAGCGGCTTCAGTGTTGAACCTTACTAAGCTTTTACGAGCCATTTCTTTAATTTATACATTATTGGATTTTCCGAAATGAACAAGGTGAGTGCCTATTTTACATTTCTAATTGTAAGAAGATAAATAGACTTGTTGTCGGTCCATTTACATTCATTACAAAGTTTCATCTTGAATGCAAATTTTTTTCTGAGCATACTGAATAGGGACTGATAATACCAGACACTCTTAGTTACAAAAAGAGCCAATAAAAAGTTACTCTTAATCATGTAGTTGAAATGTAAACGTTATAGAGAACAAAGTGTTGTTTTTGCTCTTTATGTAGATCGCATAATCAATAAAAAAATGTTTTATTGCTTTTTTACTTTATTCTATTTATTCTATTTATTTGCCACTTGCATTTAATGTAAAATGAATTGTTTTATTACAGCATTAAAACAGATAGAATATAAAAGTAAAAGGTTTTCTGTTGTAATAAAAACCGTTCTTCTACCGAAAAAAATCTTTTACTTTCAGGTATTTGAAGAAGAAAATTGATACGCTAAAGTTTTTATGTGAATCCCATTACAGTATATGTTCTCGTTCTGTTTGTAACATATATATAACTTTAATTAGTGTTTTATTTTTTCCATTCAAAGTTGTGTGTAGATCTAAAACTCAAAATAATCTGTTTTCTATTAGCTGAACAAACCGCAATATGAACATGGCGCGTAACAGAAAAATGTGATGCGTAATCGAAAAATGTGACGGCAAAGATAAAGAAGTTTTACTTTAAATAAATATAGTTTAAAAAAACTAAAAGACACGCTTTTATAGCATATGAAACTAACAAGTAAAAAAATAAATGTAATTAAGGAAAACTAAAAAGCATGTTTCTGAAAAACATCGAACTAAAAAGTTAAAAATAATTTTCAAAATAAAATTAAAACAAAAATAAATGAAAAATACTAGTATTATTGTGAAAAAAGCGTGGGCGCTTGGCATTCGAAAAATATGGTATGCAGCGCCCACGCTTTTTTCACAATAATACTAGTATTTTTCATTTATTTTTGTTTTAATTTTATGCTATAAAATCGTGTTTTTTAGTTTTTTTAAACTATATTTATTTTTTACTTTTTAGTCCAATTTATTTTATTTCAATAGATTCGTTAATTTGCTGTGACGATTACAAGACCCTCACTCAATCATTATTCGTTTATTTAGTTGGAAATGCTTTGAAAGTGTGTTTTTTTGATTTCTCAAATTATATTTATTGTATTCATATTGTTGATGATTAAACATATTGTTTCAATCACTTGGAAAAAAAATTATTATTGTGAAATCTAAAGAATTGTTAGATTAATTCTAAGACAATTTCATTCAGTTCGTTTATAATTAAACGTATTGTTTTCAGAACTTTAAAAAAAAAGTGTGCGTGTAATCTTCACGCACGATTAAGTAGAACTGTTAAGAAATGCCCATTTTTGTACAAGGCCGAAGGAAGGCAGCAGGCGCACAAATTACCCACTCCCGGCACGGGGAGGTAGTGACTAAAAATAACGATACGGGACTCATCCGAGGCAGCAGCCGCGGAGTGGAGAGTTACAAACAAACAAACATACATACATACAGGTGAAGTTAATAAAAGCGTGTTAAAAAAAATATATTTTACATCGCTTTTCTTTCAAGGCGAAGCTTTAGTTACAAAAGTGAATTGACAAGTATAATAATGGATACATGTTTTTGAAGTGATAACTTTTTATGGGAGGGTAACTGATTTTGAAAAAAGCGTTTATCATTACGCGTTGTTTATCGTTGTTACACGCAGGCGCAGTGAAACATAATAATAATAGAAATAGGTAAATATTAATATTAATACAAATATCTTTATTAATTAATTAATTAATTAATTAATTAATTAATTAATTAATTAATTTATTTATTTATTTATTTATTGAAGTGATAACTTCTTATGGGAAGGTAAACTGATTTTAGCGTAACGCGTTGAAAAAAGCGTTTATCATTACGCGTTGTTTATCGTTGTTACACGCAGGCGCAGTGAAACATAATAATATCATTTCTCTCTCTCTCTCTATGCTTTTCCCAATGTAAGTTTTAAGTATATTTGAATTTACCGTGTTATACAGTATTAATCTGTCACTAAATACAATTTATTACTTTTTATTAATTATTAAATATTTATATTCATTTAATATCATAAAAATTAGGTTATTTTCTATATCTTCATATATAAAACTAATTTAATCCCTTTTAATTATAATTTAAATTCATAATTTAAACGGTTCGGTCATCCTCGGCATCTATCGTGGCAGTTGTAGGAGAAGAAATGGAAATTAAATCAAATAGAAATAGGTAAATATTAATATTAATACAAATATCTTTATTTATTTATTTATTTACTCATTTATTCAAAAAAAAATGTGAGCCGTCACGGGACGCCTGGCAGATGTGAAACATCGACATTATTGTGTAAAAGTAATATGCAGAAAAGAACAGATTGTGATAGGAACTAAATATGTCATAATGATAAAATAAAATATTACGATTTTTTCCAGATAACGATGACTATTTATTGAATAAATTTAAAAAGTGATTTCGTTTAGCTTTTTATTTAATTGCCTTAAATTCAATAATCTTAAAAAAGGAAATTATTAAAACACAAATTTATATAGAAGTACGTTACTATATTAATATAATTGTAGGTACTTCATAATTTTAGTACAAACAAAAAGCGATACTAAATAAAAAATAGGAAAATGATGAATTTAACTATGAATACAACTTTATCGTTGAATAACTTTTAAACGGTATTTAAATGGGAAATGTATTATGATTTAGGCACGGGTTAATGTGAATATTAAGGGCTGGTTAAGGTCTGATAATTTTTGTTAGGTCATAATCTAAAAATTTGATGGGTGTTTGGAGAACAAAACCAAATCTGGGAAATAACGGACACCCCAATGTATATAGAGTAGGTAGGTACTCACTCATTTTTATTCATATTTTTTCATCACTTTCTTTATTAACACTTTGTTTATTCATATTTAAAACTAAATACACAAATTTTACGCGGACAACTATATGACAACTATTCACCAACAATCTATTTTGATTGACTAGCTGTCAATTTTACAGGTCAGCAAAATATGTAGGTATATTATGTTGCCTATACAAACAATCATTTTTATATATATAGAATAGATAGTAGGCGGAATCGAGTTAGGTTTTTATGAAACAATTCATACCCTGTCCCGCCAAATTTTTGAATCGATGAGCTTCTTCCCCCTATTGTTGGCGCGCCACCGTCGCGTCGCTCAAAACATGACACCAGTTTCATATAAGATATCAGTACATCTCTTATCGATTATTATCGATGCGTTAGGTTTTTTACGTCATGACGTCACCGTCGCCACGCCAGAAATCTGATTTACGTGCCGCTATAGATGTTTCACATCAATAATTCGTTCATCTATGATTTAATGTCTTTTAATTATAATTTAAATTCATTCTTAAAATGTTCGGTCATTCTCGGGAATTCTCATAACAGGTTGTCTGAGGAGAAATGACAGTCTGATTACTCTGATTAGCCTAATTTTAGCATAAAAAAGACGTGTTTTGGTGGTTTCATTTGTGATAAATTTTATAAAAATTGATTATAAAGTGTGTGATTATTGATAATAAGGATAAGAATTTAAGTTTTAAGTGTGTATTAAATAGCAATCAGGTCGTTCCACGTAAAGGGTGGTTGTATTGCGAATTACTACGCGACTGATTAGAAATTTCGAACCGTCGCGTCATAGTAAAAAAATTTGTATCGTAATTAGTGAATGTTATAGTGATAAAAAAACCGGTTAAAGGAGTTTATTTTTGATTACATTAAATAAAGTTGTGTTTTAGTGTCTAATTAACGGAAATTACGGTAAGAATTGTGTTATTCAGTAAAAAATTGATCAAAAACTTAGATTACAAAATGATAATTGTGATAAGCCCGGCAAAATTTCTAGTGCTTAATATCAACGTCAATACATGTTGAACAAAAAAATGGAAGAATAGGTGAAATCCGATTCTGCTTAAATAATCAGGTTGTTCCACGTAAAGGGTGGCTGTATTGCGAATTACTACGCGACTGATTAGAAATTTCGAACTGTCATAGTAAAAAATTTTTGTATCGTAATTAGTGAAAGTTATAGTGATAAAAATTTTCAAAATTTTCAAAATATTAAAATTTTTAAATTTAAACACATTATCATAAAATTTAAGTAATAGGCAAAGTTTTTCTCAAGTTAAAAAATTTTAATATTAAATAGTTGAACTTGGATTAGTTGAAGTTATCACTTCTGTCGCGCGTCCTGAGACGCACACGTTTTTTATTTATTTATTTTCTATTAGAAAATTATCAATTTTCTCAACTAGAGTGGAAAGTGAGAGATGGTGGCAAACGCCAACATTCTATTAGGAATTTCGATATGGAAAAGCCAACTTTTAATAGAAATGGTAGAATAGATCTATTTCGGTTATAATAATGTATTCTACATTACATTTTATTTTAAACTATTAATTAAAATTTGAAATTTCATAATTTCGTCACATTATATTGCTTATTGAAAACCTGTAAATGTAATAAAGCAAATTAGAGTTTATTAACAATTGACTGTTTATATAATATATGTCATATTATCGTGAATATTAAATTCTTCTATAAATAACTTCATTACGTAGATACATGTTTTCAATAAACTAATAAATTGACAAATGTTTGGATGCATAAAGTGCTCTTATTCAAATTTAGAAATAATACATATTATATCAAGCTTTACAGTTAAATAGGCTCATGAATAATAATTATAAAACAAATAACAAAGAATAAATAATAAATTTACTATAGGAGCCTACAACTTATTAACTTCTGTACTTATTAGAGCTAATTTAACTTATTAAATTTGAATTAATTAACAAAATTAACATTTAATGATTTCTAATTAAAATATATACAAGAAGATAATTAGTTAAAATTAGTTCTTAACTATAACAAGATGAATATTTATTCCGGTATATTTTAACATATTTGAGGAATACATAAATACCAAAACTATAATTATTAATTTACAAATTGCTACGTTCCGCTTAGAAGTCGCGCGGTAACTTTTTAATTTTTTCACATTTTGCCAATTGTCAAATGTCAAATGTCAAGTATCAAATGTAAAGTGTGAAATGTGAAATATCAAGTGTCAAGTATCAAGTGTCCAGTGTCAAATGTAATGTGTTAAATGTCAACTGTCAAGTGGCAAAATAGACTCATTTGTAATATGTCAACTGTCAAAGCTCATAATCGGTTTTAGTATAATTTTTGTATCGTTCCGGTTTTTTTGAATAAACTTTTCATATAGATATCAAAGAATATTATTATTCTAACGCTTTACGAGTTTTTAAGAAACATTTTCAAAGAAATTGACCGTTCAACTGCCACGTACTTTTAGTAAAAATAAAATAAAATCAAATTTTGCAAAATTAAACTTATGGTTTAAATTGAAATCTCCAACTCCAGCTAAGATGGGTAAGTGGTTTCTCTACTGGCAAATTTGTGCCCAGCTCAGCCGTAGAGGGTAAGTACAAAAGTGTGAGTCGCGCCACCGATTTAAACGGTACAAATCGGAAATCCCTGATGTTCCAGGCACTGACCTATCTTACTGGAGATAAATAATGAATTTAAGTATCTTAATTTAAAAAAAAAAAAATTGATTGAATAACAAATATGGTGAGTGGGTGATTGGCTGAGTAAGACAACAAAACTAGATCTATCTATATATTACACAATAATATAAACCCAACGGTTTAATAACAATCTCTGAAAACAATGAAAAATAAGCGGTAAAAACAGTAAACAGATATGATACCGCTAATTACTGGCGTATAAAATACGAGAGTGATCACCCAGCGCAAAAAAAATTACTAAATAGTTAGTACCTAAAAATGCAAACGATAAAATGTTGCATCCGCTTAAACAAAATTACAATGTCTTGAACTTAAAATTAAATTTTTGGCTTATCTGTTAATCCGCAGATCTGTAGTGAGGCTTTCGTTAATAGCCTGCTGCTCTGTGGATGGTGAGGCTCGGTGTTGATTCCTCAGCAGTGAGCTGATCTTACAATTTACTTGCCAGGTCCAAAAATATTAGTCCAGTCAAAAAAAGAGTTCAGCCAGAACCAAAAACAAGTTCAGCTAGGACCAAAAATATTTTACTCGCCAGGTCCAAAAACAAATGTTCGCCAGGTTCAAAAACAAATGTTCGCCAGGTCCAAAAACCCCTTTTATATTAAGATTAGGGGTTAAGCAGCCAATCTGCGATGTTATTTCGCTAGCACCCTGTAGCAAATTTCGTGATTCTTAATCGGATGTCCACGCTTCTTCGTAACGAACTCTCTTAGCAATCACACGAAGAAAGCACCATTTAATTAAATCCCAAAAATATGGAGTTATCTATACGCCTACTCAAAAATACCACAAAGGAATAACCAAAAATGAGGCTTAGATAAAATATATTGAAGTGAAATTCAAAAACCCATAAGGATGGCTTGAATATTGCCAGAAGAACTTTCAACTTCACAAAATGGCGTCGCTTAATTCGATAGTAATACTAAAGTGTTCGTACAATTGTTGAAATGCAAAAAAAGCCCTAAAATCAGGATAGTTCACGCATACCTTCCCGCAATGACACTTGTGAGTATAGAAGGGGAAATAGTGTGTTCCGTTGTGCAAAAAAGGCTTTGCTAGATATTAATTTGATTTCCGAAATGATGTTAAAATTAAATCGAATTCATTAAACTAAATGTATTATTAGTATCAAAAGAAATCGATGCACTTGCTTACTTAATTTAAAATTTTCGCTATTAGCTTAAACATTATCGGTTTAAACACTAGAAATACTTTCACTACGAGTCAAGGCAAACGACGGTGACCAGAACCTTTTAAGAGGCTAACGATCGTGTTGAAACATTAACTTAACTTTTAAATATATTGACGCCGATTTATGCACGTGACACAACCAAGAAGAAACAACTACTTCCCGGGCTATATGCCCCGACGGATATTGGATTACACTTCAAAGTCAAACGGAGTTGGCATATCTAATAGATAATTTAAACCAACCATTCTGGTTTGCAGTTAGAACGGACAACATAACTTGTAGACCGGTTTCGGCCTATTGGGCCTCGTCAGTACAAGGTATATGTTATCCGTCAGCGAGCTTAAAGCATAATCGCTGACTGAAGAATAAGCTAAAATCACGATCGGTATATTGTCTATTCAGTACGAAAGTGTAAACGATGTGATAGTAAGCTCGCTGATGGATAACAGATACCTTGTACTGACGAGGCCCAATAGGCCGAAACCGGTCTTCAAGTTATGTTGTCCCTTCTAACTGCAAACCAGAATGGTTGGTTTAAATTATCTATTAACTTTGAAGTGTAATCCAATATCCGTCGGGGCATATAGCCCGGAAAGTAGTTGTTTCTTCTTGGTTGAACGGTCAATTTCTTTGAAAATGTTTTTCAAAAACTTATAAAGCGTTAGAATAATAATATTCTTTGATATCTATTGGTAACTCGCTTTATTAAATACGACAATATTACAGTTTGCTGTAATAATACTTTAAACTTTTCATATATCTATACTTTTTTCATCGATCCTTTTCTATCAATTTTCTTTAAGAAAAGACCTTCCCACAGAAATTCAACACTCATTAACCATTATCTATAAATAATAATTTTTAATAAATCTCTTTTAAATGAGTGAACATTCATTCTTCAGTCAGTATCAGATAATGAACTCTTTAAAAAAACTTGAATTTTGCCGAAATTTGGTTCATTGAATTTAATTTAATTGGCTTGATATTCCAAATTAACGATTTCTGACGCTTACCATTCAGTAAAATTTTCAATGAAATATGCGTAATAGCAAAGATTTCATATAGACCATTAATTCAATAAACCCGAGCTGAAATATTTGAAAACGTCAAAAAAGTATATTCATAAGCAGGCTGCGTTATTGTTGAGAAGTTTCCTGAAGGAGATTGGTTTGGGATTTATTATGAGATATATATTCTACTACGAATTTGACTGGTTTTATTATGCCAATTTAAGTACTTTTTTAAAGTGAAACTTTTATTAGATCGTTTTAAGTGCATGTTGCATGTCGGTCGAACGCCGAGTAGGTATAAAGTATATTGTAGGCGGCGCTTATCGTTTAATACAAAAATGTACGGGAGTGAGCACATCTGCTAATGAAAACAATCTTACTATTCGTATTAATACGAACTTCGACTGCGTAAGTATCTACGACATGTAACGTCGACGGTTATATTTTACCTATTCTTATTAATACGAACTTCGACTGCGTAAGTATCTACGACATGTAACGTTTTAAAAATATTACAGTCGTAAATAATAATTTTTGAAACTGAAAATATGGAACTTGAGCAATAAATTTGTAACATATATTAAATAAAATCTTTTAAAATTAATCAAAACACTTTCATTTTTAAACAAATAAACTTTGTAATTATCCTACCCTTGTTATATATATTCATTTCATTCTTTTGTCGATTTACTGAAGTTTTCACTTCTATCGTGTGTGAATCGCACACACACCTTTTGATTTTGATTTCTAATTCGATTTCTATTTCTATTTCTATTTCTATTTCTATTTCTATTTCTATTTCTATTTCTATTTCTATTTCTATTTCTATTTCTATTTCTATTTCTATTTCTATTTCTATTTCTATTTCTATCTGGGGGCACGGTAGTGCCCCCGCCAAGACGAGCCAAGCGAAGCGCACGGGCACTACCTACCTTTTCTCGAAGCGCTTCGTCGTTTTTTTGAACCCTTATAACTTGGGTTTGGATTATGCTAGATCAACAGAATTTTCGGGATATATTGTAAATAGCGGACTTATTGAAAATATTAAGTTTTAATTACATTAGCTTTTATACTTCAGATTTTATTTATATCTAAAAAACGCTGATTTCGTCACTGACTCACTGATGATCATCAAAATTATTAAGGTATGTCCTAGAAATCTGAAATTTTGTATGGAAGCTAGTATTAGCACACAAACAACAAAAAAATGATAAAACTTGTAACTTTCATCCCCCAACCCCTTAAACTAGGGGATGGGAGTTTGTATGAGACCTGTAATTTTAAATTAAATTTTGATGACGCTAGAGGTCTAATCTAATAATCTAATCTAAAACTTGGTGCCCCCAGATATATATATATATATATATATATATATATATATATATATATGTATAGGTACTCCTTGTTAAAAAAAAAAAAAAAATTAATCGACATATATTGAGACATATCGACATATATTGAGAGACATATACTTCAGATCAGATCATATAAATATGAATGAATAGAAGTGTGCGAACGTCTCCTGCCTCTTACGTCCACACAGTAGCTAAAAATAAAAAAAAATTGTCCTTGACAGCGAGCGCGTCGATTGTCGATTGTCTTGTTTTGTTGATTGTCGATTGTCTTAGACATAAATAAAAAAAAAAATTTGTTACAAACAACTTACAAAAAGAAATGAAATCCCACCAAAAACATTTTCATGTAAAATGTTGCCAAGACGAGCCCATACGACTCGCACTGTCAAAAAGTTATCAGATCTCATGTAGAGCCAAGCTTCTAACACTACACGCCCTAACTCTACAAGGCCTAACTTCACAAACTCTACACCTTAGTCAAAATATGTGGCTTGGCCGTTCGTCACTACAAGAACTATTGTATAACACAAAAGTAATGAACAGTGAATTGATTTTTCACCTTACGCCGATGTGAATGTAGCGAAATGGCCAAGCCACATATTTTGACTAAGGTGTAGAGTTTGTCAAGTTAGGCCTTGTAGAGTTAGGGCGTATAGTGTTAGAAGCTTGGCTCTACATGAGATCTGATAACTTTTTGACAGTGCGAGTCATATGGGCTCGTCTTGGCAACATTTTACATGAAAATGTTTTTGGTGGGATTTCTATTTCTATTTCTATTTCTATTTCTATTTCTATTTCTATTTCTATTTCTATTTCTATTTCTATTTCTATTTCTATTTCTATTTCGATTTCGATTTCGATTTCGATTTCGATTTCGATTTCGATTTCGATTTCGATTTCGATTTCGATTTCGATTTCGATTTCGATTTCGATTTTGATTTCGAATTTGATTTCGAATTTGATTTCGAATTCGATTTCGGATTCGATTTTGATTTCGATTTCGATTTTGATTTTGATTTTGATTTTGATTTCGATTTCGATTTCGATTTCGATTTTGATTTTGATTTTAATTTCGATTTCGATTTTGATTTGATAAAGCGATTTTTATACCCTTAATGGAATATGATTCGAAAAATTTTTAGTTAAATGTCTATAGGGTAAAAAAAAGTTTCACTTTTACCGTGGTTTCATAAAATCACACAATGCTTTTTTAGTTTATTTTTGATAGTTTTTACAGGTTGTTTAAGACTTATATAGTTTTTCACAATTTGACAATTTTTGTTTTGATGAATTATCCATTTTTTACCGTTTGCTCCACACCTTTTTCTACATCTTATCAATGTTAAAGTCACTATTTTTATTGATATGTTTTGCACCCATCCAAACTCATCCCATTCGTCAAGGGACGCTTCAATACATCGCAGTAGATAAAAGGGAACAAAAAAGTGTGAGGAGAAAGTTTTATTATATCGTTTTATTCCAATTATAGCAAATACACTTTTTGTTGATCTGTGATATATGGGGTAAATATGGTTTACAGCATTTCAACGATACAATGGAATGCTAAAAATCTCTTCAGTATTGTAATGGAATGTTTAGATGTTTTACTATTCAAAATATCATAAAAGTTGCATTAGAATGTATAACGTATTTTGTGCGTTTAAAACAACAAAAACTGAAATTTATTTCATTAAATTTAAAATGATTTTAATTGATAATTATATTTATAAACAAAAAGACAACAACTATCGTCATATGTTAACTTGTAACCTCCTAATTTTGTATCGTAAGATGGATTGGAATGCGTGTTTTTGTCGCTATTTTTTATAATGTAAAAATGGGAAACTGCATTTTTGCATTCGAAAAGTGCATTCCGAACAGATAATAGAGAGAAAACTTACAACTCGGTAAGTATTGCTGAAAATGGGTTCAATTTATATACTTGGGGTTTTTGGAGTCGCTGAACACGAATATCAGGATACCGAAAGTCTCTGCGGCACCCTGTGCCTAGGGTTTTTAACTCTTCGCCTGGGGTTTTATGTAAATTCTGTACGAAATCAGTGCACACTTGGTACTCTAAATACTTGGTGCTTAAGATTTATTGCAAATTCGATACAAAAAGAGTGTGCACTCGGTAAGTAGAAAGGGATGCACTTAAGGACACTTTGACCTTTGAACCCTGTGACGTCAGCTGACAGCTTTAGCGTCAAAAAAATGTTATTTTATCGTTACTAAATTGATGAACGTCACAGTTCGAAATGTGAAGCGCCAAAACGTCAAAACAGCGATAAAATTTGTCACTTTAAAACGACCTTTTTCCATAAGAAATACATGTAAATCGAAAATTTCTTCTTACCAATTTTTTGAACAGTTATTGCGACAAATTTTAGCGCTATTTTGACGTTTTGGCGTTTCACATTTGGAACTGTGACGTTCATCAATTTAGTAACGATAAAATAACATTTTTTTGACGCTAAAGCTGTCAGATGACGTCACAGGGTTCAAAGGTCAAAGTGTCCTTAAGTGCATCCCTTTCTACTTCGGTACTAGAAGGTTTTTGGGGTCGCTTAACACGAATATCATAAAATAATTTTGCCAAATCATTCGCATACAAATTTATGAATCCGGGCGCGTGCATAGAAGTATAACTTCTGCCGTCACACTCGTTTTTTTAATGTACGTATTCAGATTTAAATATGAATTTCAACATGTATTTTCGTTAAATTCATATCTCAACGCTTTTAAAGAACATTTTTCCAACATTAAACAAATAACATCAACAACTAAATGAATTCAACATTCCAGCCATTTACTACATTAAATTAAATAAACTCTCAGTGAATTTATAAATGTGTACAAAATGCACCAACATCTGTTTTATTTAAATACGTAAATCCGTATCGCGTTTCAGTTATGATATATGATCCTAAAAGCAACTAAATCCTTTACATGGATGTCTCAACTTACACATAACACAAGCAAAACGACAATTTAAAATTCGTTACGAAAATATTGAAGTAGACATTAGGGCCATATGTGAGCTTTGGACCCAAACGAGCGGAATCTGTATTAGAGATAGAGATATACTTCACCTTTTTATACTTTTAGATTGATATACACACAACCAAATGTACTTTTACATAATTTTTTATATGTATCATAGAAAATTGGGGTGTTTGTTTGTAATATTTAAATTATCGCTTTTACTAATATGTAGAGTAAGGGTCTTTCTTGGGATCTTAAAATTCTTAACCAAATGACACATAGCTCTCTTTTCCTGAAAATAAAACTCTCAGTTTTGAACCTCTTTCTGGGTGTACGGCCTCTTCGAAATATTTGGATGTACCCCTCGCAATCAAGAAGGAATTTTACAATTCCCACAGAATTGTTCGCTACGCGGCCAAAACGATAGAAGACGTTGAGCGATTTCTAATCGAAGGCTTTTTTGCTGTTCTAAGTTCAGTGCCACGTATTTTATTGAAAGTAAAAACAAAATCAAATTTTGAAAAATGAATAAATTCATTATTTGAAATTCAACTCCATCTGAGTTCGGTAGTGGTTTCTCTACTGGCAAATTAGTGCCCAGCTCAGCCGTAGAGGGTAAGTGCCAAAATAAAGTGAGTGCGCCACCGATTTGTACGGTTAAAATCGGAAACCCCTGATGTTCCAGGCACTACTACTACTGAGAGTAATATTAAAAGAATATTATCTAGAATGTGTGATTACACGCAATACAAAAACAAGAAAAATAGATTTTTAACTAAAACTAAAGTCACGACTTAAGTCTAATATAGCTTATCTGTTAATCTAAATACGTTTCCGCAGTTCTTGGCTTCTCCAATACTTAGGCCGGTACCAAAAATCAAGCCTGTTCTAGAACCAATAGGCTTGCACCAATCACAATAACTTAAGCTCGTACTAAGTATCAGGTCCGCAATCAAAATTCTGCCTTTATCTAGGACTTAAACCTGTATCTAGGATTTACACCTGTATCTAGGATTTACACCTGTATCTAGGACCCTATTAAGATAGGGTTTCTTTCATTAAGCTAGTGACACCCTAGCTGGTAGACGGGTAAATCAATCTCCTCGTTGCTAATTGCGGGAATTCTACCACAGTTGACCGTCTGAACGGTTTTAAATCTCCAAATCTACCTACTGTCTGTTTCTTGATCTATCACAGAAGATTACACAAAAATCCCGACCACGCGGTTTTTTTCCCAAAGAATCTGTCCAAAAATACCAACAGGAACTAACTCCACAGCGATTCAAAATGGAAAATAAGGTTTAGTTTCAAAAATCCAAAATTAATTGTTACGGATTCACCGCGATTTAAACGTTAAACCAAAAATCTTCTGGATGCCACGTTCTTACAACAAAGGCTGGTAAACGAAAAAGACCTGGTTCTCTCGTATCACATGCACCAGAGTTTGACACACGTCGAAATAAGAGATGGCCTCTACTACTATAGGGACAATAAACTCAGGATCAACAGCTACTAACTTACGAGCAAACAGTAATCGTTTAATAACAACAGATCTTATTACTTAACAAGATAACACCAAAAATCCCAGTATTACTCAATTTCTCGTTCATATACAATCTTTAAATGTCGGATGCTAAAATAACGAACTGCAGACGACAGCATTCTAAGTTTTACGACGAAAAAGAAAAGATGAATTCGCTTCGTTGTATGACAGTAGTTCAAATCAATCACCTTAACCCCACAATATTGTTCTGAATTTAATAAATAGACTTCCAAAACAATATTAGTAATAATTTGTGGCCAGAATATATTTATAAGTTGATGATTAACTATAACCGAACTAAAATCAACCTGAACCTGTCACGATTTAATCCTTAATAACGGAGAATTCATAAGGTAAGTAATTAGTTATAACTATTGTGAATTTAAACCCGTGACATCAGTTTCGGGATGAATTTGGCACACACACGAGTCATGCTTAAATTCTCGATTAAAATTCGGTAAACTGTACATTTTGGTATTGCAAGGTGATCTTCCAGTTTCCTAACATTCAAACTTAGAACACTGATAAAGAATTGTGTACCCACCAAATTTTGTCTTTATACAGACACTGATAGCTTACTATTTCAATTTTAAATAGTATTTAGTTGCCAAAGTTTGGTTAATGGAGACAATCTCATATTATTCTTTTAATAACAGGTTTTGCCAAAAATTTATTGCGAAATATAGTGTTTCCTTATAAATTTTTATTTATCCCGTACTGCTAGGAGCTAAGCGGACTTATAATTAATAAGCTGTAAATCTGCGATTATTCTTACATAAAATAAATCCATCAAGAAAAAGAAAAAAGCTGTATTGAACGACTACATATGTACATACTTAGGTAGCTCCATAACCAACCTTTTGTGCGTAGAAAATCGGCTTAGCGCACATTATTTATAAGATCTTGAGCTTTGAAAGGACTCGCAGGGAAAAGCAGAAAACCACTTCAGTTTCAGAGAAATGTTTCCCGGTCAAACTTGACTACTTATTCGTTGAATGTTTTGGATTAGGGGACTTTCACGGATGAAATCCACCGGGAGACCAATTTCCGAATTAAATTCTGTCAACTACTAAGGTCACTTTTATGTTTTCTGTCTATCCTCTACTCAATAATAATTACTACTCAACTGGAATTACAAGCATTGAATTAATGGTGTTTTCGATGAAGTTAATAAACAACATGGATTTCAAGTTAGTTTCGTCGTAAAAACATTAAAGTCAATTTTTTCTTTAAGATTGTTCCAATTTAACAAAAATTCTCCCTTTTCTTTAATCTTCGCAAATTAATTAAATTTAAATCAACAGAACCACTTTCAATTCCATATCTTGATAAAGTCTGAAAAAGACGAATAATTAGCTCAACGCTATAATTTTCAATGATTAAAAAAATCCAATAAAAGCCTGCTCAACAAACAATATTAATAAAAAATTCATTTTTCATTGATTTCTGTTTACTTAACAGAAGCGTGTTGAATTAATTTATATTATTTTTTTATAATAACGATTCTTTATTTATTCGATTATATTATTGGATTTAAAGTGACAGTAATTGAACACAAATATCATTAAAATGTTATAGAAGAGTTTATTTTGGTAGAAATTTTTCTCAAAATACATTACTTCATTTGTAACAAAAACAGTATCAAATTTGGTGAATTACGATACCTTGCAATCACTTGCAGTGGGCATCATGTCAACTGGAGCAGTACGGACATAAACGCCTAAACTTTATGATTATATAATAGGGAATAACCTCTGCATTATGAGCAGAGACACAAGTTCCACCTTTGTAAACTTTCCAAATCAAACTATAGTAGATATAACGTTGTATACAACTGAAATATTAAAACAAATCCGATGTTGGCAGGTGTCTGACGAAATATCAATGTTAGATCATCTGGGTGCTCTGCTTTCAACTTTATCTTGTGACAGCGGTTAAAATCTTAACGACAACACTATTTAGGATGAAATTAGCAGAATCGCCCAATGCAGAGGTTGATAACGAGAAAAGGAAACAGTAGATCATATAACGTATGACTGATCTGCTTTTTCTGAAATCAGAGGATCTGTTTTGGGCGAATACTGGCTTACACCAGCCGATGTCAGGAAGATCCCCTTAGAAGTCAAATTACTGATTTTAAATTTTTAAGCTTGAAGGCAACTTGAAGTGTAGATATCGCTACACATGGGAGGATGCACAATATGTGGCTTCAGTGCCATAACAGCACTTGCTCGCCCCTCTCCAATTTTCCAGATCTACACTCCAGATTCACTTATAATTCCTTGTACACAATTGCAATCAGTTGTGATCTCTTGTAATGAATTTTAATCGATTGTAATTATTTGTAACTACTTGTGGACATTTAAAATTACTTAAAACCAAATGTTAAAATTATTAAAATAATAGAAACATTTATAAGATATTTATCAGGATGCACTCTTAGAAATTCAACAATAGTCGACATCCGGCCCTAAGCATTAAGTGAGATTTCATTCAGTTTGTGTCGTCGTGAGAATTTGGAATTTCTAGATAACCAAATCTGCTTGCAACCCAAAAAGGAACACGCAACAGCACCGAAGATCGCATTCCTCAACGAATTCCTGATAGATATTGCATTGCGGTTATCAAATGTTCGAATTTCAAAGGCATTTCTGCTAAGTTCGTGTGAAGGCAGCGCTTTCAGATAATTGTTTAACCGACACCTATTTCGAAACTTGTCTTTTTATTAATGTCCGTTTTCCATTTTAGTTTAACATGGAAGTTTCAGTTGTATTTTGTTAAAAAAATACATTCTAATGTAGATATGTACTTACAAAATACAAACAGATTTGTGATTTAGACAGAATTATCTATCATATAAAACATACCGTGTTTATACACAGATACTGATATCTTCATATTTAAATTTTTAGTTGCCAAAATTACTTTCAAAACCTTCTAAAAGTACAACAAAATGTTTTTATTTTTTTGTAGGATTTCTAATCTAAAATTCAAAGCAGAAAACATTATTTTACATTTTATATACAAATAAAATCTAATATAGACCCATAACCTGTCTCTTTAACGTGTTAAAAATGACTTTTCCCATGCTAAAATTATCTCTTGTAGCTACATTTTCAAGTGTTACAAACGTTTCTCGGTAGTTATTTACGAAAATGCACATTGCAGTAGGATCAAGAGGATCAAAGCCGAGTGAATGTTGAGTTCAATTACTTTATTTTCGTTAAGTGGGTTCAAAGCAAAGGATATAACGATAAACAATCTTATCCGAAAGCTGCTAACGTAATTACGAAAGTAAAGGGATTAAACGGTAACTTTAACAAATTAACTCTAGTAAGAAAGATACCTAAGTCGAATCACATTAAGGTAGATAAGAAATTAAGATCTACTTTGCTTACTGTGAGCTTTAATTACAGCTAAAATTTAAATGTGTAACAGGTATAAAATTCTTGAAAAAGAGACTCTATTTTATCATAGAGTTAATCTTTTCAGATTCTTAAATCTTTACCAATTTTTCTTGATCTTTCACAATGACAGCATAAAGTCTACTAAAGACGTAAAAATAATTAAAATGAATTTTTGTCGGGTAGATCAACTTTAACTAATCTTATAGTATATGATAACTTTATTGACTTTTCTAAGGCGTTTGACAGAGTTAATCATAGAATTCTTTTAACCAAATAGGAGGCTCTGAGTATTGGTGGTTCATTGCGTTCGTGGATGGAAATTTTAAGTATTGAAAAGGGCAAAAAGGAAGTTAAATGTTGACTAACTAATTTCATGGTGTTGGTTTTACGTGACGTTGTGCACGCGCACTGTAAATTAACTTGATCCCAAGGTGTCAAAGAAGTGTTAATAAACAGTAATAAATGGAAACATCTTGAAAAGAAAAGAGAATTTGTCACATTAAATTCATAAATTTTATACACTACTTTTATGCTTTTTATATATCCTTTATAAGAAGGCAAATAAACAAAAGTGACAAGGTAAAAACAAACATTTTCTCAGACAAAAAACCTCCATCCAGTATAAATTAATGAATGTCAGTCGTATACGGCAATAGTTCGCTCGGTTGGCAGCGGCAGGATAACAAGTCATTCTTTATGGAAGTGGCTGTGTGGTGGTGGCTGTTCATTATCCTGGCCACACTTCCGTCGCGAAAATTATTGTCTTGCTAGCACGGTAGGCCAGTTCACACTCACTTTTCTTATCGCCCTACTATACGCTCGTATTTTAGGCTGCCTCTCTTTGTCTTTCACCGCCACTGGAAATGTTTCTTTTGTGCCAACAACAACCTACCGAAAAGTTGATGGTGTTTGTTTTCAAAATAATATTCGTATCGTTAGATTGCTATCAACTAAAACAACTTTTATGCGTATGGAAACGATTTTTATAATGACTTTGAATGGTATGTACAAAATTAAGAAAAATTTAATAATGGGAACACTCTTCAGAAGATACTAAAAAGAACATTAAACATTGGGAAAATAATGTGAAAATCTGAAAAATCATAAATTAAAAAACTGGGATCTTCCTGACATTGCTGGTGTAAGCCACTACTCGCCCAACACGGATCTTCTGATTTCAAAAAAAGCAGAGCAAGTTTTTACTATTTTATGTAGATTTTTTAAATTTTCTACCATATTTTCCACGTTCTTGTTTTATAAATTTTTAATAAAAGAATAGATATTATGAATTAAAATGAAAGGAGATATTTGAGTAAAACAAAACAAAAATTCCCACTAGAAATTAAATTAATTTAGGTCACTTAATTGCTTATTTAAACAAACGATTAATTACACAGTTTTTGATCTTGCTTGAACGTTGAAAACCGTTGTTCTTTTATCTTTACATAAGACAATTTAAATTAGAAACATCAGAGAGAAGAAATTCTTTTGAAAATGAATTATGATGAAGTGTCGGCTGCTTAAGTTTATCGAAAAGAAAAAAGAAAACAAAGCTATTTGGATAATGCTAAAGGATGTTTCGAGTTAGGAAATGTGCCGGAGGCTGTTTAACCTTTGGAGTTGGGAAAAGCTACCGAATAACTTTCTGAAGAGCCAACGCGGAGAGTTGCTTACTTTATTGAAAGTGCCAGCGGCGTACCACAACTTAAACTTTGCAACTTTTTCTTCTCTATTATTAAGTATCACGTAATTGCTAGCCATTTATTATTTGCTGAGACTTTTCGAATTAGTCGTACTGGAGCTCGGAAATTTTAAACGGTTTTAACACTCGTAGAACTAGATTTAATTTAATTAAACAATTTAAATTTTTATATCTATTTTGTAATGTAAAAAATTCTTCGATTAAAGGCTGTTTTAATGTTTCCCAATTTATGTATATAGATTCATCTAATTCTTTAGGCTAAAGGATGAAGAATATATAGTTAGATAGGAAGATAAGTATGATAATTTTTAGGAATTTGGTATGTAAGGGGACCTTGTTGTAGGACTTACGTCCTTTCCAGGGGATGGATGGAAATGTTTGAAAGGAGTTAGTATCTGTCGTCGGCCCTGCTTTCACAAATTTTCCAATTTGCATTTCCCAGTGCAGTTGGATCTTCTATCTTCTCTTCATTCCTCCATGGTGCTTGAACGTGCCTAAAAAGTCCTTTTTCTTTGGTGTAAGTGTAAGTGTAGTGTGGAAGTGTGACCCACATGGTGCAATGTGGGATTGGGAGTTTGACGCTGTGGCGTGTCTCCTCCGTCGTGGAGCCCTTCCATTTCGCAAGGACGAAGGAAACCACAGATACCTTCGCCAAGGGCCCATTTTTTTCCAGTATCCAGTTCTGGAGTTGGATGCACCATCTAGCGGTAGAAAAGGGGGGTTTCATCCAGCACGGTTTCCAGGTCTTCAAGAAGGTCCAAGTCTACTACAGATTGGAGGAGTCTAAGGTTTCGAACTTCTTTTTTGGAACTCTGGATATTCTTTGGGGTCATTCATTCTATTGTGTATAGAGCTACGGGCTACGGTATTAGTTTCCTTTAGGATTTATATAGTTTATATTTAAAAAACTTTAAAAATCGTTAAAAAGTAATCAAAGTTTGTAAAGACTGAATTGATTTTTTTAATATTTATGCTGTTTTAACAATTATCCACGATTTTCTTATATTTTTTAAAATTCTTAAAGTTTTTTACTTTTATTAAAATATTTGTCATCATCAACAACCTATTTATCTATAAGGAATAATCGCTGAAGGGTGAAAATTCACAACAAATTTTCCAAGAAAATTTCCAATACAAAACTGAAAATAAAGTTTGCTAACGATGTCTGCGAGGTAAAAATTTCTCATTATTCGACGATAGAAATCCAAAAAAATATGTGAATTTACACAACTACGAATCTTATTATAGAAAACATTTTATAGGATTAATTTATATTTTTAAATAGAAAAAAATGTAAAAACACGAATGTATCAGAAACATGCTATTTAAAAAATATCACCAGCCTTAATCGTAAGTTAAAATTTAGTTAATGGATTCTTTTTATATCATCTCCACGTGGGATACACTTCAACAGCTACACTAGATTTAGATAGTGGGATAAAAAAAAAGTGAGAGGTGTCAAGGGACACCCGGATGGAACGAAGTTCCTTTCGATTAATTAGTGAAGGAATTGTAATTTGTAAACACAACAGAGAGTTTTAACATACATAAGCATTAAGCATTTATTATCGTCTGTATAAAATCTCTACTTACCTAACTCTATCAGCAATATCCGGAACTTGTGCAGAAACACTGTCAGGATACATTATTGTTTTTATTTTCTATTATTTTAATATTTATTATCTACAAAAAACCTGTATAAACTTAACAAAGTCGCGACACTACTACACTGTTCAAAGCAAAATAGAAAAAAAATAGTAAATCCATTCAACAGTTCGTTTCTTTTAACTAAAGTGTCCATTTATACAATACCAGAGGATTAGAGGATATACATCTATGATTTTTTTTTGGCTAGCTTCTAGCGTCAGTCGTAACTGTTCGTAACGCCCGAAAGGGAACTTCGTTCCAAAATTTAAAAAAAAAGTAAAAATCCAGCAAAAATATGTGACTTTACAAAAGTCTTATCATAGAAGACTCTTTATATTAATAATTTATATTTTCAAACACAACAAAAAGTATCAGCCCATATATACGTATCAGAAATATGATATTCTAAAAATATAACCTGCTCCATTCGTCCGGATTCTTATATATGAATTATTCCGTTTTCAGAAAGAATGGGCTTGGCATGTCAACTTATATTGCGTTATTTTCTATTCTGTTTTCTCTGATTTCAAATTTTCTTTACAATATTGACTATTGTCGCGGATCAGATGCTCCCAATCTTCGAGGAAACAAAATTGAAAACTAAACGAAGGAAAATTGAATTTGTCGAAATGAATGGAATATTAAGGAGCAGTTTATTGGATCGGTGACAACTATCTGTTGCTGTGTCTTTTCTGGCACGCCATTAAAATATATCTTCTAACTGAATCGTGAATTTTAAATTGAGCTTTTTGTTTTCTTTCTTATATAAGTACTTATTAATAAAAAAATATATAAAATTCTCTCAGCTGTGTTTGCTATTAAATAAAAGTATGATTTCTTTTTGTTTGTCAAACTTTTTAAAGTAAAATTAGGTTTATAAGAGACTAGCTGTACGCGGCGCGCGTTGCTACGCCATCAACTAATAAAATAAATTTAAGAAAAATAAAAGAGAAGAAGAGATAGGGAAGGAAAGAAAATTTTATAGTTTTGTCTTACTTATCGCATCAACAATATATTTTAAGAACTTTTATTTGTACGAATTCGTATAGATATCTATTAAAATCAGTATTGAACTTGATACATGGAAGCGCCATCTGGTGGTAACTTCCATTAATACGAATATAATATTCATCTTACCCATTAAAAATACATCATCATACTGATTTTCGTGACAATCGGTTGAACGGGACAGAAGTTGCTACTCTGCAGCGCCACTTAGTGGCGAGTGGCATCAATGAGCATATCATACAAACCTTCTCCGTGGAAAAATACATATGCATACCAATTTTCATGACAATCGGTTGAACAGGGCAGAAGTTTATACTCTGTAGCGCCACCTGGTGGCGAGTGGCATCAATGAGCATATTATACAAACTTTCTCCGTGGAAAAATACATATACATACCAATTTTCATGACAATCTGTTGAACGGGGCAGAAGTTGCTACTCTGCAGCGCCACCTGGTGGTGAGTGGCATCAATGAGCATATCATACAAACCTTCTCCGTGGAAAAATACATATACATACCAATTTTCATGACAATCGGTTGAACGGGACAGAAGTTACTACTCTGCAGCGCCACCTGGTGGCGAGTGGCATCAATGCGCATATCATACAAACCTTCTCCGTGGAAAAATACATATACATACCAATTTTCATAATAATCGGTCCAGTAGTTTTTGAGTTCATTGAGTACATACAGACATACAGACATACAGACTAACATTCATTTTTATATATATATATATATAGATAGATAGATAGATTACGCAAAAAAATCATCACACATAATAGGAAAACAACATTTCCTGGTTTGCTTATTTCTCATTGCCTTCACTCTATAATTATCTGCTCCCACTTTCAAACATACCGGTTTTGATTTATTAGAATTTAAAGCATATTTTTTCTGTTGCGTTAGAAAAATCGTCACAAAACTAACTAACGCAGCTAGTACTGGCATGGAAACCTAACGCATAGAATCGTGATTACATTGAAAAATGGGTGGAAAGGAGCTGTTCACAGGAAGGGGTACTGTCATTCCTGCTGTAGTCAGCACCTGTGAATTACCTTCTTAAAAAACTTCTCAACGAAGGCTTTCACTGCATAGATTTTGGAGATAATCTGGCCATAATCGTTCAGGGAAGGTTTCTGGGCAAAACTCAGACCGAATGCAGACCGCAATAAATATGTTGTAGAAGTGGTGCAAGCATGAAGGCCTAACAGTCAATCCAAAAAAGTATCGTTGTCCCATTTAGAAATAAAAAGGCGTTGCAAGGCTTAAAACCGATAACGCAGAATAACGTGCAGGTACGAATGGCCACAGAAGCCAAATACCTGGGTGTGGTGTTTGACCAGAGGCTATCATGGAAGCAGCGCATTCAAAAGGACATACGCAAAGCTGGCATGGTTACCTAGATACTCAGGGTTTTGGTGCAATGGACCCGAGCGGGAGTTAATATCCCAATCATTTGGCCCGGATCCATTCGGCGAGGTTGCTGACACCTTCAGAAAAACAGCCATAGGGAAATAGCAGCTAGAGAAAGCCCAGGAGAGGTTGGAAGAATCACCGGGCAAGCGACAAAAGTAGGTATTGCGACGATATGGAGATCCTCCATCACTACCACCTTCGCTAATCAGATTTCCCATTAAAGACAATACAATCTTTGAACAGCTTTTAAACAGCTTTTAACAGCTTTAAACATGTCTCATTAAAAGTGCAATAATAGACAAGGTACTCTAATCCTATTCTAGAGATGATGGGTCTTCACAATATAACTGTAAAGATCGCAATAATAAAGGCAAACAGCCAACTCAATGAATATCTATCTACTGGTATGTCTATCTGCAGTTGCTTCTTCTTTTCAGTAAATCAATGCCTCTTATTAACTATTTTTACATTTATATTCACCGAATATGTTAAAAACAATGATGCTATCGGAAGTTTTACACTTTTTTATATTTTTTTTAAGTATATATGATGTTGCATTATTTTTACGAAAATTCTAATTTTTTACAGTTTTGTTCTATACGAAACCCAATACTAATTTCAAACAAAACTTTTCTTCCTAGTATTGAATTGCTACGTGTTTTTTTGAGAAAATAAATTGTAGCTACCAAAAAAGTAATAATGAGTTCAAGTTTTATCTTGAAATATCACGGATCCGTCGGTGATTTAGTAAGGGTTAGAAAATAAGGGTTGAAAATGAAATTTGCTGACCTTTTATGTGGTGTGTGCAGAAACGACTAATTTTGTAAATAATAATTTAACCCTTTTTGTTGTTTGAAGTCTACTCAACCATGTAACAAGTCTAAAGTTTTCAAACAAAAATTAAAGATGTTAAACACAACTGGTTTTTAATTAACTACATATGACATTTTCTACATTAAATAAGGTCAACAATCTAATTTGTCTAATTTGTTAAATCATTATTGATGTGAAACATCTATAGCGGTTCATTATAAAAAATAGTATGTAACACTCGAATTACAATGACGGTTTGTAGTACTCGTTTTTTGCGAAACTCACCGCTTCGCGGTTCGTTTTACAAACTGCACTCGTACTACGAAACCTGTCATTGTAACACTTGTATTACAATATACTATTGTTTCATCATAGTCAAGTTTGTTTGTTAAGAAATGTATTAGATTGTTACGTTGTTAGGATGTTAATTGTTAATTTGTTTGGTATAGTTCGCCCAACGAAAGTTTGGGACAGCCACGTGGCCTCTCGTTCAATGCGCAGTGGTTTTTTTACGAGCGTTACGATAACAACGACCGTTCTGAAAGCTTGTCAGTGTGGTAGCTGGAATGGTTTTGTGATCTGTATTTAGCTACGAATATGCTGAGAGAGTTTCTGAGTTGTTTTTGATGTGAAACATCTATAGCGGCACGTAAATCAGATTTCTGGCGTGGTGACGGTGACGTCATGACGTAAAAAACCTAACGCATCGATAATAATCGATAAGAGATGTACTGATATCTTATATGAAATTGGTGTCATGTTTTGAGCGACGCGACGGTGGCGCGCCAACAATAGGGGGAAAAGCTCATCGATTCAAAAATTTGGCGGGACAGGGTATGAATTGTTTCATAAAAACCTAACTCGATTCCGCCTACTATCTATTCTATATATCTAAAAATGTTTGTTTGTATAGGCAACATAATATACCTACATATTTTGCTGACCTGTAAAATTGACAGCTAGTCAATCAAAATTGATTGTTGGTGAATAGTTGTCATATAGTTGTCCGCGTAAAATTTGTGTATAAGTTTTAAATATGAATAAACAAAGTGTTAATAAAGAAAGTGATGAAAAAATATTGAATAAAAACGAGTGAGTACCTACCTACTCTATATACATTAGGGTGTCCGTTATTTCCCAAATTTGGTTTTGTTCTCCAAACACCCATCATCAAATTTTTAGATTATGACCTAACAAAAATTATCAGACCCAAACCAGCCCTTAATATTCACATTAACCCGTGCCTAAATCATAATACATTTCCCATTTAAATACCGTTTAAAAGTTATTCAACGATAAAGTTGTATTCATAGTTAAATTCATCATTTTCCTATTTTTTATTTAGTATCGCTTTTTGTTTGTACTAAAATTATGAAGTAACTACAATTATATTAATATAGTAACGTACTTCTATATAAATTTGTGTTTTAATAATTTCCTTTTTTAAGATTATTGAATTTAAGGCAATTAAATAAAAAGCTAAACGAAATCACTTTTTAAATTTATTCAATAAATAGTCATCGTTATCTGGAAAAAATCGTAATATTTTATTTTATCATTAACATTTATTAATTTTGTGTAGTTTATATACAGGGTGTTAAAAAAAGGGTCACAATATTAAATGGGTGGTAGTATGGCCCAAAATATGCAATTTGTTGGACTACAATGGCATCTTCGCATATTTTATTCCAGCTATAATTTCTGGTTTTCAAAGGTTTTTTATGTAGGTATTTTTAATTTACAATTCAGCATATTTTTAGTCTTTTAGGGAGCACAATATTTTCATTTGATTTTTTAATAAAGATATATATTTCATCATAAAACAAAATTTGCTTACCATCATCTGTATTCTATCCAATTATTTTGTGTCAAAATATCGTTTCATAAATCGATACTAACGATACAATTCTAACAAAGATAAATGTTTGCGTCTAAGTAATATATTAATGCGCTATACTGCCAATACCGAAACAAATTCCTAAGGGAGTGTAATCCAAAGCAAAAATATTACTCGAATTATTAACTTTTGCTGGAATATATGGTGACAATACATAAGATTTTATTAACTTTAATCACAGACCTCATAAACTTAAGTTCTGATAATAAATCCGCTGGATGTATTATATTGCTACGATACTTAAAGAACGCAGATATGTTAACAGGAAAGTAGATTTATTTTTTTAGTAAATTATTATTTTATAAAAAGTAACAGTAACTTATCTAATTGACTTTTAAACATGTTTTTATAAATTGTTTTTATCACTTTCTAACAACAGCAATTTTTTTTTTATTTCTATGCAAGTGTGGCTTGCAGCTCTTTTGAACAAACTGCCTTCATACAGACTCTCGCAAAACCTTTGCAGATGGATATCCAACTTTCTCTCAAAGAGGCACATCCAAGTTGCTGTAGATGGACATTCTTCCAACCTCTACAAGATCAACGCTGGAGTTCCCCAAGGATCGGTTCTAGCTCCTACTCTATTCTTATTACATATTAATGGTCTACTAGAAGCCACTAATAACATGGTTTTGCAGATGATAGCAACCTGCACTGTAGCAAAGCGCACAACCGTCCCATACCTCTAGATATTCAGGAAGAGGACAGAAGATCCACAACGGCTTCTCTCAATCAAGATTTGAGAATTGTAGACAAGTGGGAAAGAAAGAATCTTGTTAATTTCAACGTTTCCAAGACAAAGGCATGTTGCCTATACAACAAGAGGCAAACATGCAACTCATCCATTACAATCAACGATCAGACACTGGTAGCGGGCGACTCCATTACGCTGGTTGGTATAATGATCTCCCAGGACTTACTATGGAACGAACATATTGTATCCATAGCAACTGCAGCAGGAAAGAAATTAGGCTATTTGTTTAGAGCACGGAAATATTTTTTTCCATCCAACTTAGCTACTCTTTACAAAGCCCAAATACTACCTAATCTTGAATACTGCTCGCATGTATGGGGTTCGGCGGCTCCGTCAAGGCTCGGAGTTCTTGATGCAATACAGAGAAGAGCAGTTCGACTAATAAACGACACCAGTATTACCAAAAACCTAGCCCCTTTATCCCACCGAAGAGCAGTGTCTTATTGTTTTACCGATACATAAACCGATTTTGCTCAGAAGAACTCCGCTCTATAATGCCTCCACTTGTCAGACCAGCCAGAGCAACGCGAGGTGCCAAATCCATGCACCTTTATACTGTCCAGTGCCCGACATCGAGAACGGATCGATTCGATCGTTCCTTCATCCCCAGGGTCTCCAGATTGTGGAACTCCTTACCTTCCCACGTCTTGCCCACTAGTCCTAACTTGCAGGCCTTTAAATCCCAAATTAATAAATTGTCTCTTCTGCGCCAATAGATGTTCTCGGTACATTTGTATTTAGGTCTATACCTACGAGGACATCCTTAATAAAAAAAAAATGCAAACTCTTTTGGTTTTTCGATGTAAAGCTCCTTTATAAACGTTGAAAAAAATATTGCCGTCACGTTTTTCGGTTACGCGTCACAATTTTCTGTTACCGTACTTGTTTATCTTGTCGCTTTTACGGTCGGTTCAAATGAAATTTGGACCGAATTGTATCAAACTTTTATAAAACTTTATTTTAATTTTCAAACAACTAAAATAAATAATTAAATTTGTCCAAAGAATTATTTTGATTTGTGATCTTTATTTTCTTTAGCGATTTTTAAGCTCAACGAAATTATTTGTCAAACCCGAACTCAGAAGCTTTCAGGATACCTCGTTAAAACTGAGTTGTCGTAAAACTTATACTTGAGAAAACAATCCTGAATCAACCCTTTACCGATTTCATAAAACATGCTTTAACTTATCTTTAGAGAACTGGCTGTACAAAAAGATAAAAGCGAATTTTTGTTCCCTATCCCTATATTATTCAGAGATACTTTAAACCCATCACGCATCAAGAAATTATTTTCAAATACGAAATTAGACAAACAGAAAAAAATATATTTTTTAAAGAAATACACAGTAAAAGAATTTATGTTGAAAATGTACAATTTTCTTTGCGATTTTATTAGTTGTTTTCTTGTTCTAATGTCCGTTTTTTTATAAAAAAAAAGTGAGAGGTGTCAAGGGACACCCGGATGGAACGAAGTTCCTTTCGAGTAATTAGTGAAGGAATTGTAATTTGTAAACACAACAAAGTGTTTATACATACATAAGCCTTTATTATTGTCTGTATAAAATCTCTACTTACCTAACTCTATCAGCAATATCCGGAACTTGTGCAGAAACACTGTCAGGATACATTATTGTCATTATTTTCTATTATTTTATTATTTATTATCTACAAAAAACCTGTATAAACTTAACAAAGTCGCGACACTACTACACTGTTCAAAGCAAAATAGAAAAAAAAAATAGTAAATCCATTATTTTCAACAATTCGTTTCTTTTAACAAAAGTGTCCATTTATACAATACCAGAGGATTAGAGGATATACATCTACCTAGAATTACTTTTTATTTCAATTTAATTTAAAACAGGAATTAACAATTTAATACAAAATTTTAAAATTAAAATATTTGACAGTAACTGACAGTTAAGGTAATTTGACGTAGGTACCTAACTAGTCAAGTTAAGAACTATTTATGAATTTATTGACGGATCTCGCACGTCAGAAGGAACTGGTGCAGGGTCTGTGGTCCACGCAACCTTAGGCAGCACTTCAGCTTGGGAACGGAGACAACCGTGTACCAGGCTGAGGTATACGCCTTACTAAAGGCTGCCGACCACGCCCGAGGCCGTGGCTGGAGAGAGGAGAGGATAACTTTCTTCTCAGACAGCCAGGCTGCACTTCTGGCCTTAAAACAATTCCGGGTAAGTTCCAAGCTGATCTGGGAGTGCATACAAAACCTCAATGAACTGGCTAGACAAAACAGTGTCTTCTTGGAATGGATACCAGGGCATAAAGGTTTTGAAGAAAATGGAACCGCGGATCTTCTGGCCAAGAAGGGAGCGGATACACGATTTACTGGTCCAGAACCTGTATTGGGACTGCCTAGAGCCTGGGTAAGGACCAAAATCAGGAACTGGGTCTGGGAAGAGTCGACCAAACACTGGAGTAACACTGTAGGGCTGAGGCACTCGAAGCTGATGCTCAAAGGCTACTCCAAAAAACTCACGTCTGACATACTGGATCTCGGCAGAAGTCAGATTAGAGTACTAGTGGGCCTGCTCACCGGGCATGGACCATTCAGACTACACCTTCGGAGGATGGGGATTCTGACACAGGAACCCACCTTGTGCACACTGTGTGACATGGACGATGAGACGGCAACTCACATTCTATTCGAATGTGAGGCCTTGGACTATAAACGGTTCATCATCTTCGGTGACACGAATTCTGAATCCTATCACCACCTTGAGGAGCTGGTCACAGGACTCAAATCTCTTATAAAGGGAACTGCCCTGTGGCAACAGTGACTCAAGGAATTTAGGACAACTGGATTTTAGCCTTCCTGAGGTTCAGCGGGATGCTGATTTTCAGCTGAACAAACTAGAGTCCTGCAAGCACGGGTGTATGTAAGGACTCTTGGTGCCGAACCTGGTCACAATATTCCCATAGGAAGCAGTGCTTAAACATGGGGCTCCATAGGTGAGACCATGCCAGGTTACTTGATTAGATTAGATTAGATGTATGTCATCTAAACCTCTGGTATTGTATAAATGGACACTTTTGTTAAAAGAAACGAACTGTTGAAAATATTCAGGTGATAATGGATTTACTATTTTCTATTTTGCTTTGAACAGTGTAGTGTCGCGACTTTGTTAAGTTTATACGAGTGTTTTGTGGATAATAAATAATAAAGTCCGTGTCCACATACACCACTTTCCCAATTTATCCTTGAACCCAAAAGTCTTTTTATTTTAAACCTTTTTAGATCATTTGTTTAAACAGATTTCTTTGTAAAATTGTTAACCAAAAACATACCCCTCTTTAGCTAACGATTATTTGACGCATCGTCTGTCTTAGAAAACTGGATCCCATAGTGATTTTTGATCTATCTTCTTGGTTTTAATATAAATCGTAAGAACAGTTAAAACAAATTTTATAACACTACAATTCTTGATTAAATTTGATATGGTTCTTGTTAGAAGTTGTATTATTAAATACAATAAATCATAAAGTATTTGGTAATATTCATATTAGCCATGTCTGCGGTTATAATAAACCTTAGGAGAACAAATCCACATTTGATATATACATACACATTATAGTTCCTACCGTGGAAATCTTTAATTACCGAAACTTATCTTGCTCGAAAATTCAACAAACTGTTGGAAACTTTGGAAAATACTAAACGGCACCATCTACGAAATTTAACAAGTAATAAACATAACTGTAACAAGTTCACGCGTTGTATCATAGCGAAGAAAGATCAACATAAGCGTCTTCTCAACTTCTAACTTGTTATAAGAAGTATGTTAGACGTTCAGAAACTGTTTAATAATAAAAGTTCCTAAACAAACTCGAGTGTTGGTCAACATTTGTTCGATATGAGATTTTTAAATTATACTTAATATTTATTAAAATGTTTTTTTAATTTTTCTTTTTACCAGAAGTGGAATATTTATGATATTACCAGTATGGATCTGAGATCTGTAAAAAAGGTAAGGGACAGAAATAGCACTGAGGCATGTATGTAGGGATATCCACACCTCAGGATGTTATCAGGCATAAAGATATAAAGTGGGTAATGAGACCTCTGAAGCTAGTACCTACTCGCCAAACACGGATCTTCAGATTTCAGAAAAAACAGAGCAGTTATTCAGTATTTGCTCTACTGTTTTCTTTTTTTGTTCGCAAATCTTGCATAGGGGCGATTCTGCTAATTTCATCCTAAAGAGATGTTGTCGCAATTGACAGTGACCTGTTAAGATTTTCACCGGTGAATGCCAAAAATTTTTTTTGGCTATTTCCTTGCCTGGATGAGGTAATAACTCTCTGGCTAGTCAACAGTTCGTTGTTTCATAACATCAGTGTGTAAAGTTTTGGTGAGAGTTCTGTTTGATAAGGTCCACGACAGCGGACATTGTTAGCTTGGACTGAGACACGACAAAACAAGACAAGACAAAAGGTTGATGGGTAGATGAAAGAAAGTTTATAGGAACGTTGGATTTGAGGACCCTGTTGTAAGACTTAAATCATTTTTAGGAAGTGGATAGGAATGTTTGGATGGTGTTAGTATCGGTGGTCGGCCCCGCTCTCACAAACTTCTCCATTTGTAACAGGTTGGATAGCTTCTTCTGTTGTTATTGGCTCTTCTTGCCATCCATGGAGCTTGAACGTACCTTAAGAGTCTTTTCCTTTTGGTGTGATTGTGAGTGTTGTGTGGAAGTGTAACCCACGTGGTGCATTGTATGGTTTGACAAAGCAGAAGTGAGATATTTAACATTATTACCTGTAGCATAATAGGTTTTAACAATAAATCCAAATCAATTGGATTTCCATATAATTTTCTATTTAAATTGCAAAATTTTATAGGTAACAATTAATTTTTAAAGTAATTCCAATTAAACATATTAGTAATTTTAACCGCGTTTGATTATATTATTCGTAGGATTTAAATCAACCAGATAATTGAAATTTTGGAACGTCATAATAGGGTAAACACAATACGATTTGTAATTATGTTTATTGATTAAAATTTGCAAATTACAGGTTACATAATTGTTAATCACTAATAATGAAGATATACATAGGTTGAAAAATTATACAACCGTTTTATTGGCTGTATTAATTTAATATAAATTAAATGAAATCTCATATAATTCTTCTTCTTCTTCTTCCTTATAAACCATAGTTTCTTTACCGTTGGAGAAAGACCTCTTCAAGATTTTTCCAGATATTTATATCCTGTACTTTTTGTGTTCAATAGTAGTTTTCTGCTGGAAAATGAAACCTTGGTATATTTACATTTCTATGAGCCCTTCCTTATATGTCTTTGAAGAGTGGTGTGTTGGAGAGGAGGTTATTTTATTAAAGGTTGTATTTTTAAGACTGTGGTGCAGGTGCTCTGACTCGTTTATCTAGTAATAACTCACTAGGACACTTTTCAAAAATAAGTACTCTTTCAGCTACAGAACCTTGAGTTAAGAAGCGGTGAAGCAAAAAACGGCTGAGCTTCCAAAACCCTCACCAAAGATGGCTTACAGCAATGTTTTGATTAATGGAACACACGTATGGAAAGATATGGAAATTTCTAAAGAAATTATTTTTTTTCCGTTCTGTCAATTTTAGGTTTTTGCATACATTTTGAATTGAATCATTTCGATATCTTCATTCATTTACTTCTTCTCAGGTATCAGGCTTACACAAGTTATTCCAGGAAATACTTTTTAACCATTTCATAAATACAGTTTGTAAATGTCCCTAGATTTTAAGGATGTATGTTTTTTAAACACTAAGGAGTCCGTGTCCACATACACCACTTTCTCAATTTATTCTTGAACCCAAAAGTCTTTTTATTTTGACCCTTTTTAGATCATTACTTTAAACCCTCACCAAAGAAGACTTACAGCAATGCTTTGATCAATGGAACAAACTTATGGAAAGGTGTGTGGCGAGGGGAGAGGAGTATAGTGGAGAGGGGAGCATTCAAATGTAGAAGAATTTTTATAATAAAACCCATTTTCCAAACCAGTCTCTTAATTTAATAGCTAGACTTTGTATCCTGTGCTTCTATCGTATACAATTATAATTAAACGGTAATGATATGATTGAAACATAAAACAATTTGAATTGCAACATAACAATTAAAAATTGTGTTTATAATTTTAATGAGAGAGATTTACTTGATGAATTGATATCAAATTATCAATATTTGTTTCAAATTTTGTTAGAAATAACCGCAAATATCCCCATTCTGTTGGTTTTTCATTTGCTCCTTTTCTGGTTTAATTGGTTTGTAACAACACAAAAACTTTTTTTAACAAAGTATGACAAGGGAAAGCTAACAAAAGTTTTCTTGCATTTTCTCGGATATTTCTGCTTGCAGCCAAAATATTTGATAGCATTTTTTAAATTTATCTTCTAATTGAAGCTACATTCGAGTGGCTCCTCTTGTTATATTACATTCGCTACTTATGTTTTGCCACGTACTTTTAATAAAAATAAAAAATAAAATTGAAAAATTATTCAAATTGTTTGAATTGAAATTTCCAACTCCAGCTGAGATCGGTAAGTGGTCTTCTCTACTGGCAAATTATGCCCAGCTCTGCCGTAGAGGGTAAGTACAAAAAAAAGTGAGTCGCGCCACCGATTTAGACGGTACAAATCGGAAATCCCTGTTGGTCCAGGCACTGACCTACGTCGCTGGAGATAAATAAATAATAAGTGAAAATTTTGATCAAAGTTATAAAGTTAACTCAGAAGAGGTGAGTGAGGTTATTTGCTGAGTAAGACACCAAAATAGATCTATTCCTTATATTCACTGTAATAGATTTTACAATAAACCCAACAATATAGGTGATACATAAATATATATAAAAAAAGAAATATTGCCACACAACTAATGGCACACAAAGCAAGAGTGATCACCCCGCGCATAAAATAATTAGAACCTAGGAGCAAAAAAAATTACAAGGTATTACATCCGCTACAAAACAATATCTATATATATAAAGAGTCGGAATTAATAATACAACTTGGCTTATCTGTAACTACGCTTCTCTAGCGCAGATGCTTTTGATGAGAGGCTTCCTGTAATAGCCTCACTGCTCGGGAAAGGTGTCAGGCTGCGTTGTTCCAGATTAATACACCAGGACCAAGAATGATGAACCAGCCCAAAAATTATTGTTCCAAAGTAATAACCCAAGCCAGAGGAAATGATAGCCAGGTCCAAAAATGTTCGCCAGGCCAAAGGAAAAGTTTGCCAGGTCCAAGAAAGATTAGCCAGGACCAAAAATGTTCGCCAGGCCAAAGGAAGATTAGCCAGGACCAAAAAAATGTTCGCCAGGTCCAAAAATGGTTTTATTACCCAGGATGGTAAATCCATCTTTAAATCAATTTTTTTAGTAAACAAGCATTCAAACAGATCATATTAAGGCTTTTTCCTGTGACAATTTTTAGACTTGGAAAATTCGCGCCAAATAATATTTTGCTTTATAAATTTTAATTAAACCAGAACCATTCACTTCTGTGATGTTTAGATTTCCCTTCTGAACCACAAAATCATGTCAGTATTTATGTGTCACTTGTCATCTTTTCAGCTGTCATCGTTAGGTTGTCATCATTCAATTGTCAACTTTAAGCTGTCATCTTTCAGTTGTCAATTGTCATTTGTAATGGTAATGTTCATCGTCCAGGTGTCATCCTACAAGTGTCAACTTTTGTTATTTAGATAATAACAAAAAACTATAAAAGATTCAATAGACCCATTAATTTTGCGCTAATAAGACCTAAACGTAATTCAGTTTACATTCACTACTTGAACCCATTAACATCCAATAGAATGTAAACTACATGCAAACACTCTCTTGGAACATCAGCATTCTAATTAAAGTGCGACCCGCAACATATGTCAAAGAGAATTTCAACTCAACCATGTCTGATAATACAAATAGAAGACAATTACGACATAAAAGTATTTTTTTAAATTTGTCAAACTGTTTGTAGCAACTTGTGTGCTTTTCATCGTCGATCAATCACTACTTTTAAATTTCCAAACATTCTTCCGGAAAAGTTGCGTAACAAATACGAAGAAGGTTTGAGCAAAGTTGAGTTTCTCAGAGAACCGATCACTCAACAATTTCAGTATTAGAAAACTGTAAAAAAACAAGAGTTACGATATTTCTGTATTTTGTTGTAATAGTTAAGGATAACTTTATGTTCAAAATTGTATTAGAAAAGTTGTGAAAAACTGTAAAAGTTTAAAAAAATCTTAACTATTCACATTTATGGCCTTTTACTGTTCTTGTATCAATTCAGCAACAAAACTGTCAACTGTGACTGCAACGTCAAATTGAGATCATGACAGCTGACAGCTGGCACTGTCAGCGGTTGACTTATAGAAGGTGTCAAAAGAAGTACAACTAAAAAAAGTACTCATGATTAAATCTCAATTAATTAGTCAGCTACTCGTTTTTTACCCAATTTAAAATGAATTCTTTGATAGGTTTAGGTAGTAAAAAAAAGGGTGAGAAAGTTATTAAAATTCAGTCGCTCCCTAAACATCTGTTCGGTTTAATTTTGATAAGGGAAAATATTCCGTGTCAGACACAAATTCACTCACCTAATACAACAACATACACTTTTAAGTCACGGAATAGTTTGTACGAAATAAATCTATATATGTATGTATTTTACTACTTCAGACATAATGCCCACTTTATGATATCATTAAAATCCTGTTGTTAGATTAGAATTAAACATAATAATCAAAAGGAAAAATAATATCCTGTAATCGAATAAAATGTCATTTAGATATTCTTCTGGAAAAAGATTTACATGAAATCGTGTATAGGATATATATTCTAGTTAAATTATAAATGAGGAATTCCCAAAGTTGTTTATGTCACTACCATTGGACATAGAACAAAGAAGATAGAGTAGAAGTGTGGTTGGATTAATCTGGAGAAGAATGAATGAACTTTTGTGTCACAGGAATGTGGGTGCAAAAATAAAAGATAGACTTCACAAGAGAGTTGTAAGACCAACGTTGATGTATAACAACTGAGCAATAATAAAAGAGGAAGAAAAAAATAGTTAGAAATGTTAAAGAAAGTTTTGCATTGGATGTGTAGATTAAAACCGCGTCCAGACATATGTAATGTATCGTGTAATGTAACGCGAATTCATTTGGACGCTACCTGAGCATAGAACGAATGCAACCAGAATACTTACCGCGAATTGTCTATCCTATCCATTTAGTATTCGCGAACATGTCGAGAGAGGTAGTAGTTGCGGGAACGTCCAAACGTAGACTGCGAGCTCAGCGCGAGCGCCTTTGTGTTCGGGCAAAAAACTGATATCCGATGGAGTCCCTCGAACCATTCGGCAAGCGTTACACGTAATGCTCGCAGTGCTGTCCAAACGGAGAATTCGCGTTACATTACACGTTACATTACACGATACATTACACATGTCTGGACGCGGCTTTACAAGGAGAAATACATTAGAACTGGGACATCTGGGCATAAAAATCCACGAATGGTTTGGTCATGTAGAGAGGGATGAGAACTATTTAAGTAAAAGTGAGATTGGGGTAAGAGCAAGAGCAGAAGACCAAAAATGAGATGTATGGATAGAATAAATGAAGGAAAGAGGATGCAGTGAATAGAGACAGATGAAAACAAATGTTACAATCGACCAATGCCAACCCAACTAGTCTTGGGATAAGTCTAAGAGGAAGAAGAAGAGAAAAAGTTTGATTGGTCCCCCAGGAATCCATGGAAGACTCGTGATGGGGTGTCTACGTTAGCTTAAAAAAAAATAACAGAAATGTTGACGTTTACATTAATCTATGTATATAGATAATATCTTATCGAAAAAATATTCTTTTACTAACAATCGTGTTAAATTTTGCGTAAGCCTACACACAGAGTTATAGATTAACCGTACAATTAACCATTTTTAATGTCGTAATGCATTATGTTGATTAAGACTCTGAAACACACCCCAGGCTTGTAAAAGGGTTAGCAGAGTTGTACGTGGAATACAAATAGGCACAAGTGTCCAATAAAAAATTAATGTTCCACTGTGAAAATCGTGCGCAGGTGGATGTTTAAAATAGGATTATATTAATAGCGTACTTTGGTACATTTGAAAATTTAAATTTGCGGTTGTTGTTGATATATTATTCACTACTGGGGTGTATGTGTAATTTGTTAATTATATGTTTTGTGATTTAAAATGTTTGTTAATGAAAACATTTACCTACTTTTTTTATAATTAAATAATCAACCACTGTAAATTTGGTAACAATGTAAAATTGGTAACAATGAAACAAATTTCAAATATCTTGACATATGACAGTTGACAGTAAAACCGTTAAAAAAATTAACAAATGTTGAAAGTGATGACAGTTGACTGCGCCTTATATCTCTCAAAAAACGTGTCAACTGTATTTTTTTTTTTTTTTTTTTAAGGCATACATATCAATTTGTCTTAGATACAATAATACTGTATTTATGTTTTTTTCCTGCATCAATTGAGCTATATTGTTGGGGAATTTCAACTGTTGACGTTGTAAGTTATATTTGTTGCATTCCAGTAGTAAGTGCTTTACATCCAATTCCGTTATGCATGTATCACACAAAGGTCGATTTCTTCCTAAAAGCATATAGGAGGAGGTAAGGTTTGTATGACCTAATGACAGTTGACAGAAAATGCGTCTACCTCGTGAAGAAATAACTACTTGTTTACAATTTTTTAAATTTTTCACAAATTTCTTCAGTATTTTCTTAACGCAATAATAATTTTATTAACTTTCATCTGTAAAAGACTCAACTAAAACATCGAGAAAAAAGTTTTCGATTCACTTTATAAATCATTTATAAAAATAAAATAAAGATCTAAACTATGTTCAAAGTGTCAGTTTTATTGCCTCTACTAATGATTTATATAGAAAAGCTCTTTTACAACAGTTGCTAAAGCTCTTATTTAGAAAAAATTAAAAAGCTATTACACACCACTTTAATCAAATTGAAGTAAAATTGCTGCTGGATTTCCCAGTGTTTGGAATAAAATTAGAATATTTTAGGTTAGTATGGCACTTAACTAACAGATTGAGACGTATGGCTATGAAAAACGAAAATGTAAAAAAGAACAGAATGAATTAAACATAAGTTGTGACGAAAGTATGTACGTAGTTTACGATAATATGCAAAACAGTCTCTGGAAGTATTTTGCGTATATGGATTTTTTTTATCTGGATACTGAAATTTATAGGGATACATACTATAAATAACCAACTTTTCCATATATCTTTAGATTTGTTCTAAGTAAACATTAAAAGGTAAAAGCAGAGCAGTTATCTCTCTGCTATAAAACTCCACAAAAAGTTTCGTAAAACCAGGAAAAATCTTGAGAAAACAATTTTGTATGCATGTTCCAATTTTTTGGGATGCTTATAAAGCCTAATTTGTCATAATTTCTTTCTTTTACTCGTTTAATTTTTTAATCTTGGAAAAATCGTCAAAACCAGTAAAAATTGACAAAAATCGTAAAAAACTGTAAAAAGTAAGAAAAAAAGTGAGAGGTGTCAAGAGACAAAGTTCCTTTCGATTAATTAGTGAAGAAATTGTAATTTGTAAACACAACAGAGTGTTTATACATACATAAGCATTTATTATTGTCTGTATTAAATCTCTTCTAACCTAAATCCATCAGCAATGTCCGGAACTTGTGCAGAACAGAAACACTGTCAGGATTCATTATTGTTATTATTTTGTATTATTTTATTATTTATTATCTCCAAAAAACCTGTATAAACTTAACAAAGTCACGACACTACACAGTTCAAAGCAAAATAGAAAATAGTAAATTCGTTATTACCTGAATATTTTCAACAGTTCGTTTCTTTTAAAAAAAGTGTCCATTCATACAATGCCAGAGGTTTAGATGACATACATGTACCTAGAATTATTACTTTTTATTTTAATTTAAAACAGGAATTAACAATTAATACAAAATTTTAAAATATTTAACAGTAACTGACAGTTAAGGTAATTTGACGTACCTAACTAGTCAAGTTACGAACTATTTTTAAAATAAATAAACGAAAAACTCAAAATTAATCCACATATATTGGTGTTCAATAATTACAAAATAAATATTAGTATTAGTTGAGGGAAATCCTTCCCATCAACGAGTAAAGGAAAAAAGACACACCGTTCGACTGTGGAATATCTAACAAGAATTTTTCTTTGCAGTTAGCGGCGACAACATACTTGCAGACCGGTTTCGACCCCAATATATGTGGATTAATTTTGAGTTTTTCGTTTATTTAGTTCAGCCAGGACCAAAAAAAAATGTTCGCCAGGTCCAAAAATGTTCGCCAAGCCAAAAGATTAGCCCAGTCCAAAAACAATTTACTCGCCAGGTCCAAAAAAATTACTCGCCAGGTCCAAAAAAAATTACTCGCCAGGTCCAAAAACCCCTTTATGTAATTAGGGGTTAAAGCAGTCAGTCTGACGATGTTTATTCCCAACACCCTGTATCGTACTCCGTAATCCGATTTCGGCAGTCCACGAATCCACGTATGGAAATTTTAGCGAATCAAACACGTGAATTAACCAAATACAGATCCCAAAAAAAATGGAAAAGATCTGAGCCTCCCCAAAAGAAAATAACACCAACGGAATATTCACCAAATGAGGCTTAGATCATTGATTGTGTTAGCATTCCAAATCCAATTAGAGCAATCACGATGTGATAAGAATCAAATGCGCACACTTTATGGCGTTTCACGAGTAAATTTCACTAACAAATATTATCAGTTGTTGATTCGTAGACGGACAGATTGTAAAAGAGAGAATTTTATGCGTATCAAGACCGAAAAATTGACTACCGAACTTCCGGGAGGGGATTGTTGCCAACTGGTTTTATTATTACAATGACTAATTGAATATTAAATTTTTAAACATAAACATGCCAAAATTAATTTAAACTTAATAAATTATATGTATTAATTATTAGATAAGTCACAAAGACATACTATTTGCTAAATTAGTTATTATATTAGCTGATTAACACATAAAATAAGGTCACGGAAATTTCTTCAGACGTCAACTAGAGGTCGCTCGCGGAATCTATAGTAATTAAATGTGTTTCGATTATCAATACAAATTTAAATTTCCCTTTTGGGTAAATAATCAAATTTGGCACGTGACAAGTTTTTCGTTTATTTAAAATAAACACCACATTTGAGAATGGATAATCTTTTCGATTTATTTTTAAAATGTTTATAAATTTATTAATTTATAAAAACAGGATGAAATAAAATATAATACTATTATAGGTACTTATTGGAACGAAGTTCCCTTTCGGGCCTTACGAACAGTTACGACTGACGCTAGGAGCTAGCCAAAAAAAATTCATACCAAAAGTTGTCTCGACACGACACGACACACGCATGTTTCTCTCTCTCACAGACCAAAAAATAAATAATTCTCTCTCCCTTTCTCTCATAGATAGATATATTACAATTAAAAAGACACTATTTTAAATTAAAAGAAAATGTACCTTAAAAAGAAAATACTGTAGAAAAAATTACCTATAATAGTATTATATTTTATTTCATTCTGTTTCTATAAATTAATAAATTCAGAAACATTTTAAAAATAGTTTGTAACTTGACTAGTTAGGTACCTACGTCAAATTACCTTAACTGTCAGTTACTGTCAAATATTTTAATTTTAAAATTTTGTATTGAATTGTTAATTTCTGTTTTAAATTATAAAAAGTAATTCTAAAAAGATGTGTTATCTAAAGCTCTGGTATTGTATAAATGGACACTTTTGTTAAAAGAAACGAACTGTTGAAGATATTCAGGTGAACATGGTGATAATCTATTTTCCTTTGAACAGTGTAGTGTCGCGACTTTGTTAAGTTTATACACGTTTTTTGTAGATAATAAATATTAAAATAATAGAAAATAATAACAATAATGTATCCTGACAGTGTTTCTGCACAAGTTCCGTTAGGTAAGTAGAGATTTTATACAGACAATAATAAATGCTTATGTATGTATAAACACTCTGTTGTGTTTACAAATTACTAATTCCTTCACTAATTAATCGAAAGGAACTTCGTTCCATCCGGGTGTCCCTTGACACCTCTCACTTTTTTTTCTACAGTATTTTCTTTTAATTTAAATTAGTGTCTTTTTAATTGTACTTTTATTAGTATTTATGTATATTAGGGTTTCCTATTTAAATAAAAATATATCTATCTATGGGAGAGAGAGAGACAGACAGACAGAGAAACATGCGTGTGTCGTGTCGGTCGTGTCGTGTCGTGACATTTTTTGGTCTGAATTTTTTCCGGCTAGTCTCAGTCGTAACGCGCGAAAGGGAACTTCGTTCCAAAATCTAGATAAATCATCAAACTTGTTACAAATCGTAAAAAATTAAAAAATAATACAATAAAAACGAGTAAAAAAATAAATTCAGCATTACGTTGTTTTAAATTTAAAATTTTATATTTTATACAATAAGAGAATAATTAAAATAGGGTTATTTTTCAACCAAATATTTCCGGTAATAAATTATATATCGATTAAAAATAAATCACCTCGTATAGAGTTTCCCGTAATCCCATAAAAATCAATACAATAAATATACAAAGCAACCGGTATTTAAAAACATCCCTTGCCCTTAGGGACGAATTTTTTGTTGGCATGTAAGCCTAGATGTTGACATAAAATTAATTAAAATGTACATAATGGCATTTTTAGTGAACAATTTGAAAATATGGTAAAAACTGTAAAAATTTGATAAAATTCGTGTAAAATTTGGCAAATATTGAATAAACTAGAAAATCATGAATATTTAGATAAAATCCAGAAAACCTGGAATATTTATGAATTAAATTGAAAAACCTTAAAAAATTGGGAAAATCTTAAAAAATTGAAACTTAAAAACTGGACAATTCGTTAAAAAGTGAATAATTCGTGAACATACGTACAAGTCACTAAAGAGTACAAAATTTGTGAAAATTTGACAATTCGTGAAAATTTGAACATTTGCCAGAGATTTGTTAAAGATTACCACCAAACCTGTGGGAAAAACAGGGCAAGATAAAGTGTCAAACAGACCGTATTGAAATTACCAAAAGGGCATTACGATTATATCTCTATAATTATAATTCTTAAAGGGCTCGATGTCAGGAAGGCTTCTGGTCCAGATGAAATTCCTATTATAGTGCTCAAGGAATGCGCTGATGAGCTAACAACAATATTTTGTAGACTTTTTAACCTATCCTACAAAAAAGGAATATTTCCATCTTGCTGGAAGAAGGCAAGAGTTCAGCCTATACCAAAGAAAGGCAAGAAAACCATGCCAAACAACTATCGACCTGTCGCATTGCTTTCAGTTATATCAAAAGTGATGGAGAAAGCTATTAACCAACAACTTCTAAAGTACCTAGAGGGCCTTAATATTATCAGCGACCATCAGTACGGCTTTCGTAAGTCCAGATCAACAGGAGACCTCCTAGCATATGTCACCCATCTTTGGAGCAACGCAGTCGAACATCATGGGGAGTCCCGGGCTATTGCACTGGACATTTCTAAAGCATTTGATCGTGTCTGGCACGAGGGGCTCCTAAGTAAACTGCGATCCTACGGTATGCCCGGTCGATTTTGTTCATGGCTTTCTAGCTTTCTTCAGGACCGTTCTCTGCAAGTGGCGATTGACGGGTTTCTCTCGGACACCTTTACCATCAATGCTGGTGTTCCTCAGGGGTCCATATTATCCCCAACCCTCTTCTTACTATACATTAACGACCTTCTAGCGAAGACAGAAAATCTAATTTATAGCTTTGCTGACGACAGCACACTTATCTCATTGTTTACTTTGAATTCTCGAACATCGGCTGCTGACGCACATCTTCGCAGACAGCATGAAGTATCACGACTCAATAAAGACCTGGAAGAAATTTTGTCTTGGGGTGACAGTAACCAAGTCGAATTTAACGCTAAAAAAATCCAGGCAGCAGTTTTCTCTAAGAAGGTTAACATTGCAGAACCAGATATAATCATGGCAGGACACGCAATTCCACTGGTTTCGTCTATTAACTTACTGGGTGTCAATCTGGGAGGAGATATGTCTTGGCATAATCACGTGGTAACAATCGCCAGGACAGCTTCTCAGAAACTCGGAGTACTTTTCCGTACCAAAAAGCTGTATACACCACAACAACTTTTGACACTCTACAAAGCCCAGATTCGACCATCACTGGAATACTGCTCTCATGTCTGGAGTTCTGCACCGAAGCATACCCTTCGGTTGTTGGATTCCATCCAAAGGAGAGCCATCCAGACAGGTTGGTGATTTGACCCTCTTTTACAAATATTTCCATGGCAAGTGTTCTACTGACATTGCCCGCTTGATTCCACCTAGAGCAATTCATAGCAGAATTACACGACAAACCACTTCCGCCCATCCCTATGTGGTTCAACTTAATACTCCTTGAACATCATTGTTTAAGAACTCTTTCTTCTGGAGGACATCCTCTTTGTGGAACGGCCTTTCTGAGGCCGTATTTCCCACCGAATATAACCTTCAACGAGTCAAGAACAACGTGAATCGCTTTCTTCGCACACGCACCGCTCTCAGAGCGCCTTAAAGGAATTTTCCTGCAGTGCTTGTGCTTCACCATAAAAAAAAAATATCTCGTAAATTGCAGAACAGTTTTTGGCGTGTGATATAAGATTGTAATAAAGTTGCAATGGAGAATAATAAACAGTGTCAAAAATGGCCAAAAGGGCATAAGCGTTGTATCTAGTAAATGGCAAAACGGATTTCGGTGGGTGACGTATCGTTGTAAAGGAGACAAACAGTAGGGTAAGATGAACTGTCAAAAAGACCGTATTGAAATTGCCAAAAGGGCATTTCGATTACACCAAAAGGGCATTACGGTTATATCTAGTAACCAACAGAACAGATTTCAGATGGTGACGTATCGTTGTAAATGGGAAAAACAGTAGGGTTAGATGAAGTCTCAAAAATACTGTATTAAAATGGCCAAAAGAGCATAAGGGTTTTATTTAGCAAACGGCAGAAACGATTTCAGCTGGTGACATATCGTTGTAAAGGGGAAAAACAGGATGAGATGAAGTGTCAAGTGTATTGAAATTACCAAAAGGGCATCACGAATATACCTCGTAAACGGCAGAACAAATTTTGGCGTGTGATAGCTGATTGTAACAAGGTTGCAATGAAGAATAACAAAAAGTATCATTGTAATAGGATTGCGATAATTACTACTCTTCATTGTGTCCGAGTGTCAAAAAGGCCGTGTTGAGATGACCAAAAGGGCATTACGAATGTATCTCGTAAACAGCCAAACGGATATCCGCGTATGACGTATCGTTGTAAAGGGGATAAACAGTAGGGTAAGATGAAGTATCAAAAAGACCGTATTAAAATCACCAAAAGGTAATTACGACTATATCCCGTAAACGAAAGAACAGTTATCGGCGTGTGACGAATCATTGTAACAGGGTTGCGATAAAAATTGGTAAAGGGCATGCGTTATACAGTAATAAAGAGTATCAAAAAGACCACATTTCATCACTAAAAAGGCAATAGGGTTATAATTACCCAATGATTTGCTACAAAAAACGGTGAAAAATTTAAAAATATAATTGCTGTTAAAAATAAGATTTGTACGATAAGTTACATGTAAAACCAGTTAAAAAAAAAGTATTGTTCGAGTTTATGCCTATCAAATTTCGAAATTAATATCCCCCGCATGAAAATATTTTGTGGTAGCAAAAGCTGCGGGCGACTTTGGACTGCTTATCTTCCATACATTTGCATGCATGAGTCCCGTCGCTGCCATATACACGACACCGACAAAAGATGCAATGAAGGAGACCAAGATTGAGTTAATATCAGTTTATGGCGTACCTACAACACTTTCAAAAGACTCTATTATCGCTTTTAGTGCGCCTCCTTTTTGCATAAAATATCCACCGTTAGTGCAAAATTGCTTTTGCTTTTCCAAGCCTAAAATAAATTACCTTTATAAGTTGATGACAACAAAAAAATATCAAAAATCTCAGAATATTTGATTACAAAAATCCAGATAGGTGTAACTTTTTTAAACTGATAGGATTGTTTCCTTGATCAAAATCAAATTTGAAACTGTTTTGGTACAGGATTGTATGTGAGAAATTTTATTTATTTGATACATTAATCAGTTTGCATAACTTATTAAAAATAAAGCGAAGCAATACCGGTTCTAGCCCATTTATGGATCTCACCAGGGACTTTGAATCGGTGCCACGTTTCATTCTAAAGGGAATAAACAATAGGGTGAGATAAGGTGTAAAAAATGCCGTATTGAGAACTGCCAAAAGGGAATTAGGGTTAGATCTCGTAAACGACAGATCAGATTTTGATTGACACGTCGTTGGGAATAAGCAATAGGGTAAGATAAAGTGGTGAAAAGACCATTTTAAAATAGCAACAAGGGCATAAAAACTGTATCTCGTAAACGGAACGTATTTCCGCTTGTGATGTATCATTGTAACAGAGCTGCGATAAAGAGTGATAAAATGTGTTAAAAAAACTGTATTAAAATGGCCAAAAGGGCATTAGCGTTATATCTAGTAACCAACAGAACAGATTTCAGATGGTGACGTATCGTTGTAAATGGGAAAAACAGTATGGTAAGATGAAGTCTCAAAAAGACTGTATTAAAATGGCCAAAAGGGCATAAGGGTTGTATTTAGTAAACGGCAGAAACGATTTCAACTGGTGACGTATTGTTGTAAAGGGGAAAAACAGGGTAAGATGAAGTGTCAAGTGTATTGAAATTACCAAATATACGAATATACCTCGTAAACAGCAGAACGGATTTGCGCGTGTGACAGATGATTGTAACAGGTTGCAATGAAGAATAAAAAAAGTGACAAAAATTCTATATTGAAATTGCCAAAAGGGCATTACAATTATACCTAGTAAACGGCAGACCGAATTTTTGGCGTGTGACATATGATTGTAACAGGGTTGCAATGAAGAATAACAAAAAGTATCATTGTAATAGGATTGCAATAATTACCACTCTTCATCGTGTCCAAGTGTCAAAAAGGCCGTATTGAGATGACCAAAAGGGCATTACGACTGTAACTCGTAAACAGCCAGACGGATTTCCGCTTATGACGTATCGTTGTAAAGGGGATAAACAGTAAAGTTATAGGAAGTATCAAAAATACCATAAAATAACATTTTTAATAACTGTATATATTCTCCTCTTAAAGTAAATAAAAATCCGATAATTTTAATAACTTTTAACACGCTATTATTAGCTTCAGATGTGTGTTTATTTGTTTGTTTGTGGGTATATAACTCTCCGTTTGACTTAGAGTTTGTGGCTTATTACTGTTAGTATATCCCACCACTTTCAGTGCATTTATTAGCTGAGTGGTTAAGGAGAGGGTCTTTGCTGACGTTGACCGCCGGATTCACCGGTTGAGGGTTCTAATCCTGCCCACGCCAAAAAAAAACAATTTTGGCAAGTTTTTATATTGTAGGTTAATACCTATTTAACGTTAACGAAATTTGTCTACCCCATGTTTCAATAAGAATATCTTTAAAATAATTAAAGCTATCTGAAAAATTTAAACAGTTTTAGCATCTTTAAATACAATTTTATTAATCTTATAAATTATTTAAAAATTAACCTACTCGAAGTTTATCAGTAATTAAACTAATTATGATGATACCGATCCGCATCTCGGAGCTGCCTAATATAGATCGAACTTAAACGTAAATATCTTTAAATCTATTAAAGATATTAAAATAATTTAAAATTTATTAAAAACTAGAGACTTTACTCATAATATATGCCAATTATTATTAAAAACAGTTAATTAGAACTTTTCTAAAAATTGATGAGATTATATTAACACCTAGTTGTGAACACCTCTTAAGATATCAAGGCGTATGAATCAAAATATTAAAGATATCTTAAAAATTTTGACATATATAAAAACTAGAATAGTTAGTTTATAATAGTATAAAATTTGATAAAAATCGGATAACTTTTTAATATTTTTAAACAGAGTTAATCATAACTAACCTGTTTCAGATTCCTCCTCATCCGGCAAAATAGTTTGGCCAAAAATGCAAGAACCAACAAAAACCAAAACTCCCATAACTCGATACATTCTCAATCCCATAACCTCAAAAATCTTCGACACACGTATCAAATCACATCCACATTAAAACACACCTTAACTCGCAGGTGCCATCACCCAAATATGTCAAAAGGCAGAGGCCGAGCGGGGCGCGAAAATTCGAATTTGTCGAGGAAATTCACCCCCGTTTAAACCGCTTTCCACGACTGACGCCGCACATTCTGTTCGGTACGAGAAAGGAAACTCCGCGTCGAAAAACATCGAGGAAAACCGACACTGTGCGAATACTTCGTCCAATCTCACCTGAAAACTAGTTTAATCATCAATTTCAGAATTTTAGGACGACGCGATGCGGGTTCGAGTTTCTGCTGCATAAGATATAATTTTGTAGCAAACTGAGTGTTTTAGATGGGTGGGATTTTTATTTTCATAACTATGATTGTTTTATTTCAACGGTTTTTAGACAATCTGCTAACTAGAAAGTAAACAGAACTAGATTCAAACCACTGGCTTTGATTTTTGTTTATATTGTTCTACCAACCGAGAAACGGAGGCAGTTAGTTGTTCTATAGACACACTTCTTGCTTTATTTGTTAAATAACTGTTTCTTATTTTTAAACAAAATTGAACAACAGCAGTTTTTTATTTGGGTTGACTTTCTAAGTCAAAATTTGTTTGCTTAAACACCGTTTTAACCTGATGAGTCAATTCCCTGCTTTATTTTGGTGTATCAAGTTTTTTTGCAGACTGTAGAAGCCCATCCTTACCTACATCTTCAAGAATAAGTCAATAAAAGGAAGTCTTATGAGGACTTCTTTTTCTTTTGGGAAAGTGCCTTACAAAGCTCTAGTAATGCCTTAGAAATCAAGCCTTTTGACTTTGCTGAGCAAGATAAAGCCTGTAGTAGTCTATCCTCTGTAGGATTAAGTGACTAGAAGAAAGAGGTCTAAAAGAACTTATTTTCCTGCTAGTGGAGTGTCTCTCAGAGCTCTAGGCAAGGAAATTAAGTCTTCTAATCTCGATAAGCTTGATAAAGCCTGTAGAAGTTTCTTCAAGATTAGGTGAGTAAAAGAAAGGTCTAAGAGGACTTTACTTCCAGCTGAGGGAGTGCGTCTCCAAGCTATAGTTATGGTGACCTTGCTAAGCTTGACGAATCCGGTAGAAGTCTATCTCCACATACCTCTTTAGAATTAAGTAAATAAAAGAAACGCTAAAGAGTACCTTTCTTCCTGCTAGTGGAGTGCATTTAAGAGATCTAGTTTTGCATAGGAAATCAAGTCCTTTGATCTTGCTTAGTTTAACGAAGCCTGTAACAGTCTATCCTTACCTACCTCTTTAGGATTAACTAAATAAAAGAAAGGTCTCATAGGACTTCTATTCCTGCTGGTTGAGTGCCTCTCAGAGCTCTAGTTATACCAAGGAAATCAAGTCTTCTGAACAACACCGTTATCATACCATCACTATCTTCTCCGGACTTGGCCAGCTGCGACTTTTCCTATTCCCAAAACTAAAGAGACCGATGAAAGAACGACATTTTGCCACAATTGAGAAGATAAAGGCCGCGTTGAAGAAAGAGCTGATGGCTATATCCAAAATCGAGTTCCAGAAGTGCTTCGAAGATTGGAAGAAGCATGTAGCAACGATAAACAACGCGTTATGATAAACGCTTTTTACAACGCGTTACGCTAAAATCAGTTTACCCTCCCATAAGAAGTTATCACTTAAAAAATCTTAAATGACACATCAAGACAAATGCTGGTAGACGACCATTTAAATGTGAAAGTAAAACCTGAATTTACGTCATATTATTTCGATTAAAAAAGAACCGACATAAACGCCATAAATTGTGCAGTTTTTCGCTCATTTTGACGTTTCAAAATGACCCAGAACTCACCTCTTGGAGGTGGCTGCACTTCGAGATCCACCCGCACCCTTCCCAATCAATTAACCAACCAACCATAAAGGGCGTATCAAGGTGTTTTATAAAAGAAATATATATTGTTGGATTATTATTGGAAAATTCCAGTAAGAATATAATAAAATTTGAAAAGCAAATTAAAATAAACTTAGAATGACGTTGGGTCGGGTCAATTTAACTATGCCGGCCTCAATTAGGCTTAAGTGAACATATTTGTCAGGTAAATTTTCAAAAGTGCATAAACCAAATAGAAGAAAAAGCAATGAATCAGATGTTAAACATTGCAAATAAAGTATATCACAGGAAAATAAAGGTAAGGATAGGGAAAGAAGAAAGTTTCTACCAACAACCCCTGCCAGTGAATACGAACACCGACAGGCTCGAACACCTCCTTCAGAAATGGTAAACATATGGGTGTGATTATACTTTTAATGGTTTAGTTTACATTTTGAAAAGTAATTTATAATTATAATAATTATATTACTGTTTTTCTTGATTTTATCATATTTTTTAGAGATGGAAAATATATGTTTAAAAGAAAAAGAAGGGTAAATGGTACGTATTTTATGAAAAACTATTTTTGAAGTAAAACTTCTTTAGGCGCGACTAAGGGTAACTTAAATTTTTTTTCTTAGTAAGTAGCTCTTAATAGCTGTATGTTAACTTTGTGAAATATCTAAAGATAATTATCAAATGGAAAAATTATTTTCTTATAAAATACATCTTATATTTATTTAAATCTCTTGCATACAGATAAAAGTGTAGACGAAGCTGCTAGCTTTGTTCTGAACTGTTGTAGCATTCTTAAAAAACCGAATAATAAAATTTCTTTATTTAACAGTTCTTTTCACTTAGGCCGACTCTGTCCTAAATTTTATTCGAGATGTTTTTAGAACGTAGCAAATCTAACCGTTGTCTCTAAGCAGTTTATCGATTTTCCCAACTGACCAATCAGGTTACGAGTTTAAGACCAGGAGATGTAGCGCTAAATTACCAAATTAAGCCACTTTTGGCGGGTTTTATCTGTATGATGCATAAAAAGTAAAGTCTAATAAATGTTCCTAGTAGTGATAGAGTCAGTTAGTGTTTATCGTTAATAGTTTTAGTGAAAGTTACCGATAATTACCTATGGTTGAGGCGAGAAAGCAGCCAAATTTTGACGTTATATCTGAAGGAGACAAAATAGATATTGATGAAGAAATAAAGATTTTATGAGTTTAAAAAATTCTCGTTTTTTCTGAACATACCTCGTAAAAATATCGTAAAAAACGGCAACATATATCTAATTTAATTCAAATCCCCATTTTAGTATCAATTGAAAAAAATGAAATCATAGAATAAAAAGACCACAAAAAAATCGCTATAATATATCACATCTAAAGGTTTTCTGTATACAAATACAAAACTGGAAAGTGAAAAGGACTTAAGAAGAGGTATCAGACGTAAATATCAATTCCGGGTTTATTGTTTTAGATTTGTCATCTAAAAAAAAAGAGTCGACAGGAAAAAGAGGGAAAGCTTTCAACCATTATTCTTTTTCGCTCCTTGTCCACCCTAACTACGATTTATATCCTCTTATATCACATACATTTTCGTAATTTTCGTTTGCCATTTTTCTCAATATACTTTTACAAGGCCACTAAACATCTGTTATATATTCCATTAAACTTTCGCGCTAATAACCATCTGGTTTGATGATTTATAAACTTATTTTAGACATATTTTAAATATTTTTTTATCATTATTTATCTGTACAGCTATATTACGGATTGTGGAAAGAAGGGTTTGTATAGGTGACTGTAAATTAACTGCATGTATAGATCAAGGCTGGCAGCTTGTAAATCAAAATAACGATAGAGATTATCTCTAGGTATCATTATACAAATCCCATTATGGACAATGTAATTTCATTCGGACTATCTCGCCCCGATTATTCGATTAACACCAGATGATAGTAACACTATCTATTGTGTGGTAATTGAAACTTATTACTAAAAGTCACAAAAATAGACTTTAAAATTAGTTTTAACAGAAATACGTGCGTAATTACACTCTCATTAAAAAAAATTTAAGTTAATCCTAAAGAGGATAGACTTCTACAGGCTTCATCAAACTTAGCTACGTCAAAAGACTTGATTTCTTTGGCATAACTAGAGATCTGAGAGGCACTTAACCAGCAGGAATAGAAGTCCTTTGAGACCTTACTTTTATTTACTTGACGAGGGTGCAGTGGCACCTGCTCCAAGACTTCTGTTCTAATATAGTTGTCTACAGCTTTTTCCATCGTCTTGAGAACAAACGATGTAAGGCTGATTGGTCTAAGGGATTTAGGGTGTGTAGTGTCCCGTTTCCCTGCCTTGGGGATGAAGGTGATTCTTGCCCTCCTCCACACTTCTGGTATATATACCAGTTCAAAACTGCTCCGACTGATTCGGATCACATGAGGAATGATTGCCTCCTGCCCCTGTTGTAGTAGGGCAGGAAATATTCCGTCAGTTCCAGGGGTTTTGAATGGCTGAAAGGTGTTCACAGCCCATCTCAGCCGTTCTTTACTGCATATGTGTTTTGCCATTGCAGTGTCTTCCCTGGTTGGTCTGCTAGTTTTGTACCTCGTATTTCCTGTGGTGTTTATGCCTGCAGGAAAGTGGGTTTCATCAAACTTAGCATTGTCAAAAGACTTGATTTCTTTGGCATAACTAGAGATCTGAGAGGCACTCCACCAGCAGGAAGAGAAGTCCTCTTTTATTCATTTAAACTTAAGGAGGTAGCTGAGGATAGACATGTTTCATCAAGGTCAAATGACTTGATTTCGATGGCATAACTAGAGCCTTAAAAAGCACTCCAACAGCAGAAAGAGAAGTCTTCTTGGATTTTTTTCTATTCAAGTAATCGTAATGATAGACTTCTACACGCTTTAATTAAGCTTAACATTGTCAAATGATTTGATTTCCTTAGCATAACTAGAGCTTTAAGAGGCACTTCACTAGTAGGAAAAAAAGCCCTGTTTGCCCTTCCTTCTATTGATTAATCTTAAAGAGGTAACTAATGATAGACTTCATCAAACTAAAGAAACTGAGAAAACTTGATTTCGACTGCTAAGCTAGAGCTCTATGAGGCAGTTCAACAAAAGGGAGAGAGACCGTCATATATAAACTATTAATTATTCTAAGTTTAATAAGTTTTTCCATTTTTACGATATGTCACTTATACTGTCAGAATTGAAATTTTGTTTATTTATCACTATAACGGATCTCTCACTTTCTATTTTGTTTATAATGCTCTTCCAGTCGTTATATTTAATACAGGTTCTAAATATGATGAAACTTAAATTGCCAGAAATTATAATTGGTTCATTTATCACTCGAACAGATCTCTCACTTACCAACTTGTTTCTAATGATCTCCAAGCCGGTGTTATAAAGGTTTTAAGTTTTTTGAAACTTATTTTTTTTTATTATGAAAATTGGACTGGTTACCACTGTAACAGATCTCTCATTTACCAAATTGATTTAAATGCTATCCAAGACACTATATTCAATAAAGGTTTTAAATTTTTTGAAACTCATTTTTTTGATAATAAAAACTTGTCATTTACCACTCTAACGGATCTCCCACTTACTAACTTGTTTTTAATGATTTCCAATTTGCTATATTTGATACAGATCCTAAATTTTTTGACACTTATATTATTGACAATAAAGAATTGTCTTTTTATCACCCGAACGGATCTGTCACTTTCTCCAGTATGTTTTACTATTCTACAAGTCTCTATATTTAATAGAGCTTCTAAATTTGTGTTACAAAAATAATTTACTAGATTATCAGATATGTAGCTACAAATTAATAGAAAACTATTTATGTAAATCCATCTGAATTAGTAGGAAGAAAATCCCCCAAAGGAATTCACCACATACTTGGTCTCTTGGTATTCAGTAGAGGGAACATAACACAGTGGCTCTAATTTTCGGTGAATTGCACTAATTAATATTAAAATATAGAATGTAATCAACGCTTAACTACGAGCTGGTGTGCGCATATTGTTGATGAGATGGCAATTAGATACAAGTTGTTTTCGGTAATTGGAACGAATTTACTACCAACGTGAACGTGTCACTACACTTTTAAACTATTTCCAACATATAAAATTACAGTTTAATTAATTAGAAACAGGTTTTATATTAATGATAACAACGTGTGTATCTAATTTATAGAACAATCCTAATATTAGTAGGAAGTAAACTTATTAGAAAGTTTTTTATATTTTCGCCGTGTTCTGTGTCTCTGTGTCATTCCGTGGAATTTGCAATCGAATTTAAACCTATTTCCCGACTACCTAGAGCTCTGAAATTTTCAGGATAGCTAAGAACTGGATGACAATGCATGTTTCAAGTGTGTTTAGGCATATACACAGATTTCGAAATTTATACTGAATTATTATTAAATTAAATATGTAAACATATTATCATTTTGAAAGACTTCATATAAGTTTGCGGTGGCCTATTTGGATAAGGGGTGAAGCGGTAGATTGTGACAATTCTGTTGGGTTATTGTAATAGGATCGAACTCGCGAGAGAGAAGTTTTTTTTCTTTTTTTTTTTTGTTTATACATGTGAAAACAGTAATTATTATTTTAACTGGTAATAAAATAAACTGTTTTAGAAAGTTTTTAGATACAACTACCCTTGATTTTGTTAACAAGGAAACAATCTTCTCTATGATCAATCACAGCGTTGTATGACTTAATCTTTTTACAATGTCAGGGATGCTGTGCATTGTTGAGATGACACAAAATATGACCTATAAATCAGTAAAAAACTTTCTATTATAAAAAGTTCTTTTTGTAAATTGTGCTTATTTTCTAATTGTTCTATAAAAATTTTTAAGTTGACAGTTTGGCGTTTGTAAGTTGCCAGTTTGACGTTTTCACTTTGACAGTTTTAGGTTATTCATTTTAAAAACGTCAAACTATTAAATAGTGAAGGTCAATGCTACAGATTTTAACAACCGTCTGATATAAACCAATAGATCATGTTAACTTTGACGTTCTTTAAATTAAAAACGTCAAACTATTAAATAATAAACGTCAAATTGACATATTTTCATGTTTTTTGTGGTTGCAACGTTTTAAAAATGTAGTTTTGTCATTTTATGGCAAGTTAATTGTCAAACGTCAAACTGTCAAATTGAGTCAGTTAAATTGTGTTTATTCACAAAATGTCTAAACTCAAGTTTATTATTATAAACTACCCTTTTTTAATCAAATTTAACATCCTGCATGTGTCATGTCTTTTCCCGTCAAATTTTGTTAATGACAAGTGTCTTTTTCTGTCAACTTTGACATCTCGATTGTGTCTTCTCCTGTCAACTTTGACATCTAGCAATGTTCTTCTCCTATCAAATTTAATATCTCGCATATCTCTTTTTCTATCAAAGTTAAAATCTTGAATATTTCTACTGTTGTTAAATTTTGTTGCTGAAAAGTGTTTTTCTTTCAAATTTTTATATCCGGAATGTGTTTTGGCATTGTAAAGTATCTTTTTCTGTCAAATTTGACATCTTGCTCCTGGTAAATTTGAATTCTTGTATGTGTCTTCTCCTATCAAATTTGACATTTCGCATTTCTCTTCTCCTGTTAAATTTGACATCAAGTATGTGTCCCATATTGTCAAATTTTGTTTGCTGAAGTTTTTTGTTTTTGAAATGATAACTTATTATGGAAGGGTAAACTGATTTGTAACGTAACGTGCGTTACAGTGCCACTATATCTAGTAGGCAGGTTACTTCTGGATCTGGATCTGGAAATTTGGGGAGGAGTGAGGTAGTGCTCAGCCAGCACTGAGGCCACATATGACCCATTGTGCATCCTCCCGTGTGTAGGGATATCCTCACCTCTGTCTGTCACTAGGCCTAGTGTTTTAAAATAGATGATGAGGCTCCCGAGGGGGAACTCCCTGACATCGGCTGGTGTAAGCCAGTACTCGCCCAACACTGATCTTCTGATTTCAGAAAAAGCAGAGAAGTCATACATTATGTGTTCTACTGTTTCCTCTTCTTGTTCGCAGCTTCTGCATAGCGGCGATTCTGTTAATTTCATCCTAAAGAGATGTTGTCGCAATTGGCAGTGACCTGTCAAGATTCCCACAGCTGTTCGGAGATTTTATCTGGTCAATGCCTTAATTTTTTTTGCTGTTTCCTCGCCAGGATGAGGTAATAACTCTCTGGCCAGTCTACAGTTCGTAGTTTCATCCCAGCACTGTATTAAGTTTTGGTGAGAGTGCTGTTTGCTAAGGTCCACGACTGCGGACAATGTTAGCTTGGTAGATTACTTTTCTCTCACTTTAACTTACAGCGCTAGCCTCTACTGAGTGTTCAGTATGCGATAGACATAATGTTGACAGTGAGAATATAATTTTAACTGTCACCGAAACTGTCTTAAAAGTAATTATAAATAAACGAAAGGTAAATTTAATAATATAATATAATTTTATTTATCAATACACAAGAAGGTTCTGCATTACTTAATGAAAATTATTATAAAATTCGTTTAATTTTAACCGGAAATTTTAAATTACCAAGAAAAACTAAGAAATTAAGGAAAATACGGAAATTTGGCAACACTGCTCAAAAAATTCATTAAACATTGACGTATTGTCAAGAAATCCGAGAAATCAGGAAATCTGACAACATTGTTTAAAACAAATCAACAAATTTAACATTTTTTTAAGAAATCCTTAAAATTAAGACAAATAAGAAAATTTGGCAATACTGTTAAAAAAAATCATTATCAAGAAATCTGAGAAATTAGGAAATTTGGCAACATTGTTTATATATTCAATAAAAATTAACATATTTTTTGGAATTCCGAGATATTAAGAAAATTTGGCAACAGTGCTCGACAAAATTGACATATTTTTCTTTAATAAATCCGAAAAATTGAGAAAATTAGGAAATCTGGCAACACTGACTATGTTTGATAGTACTTGAACAGTCCCCGATAGTCCTCAGACAGTTCCTGACAGCTCTCAGAACATCCCGTACGTTCTTCGATACTCTTTGGATAGTTCCGAACAGCCCCAGAGAGCCCTCGAGTTAGATTAGGTTATAATAAGTTTTTTTTTATAAATAAATCAGTTCTAGGTCTAAATTCTAATTTTTGAATGAAAATTTCCTTTTTTTTTTTATTTTTAACTTAAAAGTTGAATTTAATAGATATCAAAGAAATAATAAAATTATTCTAACGCTTTACAAGCTTTGAAAAACATTTTCAAAGACAATGACCGTTCAACTAAGAAGAAACAACTACTTCCTGGGCTATATGCTCCAACGGATATTGGATTACACTTCAAAGTCAAACGGGGTTGGCATATCTAATAGATAATTTAAACCAACCATTCTGGTTTGCATTTAGAAGGGACAACATAACTTGTAGACCGGTTTCGGCCTATTGGGCCTCGTCAGTACAAGGTATATGTTATCCGTCAGCGAGCTTAAAGCATAATCGCTGACTGAAAATCCCACTAAAATCACGCTCGATATATATAAACATATCTTTCATCTAACTAATAAGAAGGTAGATTTTTAATTTATTTGTATAATTGTGACAGTTGTTTTAATAGAGAAATTTATCCAAATATCGTATTGTAGAGTTTAGATTTTAAATTTTTTGTTATATTAATATCGAATTTTATTTCCAGGTTTCTACGTAGAAGTGAAAAGTGTTTTTTAATGCGAGTTTTGAAATTATTGCAATACAACTTGCAATCCGGGTAAAAATTTATCAAAATAAAAACCGGGAAGTAAATTCAGTGCGTTTAATAAAACGAATTTATCGTATAAAAAGTAAATCGCGCGATAATTATAATTTTGATAACGATAAAATGATAATTACACCAATTTCCTCAGAATACCTTAAAAAAAGTATACTCGATATTTATATGATTCCAATTAGCAATTTGGATTTATAGATTTATTGGGTATATCTGGACTTTGGAGTAGGGGAAATTTGGGTAATTATTCTACAATAAAATTCGTACAAAACGCGAGTAGTAAACGGGAATCGGGAAATATCGGGAATTTTGTTTTATAAATTATATAAATAATTATACCAATTTCCTTATAATACAATAAAGAACAGGTATAGTCGATATTTATATGAATCCAATAAGTTATTTGGATTTATAGATTTATTGGGTATAACTCGACTTTGGCGTAGGGGGAATTTGGATAATTATTCTTGAAGTAAATTTGTACGAAACGAAAATGAACGTAAACCGGGAAGATTCGGGAAATTTTTCTTAATAATCCGGTAAATCGCGGGGATAATTTACCAATTTTCTCAGGATACAATAAGGACAGATATAGTCGATATTTATATGAAACCAATAAGTTATTTGGAATTCATATATTTATTAGCTATATCTGTACGAGGCTGTGGGATACACTTTTATCCGATTTTTTTTAAATCTATACGTTATCTATTTGTTATACGATTTTTTAAAAATCGTATAACTGTGTAGGGGAAATTTGGGAAATTATTCTAGAAGTAAATTCGTACGTAACGGAAGTGAACGTAAACCGGGAAAATTCGGGAAGTGTACGCGAATGGAAACTATGAAGAAAACTAGAAATTCTAGTTATGGAGGAGCCAGCATTAGGGAAGGAGAAAATAGGTAAGTTATCAAAATTATTCTTCTTTTTTCTTTCAGTAGTCCCTAACTATCCACTTCTGGATTTAAGAATCTCCTTAATGTTTCCATTCTGTCGTATAATGTCTTTATAGTTTATTTTAGCTTTTTGGCGAGTCTTACAAATCTTCTTTAATGCTGTTTTATCACTCAGATCTTTAGAAAGGTATTTGGAGTCTTCGTTAAAATTTACTTTTTGGAGGTATTTTTAACCTTTTTATCTGCTTCTTGCTAAGTTTTCAACTTCTATATACATCTTAGTACCTTTCTACTACAAACCGTTTTGTGAGAATCTGGATCTGGAAATTTGGGGAGGGGCGAGCTAGTGCTCAGCCAGCACTGAGGGCCACATATGACCCATTGTGCATCCTCCCGTATTGTAGGGATATCCTTACCTCAGGCTGTCACAAGGCCTAGTGATTTAAAATAGGTGATGAGGCTAACGAGGGGGATCTCCCTTACATTGGCTGGTGTAAGCCAGTACTCGCCCAACACGGATCTTATGATTTCAGAAAAAGCAGAGCAGTCATACATTATGTGTTCTACTGTTTCCTCTTCTTGTTCGCAGCCTCTGCATAGCGGCGATTCTGTTAATTTCATCCTAAAGAGATGTTGTCGCAATTGGCAGTGACCTGTTAAGATTCCCACAGCTGTTCGTAGATTTTGTCTGGTCAATGCCTTAAATCTATTTGCTGTTTCTTCGCCAGGATGAGGTAATAACTCTCTGGCTAGTCTACAGTTCGTAGTTTTATCCCAGCACTGTATAAAATTTTGGTGAGAGTGCTGTTTGATGAGGTCCGCGACTGCGGACAATGGTAGCTTGGTAGATAGGCGAGGGCTAACATATTTGTAGCCCGCAGCCCTCCTTTCTAAATTGTTCGCAATGCGGTTGCCTTTAGAGTTTCCATGTCCTCTGATCCAGCTGAGAGTGACCAACTTATTCTGGCTGGCCTCAGTTAGAGATTGGTGACATTCTAGTACTAAACTTGAAGTGAAACGTGGTCTATTCAAGGTCAGTATTGCTTGTCGGCAGTCTGTGTATATATTCATATTCCTGCCTGTGATGTTCCTATTGATTAATTCTTTTGCAGCTATGGTTATGCCTGTGAGTTCTGACTGAACCACACTTGACAAGCCATCCATAGCCCATTTTATTTTTAGGTTTACGGATCTAGAGTAAATTTGTTTTTGCTCCATCCGTATATACCTACGCTCAGAGCGTTCACTACGTTGGGGTCTGCTGTCTTGTTTGTTAATATTTTGTAGGGTTTGTCAAAGACAAATCTTGGTGCCGTTTTGTGAGAATTACTTCTAGAAATGCCCTTGGGTCTTTCAGTATCTTTCTATCATTCTGTAAGACGTCTAAAAGAGTCTGCAATTTTTTCTTTACTAAATCTCTACTCTACTGCTATTATCTTCATATTTTCTTTTAATTATTTAATCTACTTTTCGACACATTTTTTTTCCCAACTTAATTCGATGTTAAAATTGGATGCTAATTTATAAAAGAGAAAAAGAAAACTAAAATTTGTTTTCTTTTTTTGTTTCAGGTAGGTTCAGAAGGTGCAGGATAGCTTTTTTTGGTGAGTTTTTTTGCACAAAAGTTATTGCATGTTGGCAAATTCGAAATGAAATTTCGAATTTGATTTTATTTATTTAGCGGATTGTAGCAAAAGTTCGGTTCGCATTTAAACTTTAAATAACAACAAATTTTTACATATTAGAGCATTTTTTATCAGTATAACCTATTTATTATTATAATCTCAAGTCTTATTTTTACCCGAAGGTGTTAAGGTTTATAAAATTGTTAAATAAATATAGTTTCAGCTATAAACAGATTTCACGAGTAGGTATCCAAATTGTGCCTATTCTTTCTTATTTCTTGCTTTCTTCTGTGTTTCTGCCACTATGTCATTCCTAGTTTTCCTAAGTCTACCTCTCGTTCTTTTCTGTATCGATCTTTCTTGCCATACGCTTTTTGTTTATCTTCTATCCTTCATTCGCAAAACATGTCCAAACCACTTTAGTTTTTTATAAAATCGGTTACAATATTGTTAGCAATATTCCTATTTCTCAGTCTTTTGGTATCCTTCGTATATTCCATATTTTATTGAATAAGTCTGTTAGTATTTCTAGTCCAAGTCTACTTAGATTTTTAGCCATTTCTGATATTTTCTCATCCTTGCTTTATTAAATCTATATACGTATCCTTTTATATTTCATTTTGTTCTTTTAGTCTTCTATTTCTATAAGTTATTCTACTTCTGGTTTATTTGTATTCAATATAGTTTTTTCATTATATTGTCACATACGATAATAGGGTAGTTTAATTGTTTGATATTTTATTGTATTATTTTGTATTATTTTTAATTGTAATTATCCAGGCCAAAGTCAGTACGTTAGATTTCAAGGCGACCTTATATAGTTTAATTCTTATTCTCACGTAGCGTAAGAATTGGCTATAAAAGAACGTCGTTGAGGTCGTACTCGGGGAGTTCGGAGTCTGAGGTTGTCTGTAAGGGTCACCCTTCAGGGTGTCCCTAAAACAGACCCTTGGGTCTGGGCCGTTGTGACTCTTGACGTATTTTCGTGAGTAAGTGTGACATGCCACCATGTAGATTATTTGGTAAGATTAGTTAAGATTTGTCTTTAGTTATTCGTTATTCATATTTTAATTATTTATTGTTACTGTTTGTTTCGTTGTTAATATATTTGTTGTTTGTTTCCTGTTGTTTATCTCATCTTCCCCTTGGTTAGTTTTCTGCCTTCAGCAGGATACCTAACCAGGGGTTGGATAACCACGACCTGGGTGGAAAGTGCCTTCAGTTAGCTACCCCTCATCACAATACACTATGGCACATTCCCTAAAACCCATTAGGCGTGACAATACATTTTAGTTAATTATTTATTTAAAAACTTTTGCTACAATTCTGTCGTCTACAAACGGTAGATGATGAAGTGCTCCAGAGAATAATATGTCTTGGCATTGCAAAGTATATTTTCCTGTCAAATTTGACATCTCTCAAGTGTTCTCCTGTCAAATTTGACATCTAGCATATGTCTTGTCTTTTCCTGTCAAATTTTGTTAACGACAAGTGTCATTTTCTGTCAAATTTGACATTTCAAATGTGTCTTGTCTTATACAGATTGTAGAAAAGTGGTTAATTAATAAAAAACCGGAAAAGCGTCAGAAAAATCAGGAAAAACTGAAAATATGTCCTCAAATGTTAGTATTTAAAGATTTCAAAAATTAATTCAGAATATAGTGTTGGGGTAATTTAGTGAAGAATGGAAATTATTAAATTGTGCGATATCAGCGAATGCTGATCAGGAATGAGTGAAACGTTATTATCAAACAATAGTTAATTATCCATTTAATCGTATTAGAATGAAAATTCTTACGCTTCACTTACCAACTCAGTTCGTCGAGTGAGAAAACTAATTTACAAAGTTGGTGCTAATTTGATTTAAATTAAGTTTTCGGCCGAAACCGATTTCTATAATGGCGAACGACAGAAAATAACTCACCACTTTGACAATAAGACTCATTAAGAATTGCTTTATCTTAACTGGAAATATAAATAAACTTGCAGAGTTTCTTTAGAAAGCCATTTATGGTTATATTTTCAACCTTTAAACTTTTAGATGTTTTTTACAAGACCCAATTATGATATCTTAAAAAGTTTTGATATGTTTAAAAGAGTTTGTATAAAACTCGAAAAAACTCAGACGAGTATTAAAAAGTTCTAACGGACAAGTTCTGACATCTTTAGACAAGTTTTGACAACTCTAGAGACTTTCACAAAAATTCTGACAATTCTAGAAACTTTTAGATAAGTTCCGGCAGTTCTGAAAACTTTAAATAAAGTTCTGATAGTTCTGGAAGTTCTCACACAAGTTCTGACATCTTTAGAAAGATTTAGACAAGTTTTGACAACTCTAGAGACTTTCAAGAAAATTCTAACAATTCTAGAAACTTTTAGAAAAATTGTGGCAGTTCTGGAAACTTTAAAAAAAGTTCTGACAGTTCTGGAAGCTCTCACACAAGTTCTGACATCTTTACATACTGTTAGACAAGTTTTGACACCCTTTTTAGAGTTCACAAAATTTTTTAATAATTCTAGAAACTTTTAGAAAAGTTCTGGCAGTTCTGGAAACTTTAAAAAAAGTTCTGACAGTTCCGAAACCTCTCACAAGTTCTGACATCTTCACATACTATTAGACAAGTTTTGACTACTCTATAGACTTTTGCAAAAATTCTAACAATTCTAGAAACTTTTAGAAAAGTTCTGGCAGCTCTGGAAACTTTAAAAAAAGTTCTGACAGTTTTGAAATCTCTCACACAAGTTCTGACATCTTTAAATACTGTTAGACAGGTTTTCACACCCTTTTTAGAGTTTCACAAAAATTTCTAATAATTCTAGAAACTTTTAGAAAAGTTCTGGCAGTTCTGGAAACTTTAAAAAAAGTTCTGACAGTTCTGGAAGCTCTCACACAAGTTCTGACATCTTCACATACTGTTAGACAAGTTTTGACTACTCTATAGACTTTGGCAAAAATTCTAACAATTCTAGAAACTTTTATAAAAGTTCTGGCAGTTCTGGAAACTTTAAAAAAATTCTGATAGCTCTGGAAGTTCTCACACAAGTTCAGACATCTTTAAAACGATTAATACAAGTATTGACAACTCTAGTGAGTTTCAAAAAAAATTTAATAATTCTAGAAACTTTTAGAAAAGTTCTGGAAGTTCTGGAAACTTTAAAAAAAAGTTCTGATAGTTCTGGAAGTTCTCACACAAGTTCTGACATCTTTAGAAAGATTTAGACAAGTTTTGACAACTCTAGAGACTTTCAAAAAATTTCTAATAATTCTAGAAACTTTTATAAAAGTTCTGGCAGTTCTGGAAACTTTAAAAAAAGTTCTGGCAGTTCTGGAAGTTCTCACACAGGTTCTAACATTTTTAGAAAGATTTAGAGTTTTGACAACTCTAGAGACTTTCAAAAAATTTCTAATAATTCTAGAAACTTTTAGAAAAGTTCTTGCAGTTCTGGAAACGTAAAAAAAGTTCTGACAGTTCTGGAAGATCTCACACAAGTTCTGATATCTTTACATACTGTTAGACAAGTTTTGACCACTCTATAGACTTTCACAAAAATTCTAACAATTCTAGAAACTTTTAGAAAAGTTCTGGCAGTTCTGGAACCTTTAAAAAAAGTTCTGATAGCTCTGGAAGTTCTCACACAAGTTCTGACATCTTTAGAAAGATTAAGACAAGTTTTGACAACTCTAGAGACTTTAAAAAAAATTCTAATTATTTTGAGAAACTTTTAGAAAGGTTCTTGCAGTTCTGGAAACTTTAAAAAAGTTCTGATATTTCTGGAAGTTCTCACACATGTTCTGACATCTTTAGAAAGATTTAAACAAGTTTTGACAACTCTAGAGACTTTCAAAAAATTTCTAATAATTCTAGAAACTTTTAGAAAACTTCTGGCAGTTCTGGAAACTTTAAAAAAAAATCTGGCAGTTCTGGAAGTTCTCACACAAGTTCTAACATCTTTAGAAAGATTTAGACAAGTCTTGACAACTTTCAAAAAATTTCTAATAATTCTAGAAACTTTTAGAAAAGCTCTGGCAGTTCTGATAACTTTAAAAAAAGTACTGATAGTTCTGGAAGTTCTCACACAAGTTCTGACATCTTTAGAAAGATTTAGACGAGTTTTGACAACTCTAGAGACTTTCAAAAAAATTCTTACAATTCTAGAAACTTTTAGAAAAGTTGTGGCAGTTCTGGAAACTTTAAAAAATGTTCTGACAGTTCTGGAAGCTCTCACACAAGTTCTGACATCTTTACATACTGTTAGACAAGTTTTGACACCCTTTTTAGAGTTTCACAAACATTTCTAATAATGCTAGAAACTTTTAGAAAAGTTCTGGCAGTTCTGGAAACTTTAAAAAAAGTTCTGACAGTTCTGGAAGCTCTCACACAAGTTCTGACATCTTCACATACTGTTAGACAAATTTTGACTACTCTATAGGCTTTCACAAAAATTCTAACAATTCTAGAAACTTTTAGAAAAGTTCTGGCAGTTCTGGAAACTTTAAAAAAAGTTCTGATAGCTCTGGAAGTTCTCACACAAGTTCTGACATCTTTAGAAAGATTTAGACAAGTTTTGACAACTCTAGAGACTTTTAAAAAAAAATCTAATTATTCTAGAAACTTTTAGAAAAGTTCTTACAGTTCTGGAAACTTTAAAAAAAGTTCTGACAGTTCTGGAAGTTCTCACACAAGTTCTGACATCTTCACATACTGTTAGACAAGTTTTGACTACTCTATAGACTTTCACAAAAATTCTAACAATTCTAGAAAATTTTAGAAAAGTTCTGGCAGTTCTGGAAACTTTAAAAAAAAGTTTTGATAGCTCTGGAAATTCTCACACAAGTTCTGTCATCTTTAGAAAGATTTAGACAAGTTTTAACAACTCTAGAGACTTTCAAAAAAAATTCTAATTATTCTAGAAACTTTTAGAAAAGTTCTTGCAGTTCTGAAAACTTTAAAAAAAGTTCTGACCGTTCTGGAAGTTCTCACACAAGTTCTGACATCTTTAGAAAGATTTAGACAAGTTTTGACCACTCTATAGACTTTCACAAAAATTCTAACAATTCTAGAAACTTTTAGAAAAGTTCTGGCAGTTTTGGAAACTTTAAAAAAAGTTCTGACAGTTCTGGAAGCTCTCACACAAGTTCTGACATCTTTACATACTGTTAGACAAGTTTTGACTACTCTATAGACTTTCACAAAAATTCTAACAATTCTAGAAACTTTTAGAAAAGTTCTTGCAGTTCTGGAAACTTTAAAAAAAGTTCTGATAGTTCTGGAAGTTCTCACACAAGTTCTGACATCTTCACATACTGTTAGACAAGTTTTGACTACGCTATAGACTTTCACAAAAATTCTAACAATTCTAGAAACTTTTAGAAAAGTTCTTGCAGTTCTGGAAACTTTAAAAAAAGTTCTGACAGTTCTTGAAGCTCTCACACAAGTTCTGACATCTTTACATACTGTTAGACAACTTTTGACAAAAATTCTGACAATTCTAGAAACGGTTAGAAAAGTTCTGAGAGTTCTTAAAACATCTCTAGAAACTGTCACAAAATTTCTGACATGTTCAGAAACTTTTAAACCCTATATAAAGAAAAACTGGAAACCCTTTTACAGTATTTGAATACATTCATCATCCAATTAACTTCAATTAAATACTAAAACCAAACAAACTTTGCTTAAATAAAGGTAAATACGTCTAAAATTAGAATATTTACGAAACATTAAGAGTTGGAAATGTTGTCAGTCTTAAGAAATATTATGTGGGGTGGGATAAAGGAACGAAAAGAAAAAGCTACGAAGCGGGAATGGCTCCGTTGGTAAGTGAAATAAATTATTTAAACCAAACAGAACGATAAATAAGGTGAAAATGGGTATGATGATTTTCAATCTGCACTTAAAAACATCACCGGAATAACAAATTTTATAAGAATTTTTTAACTATTAAATAAGGAATTTTTCAAAACAATTCATACCATAAATTCCCACTGGGACTGTTCTAAAGGGTATACAGGAACAAGGACAAATTACACCTACCCTTGTATTGTTAATTTTGCTTTCTTAATGACACTCTAGTTATAAGGGACATCTGTATATAAATTCTTTAATTAAATATACAAAAGTCACTTTTATATGATAAATTTCTAACAACAAACTGGGTCAGTAAGCTTAGATTGTGTTTATCTATCATAGAATCCTATTAAAACTTAAATTTGTTATTGTAAAGAATTTTTTTCTGTCAAATTTGACAGCTCGCATGTGTCAAATGTTGTTGCTTAAAAGTGTCTTTTATATCTTGGCATTGTAAAGTATCTTTTCCTGTCAAATTTGACATCTCGATTGTGTCTTCTCCTGTCAAATTTGACATCTAGCAATGTTCATTTCATATGTCGCATGGGTCTTCTTCTGTCATATTTGACATCTAATTTATGTTTTCCTGACAAATTTGACATCTCGCATGTCTCTTCTCCTATCAAAGTTAAAATCATTCATATGTCTTCTGTTGTAAGATTTTGTTGCTGAAAAGTATTTTTTCTTTCAAATTTTTATATCCGGAATGTGTTTTGGCATTGAAAAGTTTCTTTTCCTGTCAAATTTGACATCTCACATATGTTTTCTTCTGTCAAATTTGAAATCTCGCATGTGTCTTCTCCTGCCAAATTTGAAATCTCGTATGTGTTTCTGGATCAGCCAGCACTGAGGCCACATATGACCCATTGTGCATCCTCCCGTATGTAGGGATATCCTCACCTAGGTCTGTCACCAGGCCTATTGATTTAAAATAGGTGATGAGGCTCCCGAGAGGGATCTCCCTGACATCGGCTGGTGTAAGCCAATACTCGCCCAACACGGATTTTCTGATTTCAGAAAAAGCAGAGCAGTCATACATAATGTGTTCTACTGTTTCCTCTTCTTGTTCGCAGCCTCTGCATAGCGGCGATTCTGTTAATTTCATCCTAAAGAGATGTCGCAATTGGCAGTGACCTCGTATGTGTCTTCTCCTGTCAGATTTGATAGCTCACATGTATCTTCTCCTGGTAAATTTGAATTCTTGCAAATGTCTACTGCTGTCAAATTTTGTTGCTAAAAAGTATATTTTTCTTTCAAATTTTTATATCTCAAATGTGTCTTGGCTTTATAAATTACTTTTTCTTGTCGAATTTGATATGTCGCATGTATCTTATCCTGTCATATTTGACATTTCGCATTTCTCTTCTCTTGTCAAATTTGACATCTAGCAATGTTCTATTCCTGTCAAATTTGACATCTCAGATATATCTTCTCCTGTCAAATTTAACATCTTCCAGGTCTCTTTAGGTGACAAATTTTGCCGTTAGTTCTAGTTTTTTAAATTGATTTTATTCAATTTAAATTAAAAATCACTTCATCAGTGAAACTTCATAAAGAAATAATGTATAATATTACTAATTTACAAACGAACTCTAATTATTGACATGTAAAAAGTTAATCGTTAGCTTGATTATAAATTTATTTATTCCCTATAATTAGTGGTGCCATCTGTTATGAATAAACGATACTAATTTATATCAAAAGAAAATACAGAGATTGTGTAATAAATTCATGCATTTGTATAAAGATGGCGTGCCAATCGGAATACCGATGTCTGTAGCGAATTTATATACTTGTTTGTAGATGGCGCATTAATCACAATTCAATAGAAATTTTTGATGTATAAGGCGTCAAATTGAATTTATCTACAGAAAACTGTAATCGGTTTCCATGTTGGACCATAGATGGTGAGACAGTCGTCTATTAAATGAGAACATAAGTAATTCAAATTAAAGTAATTTTAAAATAGTATATTACATAACGATTGCAGAAAGTGTCAGTTTTCACACGAGTGTAAAAAGACACTTTCCGGACAAGTAATGTAAGCTATTTTTCCTACGACCACGACATAAATGATTTATTCAAATATTTTTCTCAATTTTGCTCATTTTCCTTGATTTTTCTCGTATTTCCGGCCTTTTTCATAACCTCTACTCTTTTCAAATTTTTTACTTTTGAAGGTTTTTCTGTTTATCTGGATTTCCGCTTTTTACGATCTTTCCAGCTTTTTAATAATTTTTAAACATTGGATATTTGTTGCTGAATTTCCCAAACTATCAAGACTTTTCGAAGATTTCCCAATTTTTTTCATTAAATTTCTTTATTTACAAACGATTTTTCCAGTTTTCCAACCTTATAAGATTGTTCCAGTGTTTCACAATTTTATCGATTTTTGAAGATTTTCCAGAATTTCTCCTCTTTCACTATTTTTCATCATTTTTTGTGAACTTCCACGACCTTTCTAAACTGTCAAGATTTTTCAGCATTTTCCTTATTAAAGCTAGACATTCTAAATTTGATTATAAACCAATATCATGTCTGACTTCACAATAAATTTAATCAATTTTATAACGAGTTCTTAATTTAATTATTATCATATCAACGATAACCAGACGGTGTTAATTTCATGAAAATAACAATAAAAATTGCTTTTATCGAAAAGAACATCATATAAAAATCTGTTTGTAGATCACTTGAACAGTGAAATAAAGAAAAATGCAATGCCATATCTACCCTGCTATTCAATATATATCATTCTAATTTCTATGCACCCTTTATTTCGATTTAATCTTTGCTAATCTCTATTTGCGAAAAGGGGGAATGTGAGTAAGAATCGTTCCAATAGTGTGACATGGCATGAAGTGCGTCGAATTTGACAGAAAAATCTAATAAACTGGACAGAAATCTGTTAATTAATTCTTGCACCAGATGGTAACAGATAGGCTGGGAATCAGAGAGGAAGGCAAATATTATTTAGCTAGTTTTCCACGACGTTTTCCATAGTTTTATGTTTTTTTATATATCCGTACTCCGTACCGATTTTTAAGTTTGGTTTGAGTTTTTCAGTAATTCTCCATATTTTCATGAACATTTCCATGAATAAAAGGGGGAAATTAATGGGCATGAACGCAAAAAGAATCATAAGGTTACGAGTAGCAATGGTAACCACAGACATGCATGTTTCTGGCTCATTAGCCGTCATCAGTGCGGCATAACCAAGAAAGGTATTGCACTTGGCTAGCAAAAGTGTTGGGTACTTGGGAGCAAAGGATGGTAGGGAAACATGTGTCAAAAAACACAAACAATGAAACTCACGCAGGAGTCCTATCGCCATTTGTGCCTTCTGCCCACATTTCGGGGCTACGACCAGCGTCGCCACGTTGGCGAAACGGACTCATTGTGTTTGAGCCGTTCCATTTTACATCCTGGGCTTGGAACGGCTCAAACACAATGAGTCCGTTTCGCCAACGTGGCGACGCTGGTCGTAGCCCAGAAATGTGGGCACAGCTGGCCGAAGGCACAAATGGCGATAGGACTCCTGTGTGAGTTTCGTTGTTGGGTTTTTTGACACATGTTTCCCTACCATCCTTTGCTCCCAAGTACCCAACACTTTTGCTAGCCAAGTGCAATACCTTACTTGGTTATGCCGCACTGATGACGGCTAACGAGCCAGAAACATGCATGTCTGCGGTTACCATTCCTACTCGTAACCTTATGATTCTTTTTGCGTACATGCCCATTAATTTCCCTCTTTTGTTTGTCATAAGTACGCATACTTGGCACCTTTTTTTTTTGATTTCCATGAATGTTTAAATGTTTTACTATTTTTTTAATTTTTCGAGAAACACTCAAAATTGCAAATTCTGAACTAAAAAATAACAATTATATATTCCAACACACATTCATGAACATGCCTACGCTGTAATTCGATAATAGTCTTCCAAATCCTTCTCTGGAAAATTGGAGGAGGCACTGGGGCCATATTTGGCCCATTGTGCATCCTTTCGTGTGTAGGGATAACCATACCTCAGGCTTTCATCAAGCCTACAGTTTCAAATAGGTGATGAGATTCCCGAGAGGGATCTCCCTTACATTGACTGGTGTAAGCCAGTATTCGTCCAATATGGATCTTCTGATTATAGAAAAAGCAGAGCAGTCATACATTATATGCTCTACTGTTTCCTCTTCTTGTTTGCAACCTTTGCAAAGGAGCGATTCTGCCAATTTCATCCTAAAGAGAAACGTGGTTTTATACAAAGCTCCTTTGATATCTATGAATACGCCCAGGGTAGACTCTTTCTTGTCCAATGAGCACTCAATCTTACCAACCGTTGGATTTCCATGTTGTGTATGTTTATTGATTGAGATGTAGTGGTTTGGTGTTCATTACTGTATCCCTTATGTACCATTAATTTAGCATCTCTAGCATTTTTAGTAAGGATGATGTTAGGCTAATTGGTCGGTAAGCTTTTGGAATGGAGTAATCTATTCTTTCAAGTTTTGGTATGATAGATAGATAGATAGATATTTTTTGGGTTGGCTGTTAGCCTATATCACTGCGACCTTTGCAGATCTATTGTGAACACCCATTTACTGTGGAATAGGATTAGAGCACCTTGCCCAGCTCTGCCCTCTTAATGAGACTTAATAGCCTTGACATTGACCACTCCGCATAACTTGGAGCAGCCGGTTTCTCCTCTCCCAGTAATAGATACCGCGTCCTTGCAAGGCCTTCACATTGGCATAGGACATGAAATGCGGTTTCCTCTTCCTCTTGGCAGTATCGACAAATGTCTTTATCTGCTAAGTTCAGCTGATTCAAGTGTTTTCTGAGCCTACAATGTCCTGTCAAGAGACTGACAATAATTCTGACATCATTTCGTCTTTGTGATAGCAGCTCTGCAGTAAACTTCGCCGAGTGTCGCTTTATGAAGACTTTGGCTTGTCGCTTGCCCGGTGATTTTTCTTACCACTCCTGGGCCTTCTCTAGCCTCATTTCTCAATGGCTGCCTTTCTGAATGTATTAGCAACTCTGCCGAATGGTTCCGGGCCAATCATTGGAGTATTAGCTCCCACACGGGCCAATTCATCAGCCTTCTCATTGCCCCGAAACCCTGAGTGTCCTGGTATCCATGCCAGTGTCAGAGAATTTTGACTTGCGGCATGTGTCAGGGCCCCAACGCAGTCCCACACCAGCTGTGAGCTTATTTGTGCTGAGACTATCGTCTTTAGAGCTGCTTGGCTGTCCGAGTATATGACTACGGTTTTACCCGTTATATCCTGACTTACGATCTCCGTTGCACAGTGTTTAATGGCCTACTTCAGCCTGAAACACTGTGGCATACGCACCTAGACTTAGTTGGACTTTTGTCCTGTATCCTCTACTATATATACTTGACTCTGTGCCCTTCTGAGTCTTTGAGCCATCGGTATACCAGATGGACTCCCCTTGGATTGGGGGGCCATTCTTCCATGAGTCCCTTTCCAGTATTTCTACTCGAAAGTTTCTCGCAAAGTTATACTTGGGGACTATCCTGTCCTGAGGCATGCTCATTATTTGATCCGCCTTAACCTTATCATATAACTCTGCTTGCTTTTTTCCTTTTAATAAGGTAATGGGAGCCTGGCCTTGTAGCAGCCTGTGAGCAGTTGCCATAGCCTCGCCTTGTATGAGGGTATGAAGACAACCTTTACTTATTTCCACATCTTTGGAATATAAGTCAGAGCTAGGGAAGCTCTGAATATTTCCACTAGGTGAGGAAGGAGCTCCTCGAGACCCCATTGAAGCAGTTTCAGTGATTTGAAGAGGGAGAAGCTAGATATTGCCAATTTAACTTTGGTCTTGGTAATAATGAATCTGGCAATGTGACTTTCTCCCAGGTTGGCAGTTTGGATACCATCCGGTTTCTTAATTCCTTGGTATGAATCTTTTGCTAACGCTCTTTGGAGAATTGATACCTATGGAAAATCCTTGATTTGTTCACAGTAGGTTCTTCATGCCGTTCTCTGTTTTTGTCTAATGACTTTCTTGTATTTCTTAAGGTGAAACTTATATAAGTTTGTTAAAAGCCCTTCTCGTCATCTTCCTTAAACGTGTTTATTCCGGGCACCACCAAGTGGTGGGGTTGCCTTCACTATTAATCAGCCTTAGGTGGCAAGAGCTTTGATAGGGCTTAATTTTTTAATTTTTAAGATTTTTCCACCCCTCCAAGATTTTTCATTTGTTTTCCCGATTGTTTAAGTACCCCCCACCTTTATCAGGTTTCAGGGCTTTTCACTTTTTAAGACTTTTCGGTTTTTTCAGGTTTCACACTTTTCATAATTTTTCCAGTCTTTCACCAATTTTTAAAAACTGGATATTCCTTCCGGAATTTTCCAACCTGTTAAAGCTTTACCAAGATTTTTGTAGATTTTTTGATTTTTTAAAGATTTTTTAATTTTTCATGATTTTCCATCTTTTCACGAATTTTCCAGTTTTTTCCAGTCTTTTAAGATTACCCAGTATGTACCACCTTTTCATTATTTTTCCTTCAATTTTTCATAATACCTTCGATTATTTAAACTTTTGACAGTTTTCCGAAATTTTCACAATTTTCCAATCTTTAGATTACTCTGTAAAAAGTTAATCAACAAACTGACTCATAACAATTTTTTAAACGAAACGTGACAAAACAATACAAACAAGTGCCCGAGTCCGAAAAACTCGGTTATTTTACCTCAGGTAGTGACTTTTCAGTCACAGAACAAAATACACGTTCCATGCTTCTCACTTCACATTTTACGCAGTCGCACAGTTGGCTAAACTGCCGCCATATTCACACAAACCCAATGCAATGTCACTTGATTATAATTATACATTTTTCCGCGATAAAACCATGTTAAAACCGAATTTTTTCATAGATATGTAGAATCTATAAGTATAGTTTCAAATTTGATTATATTTATTAGAGTTTAAAGATATTATTTGCATATAAAAACCATAGAAATTTGTTACAGTGTAAAACTGGTTTTGTAAAGATTATTGTGTGAGTTCAGTGGTCTCAATTTGAGATGCTGTATCAAACTAGTCTGTGACGTATAACGCAGAGTGTGGATATTCTCAGTGAAAAATCCATGTTTTCGCGGATTTTTTCGATAATATCAACGGATTTGATGAAAACTTGAATGAAACTATACGAAATTATACACAACACACAAGTTTTCATAGATAATTAACCCAAAACTCGATCCGAATTTAGTGAAACAATAACTTAAGACACAAACTTCTAATATAAGTGATTCATAAATAAAATTAGTGTATAAGAAAGTGTTATCAAATACAAATTTCTACCCAAAAAGTGGATTATAACAAGTTTTCTTACATAAAAAGCTAAAGGTATGTTTATTATTATATTTACGATAAATATTTATATAGTTTAATTATCGATAATTAGTTAATGACAACTAGTAATTACTGTTACATTACCTACCGTAAATTTAATTTATTGTTTTTATAAAATAAACATTAAAGTAATTGTATTAAATTTTGTTAAGTAAGTTTGACCTGGAGTTCAAAATGGCTGACATCATTGGTATTTTGTTAGTTATAAAAAAACTTAGGTGTGTTTTCAAGTGTTGAAAGTAAACTACATCTTTCTCTTTTTAATAATAATATTAAATAAGGTGGGTACTAATTGTGTTGATTAGTTTAAAAAGCTATTTTGATTGGTGGAGAATTTTATTTACTGATAAGGTAGATTTTAATGGGCGTAACTTTAGATTTATTAAATAAATTTGAGATTTGGATCTGGAATTGTAGATTTAGTTTTAAGTATTAGTTTAATTTATTGTATTATTGTTGTAAATATTTTAATATATTTGTTTATAATTGTATGCAGTTTAGTTTGATTTTGGGTTACTGTGAGAATGGTATCGTGTAGAAATTGATATAACTTTAAAAGTTTTAAAGTTATTTTTAATTTTTTTATGGTTTTGGATAACTAGAGGTGTCTTCTATAAACTTACAAAATTTTATTAAAATCGGTTTAGTGGAAGGTTTATTAATAAATAATGTTTAGTAACGATGCATGCGAAGTAATGTTTGTTGTGTTTATGAAGCATACAAATAACTGTATTTTCAAGAGATTTTAAGATAATTTAAATATTTAAAAAGCTCTAAAAACTAACATATGTCCTCTTAAAGCATGCCAACTTTCACTAAAATGAAACAATTAGAACATTCCTAAATAAATAAGATAACGTAATCATCCATGCGGTTGTCAAAGTTGTTAAGGTGTACAAAATAATGTAGATTCATGAATTTTTCATCTTATTAAAGATATGTATAGAAATCTGCAAATTGCAATCTACATCAATTGCAAAGTCTTTGGGTTACATTTCAAATTCTTTCCTGCAATGTTTCTGCACACCATAAGGGCTTCTGCAGCACTGTGAATTATTTAGTATCCGTATTTCTTCCAAAATAATCGGTTATCTAGAATTAGCCCTAGATATATAATCCGCAGTTTTCCACTCAACGATATTTGCATCTACTTTGACGTTTTTAAAGTTAGGTTTCTTTTCCTTAAAAAGGCTACTAAAATGGTCTTGGTGGGGTTGATATTAAGTCCCAATGAATTACACCATTGCTTTGCTTTATTGTGTCTGCGGACATTTTCATATTTTCCTCTTGAGAGAATAACCACGTCATCGGAATATCCTTGGTAAGGTATACATAGTTAGGTTAGTAGCCAGAGTAAGCTGTCCACAGTAAGATTCCACATGCGGGCGACCTCTGGTCGTAGTGATGAAGATAGTGTCTTGGCCTATCTTCATTTTTGCAGTGCTTGTAGAGAGCAATTGCGACAACCAGGTGGAAGTCATTCTATCTACTTCTCTATCATTAACTAATCTTTTGACAGCCTTATGTGGATATTGTCAAAGGCCCCCTCTATGTTTAAAAAGGCACATACCACGTTTTCTTTTTTGTTTAGAGCGTCTTGGATTTTATCAGTCAATTGTATCAACGCGTTTTTCGTAGATCTTCCGTAGACGAGGGTGCACTGGTACCTTTTCCAGGACCTCTGTTCTAATATAATTGCTTACAGCTTTTTTCATCGTTTCAGGAGCATATGATGTAATGCTAATTGGTCTAAGGGTTGTGGGGTGTGTGATGTCCTGTTTCCCTGCCTTTGGGATGAATGTTATTCTGGTCCTCCTCCACACGTCTGGTATATATCTCAGTTCAAAACTGCTCCGACTGATTCGAATCAAGTGAGGACTAATTGCCTCGTGCCCTTGTTGCAGAATGGCAAGAAATATTCCGCCAGTTCCACTGGATTTAAATGGCTGAAAGGTGTTCATAGCCTATCTCATCCGTTCTTCACTGTAGTATCTCCCTGGTTGGTCTTTTAGTTTTATGAATCGTATTTTCTGGAGTGATTCTTCCTGCAGGACAGTAAGTTTTTAACAGGAGCACGGCTTGCTCCTTTTCTCTTTCTGTGAAGCGTCCATCTGGCTTTCGCAGTGCCATTACTGCATCTACTCTTCCTTTTGCCAGGACTTTGTGTAACCTTGCAGCAGTAGTCTATTTCTTTGCAGGATTTCCTAAAGCTATTTCTCTGTGCTTTTCTGAACTCTTTATTACAGGTTGTGAGTTTCTCGGTACATCTATTTTACACTTAGCTCTATTGAAGAGCTTTCGTGTTTCGGATCTTAGATTTGACAGAACTTTCTAGCTCTGAAGAGGACAACTTGATTCATAGGCATCAAGTATCGTCTAGTTTGCTTCTTTGAGATCATTCTTTAATAAGGTGTTAATAAAATGGCTTAGTACTGTTAAAATCAGTTGATTGAAAGGTTTCTAATTAATAAGGTAACCTTATCATCCATGCGGTTGCCAAAGTTGTTGAGGTGTACAAAAAATTGTAGTTTCAAGAGTTTTATGATAAAACTTATTAGTTAAAAGTAAAGTACATCTTCTTCTTTTTAATAATAATATTAAAAAAGAAGGGTACTAATTATGTTGATTAGTTTAAGAAATGATTTTGATTGGTGGAGAATTTTATTTACTAATAAGGTAGATTTTAATGGTCTTAACTTTAGATTTAGTTAATAATTTCAAGAATTGGATATGGAATTGTAGATTTAGTTTTAAATATTAGTTTAATTTATTGTATTATTATTGTAAAGATTTTAATATATGTGTTTTATGTTTATATGCTTTAGTTTGCTTTTGGGTTACTGTGAGAATGCTATCTTGTTGAAGTTGGTGGTAGGTTTATTAATAATTAATGTTTTTGTAATGATGCATGTAAAGCTTAAGTTAAGTTTATAAGGCATACAAATAATTGAAGCTTCAAGAGTATCTATTATAATTTAGATATTTAAAAATTTCTAAACACTAACATATGTCTTATAAAAACTTGTCAAGTTGTTGAGGAATACAAAATAATGTAGCATCACGAATTTTTAAGATATTAAAGATATGTAAACAGATCTGCAAATTACAATCTACGTCCATTGCAATGTCTTTGGGTTGCAACCCCAATTCTTTGCTGCAATGTTTCTGCACACCATAAGAACTTCTATAACTTTGTGTATTATAATATCCTGAGATTTGAACCGAAATGACTGCTACCTTTTTTACAACAATTCGCACCGAATGCTCAGATCTAATATAATAGGAAGCTCTGTTTTTGACTTTAAGAAGGCAACTAAGTTTTCTTTTTTATCTGTAGCAATCACTTTAATTTCCAAAACTGATAAAAAAGTCCAGTTTTAATAATTACATTCTTACATTATCCACTTTCCCTTTAGCTATATATTTACATCTACATATTGAACGCTATACAACCGCAGTCCATTCTTTATTATCTTCTATTCTGTAAACCAGCAATAGTAGTCAGTAGTAAATAATCCACAGTAATAGTTTCCGGTAATTTTCTGTTCAGAAATAAATACCTACCGGTAATTATACAATGCTGCAGTTAAATTCCATTTTCACTTATTTTACAAAATATTATAGTGTCACAAGTTTTTTGAATAGTTAAGACATTTTAAATGAATACGGGCCTGTATAACTCGTCTGTTCAACGTTAATTCTTTATGAGTTCTAATATTTATCTTAGAAACAGTTTTTAATCGTTTTACAAACATTTAAGAAAGTCCCTTTTATATTTTCCCTTACAGTAGTTTTTATACTCGTTACTCGTAATAAATTTTATAACACCGGAAACTTTTAAAGCATTTTTATTATCACAAGTTAAATATGAGTTTTAGAAGATACTAAATTTCAAAAAAATTTAGTACGTAGTAATACATGTTACTGTCAGTTGTCGTATGCCTCTTGCCATTTTTCGTATGTCACTAGTCATAAGTCACTTGTCATTTGTCGTAGTAGTAGTAGTAGTAAGTAAGTTCATAGGGAGAAATATGGAGATTTTTAGGAGTTTGGTGTGTATGAGGACCCTGTTGTAGGACTTGCGTCCTTTTCAGGGGATGGATGGAATGTTGGGAAGGAGTTAGTATCTGTCTGTCGTCGGCCCTGCTCCTACAAAGTTTTTCCATTTGTAATTCCTGTGGAGTTGGGTCTTCTAGTTTTTCTTCATCTATCCATGTTTCTTGAACGTGCCTAAAAAGAGATTCTCCTTTTGGTGTCAGTGTAAGTGTGTGTAGATGTGTAACCCACGTGGTGCAATGTGGGGTTGGGAGATTGACGCTGTGGCGTGTCTCCTCCGTCGTGGAGCCCTTCCATTTGGCAAGGACGAAGGAAACCACAGAAACCTTCGCCAAGGGCCCATTTCTTTTTTTTCCATTTTGTTTTTTTGTATTTTTGTGTTTTTTGTATTTTTTTTTCTATTTTTTTTTTTCAATTATCGTGTCCTAAGTGGGATTAGAGGCACCATCTATCTGTAGGCCAGGGGAGTTTCATCCAGTGGATTTTGTAGGTCTTCAGGAAGGTCCATGTCTACAGAGGATTGGAGGAGTCTTAGGTTGGGGAGGTGGATCTTCTTTTTCGGTACTCTGGATATTCTTCGAAGTCCTCCATTCCAGTGGGTATGGAGGGTCCTTTGGGCAACGATGTTAGTACCCTGCAGAGTCCGGGCGACGTATCGATGTTGGAGCGTCTGAAAACGAGAGGGCAGAGGCAGTATATTGGTGTTATTGTAGACAAGGTGGCTAGGATAGAGGTAGTGTAGGTTCTTCACTTTCCGTAGGATCGCTCTCTCTGTGGTATGGATGGAATGAAGAAGTCTCTGTGGAATAGCGGAGTATGGGACAGCCTTGTAATCGACAAGAGGTCTGATGAAGGTTTTATAAGTGTGGAGAAGGGTTTTAGTGTCAGTTCTTCCGATTCTACCGCCCAGAGCACCCAACAGGGACGCTCGTCTTCTCATTTTGTTGAGTGTAAGCTCAACATCAGCATCCCACCTGAGTGTTCGAGTAAATCGAACCCCCAGGTAGGTCACCTGATCCTGAGAGACGAGCCGTTCCCCCCAAAGTGACAGGTTGATATAGGCGGAAGTGAGATTTTATCGTCGACTGAGGTTGGGATGTCTGAAGATGATTGTTTGGGTTTTGTTTGGATTTAGGGCTACTCTTCATCTGCTGCACCAGTCGGAGAACTGATCCAGCAGTCTTTAGGTCACTTGTCATTTGTGGCATATTTCATTTGTCGTATGTCACTTCTTTATTTGTTGTATTTGTCGTACGTCAATTACAATCTATCAAATCTATCAATTCTTATCTGTCAATAACCAAGAAAACTAAAATTTTTTCGATAAATGATGAAAGATAAGGAAAAAATAATTCATTATTACGGCAGGGAAAGATATAGGATTTTCGTTTAAAAATTTATTCAGGTGCACTACCAACACAACAAAAACAAATAAATCACTAAAATTCCAACAGCAGTGGGTCGTGTAGTGATAAATGAGCCTTTTTTCTTGGTATGCACATATATTTGGCAGAAAAACGAATGTCAAATAAATTATTTCGAGATACCATCAAACTAATTATGGAGGAGGGTTATTTCTTCCAGAACATTGTTCAATGTTTATATAAGAAATATTTTTCTAAGGTTTCTTTATCTTTTTAAAAAATTTAAGTACCATATATGTATATAAGGTAATTAAAATTCTTTTATAAAATATATAATACCCAACCTTCATTACAATAAACAAATAGAATAAAACATGAATTTAATAACACCCAACATAAGTTTTCATGACGCTGAAGAATATAATTTATACAATGCATTTAAATAATATATTACTTGAGGTAAAAAAGTAGAAATCTTCTCTGTAATTGACCTTGAAGATCATTTTGTATGTTATTTTCTACAAATGTGTATCAGTTTACAAATTTATGAGGTGATTATGATGTAAAGAAACTCATAAAAGTTCTCCCTAGACTGATTAATTATTTTTTTTTATGAACGGATTTAGACACTTCTTTTAGGATCTCTATAATAAAATGTGTTTCTAATAAAAGTTTTTTCTTTTGACACATTTCGTGTCATAAAGATGTTGATGAATTGATAGGAATTTTATTTTGATCTATAAACTTTCATAGATAAACTTCAAAGGTCTCTAGATTTGAAACTTAAAAGAACAGAGCAAGGTACCATTTTAGGACCTCTTTTAAAATACAGATTTATAAAAGACAATAACCTTTGAAAAAGAAGACTTGTAGTAGGGTGAAGTTGGCATCATCAGCACTATCATTGCAATTCAGTTAGTAACACTGAATAACCGATATTTGAATGATCTTAATAACTAAAACAAGGAAAAAAACTAGAAGAGAATAAATATTTTTTTTAAACACTAAATGTATGTTTATTTAAATTTTAAATACAGTACATGTCTTCTAAATAAAAGGAAGGAAATGTATTTAGTTATTTTTTAAGAAAACAACCTGCATTTCCTGTTTAGACCAAAATTTAAGGTGGTCAATTAGACATTAGAAAATGTTATTTATAACTGCTTTTTGTTGTCCTCAACTCATTAATAGTAAAGGTATCTTGTAGTTTTTGTATTAGGAAATTTAATTAAAAAAAGATAACAAAATAAATTGGTAATTAACCAAACACATTACCATACTATAATTTGAGTTCTTTTTAGTTATTAACTAGATTTACAATTTACCAATTTTAAAATTTAAACAAACAAGAAAATGACATTTAGTAAGCTGGGTAGCCATTTTAACTATTCAAATTCAGATTCTTTTTCGTTCTGAAAGAGTAGCGAACTACATCATGTTCTGTGAGTCTTGTGAAATACCTCCTCCATAAATTTCGAGGAGGCCTAACGAAGAGGATTAATATCCAAAGCTTTGATTTTCCAGAGAAGAGAGCTTTACAAACCTTCTACAGTCCTCATGAAAAACTCTCACCAATTCAAACTATTTTTTTTATGGACACTCAAAAAAAAGAATCCACTACCAATTATATTTTGAGCTAGTTTGAGTCGCAACATGAAGTTATCTGTCTAGTTGCCATATGTGACATGAGTTGAATCAAGATGATCAAAAAGCTGACGACAAACTACTAATGCATCTCTGGCTAAGGAGATTAGAGGCATAACCAAACTTAGGTAAAGAGTCATTCCGGATGTGACGTAAATTGAATCAAGACGAAGAAAAAGCTGACTAAGTACTAATGCAGCTGTTGCTAACATGTTTAGAGGCTTTACTGGCTTTAGGTAACAAAAAAATAAGATTCTGAAGGTGCAATTAAATATTTCTGTTTTGATACACTTCTCGTAATCCAATTTAGTTAAAATTTAACACATATCTAGAAGAAGGCCTATATTAAAAAAAATATCGTTAAAATTTAATGAAATATACCTTTTGAAATACAGTATTCCATACACTAAATTTAGTATTTATCCAATTAGATATAGATAAAGTAACTGTAAACATAAGGAAGTATCTGAGTGATTTTAAAACTAAGTGAGTTTTATATGATCAATAAAATCTAACGGTGTTATTCTATTAATGTTAATCGTTTTAAATTGTAGGAGGATTTATAGTTTTGAAGATAATTAAAGTTATGGGTTATTACAAATTGAAAAGAGTATAGCTTTTTCTACTGAATTTTGAAAATGAAGTTTTAAAGGTATTTAAACAATTATGACAGTTTTATAAACAATCAAATGGGAAATTAAAAAAATATTATAAAGCATTATCTGGTTAAATAAATTTCTTATTAAATATCATATCAACATATTTGTACATAATGAATGAATGAATGAGAATAGAATTTGGAGGATAAATATGGGACTTTTTAAGGAGTTTGGAATGTAAGAGGACCCTGTTGTAGGACTTATGTCCTTTTCAGGGAATGGATGGGAAGTTTGAAAGGAGTTAGTATTTGTCTGTCGTCGGCCCTGCTCCTACAAAGTTTTTCCATTTGTAATTCCTGTGGAGTTGGGTCTTCTAGTTTTTCTTCATCTATCCATGTTTCTTGAACGTGCCTAAAAGGAGATTTTCCTTTTGGTGTCAGTGTAGGTGTGTGTAGATGTGTAACCCACGTGGTGCAATGTGGGGTTGGGAGATTGACGCTGTGGCGTGTCTGCTCCGTCGTGGAGCCCTTCCATTTGGCTAGGACGAAGGGAACCACAGAAACCTTCACCAAGGGCCCATTTCTTTTTTTCCCATTTTATTTTTTGTATTTTTGTGTTTTTTGTATTTTTTTGTATTTTTTTGTATTTTTTTCTATTTTTTTCCAATAATCGTGTCCAAAGTGGGGTAGGAGGCACCATATATCTGTAGGAAAGGGGGGTTTCATCCAGTAGATTTTGCAGGTCTTCAGGGAGGTCCATGTCTACAGCAGATTGGAGGAGTCTTAGATTGGGGAGGGGAATCTTCTTTTTTGGAACTCTGGATCTTCTTAGGAGTCCTCCATTCCAGTGTGTATGGAGGGTCCTCTGGGCAACGGTGTTGGTGCCCTGCAGAGTCCTGGCGACGTAGCGTTGTTGGAGCGTCTGAAAACGAGAAGGAAGAGGCAGTATATTTGTGTTGTTGTAGACAAGACGGCTTGGATAGAGGTAGTGTAGGTTTTTCACTTTCCTTGGGATCGCTCTCTCTGTGGCATGGATGGAATGTAGGAGTCTCTGGGGAATTGCAGAGTACGGTACGGCCTTGTAATCGACAAGAGGTCTGATAAAGGTTTTGTAAGTGTGTAGAAGAGTTTTGGTATCAGTTCTTCCGATTCTACCGCCCAGAGCACCTAGGAGGGAAGCACGTTTTCTCATTTTGTTGAGTGTAAGCTCAACATTGGTATCCCATCTAAGTGTTCGAGTGAATCGAACCCCCAGATAGGTCACCTGATCCTGAGGAACGAGCTGTTCCCCCCATAGTGACAGTTTGATATAGTCGTAAGAGAGATTTTCTCGTCGACTGAGGTTAGGTGTACATAATTAAAAAAAAACAACATTTTATTATCCTTAATTCTTTAATATTCATTTTTATTGCCTTTTACTGTTGTTGTATCTATTCAACGGCGAAACTGCCATAGTAAAAAAAAACTAGTGTGGCAGTCAGTGAGTCTGCCGGCAGAAGTTATACTTCTATGCACGCGCATGGATTCATAAATTTGTATGCGAATGTATCCTAGTACCGTGTGCACACTCTTTATGTATCGAATTTGCATAAAATTCCTGGAGACGAGGTCCGTCTTAAGCACCAGGTGTTTCGAACACCATCGCCATTATTATAATCGTATTTAGCGACTCAAAAAACCACCGAGTACCAAGTGTGCACTGATACCCCAGGAGAAGAGGTAAATACCCTAGACACCAAGTGTCGCGGAGACTTTCGCAATCGTGATATTCGTGTTCAGCGACTCCAAAATCCCCGAGTATATAAATTGAACCCACTTTCAGCAATACTTACCGAGTTGTAAGTTTTCTCTCTATTGTCTGTTCGGAATGTACTTTTTGAATGCAGAAATGCAATTTCCATTTTTTACTTTATAAAATATAGCGACAAATTTCCTGATACTTTAACGAATCCAATGCAAAAAAACGCATTCCGATCCATCTTACGTTACAAAATTCGGAGGTTTTGGTGCTTTATTTCCTCGACTATTCGTAAAAACTGTTTATGTAGCCAACAACCTAAAAAGCATAGTGGAGGATATACTGCAAACATGTGACGGTATTTTAGACTACATAACAATACTCATTTCTGAATATTATCTATACTTATAATAAATCTGTAGAGAGGTCAATTCTGTACATGAAATATATTTCCACAATAACTATCAGGGGGTGATTGGGGATCAATACTGATTCCAAAAATACAATCAGTAAAATTTTTGTCTGTTTGTCTGTCTGTCTGTCTGTCTGTCTGTATAACCGCTATAGAAACAAAAATTAGTCGACGGATTTTAACGAAATTTGGTACAATTATTTTCCATACTCCTGTGCTGGTTATAGTATACTTTTCATCACGCTACAATCAATAGGAGCATAGCAGTGAAGGAAAATGTTGGGAAAACGGGGGAAGTTACTCCATTTTTTAAGCTTCCGTCGCGTGTGCAAAATTTCACCCATAGGGAGGGTTGCGGGGCGTGAAAAAAAAAATAAAAAATAAAAATTAAAATTTATGAGTCCTACAGGTTTGAAACTTTGCAAAATAGTTATTTTTTTAATTTTGAGGTCAACTGTGAATGGAATTTACGAAATTCCACCCACGCGGGGGCGTGAAAAAAATAAAATAAAATTTAAAATCTACAAGTCCTACAGGTTTGACGTTAACTTACGTGACAGAATTATAAAATAATCTGTCAAATAATCGTGTGATCTGTCACTATGATATTCATACATTAGTTCAGACTGTTTTTTGTATATCTATTCCTTTTCAATGTACTGAATGTTGAAACGGTATTCAAAGGACTTGTAGTTATGACTAATAACATGTGATAAATATTTCATCTTTGTTTTTACCGACCAATATACCTTATAAGTGTGTCTGTCTCTCTCTTACTCACACCATTACATATGTAATGATTTTTCCCATTTAACTGTACACAAATCTTTTCCACAGAGTGCATGAATCGAAGTATAACTTCAATAATAATAATAATGAAACATTTTTACAATATTTAAAATAGAAAAATCAACAATATTTACTGTATTTATTAAGATTTTGTGTTTTTTGAATATTGAGTGTTATATGCTTAATAAAATTGTAACATCAGACGAGTTAACTAAAATAGTGACTAAAAAATACTTTAAAATTTGATACAGCAATAAAGCGTTGAATTTAGTGATACGACTCATTTCATTCTGTCTAAAGAACACCAACGATGATTCTAAATTTATTCCCTTGTTTCCAATTCAGTCATCTGTTGTCTGTGTACAAAAAAAGATAAAATAGATAAAATTTATGTGTATCATTACAGTTTTTGTTTCTTTATAACATAAATAAACTGATTCTAAGCACATTTTATTGCGAAAAAAAAATTCAGTAGCTTTATGCCAGTTTTCGTCTCCCTTTTTTTAACTTAACCTTATATACTTCGCAGAATCCACTTTTTTATGAAATATACTAAAATTATTGTATTTGAGTTTGGTGGACATTTACCGATATTCACATGAAATATAAATAAAATTCTTAAATAATAAATACCGAAAATTTAAGGGAGAGACAGAGTGTGTCAAATTTTATACAAAAAACAAATTTCTGTTTATTTTAGACTTGACCCTGTATATACAAGAAGGTTAAAAAAGTATATACACCATTGGTTTCATTGTTTTATTGTTAATAATTGTGCAAAAAATGATTAAAATCTAATTATAGGAAATAATAAAAATTTAAGGGAGAGACAATGCGTGTCAAATTTTTAACAAAAAACACATTTCTGTTTATTTTAGACTTGACCCTGTATATATAAGAATGTTGAAAAAGTATATACACTATTAGTATCGTAATTTTATTGTTAATAATTGTGCAAAAAATGATTTAAATCTAATTATAGGAAATATTAAAAATTTAAGGGAGAGACAGTGCGTGTCAAATTTTAAACAAATAAAAAAAGTGAGAGGTGTCAAGGGACACCCGGATGGAACAAAGTTCCTTTCGATTAATTAGTGAAGGAATTGTAATTTGTAAACACAACAGAGAGTTTGTACATACATAAGCATTTATTATCGTTTGTATAAAATCTCTACTTACCTAACACTATCAGCAATATCCAGAACTTGTGCAGAAACACTGTCAGGATACATTATTGTCATTATTTTCTATTATTTTATTATTTAGGGGCGGTTTCTCCAAACTAGTTTAAACTTCCGGGATCGTTTAACCGAAAGTTTAACTTCAAAATCGATTTCTCCAACCGAAAACGTTAGTTTAACTGCTGGCGACGATTAAACTGCCTCTCCACTTGGTTTAAACTCTCGATTGTGGGTTAAGCTACTCCTGTCGGCTGCCACAGTAAACAGACGTAACAGAACCTAGAACATTACTTCGTTTTGGCGTGTTGTGTAAAGTAAATGAAGTGTGATTGACATGGAAGAAATCTTTGATAATTTGAATGCGGTGGAAGATGAAGAATTGGAAATACGAGCCCCTATTAGACGTGGTTCTAGAAGAATCCGTGACTGGGTTAATCATTTTCAAATATGGGATTTTTTTAATAGGTTTAGGATGACCAAGAACACCGTTAGCATGGTGTTAGAACTTATTCGAGGTAACATACAGTCAAGAACAACGAAGAACCAAGCTGTTACTCCTAAGGTTAAGTTTTTCACTACCCTTCGATACCTTGCCTCTGGCAGTTTTTTAATTAATGTTGGAGATTATAGTAGTATTCACATTTCTACATAAGGTAGTCAAGGAAGTTTGCAACAACATGGCTAGGCTCTTTCCACAGTTCATAAAAATGCCCTCCACTGAAGCTAAAATGAATTAGCTTAAACAAGGATTTTACCAAAAAGCAAAATTTCCTAATTGCATCGGTGCTCTAGACTGTACTCATGTTAAAATAGAGTCTGTGGGAAGGGAAACTGCAGAAACTTATCGCATCGTAAAGGTTTGTTTTCTAGGAATATATAGGCAATTTGTTACAGTTCTCTATTATTTAGTAACGTTGTTGCACAATGGCCTGGATCTACGCATGACTGTCACGTATTTAATTCATCAAGAGTTAAAAAAGATTTTGAAAATGGTGTATACAGGAACAGTATATTAGTAGTTGATAGTGGTTATGGCTGCACTAACTACTCCATTCCACCACTAGATGAAGTAGTGTTGCCAGAGGAACGTCTTTTTCAAGAGGCTCGTGTGCGTACCTACTCGCAATCCAATTGAAAGATGTATTGGTGTTTGGCTTTTAACGTTTTATAAATGATAAAAATAACTTCCACTTTCCTCCAAACATCATCCTTCCCTCTTTGCGAAATATGATCGGTCTTCTTACATTCGAGCATTTCCTTAAAATCGTGAACTAAATCCAACAACATATCATCTTCTGTTTGTTTAAAGTTTTTGTTTGTCTTAAGTACATTTTTTTCTACTTGTTCTGTCTCCATTATGCCAAAAAACTAAGTTTAATTCAATCAAAAGCTATAATCACAATGAAACTAACCTCTTATAGCAGAACAAAAACAATGTCAATGTAAACAAACAGGGCAGCCAACCGAGACTTTTGAAGGTATAAACTAAACCTTCGGACAAATATTGTGGAGAAATTGGAAAGCAGTTTAAACGTTCGTATAAAGAAATTCTCAGTTTAAGTTAAACTACATTTGGAGAAACCGCCCCTTAGTATCTACAAAAAACCTGTATAAACTTAACAAAGTCGCGACACTACACTATCAAAGCAAAATAGAAAAAAGTCAATCCATTATCACTTGAATATTTTCAACAGTTCGTTTCTTTTAACAAAAGTGTCCATTTATACAATACCAGAGGTTTATATGACATACATCTACCTAGAATTACTTTTTATTTTAATTTAAAACAGGAATTAACAATTAATACAAAATTTTAAAATATTTGACAGTAACTGACAGTTAAGGTAATTTGACGTACCTAACTAGTCAAGTTACGAACTATTTTTAAAATGTGTATGAATTTATTAATTTATAAAAACAGGATGAAATATAATACTATTATTGGTAATTATTTTTTTGATGTGAAACATCTATAGCCGCACGTGAATCAGATTTCTCGCGTGGCGACGGTGACGTATGATTCGTATGACGTAAAAAACCTAACGCATCGATAATATATAATAAAGAGATGTACTGATACCTTATATGAAATTGGTCTCATGTTTTGAGCGACGCCGACGGTGGCGCGCCAACAAGAAGCTCACCGATTTAAAAATTTGGCGGGACAGGGTATGAATTGTTTCATAAAAACCTAACTCGATTCCGCCTACTATCTATTCTATATATATAAAAATGTTTGTTTGTATAGGCAACATAATATACCTACATATTTTGCTGACCTGTAAAATTGACAGCTTGTTAATCAAAATAGATTGTTGGTGAATAGTCCCTGAAAATTTGTGTATAAAGTGTTTGTTTTAAATATGAATAAACAAAGTGTTAATAAAGAAAGTGATGAAAAATATTGAATAAAAATGAGTGAGTACCTACCTACTCTATATACATTAGGGTGTCCGTTATTTCCCAAATTTGGTTTTGTTCTCCAAACACCCATCAAATTTTTAGATTATGACCTAACAAAAATTATCAGACCCAAACCAGCCCTTAATATTCACATTAACCCGTGCCTAAATCATAATACATTTCCCATTTAAATACCGTTTAAAAGTTATTCAACGAGAAAGTTGTATTCATAGTTAAATTCATCATTTTCCTATTTTTTATTTACTATCGCTTTTTGTTTGTACTAAAATTATGAAGTAACTACAATTATATTAATATAGTAACGTACTTCTATATAAATTTGTGTTTTAATAATTTCCTTTTTTAAGATTATTGAATTTAAGGCAATTAAATAAAAAGCTAAACGAAATCACGTTTTAAATTTATTTTCGTTCTGTAATCTAACGACATCTGTGAGCAATCTGAGAAAACGTACAATAAATATTGTGATACCATTGTGATACTATTATTTATAAGCGATAATATACTTTATTTTGTATCCAAATTTTGTATTTGTTAATTTTATTACCTATATATATATATATGTATTTAGTTTGATATAAATAAAAATTATGGTGAAAATTACAAAAAAAAATCGTGAATTTAACTCTGATGACAAATTTATTGCAAATTTCCTACAAGAAATAGATATTTAATTATTTTTAGCTACATTTGTTTCAGTAAAAAAAATTAACGACAAAAAGTGCAAAAATGCCATGTTATTTAAATTGGAAATGTCTTATGATTTAGGCACGGGTTAATGTCGATGTTTCACATCTGCCAGGCGTCCCGTGACGGCTCACATTTGTTTTTCTACAGTATTTTCTTTTTATTGTACATTTTCTTTTAATTTAAAATAGTGTCTTTTTAATTGTAATTAATATATCTATCTATGAGAGAGAGAGAGAGAGAGAGAGAGAGTTTTTTATTTTTTGGTCTGTGAGAGAGAGACAGACAGACAGAGAAACATGCGTGTGTCGTGTCGTGATAACTTTTGGTCTGAATTTTTTTCGGCTAGTCTCTAGCCTCAGTCGTAACTGGTCGTAACGCCCGAAAAGAAACTTCGTTCCAAAAACAATTTTCTGTTTATTTTAGACTTCACCCTGTATACACAAGAATGTGGAAAAAGTATAAATATACACCATTGGTATCTTTATTTTATTGTTAATAATTGTGCAAAAAATAATTCAAATCTAATTATAGGAAATATTAAAAATTTAAGGGAGAGACAGTGTGTGTCAAATTTTAAACAAACTGCCATTTTTTTCTGACTTTACCTTGTATATATCATATAGAATAATAGACAGATATTTACTACTATATTTGCCATATATGTACTTTTACAATTATGATTAATATGTTGTTTAAACGAACAAACTATAATAATAATTTCGTAAGTTAATTCAAAATTTGTCAAGAACTGTAATTTTAGTTAAGCAATAGTTAATGAAGTGTTGAAATTTATTAGGCAGCTTCATTGTTTTCCCTTCAAAATAGTGATGGATGGCTTCTTTCCACATTCATGAAGTCAAAACTTTAACCAAACAGGAACTAAACAGTATACGGGTCACAAGTATGCAAACAAATTTATTTCAAAATCTTTTTTAATGATTTTTCTGTATTATAAGTATTAAAAAATTAAAAAACTTAAAAAACAAATCGTTTCTCATGGTTTCAAGTTAAGTGATGTGTATCTTTAATGGTTGATGAGGCAGCAATTTTCTTTTTATTATTATTTTTTTTTAACTCAGTGACTTTTTCTTACAATTCAACGTCGCATTTCCTGTTAAGTCTTCATTTTTATTAATACTAGCGTCAGCTCCGTTCTGGAAACAGATATCATTTAAAGTCTCTGAGAATAATATCTAACTGATAATAAATTTTACAAGCTAAGATTTTAATTTATGAAGATGCAGATATTTACCACAGAAATTTAGATTCTTAACATTTAAAGGTCAATCTGTCATTTAAATGATTTATTATTTCGAGTATTGTTCAGGTAGTTGGTTTATTGTAAATAATACTTCTGCGAATTATACTTTTTTTTGGTGGGTATAAAAAATAACGTTGATATTTTTAAATGGATCCGAAGATACGAGGAAAGGATAAACTTCTAATCTACCTCGTATATCTTTTGAGTTCCTAAATTTATTAAAAAACTGAGGTTACCATTGGGAAGAAAATATGTTTTAGAGTAACGGAGCCAAATTTCATACCAATCCATTGAAGAAAACTATGGAAAATTTAAGGGAGAGACCGACTACGTTTTTTTAAAAAAATTGTCTTACAGAAACTCTCTACACTACCTCGTATATCTTTTGAGTTCCTAAGTTTATTAAAAAATTGAGGTTACCATTGGAAAGAAAATATGTTTTAGAGGAACGGAGCCAAATTTCATAAAAATCCATTGAAGAAAACTATGGAAAATTTAAGGGAGAGACCGACTATGTTTTTTCATATTATTTTATAAAAAATATTTAGTTTAAAGAAATTCTGTAGATTACCTCGTATATCTTTGAAGTTCTAAAATTTATTAAAAAAGTGAGTTCTCTGTTAAAAAGAAAATACGTTTTAGAGTGATAAAACCAAATTTCATTAAAATCCATTAGGAAAAACTATGGAAAATTTAAGGGAGAGACCGACTATGTTTTTTTAAATTATTTTATAAAAAAATGGTCTTACAGAAACTCTCTATACTACCTCGTATATCTTTTAAATTCCTTAGTTTATTAAAAAATTAAGGTTACCGGTGGGAAGACAATATGTTTTAGAGGAACGGAGCCAAATTTCATAAAAATCCATTGAAGAAAACTATGGAAAATTTAAGGGAGAGACCGACTATGTTTTTTTATATTATTTTATAAAAAATATTTAGTTTAAAGAAACTCTGTAGACTACCTCGTATATCTTTGAAGTTCTAAAATTTATTACAAAAGTGAGTTCTCCATTGAAAAGAAAAAACGTTTTAGAGTGATGAAACCAAATTTCATTAAAATCCATTAGGAAAAACTATGGAAAATTTAAGGGAGAGACCGACTATGTTTTTTTAAATTATTTTATAAAAAAATGGTCTTACAGAAACTCTCTATACTACCTCGTATATCTTTTAAATTCCTTAGTTTCTTAAAAAACTAAGGTTACCATTGGGAAGAAAATATGTTTTAGAGTAACGGAGCCAAATTTCATAAAAATTCTTTGAAGAAAACTATGGAAAATTTAAGGGAGGGACTATGTCTTTTCATTATTTTCTATAAAACTATTTTTTTAAATACAGCTTTTCAGTAATGTTAAAAATATTCACGATGATTAAAAGAGCCTCTTAGAACACCAACAGCTCCAAAAAAACTTTTAAGAAAAAATTATTAAAAATTGAAAAAATCGCAACACTGTTAAAACTTGATTAGGCATTTTCTTACTTATGGACCGTACTGTATGTATATAATTTCTCACACAAAAACATTCCTTATTCGAATAATATCACCAAACACCCTCAAACAATATCAGATTTTTTTACAGTGTCTAATTCCTAATTCCTCCATTGAACCATCGGCATCCCAAATAATCTCTTCTGACAACTATTTCGTTTCTTACAAATATATAAATAAAAATAAGCTAACAAGACCAAAGTTACCTGCTTTTTGAATGGTAGAATGTTTGCACGGTCATATTTAGGGCCCTTTTTACAGGAAACGAAACGACAAATGACATTGTGCGTGAATAATGGAAAGCTAATCTTTGAATGGAACCCAAAAGTTTTTTAGTATCAGATTGAATTGAAGCGAGGATTAAATTATAGTTCAAGAAATAAACATTTGTTCAAATAAATTTTAGAAAAGGTTTACTGTATGTTTCTTCACAATTTTTTTGTGTTATGTAAGATTTTATCCATAGAAAATGAGTAATGATACCTCTACACATTTTAAAGGCTAAGTTCGGCTCGGTAAAGGTGTTGTGACAGAAAAACCGCTACAAAAATGAGTAACGGAACTTCCGCTGGTCTGTCTCCCATTGTTCCTATTTTCCAGTACGATAGATGACATTAAAAGTTTTGCTTCTATCGGAATTCACATAGTTTTACAATTTTTTTAAGGCGAAGCTATAATATCAGATTCGGTAAACGTGTTGGATAGAAAAACCGCCACAAAAATGAATAGACTGATGAAGACTCACTTGAAATGGAACTGGGTAGGACATAATGCCAAGGAAGAGGATGCAAGATGGACTAGATGGACAGTTAAGGGCTGCTGAAAGAAGAAGAAGAAGAAGAAGAAGAAGAAGAAGAGGTGCTGGGCCAGAAAAATTGCCACAAAAATTTAAAATTTAACCACTTCCAAACGGGTTTTTCAGTTTTTTTCTAGTTTTCCATTGATATTATATTTTTGGAACGAAGTTCCTTACGGCAGGCTTGAAGGAGATAGGGATTTTGCTGCGCGACCGAACTAAAAAAAATGTAATAGTAAAACCGTAAGAAAAAGTCCGTGGAATAAAACCGTTAAATGAGACGTGCACAGGCGCTACAGTCGTATACACAAGCGAGTAGTGCAAATTGTGTCAATTCTACATTAGCCGAAGGAACTGCGTTCCTATCTGGTGTCCCACGACACCACATCTTTCTTTTTTTATGATTTTTGGTGTCATTTTTTTTGGGTTTAGCCCACCGAAAGTGTCTGATTCATCACATATAAACTTCAAACCTGTCAAGAATTGCTATACTCAATTTATTATTTCGTTGATTTATCTACCTATTTAATATTGTAAATGATACTTCTACGAATTATGTTATTGTTACTTTCAATTTTAGGAAATGATATATTTCCGTTTAGTAAAATACCAAATAGATTAACGACCTTTAAAGGTATTAAGTCGACAATAAAAATAAAAAAGCAGAAGTAATCAATCCTGTTTGCGATACTGACAATTTAAGACGGTTCTTATATGTTAGCTTGGCTTCACTTCATTTTATAAACGAAATAAAACTACTTGACGGCTTTAATGGAATTAATGATTTTTTAGTTTTATTTTCTATTTTAATCTACTGTTAGAAGCACTAAAAAGACTTTTTTTAGAAGGAATCTTTATTAAAAAAACTTTTAATTGTAAGTTGGGCGTCAATTTAATAATAATGGAAAATCAACATTTTAAAATGGATTGGAATGGATTGAATGCTTTACTCTGGGTCTGTCAATTGTCAATTGTGACAGTTGTTACTTGTCAACGGTGTCAAATCCATTACTTATTTAACAAACAAAATCTTTGTTTAAAAGAACTAATTGATCGGTATAAAATACGAGTAGCTTGTGTATTCTCCAATTGTCAGTTGTCACAGTTGCAAATCTGTCAACTGTGTCAGTTGTCGACAGTTGCAAATCTGTCAATTGTAGCTATTCTTAACTGTCAAGTGTGTCAGTTGTCAACAGTTTCAAATCTATCAAGTGTGTCAGTTGTCAACAATTAAAAATCTGTCAAACTACTTAGTTGTCAACAGCTAACAGTCTGTCAGTTCTTAGAGAAGAAGCTAATTCGAATTTTTTTCATTAATATTATTCTTTTTTGATTGTTTATGCATAGTTTTCGAATTATTAGTAATTTTCGTAGATATTTTTATTTTTTTTTTGTCTTCCTTACTTACAAATTATATTATCAAAATAAGAAATAACTAAGATTTATATCAATACATTCGTACTTCACCTTTATTCTTTTCAAATAGTTTATTGTGAGGTAAATTTTTTTTATACTGTATTGTCTCCCACGCAGTGCCACATTTTATTCGACCATAAACATAATTTACCAAGCCATAAAAAATAAAACTTGTTGCTACGAATATACATTGTTTTTTAAACAAACAAAATTAAAAAAGTTGCAGATTTAACGCTTTAGTACAAACCAAACAGTGGTGTTTCAAATATATATATTAAAAATTCGTAAAAACCGAAACAACATCCTGAAAAATAAGGAAAGTTGCAAAAAAACTAAAGAGAATTCTTAAAAACGAAGTAGTTTGCTCTTTGAATAATTGTGTCAACAGTTACATATCTGTCAAATGTGTCAGTTGTCAATATTTCCAAATCTGTCAAGTGTGTCATTTGTGAAAAGTTTCAAATATGTCAAAAGTGTCAGTTGCAAGATGGCAAGAGTATCAATTGTATGATTTCAAAAATATCAGTTGTAAGTTACATATCTGTCAAATGTGACAGTTGTCAATATTTCCAAATCTGTCAAGTGTGTCATTTGTGAAAAGTTTCAAATATGTCAAAAGTGTCAGTTGTAAGATGTCAAGAGTGTCAGTTGTATGATTTCAAGATTGTCAGTTGTAAGTTACATATCTGTCAAATGTGACAGTTGTCAATATTTCCAAATCTGTCAAGTGTGTCATTTGTGAAAAGTTTCAAATATGTCAAAAGTGTCAGTTGTATGATGTCAAGAGTGTCAGTTGTATGATTTCAAGATTGTCAGTTGTAAGTTACATATCTGTCAAATGTGACAGTTGTCAATATTTCCAAATCTGTCAAGTGTGTCATTTGTGAAAAGTTTCAAATATGTCAAAAGTGTCAGTTGTAAGATGTCAAGAGTGTCAGTTGTATGATTTCAAGATTGTCAGTTGTAAGTTACATATCTGTCAAATGTGACAGTGGTCAATATTTCCAAATCTGTCAAGTGTGTCATTTGTGAAAAGTTTCAAATATGTCAAAAGTGTCAGTTGTAAGATGTCAAGCGTGTCAGTTGTATGATTTCAAGATTGTCAGTTGTAAGTTACATATCTGTCAAATGTGACAGTTGACAATATTTCCAAATCTGTCAAGTGTGATATTTGTGAAAAGTATCAAATATGTCAACAGTGTCAGTTGTAAGATGTCCAGAGTGCCAGTTGTATGATTTCAAGATTGTCAGTTGTAAGTTACATATCTGTCAAATGTGACAGTTGTCAATATTTCCAAATCTGTCAAATGTGTCATTTCTGAAAAGTTTCAAATATGTCAAAAGTGTCAGTTGTAAGATGTCAAGAGTGTCAGTTGTATGATTTCAGGATTGTCAGTTGTAAGTTACATATCTGTCAAATGTGACAGTTGTCAATATTTCCAAATCTGTCAAGTGTGTCATTTGTGAAAAGTTTCAAATATGTCAAAAGTGTCAGTTGTAAGATGTCAAGAGTGTCAGTTGTATGATTTCAAGATTGTCAGTTGTAAGTTACATATCTGTCAAATGTGACAGTTGTCAATATTTCCAAATCTGTCAAGTGTGTCATTTGTGAAAATTTTCAAATATGTCAAAAGTGTCAGTTGTAAGATGTCAAAAGTGTCAGTTGTATGATTGTAAAATGTCAGTTGTAAGTTACATATCTGTCAAATGTGACAGTTGTCAATATTTCCAAATCTGTCAAGTGTGTCATTGGTGAAAAGTTTCAAATATGTCAAAAGTGTCAGTTGTAAGATGTCAAGAGTGTCAGTTGTATGATTTCAAAATGTCAGTTGTAAGTTACATATCTGTTAAATGTGACAGTTGTCAATATTTCCAAATCTGTCAAGTGTGTCATTTGTGAAAAGTTTCAAATATGTCAAAAGTGTCAGTTGTAAGATGTCAAGAGTGTCAGTTGTATGATTTCAAGATTGTCAGTTGTAAGTTACATATCTGTCAAATGTGACAGTTGTCAATATTTCCAAATCTGTCAAGTGTGTCATTTGTGAAAAGTTTCAAATATGTCAAAAGTGTCAGTTGTATGATGTCAAGAGTGTCAGTTGTATGATTTCAAGATTGTCAGTTGTAAGTTACATATCTGTCAAATGTGACAGTTGTCAATATTTCCAAATCTGTCAAGTGTGTCATTTGTGAAAAGTTTCAAATATGTCAAAAGTGTCAGTTGTAAGATGTCAAGAGTGTCAGTTGTATGATTTCAAGATTGTCAGTTGTAAGTTGTCAAGAGTGTCAGATGTAAGTTGTCAAGAGTGACAGTTGTAAGCTGTCAATAGTGTCAGTTGTAAGTTGTCAATAGTGTCAGTTGTAAGTTGTGAAAAGGGTAAGTGTTAAACACCTGAAACTACTACTGTGTCAATATAAACAAATAATTGTTTTTTAACAGATGCAATTACATGATGATCTATTTCTGTTAAAATATTTTTTTTTTAAAGAAATTGTTTTTAATACATTTTATTACCAGAAATTTATAAACAAACACACATGTCTCATTCCAAAAATATCAATCTTTCTGTACCTCAAGCAATTTACTGCTCATCTGCAAGAAATGTTGGCTTTTCTCCAGGTGGATGATAATTTAAGATGTGTTTACAAATTCTGTGTGACCATTTTCTTGACATGAGCTGCTTTATATTTCTGCACTTTTCCCATAAATTTTCAGCGTTAAAATTTCAAAATGCGATGTCTAAATTTGTGCGAATCAAATTTGTTGTTTTCAAGGAAATAGTGAAAAACTGGACGGAAGATGGACAAATGAGTAAAAACTGGGAAACAACGTAAAAAACTGGTTTAAACGATAAAGAACTAAGAGAGAAGCGTAAAATGTAGACCAAAGTAAAATGCATGAATAACAAAAAAAAATGCAAAGAAAACTGGAAAAATACGAGAAAAGCTGAACAAAATACTGATTTCTGAACACGAGAGTCGTTACAGGTTTAAACAAAAACTTCTTTTCGAACATTGTTTGTCTTTCCGCTTAGTTGATGGATGGTTATAATTTGTTTGTTTTTGTCAAAGCTTTAGAAGACATTCGTTTTTCGGATAACAACGGCGCCACAACAAACAGAACAAATATAAAAACGCTTTCCTAATAAGTACTAAACAAATATTCATAAAAATATAAATGTGTATTTGCTTTTAATCATTTCTTTTTATTCATGACTTATTTTTACATGTAAAATATCAACAGTGATAAATTACGAGTTATTAAATAAAATATTTTGTATATGGAATACCACACGGTTCTGTTTTTGGTCCTATTAAGTATCAGTATTGTATAAGTCGAACAAAATACGTTTGGTATAGAACGATAATTACATTTAAAAAAATCGATTTCTCGATTAAATGCCTGTTTTACCAGCTAAACAAAAAAAAACATTTCTTTGATTGTCATGAGTCACATGTCAAATGTGTCAGTTATCAACATTTTCAAATCTGTCACGTGTCAGATATCAAATCTGTCAAATGTGTCAACTGAGTTAGTTGTCAACATTTACAAACCAAAAGTGCGTCAGTAGTCATTGAATCTGTCAATTGTCACGTTGTCAATTGTCATCAGTGTCAAATGTGTATATTGTAAAATTCTATTTAAAAGAAGCTTTTATAACCGATCTATTTAAAAGTTTTATAAAGAATAGAAATGAAACTATTAAAAAACCTTTTTTTAGAAATAAGTGTACGTCAATGACTTATCAGAACCACAGGAAATGCTACAAATTGAAAAGTGACATTTTTAAGGTATACAATAATTGATATATTAACAGAAAAATATGTCTCATTTCTATCTAAATATACTTCCTTTCTATAGGAATGGGAAAGGAAGCACATCATAGATACATCTGGGGTGAAAAACAGGTGGTTCATTTATAAATAGTTTGTGAGATATGGCTTTTTATTTTAGTAAAATTTAACATCCTAAGGCTGGTAGTACCTAATGTTTTTTAAAAATGTCAATATTAAGTATGTCAACCATTTACAAATATTTTTGTAGTAAACATTCTTTACTTCTTGGATGGTAGATCAACAACTTAAACAACGTTATTTTGATATTTTTAACAAAAACTATAACTAACAACCTTAACTATTAACTGTCAACTGTCATCTTGACATGTTGACAGAGTGTGTAACTGGCCTTTTACTATCTAAGTATGATGTTATTACTTTAATTTGTTAATATGTAAATGTGTTTACTTAATGCTTTTTTTTTGTTACAGAATTCTGTGTACTATCTAGGTAAGTCAGTAAAAAATAAATAAATAAACACACCCTGTATTCTAAATAAAATATCGTTTACCAGGAATGTGTAGGTTAGGTTTATCTAATTTATGATTAGAATTTTCTAAACTTGCTGTCAGCAGATACCGGTTAATATTTCTTTTTCTAATAAATAATAAAGATTTGTTTTTATTATTATTTGCTCTTTGATAACCTTTCAAATAAATTATTAGTCAAATATAAATCTGACTAATTATTTCGTTGGTTCTGAAATTAATCAATATTTAATTTGGATATATAAAATTGATTATTTAAATTGTTAAAAAATATTTTATTAGGTCGGTATGTTTGGTTGTCAACAATTACAAATCTGTCAACTTAGTAAGAGGTCAAAAGCTATACAACTATCTAGTACGCCAGTTGTCAACACTTACAAATATGACAGGCCACACAATATACATAAACTCGGACAGTAGAGCAGCGCTAATGGCACTTAACAGTTTTGACTTTACCTCTAAGGCAGTATGGGACTGTCATCAGGCCATGAAAACCCTGGGAGAGAACAACAAGGTTATCCTTAATTGGGTTCCGGGGCACAAAGGTATTGCTGGCAAGTGGGCAAACAAAGGAGCTAAAAGCCTGCTCATTGGTCCAGAGCCGACGTGTGGTATTGCTTACAACACAGCACGAACAGCTGTTCGCATGTGGATGGGCATAGAACATCGAAAGAGCTGGGAAAGAACAGAAGGCAACATACAGTCAAAGAGAATGCTGCAGACACCTACTGGTACTATAGCGGCAGATGCCCTTGGGCTAAGGAGGAAGACCTTGCGAAAAGTGGTTGGCTTCATCAGCGGCCACTGGGTATTCCGCGGACATCTTCATAAGATGGGAATTCAAGTTGAAAACCTCTTATGTAGAAAATGCGGTGAGGAGGAGGAGACAGCCTTCCACGTGATATTTATGTGCCCAGCCCTGCAAGGTCTGCGTGTGAGATCCCTTGGCCTAACTAGCTGCGATGCAATCCCATGGTCTACCCCTAAGCCTGGCCCTCTGTTAAAAAAAAAACACTTACAAATATGTCAAATCCGTAGTCAGTTGTCAATAGTTACAAATATGTCAAATGTGACCTACTGACCTGTCATCTGTCTGTCACTTGTCAATTGTGACATATCTATTACTAATAAACTTATTGTTAAGCAGAAAATATCATTTTTACACAAAATCTATTATTTTCATACTTAAAAACATTCAGTTTTATAATAATGTTAGTTTCCACTAAAAGTGTGTCAGTTCTCAATAGTTACAAATCTGTCAAGTATGTCAGTTGTCAATAGCTACAAATCTGTCAACTATGTCAGTTGTCAATAGTTACAAACCTGTCAGATGTGTCAGTTGTCAACTTTTACAAATCTGACAAGTAAGTTATCTCTGGAGCATTTTATAGTGCCAATTTTTGAAGTGATATCTTCTCATGGGAGTGTAACTGATTTTTAGTGTAACGCGTTGAAAATAGTATATTGTAATACAAGTGTTACAATGACAGAGGTTTCGTAGTACGAGTTCAGTTTGTGAAACGAACCGCGAAGCGGTGAGTTTCGCAAAGAACGAGTACTACAAACCGTCATTGTAATTCGAGTGTTACATACTATTTTTTATAATGAACTTTTAAAAGTATAAAAAATAAATAAAATGAGAGTTTTTCGAAATATTTATTTATGTTGGCAATCTTGACAGTTTTGACACTTGTCAGTTTTAATGATTTTAAATTAGAATGTTTGTCAAATTTGTATAAAATATTCAGAATTTAGCAATAACGCTGATAATGTTGTTAATAATTTACTACAACATACTTTTTGATTTACTACCTGAACTCTTTCGTTGAAAATCAGTGCAGTGCAACCAATTGTGTAAAACAAAAAGTTACCAAAAACAGTGTTACAATGAATCTATTTCGATACTGTTTTTAGTGTCGAAATAGAAACTTTGTGAACGTGAATTATAAAAAAGCGTTTATCATAACGCGTTGTTTATCGTTGTTACACGCAGGCGCAGTGAAACATAATATGTAATATAGGTATCTCTCTCCCTGTATGCTTTTCGCAATGTAAGTTTTAAGTATATTTAAATTTACCGTGTTATACGGTATTAATCTGTCACTAAATACAATTCATTACTTTTTGTTAATTATTAAATATTTATATCCATTTAATATCATAAAAATTAGGTTATTTGCTATATCTTCGTATATAAAACTAATTTAATCCCTTTTAATTATAATTTAAATTCATAATTTAAACGGTTTGGTCATCCTCGGCATCTATCGTGGCAGTTTTAGGAGAGAAGAAATGGAAATTAAATCAAATAGAAATAGGTAAATATTAATATTAATACAAATATCTTTATTTATTTACTCATTTATTCAAATAACAGGTTGTCTAAGAAGAAATGACAGTCTGATTAGCCTAATTTTAGCATAAAAAAGACGTGTTTTGGTGGTTTCATTTGTGATAAATCTTATAGAAATTGATTATAAAGTGTGTTATTATTGTTATTATTGATAATAAGGATAAGAATTTAAATTTTAAGTGTGTATTAAATAGCAATCAGGCCGTTCCACGTAAAGGGTGGTTGTATTGCGAATTACTACGCGACTGATTAGAAATTTCGAACTGTCATACTAAAAAATGATTGTATCGTAATTAGTGAAAGTTATAGTGATAAAAAAACGGTTAAAGGAGTTTATTTGTGGTAAACATTAAATAGAGTTGTGTTGTAGGTCTAATTAACGGAAATTAAGTTAAGAATTGTGTTATTCAGTAAAAAATTGATCAAAAACTTAGATTACAAAATGATAATTGTGATAAGCCCGCCAAAATTTCTAGTGCTTAATATCAACGTCAATACATGTTGAAGAAAAAAATGGAAGAATAGGTGAAATCCGATTCTGCTGAAATAATCAGGCCGTTCCACGTAAAGGGTGGCTGTATTGCAAATTACTACGCGACTGATTAGAAATTTCGAACTGTCATAGTAAAAAATTTTTGTATCGTAATTAGTGAAAGTTATAGTGATAAAAAAAAATTCTCAAGTTAAAAAATTTCAATATTAAATAGTTTAACTTGGATTAGTTGAAGTTATCACTTTTGTCGCGCGTCCTGAGACGCACACGTTTTTTTTTTAAGTAAAATTTTGTTTAAAAAAGCTCATATTCCGGATCTGTTTGAAATATTAAGTGGCTTGTATATTCATTCTTTCATCGTAATCAGCCAATGGAAATTAGCTTGGGGTAAGCTGGAGTATTGAATTCCGCCTCTTTTGTGTGTCTGTATGTCTACACATATACAGATTGTCTCTTATTTTGCAGAGTTTATGAGTCACTCATGGCACTTACATAATGAAGTTGGCGAGGATATTGTTCTTGTCGAAATTACCCTTATCCAAGGGTGCGACACGCACACACTTAATCTCCTATAAAATTTGAATAAGATATATAGGTATATAAAGATAGGGTATTGACAAATATGGAATCATTCATTATTAACATTATTAAAAGATCGTGAAAAATTTAAGTACATCTTACACATTTTGATAAAAGTCTGTCAACAATGTCATTGAAAAGTCAGTATCAAATTGACATCTGTCAACAATGTCCACGAAAACTCAGTATCCAATTGACATCTGTCAACAGTGTCAATTGAAAAGTCAGTATTCAACTGACATCTGTCACTTTAACATACTTTTATTACGATTTTAAAGGAAATTTAATTTTTGTTCAAAACAGTTTATAATAACTTTTTTTCACGAAATTAAACCATTTTATTGTTCAAAATATTCTACTTTTCTTATTATTAGTACTAAAACAAGTAAGTTTTTGTAGAATATATGTTCGGAACAAATCCCTATCATTAAATAATTATTTTCTAATTTTTAGAAAATTGGTTTTATACCAAACTAAATTTCTGGTAGGTACGTTTTACTACCTAACCTAACGGTTACAAAAGAATGGGTTCTCTTTGGAACACCGGCTTTTTGCGGCTAAATTTCAGTTTTTGCGGTCTACCAACCATTGTTTATTTTTGTATTAAAAAAAAAATTGTTAGATTACTACAATTTGAAATAAGTGATAAACCGTATAATCGTCTTCCTGTCTTCACCCAGATTTATTTTCCAATGCTATTCAATCTTTGTATATAATTTTTTTTAAACAGAAATTCGCAAAAATGCTCCACAGATTGGTAACAGTTGACAACTGACAGATTTGTAACTGACATACTTAACAGACTTGTAATAATTGACAAGTGACATATTTGACAGTTTTATAACTCTTGACAACTGACAGGAATGTAACTGTTGGCAACTAACACACTTTTTTGGTGAAAAATTACGTTTTTGTTGGTAAAATCACTGTTTATAGGGAGAAAATGATAAATAATGTTATTCAATCATTAATATTTGTACATGATTTTTGTTTTCGTTTATCGAATAGGTATTTAATAAAATCTACTCCCACATCGAGATAATAACAATCTCTTTTCTCTCAAATTACAGTGTATACTTCCTTTAATAATTTACCCTATGCTATGGTTAATTACCGATGCGGGTTCTCGTGTATTTCTTTGCAACAGTCCAGAAAATTGCATTTTAATGAGCTAGACAAAAAAATTGTATTTCTAAGGTTCGATTTTAATAACAAGTTCGATACGTAAAAAAATTGTGCGACACTATTCCTCCATTTTTGGAACTATGTTCCTTACGGCAGGCTTGGATAAGATAGGGATTTTGCTTCGTGACCGAACTGAAAAAAATGTAATAGTAAAAAACCGTAACAATAAAACCGTAACGCTTGTAATAGTGCCACTATATCTAGTAGGCAGGTTACCGCTAGCCTCCACAAAACGCTAGCTTTTACTCAGTTTTCAGTATACGATAGACATAATGTTGACAGTTATGATATAATATTTAACTGTCACCGAAACTTTCTTGAAAGTGTTTACAAAAAATATAATAGTTATAATGAATCAAGCAAAAGATGATCTTCTCATTACAGAATCTCCTAACGAAAGGTAGGTAAGTTTAATAATATAATATAAACATTGTAAACAATATAGAAATATCCAACGATGTCAACTTTTGTGATGTCCTATAAATTAATGAAAATCATTGATTTTTAAATGTAAAATGTGTAAATTATGTTGTAATATTTTATTTAATTGGATTATCTACACCTGTTACTAATGTTAATATCAAAATTTATAATAAATTATTATTATTAATATGATCAAAATTTATGCAGTAAATACATAAAATAATTTGACTAGCATATGAAAGCTCTTCACGATTGGATATCGTTGGAGGATTGAATACGCGGGATGGTAATTATTTTTTTTTAGTTTTTTGCCAGTGTTAAACAAAAAACTTTAAATAAAATTAATTCAATTATCTTATTCCGATCATTATCATTACAAAAATTATATCTTTAGAGAATTTATTGATATATAAGCTGCCCTGACGAAAAGTACAAAATTATGAAAATATGTACAACCAAAAGAAATGTAATTATTCATCTATAACGTAGCATAATCCAAGGCTTGGAGGAGATAGGGATTTTGCTGCGCGACCGAACTGAAAAAAAAGTAATAGCAAAACCGTAACAAAAAGTCTATGGAATAAAACCGTTAAATGAGACGTGCGCAGGTGCTACAGTCGTATACACAAGCGAGTAGTGTCGATTCTACATTAGCCGAAGGAACTTAGTTCCTACCTGGTGTCCCACGACACCATTATTACTTGTTCTAGTTTTTCATGAATTGACACTGTTGACAGATGTCAATTCGATACTGCCTTTTCATTGACAAGGTTGACAGATGTCAATTGGACAATAACTTTTCATTGATACTGTTAACAGATGTTAATTGGATATTGACTTTTCAATTGGCACTGTTAACAGCTGTCAATTGGATACTGACTTTTCAATTGACACTGTTAAACTTAATTTTATTGAAGGAAACAAAAATACATTGTTTTTTCTGTATTATGCTTTTTAGATATTTAAAAATCAATTAACACGTCGCGGAGAAACAGCAAAAAACATTGTAATTATATATTTGTAAACAATAGATTATTTTGTTATCTCGTAATATAGATAATTACATATTGCAGATGTTAGTTTTGTAATATACTATTGTAATAATTAATTATTTAACTTACTCCGACGAAATTTAATGAAAAATTATTTGATCCTACTCTTATTGTCGAACGCACTTCAAATAGGACAGTTGACATATATGTCATATTGTGCATTACAATAAAAATGACATATGTCAATACAATGACATGTAAATCTATACAGTATAAAAATATAAAAAATGAAGATTATTGATGATTTATTTTATTATTCATAAGATATCTCTTGTTCTTTTTACATGTCATATACGGTAGTCACTTTATTAATTGCTATAATTATAAAAGATTAATATACCGCTGCGAGGTTATTTTATGTGTGGGTAAATGTATATAAGTTGTCTTTAAGAAACTTGTAGAAACCGGTAGTGTAGTGTACGGCAAAAAATTAAAAAATAAACAGTGGCGACTCAATACATACCTAAATAATTTGTAACACATAATTTATATCTTATAAAAAAAATGCCCCACGTTGGGCGCCAATTTGTACTAAAAATCAGTGGTTGAAAAAATAGAATTGTGAAAAAAATTGATAGTTGATATAATTGTAAATAACTTAAAATCTAATTAGGATTTTTAAAAATTTCTTTCAGATTATTTAATTTAATAACATATTTTATAAATGCACAAAATTTCATTAAAATATGTATATTGGAAGTTTGTGAAAAAGGCTTGTAAATGTATGATTTATTTAACATGTTGAAATAAAATCTCTTAGATCTAATTCCAATTATTAAAATATTAAAAAAAAATGTAAAGTTAACTGTATTTTTTAAAGTAACTGGATGACCGAGCTTTGCTCGTGTAATGTCAGTCAAATTTTGCAAGCATCTTACTTTAGCAGCACGTGTGCGACGAGCAGAAACCTGATTATTTTCATGTCGGTATCCTTGTAATGAGTCTTCACTGTGAGAAGTTTGGGAATCCTGATCAGTTTGATGACGATGCTCTTCTAGGTGTTCTTAAGACGAGTTGCGGCTTCGTGAAGTTAGATTGTTTATAAGCGTTTTTTTCAAGATCGTTTAGGCATTTTAAGTGAATAATATAAATAAACAATTGATTTTCTTAGTCTAACCTTAAAGCAAACACTCATTGACTTCGTGTTACTTAACAGCGCCATCTGCTGGAATAGCTTTAGCTGTTGTTGTGTCGTTAAAGCAATAAGTTGCTCACAATTAAAAAAAAATAGTATTATTATTCGCCAATAGATGTCAGAAGAGTCATATTTTTCAGTTTTATCGATAAAACACGAATACAATGACATTTTCTAAACATGATTCCTAGCTAGATCGATTTATCGCCCTCGAAACCCCTTATATACTAAATTTCATGAAAATCGTTGGAGCCGATTCCGAGATTCCAAATATATATATAAAAAAAAGGGTGCCAAGTATGCGTACTTATGACAAACAAATGGGGTAATTAATGGGCATGTACGCAAAAAGGATCACAGGGTCACGAGTAGGAATGGTAACCGCAGACATGCATGTTTCTGGCTCGTTAGCCGTCATCAGTGCGGCATAACCAAATAAGGTATTGCACTTGGCTAGCAAAAGTGTTGGGTACTTGGGAGCAAGGGATGGTAGGAAAACATGTGTCAAAAAACACAACACTTTTGCTAGCCAAGTGCAATACCTTACTTGGTTATGCCGCACTGATGACGGCTAACGAGCCAGAAACATGCATGTCTGCGGTTACCATTCCTACTCGTGACCCTGTGATCCTTTTTGCGTACATGCCCATTAATTACCCCATTTGTTATATATATATATATATATATATATATATATATATAAGAATTGCTCATTTAAATATATTAGATTAGATATACAATCTATTTTTAATAAAATATAAAAAAATTCCAGTTTTATAAATATTTTTGTTAATATAAATATTATTGAGATTATCGGTTTTTTGACCAACGATTATCAGCTTTTAAATGACAGATAATTAATTTTTACAGCTTCCTTAATTTCTAATTTATTTGCAAATATAATCTTTGATGATATTCCGACGATTTTTTTGGAATTTAAAATAATTACCAACCGTATGTGAAAAACTAAAGTCAACAAAATTTAAAAATTAATAAGATTTTTTTTTGTTATGTAAACGTATGTAAAATACGAATTTTACATTAAAGATTATTAATAGCAACAATTAAATATCACTTTATTGTTTATTTAATTGGTATTGGCAAATAATGTATCTTTTAATTATTTGTTATGTAACGATTTGTTAACTAATTAAAAATGTTTTTTTTTAATTAATAAATTTATTGCATCAAACCCAATCCTATCATGGAACGCACTTTTGAAATGACAATTGAAACAATTGAAACATGTCTATATGAGCATTGACATATGACAATTGACACATGCCAATATGACAACTGACACATGTAAATAATACTACTGACATATGTCAATATGACAACTGACAATGTCATTGTAACAATTGACACATATCAATATAACAATGGTTACATGCTGAAATGACAATTGACACATGTAAAACTTTTTTTGTTATTAGTAGATAGCAAAACTTAATATATTTCACTTAATCAAAACCATACAAACCCAAACAATTGTTGTTGATGGTGGATGATGTTGCATATTTTTCAATTTATTCACCACATAATAAAACTCTTAACAATCTTCGTATTTTCTGACGTATTTTGTCAGGTGTCTGATAATTCTTGTTTACTTCATTCTAATCCATTCTGTCGATTCATTTCAATAGAATTTTTCATTACAAACACTTTTTTGTTTCTATTTCCATATACATACTTTTACTAATAATTTATAGCGTCGTTAAAATTACATAATAGGCAAAATGATTGACCTAATAACATTATCTTGCAATGGCAACTCAGTTGCACTTTTTGCGTAAATCGGTTACGGATTCATTTGCATATTTTAAATACATATTAGTATAAGCTTTTATTGTAGATGCATAAAAATACAATTTATTTAATAAATATTTAATTGTAAAGCGTTATTAAGGTTTTAATTGTTGGTGTAAAAGTTGCAAAATAATTAGTTGCTGCAAAAGTTGTTAAAGCATCAATTTGAAAATTTACAGTATATCTGGTTGCTGCAAAGCATATATTATAAATTACAGCAAGTTTAGTTGCTGTAAAGCACATGTATAAAAATTGCTATGAAGCATATGTTTAAAAATTTACAGTATATATAGTTCCTGCAAAAGTTTCAGCAAGTTTAGTTGTTGCAAAGCATAAGTTTTAGAATTGCTGTGAAGCTCAATTAAGAAAAAGTTGCTGCGAAGAACAGATAAATTGCTGCAAAACATAAATAAGTTCCTGCGAAGCAGAAGTTTTTAAAAGTGCAGAAAAGCTAATATTGTAAACTGTAGCAAACTAAATTGCGAAGTTATAATCTTACGAAGTTGCCATATGTTAAAAAATTGCAATAAATTTAGTTGCTACAAAGCGAATATTACAGCAAGTTTGGTTGCTGCCAAGATACAAAAAAGTTAATGTGAGGGACAAATTTAAAAATTGCAAAGAAGCACAGGTTTAAAACTGAAGCATATTTAATTGCTGTGAAATATAGGTTTAAAAATTTGCTGCGAAGTATATGTTAAAAAAATTGCAATAAATTTAGTTGCTGCGAAATATATTTTACAAAGCATAGATATAAAAATTTAGAGGAGATATAGTTGCTGCAAGAGATATTTTTAAAAAAGTTTCAAAAAAATTAGTTGCTGCAAAGCATAGATTGTAGAATTGCAACAAATTTAGTTACCAAGAAGCATATGTTTAAAAAAGTTGCAGTAAGTCTTGCAAAGAAAATTTTGTTTTTAAAAACTTAATATCACTAACGAGAAAAATGTTTAAGGAAATCGACTTTTCCATTTTCCCAGTTTGTCTTTTCTCGTTGTATGCATGGAAATTCGCGGTGCATGAGGTCAAAGTTGAACGAACTTTTTACGAAAAAAAAAAGGCTCTAAAGGGTTGAATATAATTTAAACAGAATTGCGCTTTGAGGAAGTATTCCTTTTCTTAAAATATTAATAAAAATGTGAATATTGCGCTATACAAAAATATAAATAATAAATACATCAATTTGTATTATAATTATTTTAAAAGCAGTTTTTATGAATATATGTGAAAGGTTTCAATGTTAACAATAAAAATAAAAACTTTTACATACTTTAATATACTTTACAGTAAAATATTCTAGCAATATTGCAAATACTTTTATTAAACAATTATTTATATCTTTTACCATTTTTATGGCAACTAACAATTAAATCATGAAGTTACGAAGAAAAATCAATAAATTGAGCAATTAAATTAGCTGCAACTTTTTAAACAGCAATAAAATTTATACAAGTTTAAAAATTGCAATTCTTACACTAAAGTTTTGTATTTGTGACAATGTTTAAGAAAAAAAAACTAAAAAAAGAATTTTTATTTCGCCATTAAATTGCCTGCAACTTCTTAAACAGCAATAAAATTGCAAAAATTGTTAGTAATTTAGGTTTTTTTATATAACTATTAATATTTACCATAATTTTTATTGTAGAGAACAAAAAAAATCAAAAATTCAAGAAAACACAATAAACAGAGCAAGAAAATAGGCTGCAATTTTTTAAAACAGCAATAAAATTGACAGTCTTTTAGATATTGTGAGTCTTTAAATCCTTTTCAATATCTTTCACATTTTTTATTGTAATTAAAAAGCAATTAGCAAAGAAAAATCTCAAATATAAGAAATATCAATAAATTGAGCAAGTAAATAAGCTGCAACTTTTTAAACAGCAATTAAATTCCATTTTTTTAAAGAAATAGTAATACGTAAAGAAATTTTTTCTATTGGCAACAATTTTTAAATCTATTCAAAACAAAAACAAATTGTAAAACAGCAACTAAATCGATTGCAACTTTTAAATTTATTGCAAATTTGGTTATAACCAAACATATTAAAAATGTGATTAACTGCATAAAATTTCAGTAAAAAGTTCGTTGACTCGGCTCCTCTCAGAGACACACACAACCGAAAAAAAAAACTAAAACTAAAAAAAATTGAAAAGGTCGTGGCAACAAGCTTTTGAAAACCCTCTTGTGTATTAATTTTAAATAGTTTCTAGAGCGTGAATTTCAGAGACCGAAAAATATCGCTGTGCATTGCAAAATGCAAAATCCGAACGGCACAACAACGAACGTAGAAGCGAAAGAAAGACAAAAAATCGCAAGATAAAGCTTAAAAACAAAGGCAGGTGGAAATTCGAGAATGGAGAACAGCCGAGCGATATTTCGGGGCGAAGGACCTTTCGTAGTCTTAACCAAGTCGAGTGGGAGTAATGTCTCATTAGTAGACCAGTTCTTTTTTTTTTGTTTTTTTGCGTCTTTTTGTCACCTACATACTTAAATTTCCGTCGAGTTTTTAATCAATAAGTTCAGCTGCATACAAAGCTGACATTATAAGTATCATAGAAAATAATTGTCTTGGTCAGATTTTTAAAAATCTTTAGCTATAATTAAAAAAAAAAATATTACATATCCTAAGATATTTTAAATATTTTTAAAAATATATCTTCGATAATTGTAAAAGGTAGTAAAAGTAAAGAAAATTCAACTGAGATATTCCTCGTTTTTTATGGGTATATGTTTGGTACATCTAAGAGTAGGTTTACGAACAAATCTTACATTTAAAAGGTTTCTCGTCAGTGTGAGTTCTAATATCAGTTTTTAAGTTACTAGAATTTCTGAAATATTTCGAACATATTTTACATTTAAAAGGTTTTTCGACAGTGTGAGTTCTAATATGACCTTTTAAACTACTGGAATGTGTAAAACATTTCGAACATATTTTACATTTAAAAAGGTTTCTCGCCAGTGTGAGTTCTAATATGCCCATTTAGACTACCAGAGTGTGTGAAACATATCGAACAAATCTTACATTTAAATGGTTTTTCGTCAGTGCTCGACAAGTCTTGGCAAGCTTCCACAAACACAAACGAGTAAAGGAGGTGTTTGGTTTGTCTTGCTTGAGATAGGGAGATCTTCAGGCCAGTTTTGGTTTTAAAACACAGATCAAAGGAAGCCATTTAAGAGTTGTTAAAAGCTTGGAGCTTGTGTATACTTATAGAGACTTGCCAAGCATGTAAACCAGCCATAACAGATGGCTGCAATATTTTTTATCTTTTTAACAAACTTGGTCGGTTATGTTTGCCTGTCCATAACACACTAGCGCACTCGTAAGAGTGTTATTGATATTTAAGAGTTCATCAAGCTTGTGGATACTTGTAGAGACTTGCCAAGCGTGTACACCTACTATAACAGATGGCTGCAATATTTTTTTATCTTTTTAAGAAACTTCGTCTGCCAATTTTTCCTGTCCATAACACACTAGCGCACTCGCAAGTGTGTAATTGGCTTTAAGGAGTTTGTGAAGCTTGTGGATAACAGATGGCGGCAATATTTTTTATCTTTTTAACAAAATTCTAATAAATCAATTTATAGATAAAATTTTATACCCTCATAAAAAATACATCCTAGATTCCAATACAATAAAAAATACATCCAAATTTAACTTTTTGCAAAGTACACAATTAAATTTATGACTTCCCTATAATAAAAATATAAAATATTCGCCAGTTATACAGTTATCCTATTTCTGGAAAAATTTACAGTTAAAAATCTATTTTATAAGGTTATTATAATCTAGGTAAGAACCAAACCTTTTCGATATTAAATAGTCTTTACCTACTTTAATCGGCTTTATTGTATTTTCTACGAGAATTCATTTCAGATTTTAAAGTGTGTTTAATTCCATTCTGTAATGAAAATGATGATGAAATGAAGGTTCTTTTATTATCTGAAGCCGTATACATTCCCACGAAATTTTTTTAACCGATATTTCTGTATAAAAGACAAAATATAACGGTACGTTTAAATGCAGTTTTAATTTTAAAATTTGATTAAGTTCTAATCAATTGATTTTTATGAAAGTTTGTTTGTATTAGAAACGTAGTTTCTAATTTTTATTCCTGTAAAAATTTTTATAAAACCGTTTATACTTTTGGAGATATTTTACTTTTTGTAGGTACACTTTTTAGACACTTAAATCGGTAACGTTATCTTTATGATTTTTTTAAACAATCTTCCAGTTAATCATTTTTTATGAAATTTAGTACAAATATAGTAGAAACAATCTAGTTTTCAAAAAACTATAAACCATACAAATATCTTAAAGATTTATTGAAATATAATTTTTTTTAACAAAAGTTCATTTGTTAGAAAATAATTTCAGCTGCTACTATTAAATATGTACATTTAAGCGAATAATACCCTTTTGTCCAAATTGTAATATAGAACTTTCTATTGTTCAAAATCTTTGACGGCAATTACCTTTGTGAAACAGATATGTTGACCAACTGGCCTTTTACTAATAAGGGACAATTCATTTTCAAAATCTATCCAACACCTTTTGATACAAGAACCCCTATAACACTGTTAATAATTCTCTTTTGGATTTCATTCAACCGACAAGAATCACGACCTTAATAAAGGGTGACCCTATATAAAATGTCTCTTTATTCAAAGTTACAGGGTGACCCACAACATAGTGCAAGAAAAAAATCTTAAACGATACGTCCATACGTTATGTTTGACATCTTTAAAAATACTAAAGATATAAAAATAAAAATTTATAAGAGTGTAGAAAAAAGTATACAGATTTTAGAAATCTATACAGCTTTTAAATGACTTTATGGTATCAAAAGTTGTGTGCCTTTAAGTATCAAAAATTTACGGGAAAGACAAGAAATGTTTAGAACATACTAATCATCATATGTACACAAAAATCGATATAACTTCAAAAATAGTGGGTATCTAAAAAAGTTAATACTAGTTTTCGAAATTGTTAACTCTTACATATAACTGCTTTAAAAATTTTTACAATGGTCCAAAGAGAAATATCGAAAATTTACGGGAGAGACACGATATGTTTTGACTGTCCTAATTATCGTATGTTCACAAAAATCGGTATAACTCCAAAACTAGGGTGTATCTAAAAAAGTTAATAATACTTTTTAAATTTGTTAACTCTTATATATAATTGCTATAAAAATTCTTACAATGGTCTAAAGAGAAATATCGAAAATTTACGGGAGAGACTCGAAATGTTTGACCATACTAATTATCATACGTACACAAAAATCGGTATAACTCCAAAACTAGTGGTTATCTAAAAAAGTTAGTAATAATTTTCGAAATTGTTTACTTTTACATATAATTGCTTTAATTATTCTCACAATGGTGTAATGAAAAATAGCGAAAATTTACGGGAGATACACGATATGTTTTGACTGTCCTAATAATCGTCTGTTCACAAAAATCGGTATAACTCCAAAACTAGGGTGTAGCTAAAGAAGCTAATAAAAATTTTTGAATTTGTTAACTCTTATATATAATTGCTATAAAAATTCTTACAATTGTCTAAAGAGAAATATCGAAAATTTACGGGAGAGACTCGAAATGTTTTGACCATACTAATTATCATATGTACACAAATATGGGTATAACTCCAAAACCAGTGGTTATATATAAAAGTTACTAATAATATTCGAAATTGTTTACTCTTACATATAATTGCTATAATTATTCTCACAATGGTCCAATGAAAAATATCGAAAATTTACGGGAGAGACACGATATGTTTTGACTGTCCTAATAATCGTATGTTCACAAAAATCGGTATAACTCCAAAACTAAGGTGTAGCTAAAAAAGTTAATAATAATTTTTGAATTTTTTAAATCTTATATATAATTGCTACAAACATTCTTACAATTGTCTAAAGAGAAGTATCGAAAATTTACGGGAGAGACTCGAAATGTTTTGACCATACTAATTATCATATGTACACAAAAATCGGTATAACTCCAAAACTAGTAGTTATATATAAAAGTTAATAATAATTTTCGAAATTGTTTACTTTTACATATAATTGCTATAATTATTCTCACAAAGGTCCAATGAAAAATATCGAAAATTTACGGGAGAGACACGATATGTTTTGACTGTCCTAATAATCGTATGTTCACAAAAATCGGTATAACTCCAAAACTAAGGTGTAGCTAAAAAAGTTAATAATAATTTTTGAATTTGTTAACTCTTATATATAATTGCTATAAAAATTCGGACAATTGTCTAAAGAGAAATATCGAAAATTTACGGGAGAGACTCGAAATGTTTTGACCATACTAATTATCATATGTACAAAAAAATCGGTATAACTCCAAAACTAGTAGTTAAATATAAAAGTTAATAATAATTTTTGAAATTGTTTACTCTTACATATAATTGCTATAATTATTCTCACAAAGGTCCAATGAAAAATATCGTAAATTTACGGGAGAGACACGATATGTTTTGACTGTCCTAATAATCGTATGTTCACAAAAATCGGTATAACTCCAAAACTAAGGTGTAGCTAAAAAAGTTAATAATAATTTTTGAATTTGTTAACTCTTATATATAATTGCTATAAAAATTCGGACAATTGTCTAAAGAGAAATATCGAAAATTTACGGGAGAGACTCGAAATGTTTTGACCATACTAATTATCATATGTACACAAAAATCGGTATAACTCCAAAACTAGTAGTTATATATAAAAGTTAATAATAATTTTCGAAATTGTTTACTCTTACATATAATTGCCATAATTATTCTCACAATGGTCCAATGAAAAATATCGTAAATTTACGGGAGAGACACGATATGTTTTGACTGTCCTAATAATCGTATGTTCACAAAAATCGGTATAACTCCAAAACTAAGGTGTAGCTAAAAAAGTTAATAATAATTTTTGAATTTGTTAACTCTTATATATAAATGCTATAAAAATTCTTACAATTGTCTAAAGAGAAATATCGAAAATTTACGGGAGAGACTCGAAATATTTTGACCATACTAATTATCATATGTACACAAAAATCGGTATAACTCCAAAACTAGTGGTTATATATAAAAGTTAATAATAATTTTTGAAATTGTTTACTCTTACATATAATTGCTATAATTATTTTCACAATGGTCCAATGAAAAATATCGAAAATTTACGGAAGAGACAGGATATGTTTTGACTGTCCTAATTATCGTATGTTCACAAAAATCGGTATAACTCCAAAACTAGGGTGTAGCTAAAAAAGCTAATAAAAATTTTTGAATTTGTTAACTCTTATATATAATTGCTATAAAAATTCTTACAATTGTCTAAAGAGAAATATCGAAAATTTACGGGAGAGACTCGAAATGTTTTGACCATACTAATTATCATATGTTCACAAAAATCGGTATAACTCCAAAACTAGTGGTTATATATAAAAGTTAATAATAATTTTTGAAATTTTTTACTTTTACATATAATTGCTATAATTTTTCTCACAAAGGTTCAATGAAAAATATCGAAAATTGACGGGAGAGACACGATATGTTTTGACTGTCCTAATTATCGTATGTTCACAAAAATCGGTATAACTCCAAAACTAGGGTGTTGCTAAAAAAGTTAATAATAATTTTTGAATTTGTTAACTCTTATATATAATTGCTATAAAAATTCTTACAATTGTCTGAAGAGAAATATCGAAAATTTACGGGAGAGACTCGACATATTTTGACCATACTAATTATCATATGTACACAAAAATCGGTATAACTCCAAAACCAGTGGTTATATATAAAAGTTGATAATAATTTTCGAAATTGTTTACTCTTACATATAATTGCTATAATTATTCTCACAATGGTCCAATGAAAAATATCGAAAATTTACGGGAGAGATACGATATGTTTTGGCAGTCCTAATTATCATATGTTCACAAAAATCGGTATAACTCCAAAACTAGGGTGTAGCTAAAAAAGCTAATAATAATTTTTGAATTTGTTAACTCTTATATATAATTGCTATAAAAATTCTTACAATTGTCTAAAGAGAAATATCGAAAATTTACGGGAGAGACTCGACATGTTTTGACCATACTAATTATCATATGTACACAAAAATCGGTATAACTCCAAAACTAGTGGTTATATATAAAAGTTAATAATAATTTTCGAAATTGTTTACTCTTACATATAATTGCTATAATTATTCTCACAATGGTCCAATGAAAAATATCGAAAATTTACGGGAGAGATACGATATGTTTTGGCAGTCCTAATTATCATATGTTCACAAAAATCGGTATAATTTCAAAACTATTGGGTGGTTACAAAATTTAACAAGTGTGTTTGAATCTGTTAACTTTTTTATATATTTATATTAAAAATTATTAAAATATCTCAATAAAAAATATCGAAAATTTACGGGAGAGACATGATATGTTCTAACAAATTGAGTACGTAATTTCACAACTTTCTGCGACAATTTCTGTACATTTATAGAAAATAAACTGTAATTAACAACAGTTTATATTATTTTCTTAAGTTTTAAATAAAAAAATAGATATTTGAGTTGTCATTATGACCATTTAATCCCCTTATAATGAAAATTTCTTGATAAAAACTGTTTAATTACTCATAAGCACTCAAGCACAACAGTTTTTTTTAATGCTCCACAGTAAACCACATCCTTCCTTAAATATATATAGGGAGATTCAAAATAGGGTGCAATTTTTTAGTATCTATCTATTATAAATCGATTACCAGGTAGATAACAAAAGTTTGATATTTAAACCCACCTGTTCCAAATTGTCACTGAAATTATTCCCCTTCACTTCTATCAATTTTAAATTAGGTTTCGAGTTAAAATTAGGGGAGAATATGAATTTGATAGCGATGCTTATCGCTTTAACTTAAACAAATTGAGTTTATGATTAATTGTATGAATTTTATTTATAGAGTTGGTAATTTGGCAGATGCTTATTTAATATTCTTTCATTGATTAGGAATGCTTACAGAAGTATACTAAATTAAAAAATTACTGTTGGTACCTACATAAATTGTAGAAATCTGTGAGTTTTCATTTGACAGGTTTCTTGTTTTTGTATTACTTTTCGATGTTTATGAAAACAAAACATAAATATTTACCAACTTATTTCATGGTGTCGATGTTTCGTGATATTGTGTTCGCTCATCTAATTTTTTAGAAGTTTTTATATTTTCGCCGTGTTCTTTGTCTCGGTTTCATTCCGTGGAATTTTGTAATCGAATTTAAAGCTATTTCCCGGCTACCTAGAGCTCTGAAATTTTTAGGATAGCTAAGAACTGGATGACAATGCATGTTTCAAGTGTGTTTAGGCATATACATAGATTCCGGAATTTATACTGAATTGTTATTAAATTAAATATTTTTTTTTATGGTCAAGCACAAGCACTGCAGGAAAATTCCTTTAAGGCGCTCTGAGAGCGGTGCGTGTGCGAAGAAAGCGATTCACGTTGTTCTTGAATCGTTGAAGGTTATATTCGGTGGGAAATACGGCCTCAGAAAGGCCGTTCCACAAAGAGGATGCCCTCCAGAAGAAAGAGTTCTTAAACAATGATGTTCGAGGAGTATTAAGTTGAACCACATATGATGGGCGGAAGCGGTTTGTCGTGTATTTCTGCTTTGAATTGCTCTAGGTGGAATCAAGCGGGCAATGTCAGTAGAACACTTGCCATGGAAATATTTGTAAAAGAGGGTCAAATCACCAACCTGTCTTCGATGTTCTAAGCTGTCGAGGTTCTTGGTTAGCTCGTGGTCACCGATCAGGCGAATGGCTCTCCTTTGGATGGAATCCAACAACCGAAGGGTATGCTTCGGTGCAGAACTCCAGACATGAGAGCAGTATTCCAGTGATGGTCGAATCTGGGCTTTGTAGAGTGTCAAAAGTTGTTGTGGTGTGTACAGCTTTTTGGTACGGAAAAGTACTCCGAGTTTCTGAGAAGCTGTCCTGGCGATTGTTACCACGTGATTATGCCAAGACATATCTCCTCCCAGATTGACACCCAGTAAGTTAATAGACGAAGCCAGTGGAATTGCGTGTCCTGCCATGACTATATCTGGTTCTGCAATGTTAACCTTCTTAGAGAAAACTGCTGCCTGGGTTTTTTTAGCGTTAAATTCGACTTGGTTACTGTCACCCCAAGACAAAATTTCTTCCAGGTCTTTATTGAGTCGTGATACTTCATGCTGTCTGCGAAGATGTGCGTCAGCAGCCGATGTTCGAGAATTCAAAGTAAACGATGAGATAAGTGTGCTGTCGTCAGCAAAGCTATAAATTGGATTTTCTGTCTTCGCTAGAAGGTCGTTAATGTATAGTAAGAAGAGGGTTGGGGATAATATGGACCCCTGAGGAACACCAGCATTGATGGTAAAGGTGTCCGAGAGAAACCCGTCAATCGCCACTTGCAGAGAACGGTCCTGAAGAAAGCTAGAAAGCCATGAACAGAATCGACCGGGCATACCGTAGGATCGCAGTTTACTTAGGAGCCCCTCGTGCCAGACACGATCAAATGCTTTAGAAATGTCCAGTGCAATAGCCCGGGACTCCCCATGATGTTCGACTGCGTTGCTCCAAAGATGGGTGACATATGCTAGGAGGTCTCCTGTTGATCTGGACTTACCAAAACCGTACTGATGGTCGCTGATAATATTAAGGCCCTCTAGGTACTTTAGAAGTTGTTGGTTAATATGTATACATATTATCATTTTGAAAGACTTCATATAAGTTTGGCGTGGCCTATTTGGATAAGCGGCTGGTTGTAACAATTCTGTTGGGAATGTTGGGTTATCGTAATGGGATCGATCTCGCGAGAGAGAAGTTTTTTCTTTTTTTTTGTTCTTACATGTGAAAGTAGCGAAATAATTTATATAATAGTAATATCACCTATAAATCAGTAAAAAAAACTTTCTACTATAAAAAGTCCTTTTTATAAATTGTGATTATTTTCTAACACGCCAAAAAAAGGTGAAAAACTGGAAGAGAGGATATTTTTTTAATAGAGAACATCTTGTAATTGATCCTCAGAGGGTAAAATGACTTATTGAATAGTCCGGATATCGGGTGGCTTTAAACCATTGTTAAATAGTGCAAAATAAGTCTTAGGGAGTGTTTGAGGGGAGGACAAAAGCTTCAAAAATTTTAAGAAAAGAAATTTGTCACCATTAGTGGCCGAGCAGGTAAAAATCGACCAACTATGACTTTATATATGGAATTTTATCTTTCATCTCGACAGGGATTTATTGAGTTTTTTACTGTTGGTTGTAAAGTTGTGCCAATTTTTTTTTTAAATTTTATTGTGGTACCGTAAAAAGTTTTGCTAATATAACTTTATGAGTAACTAGAAATAATAAAAAGATATCAAACAGAACGGTGTAGGAAGTAAATTTTTATTAATACCTGCGAAGATTCTTAAAGTTATAACTTTAACTGTAATTTTTACGATTTTAAAGATATTTACAAAAATTTGGTTCAGATTAAAACCAACCTTTTTATATCACACTGTATATTAAATATCAAAACGAAGACCCTAAACTAAATTTAGCGAATGTTTGTGACTCCAGAACAGATTTTCCTTTGTAGTCAAAATCATCGCATCTGGCCATTCTAATGAGGCTAGTTATGCTTTTTGAGGGTTAGAAATATTCCAAAAAAGAAACACAATGAATTTAGATTTAGATTGAAGGAGAGGAGTTACAAACAGTCACAGAGACTCTATTTTCGGCTATTTTATAATCCGGAATTGGGTTTCTGATTAATGAATCACAACACATCAAGGGCAAATGGTATGTTTGAAATTTTTTTTTCTGTGGATAAAATACGGATGGGATCGATTTTATTAGGGAAAGTCGAGATGAATTTATTGGGTGTTAGGGAGTGAATCTATTTTTCTTTTTAGGTATTTTTGGATATTTAGAAAATACCTTTGAGAGAGATAAATAGAAATAGGACGTTTAGCTCAAAAATTTATATTTATACTAAAAATATTTTGACGAAATTTTGTGTATACACAGAAAAAAGTGTACTAGTCCAAGATCCCGATAAAGGACGACCTTCACCGAGCTGGTTAATGGACCAAACATATTTTTTATGTAATTTAATATATCAAAAAATATATTGCATATGAGTTGCCTATCGAATTTCAGTCAAGGATATTTTTAATTAATTTTAAAAAAAAAATTGTGCGACTGAGAGGTCCCTACCTACCGTCCCATGCGATAGAAGAGGGCACAACATAACAGCGTTTGAATCCCGGCCTTTTAAAGAGAGAGAGCTCTCTGCTCTTGAAAACAAGAAGGATAGCGATAGACGCGTACAGTATATATCAGTATATATCTATAGATACATTAATTATATAGAGCAAATTGCTTTAATTTATTTCAGTTAATATTTTTAAATCGGAAAAAAAAGAAATAAAATTTGTAAGATAAGAATTATATATGTATTGCTATAACCTTCTTATTAACTAAAGATTTATATATACTTTAATGTAACAAAATATATACACACATATATTTAATTGTTTGAAAAAAAATTAAAAACTAATCCTTTATTTTAATATGAAACTACTCCAAAATAATGCTCAGAATGTACGTGTCTATCGCTATCCTTCTTGTCTTCAAGAGCAGAGAGCTCTCTCTCTTTAAAAGGCCGGGATACAAACGCTGTTATGTTGTGTCCTCTTCTATCGCATGGGACGGTAGGTAGAGACCTCTCAGTCGCACAAAAAATTTTTAAAAATTAATTAAAAATATCCTTGACTGAAATTCGATAGGCAACTCATATGCAATATATTTTTTGATATATTAAATTACATAAAAAATATGTTTGTTCCATTAACCAGCTCGGTGAAGGTCGTCCTATATCGGGATCTTAGACTATACAGATTTAAAAAATTTTTACTACTTTCCAATAACTTAATTATATCAAAAATTGTATGCAATCAAAGATTCAACAGTGGAATTTCTATCGCTATGTTCGTAAAACACCCAAGCTGCATCAACAATTAAATTTATATACAACTTTATCTCTAATTCACCGTATTTCAATTTCTACACGATAAAAAGATAATCTAATCTTTGATTATTCATCGCAACTACAGATTAATTTATGAAACTGAATGCAACATATTAATAAATACGTTTAGTCAGCTTGCACATTCCCTCTTTAATAGAATCCGGTCTTCTTCGTCTTTTTTATTTATACTTTTTTTCCTGGTGGATTTTAACGGAGTCGGTATCGTCAAGTTCGGTTCGGAGTGCAGGTAGTCGGAGTTTCTCTTGGAGTCGACACAGAACAGCCTGACAAACACGTCTGCATAACGGTTCTTTTGCTCCTCGAGTTCTTCGTCTCTTCTCGGTGCGGGTTTCGGAGAAGACGGTCATAGATGGCCTTTCACTCATACTGACAAATTACTGGATATTGTTTTTTTTTATTGATAAGTGAGATATTGACTAATATTTATTGTTGTTTTAGTAGTGATTTGTTTTGTTGTGGATTTGTGTGGTGAAGTGTTAATTTGGATACTTGCTTTTGTTTGAGGATTATTAAAAGTGAAGTAAGTTTTTTTTGGATTATATTTTTATAATCTATATACTTTTCTTTGTTTGTATACTAAATTTTATCAAGATATAGTGAATAGTTTTAGAGATATTAATACTAATCTTACAAGTGGATTTACTCCAGATTAAAATTTTTAGTGAGGTGTGTTTAAGAAAGTTGTTTTAACTTAAAAAATTGTATCGGTATACAATAATTGTTTAAAAAATTATATTTGACATACTTTTGTTTATATTTGTACCAAATATCACCTAAATATAATAACATTTTTAAAAGATATTAATGCAAATGTAAATAGAATATTTTTCTTGAAAACTGTTATTGTTTATTGTTAATTTTTTTAATAATTAGGACATGTAAATAATAAATTTGTACATTTTTAAAATCTGTATACATTTGTTTATCCCCATACTAAATTTTATTAAAATATTTAATTTCCTTTTGAAGATATCAATAAAAACCTTAGAATTGGTGATGGTTGTATCAATTGAAGTTTGTATTTTTATTGCGGGTGGTTACAAAAATGGTTGCAACTTCAAAAATATTAACGAAATATAAAAACTGTTTAAAAATTGTTATTTAACATGTATTTCTTTATATCTGTACCAAATTTCATCTTAATACAAGAACTATTTTACGAGATATTAACCTAAATGTATATTATCAGCTTTTTGTTGCAAACTCTTACAGTGTAGTATTAATTTTTGTTACAATAAAGACTTGTAAATAACAAATTTATTGGTTTTGCTAATCTGTATACATTTCTTTATATTCATACTAAGTTTTGTTAAAATATTTAACACAGCTTTTGAGATATTGAAAATTTGAGAAGTGGTAGTGGTAGATTTCTCTTGCGGGCTACTACAAAATTTGTTGCAACTTTTAAAAGAGTATTGCAATATAAAATCTGTTTAGAAAATTATAATCTACATGTATCATTGTATATTTAATTTAATTTTAAATGCAATACGATAATTACTTTTAGAGATATTTATATAGAAGTAAAATAGAGTGTTGCTGTTTAGTGGCAATTTTGGTATAAAAAAAGTTGCAACAATTTTATACAATCCCAAAGAGATTATTCATATTCTTAATTAGCATCGTTTTTTAGGTATTAATAAATTCTAAGGAAGCTCTAGGAAGTCTGTTTTCTAAATGGTTATAAACGGTATTTTCGGTAATCTTAATGGATGCAGATAATGTCTACTACCAGTTGTTTAATGTTTAAATTAACCGGTATTTCACAATTTTTGTAGAAATTTCGATAACAGGAACTCGAAAGCATTAAATATTGTACCTATTTAGTCTTAACGGAATAATAAAGCGTTTCTAGGATAATACCACCTGCGGTTTGTTCTTAAAATTTTCGATCATTTATTATGATAATCCTTCTTCATATAACTACTGTAAATTTATCTTAACAATTGATCTTCGACGTATTTTAGCATTCTCTAAGAAAAATGTTCAAATTTGATGTATATTCAGAAATAGTAATATAGTATATGAATGTCGAGAGTTTTTGGTACGTAAACAAAAAAAGACGACAGAAAAGCGTTATATGTGATAAACCACCTCCGCGGTAAGAGTAACATGCGCACGCATACGAAACTCTAGACTCTGGGGCGACAGAAAAACCGTCACAAAAAAGCATAAAGTAACTTTTATCCTTTCTTGCTTCCACTTTCAACGAAGGCAACACTTTCCACCTCTCCTTTTCTCTCCAACTTGTTGCCACCACTTTTTGACTACACCAAATTTAACATTTTTGGTCTTATGTCAGTTGTAAGGTTGACGTTGAAACACAGTAACAAATATGCTTCCACTTTCAATGTCACAAACGGTACTTTTGTCACTTTTTGTTTCCGCTTTCTGCCTCTCCTTGTCTCTTTAACCCATTTTACAATAAATCTTGTAATGTTAAGTTAGGTGAAGGTTTTATGCCAAAAAAATCGTCACAGAAATGAGTAACGGAAATTCGCTGGACTATCCATTTCTTTTGTCTGAAGCTACTCCTTTCACTTCCTTAAATATACTTAGTTTCATGAATTCAACATTTTTTCGTGAATTTTCCAGATTTTTACTATTTTTTTCCTCAATTTTGTAATATGTGTCCAATTCTATCCAGTTTTTTTCATTTTTACGATTCTTTCCAATTTTTCACTTTTCCAAAGTTTTTCTTTGAAGCTTAACACCCTATCCTAAAAAAATTCACCCTTTACAAAACTAATTCTCCAGTTCATGTCCAGTTGTATCTAAAATTCAATTTTAATCCCAAAACAACATTATAACACTACAAAGGAACTGTTTCTATACACTCCAATTTCAGAATTTGCATATAAAATGAAAGAACAGTGAAGAGGTGAAAGGTAAAGTTAAAGTAAAGAGGTAAAGGGTAAAAGTGAGTTTTGTGTTTGTAAGGTTTTAGGAAAATACCCTTTAGGGTTAAAATAAGTTTAATTAGAGGAAGTATGTGTATGTTAGGGTGTTAAATAAAGAAAGTTTTGTTTTGTGGTATTATTTAAATTAGTAGAAAGTTTCTTTAGTAAGAAAAGTAGATATATTTTTAGATTCTATGAAGGTTTATTTAAATTTTCAGCAAATTTCATCACAATACTCTACTTTTAGTCGCCATTTTGAGCCATTTGTCAAGTGTCAAATTAGCATTGACAGTTGACATGTAAAGAACAGTGACATTGACACTTTACAAACAATGACAACTTATAGTTGTGCTTATTCGGATTTTGGAACGAATTTCCCTTTCGGGCGTTACGACCAGTTATGACTGAGGCTAGAGGCTAGCCGGAAAAAATTCAGACCAAAATATGTTTTAAATTTAATTGAAATAAAAAATAATTCTAGGTAGATGTATGTCATCTAAACCTCTGGTATTGTATAAATGGACACTTTTGTTAAAAGAAACGAACTGTTGAAAATATTCAGGTGATAATGGATTTACTATTTTCTATTTTGCTCTGAACAGTGTAGTGTCGCGACTTTGTTAAGTTTATACAGGTTTTTTGTAAATAATAAATAATAAAATAATAGAAAATAATAAGAATAATATATCCTGAGAGTGTTTCTGCACAAGTTCCGGATATTGCTGATAGAGTTAGGTAATTAGACATTTTATACAGACATTATGCTTATGTATTAGTCCATTGAAAAGTTACATTTGGGGTTGCGTTTTTTAGAGGACGCAATTTTATTTTCTAGAAGTGTAGAGGGGGTCAGTGTAAAGCTAAAACCAAGTTTGTGGGGTCGCCACCCTTGTCCAACGGCCGCCATCTTGAAAATAGGGGTTGAAATGGTTTTTACATATATCTCTTAAACTATTTATCTGGTAAAAAAAATTATTAACATTTTTTGTTGCAAATTAGATTCTCTACAACTTTGATCCAGTAACTTTTTCTCGTAGAACTATAAATAAAAAAGTTATAAGCGAAAATTCGAGAAGAAAAATGATGACACATTATTAGTACACACGTATAATATATGTATATTTAAGAGTACTGAAAAATAGTACTCACTTCGGAGCGCTGTAAAACCTTAGCTATTGACTTAATGAAAAAATGTTGCTATTAAAAGTTGTTCCTCAAAAGACGATCTACAAAATAATAAATAAAAAAGTTATATCGAAAAAAAAAATTTTTCTCGAATTTCTGAACATTTTCGCTTATAACTTTTTTAATTATAGTTCTACAAGAAATTGTTACTGGACCAAAGTTGTAGAGAATCTAATTTGCAACAAAAAATGTTAATAAATTTTTTTTACCAGATAAATAGTTTAAGAGATATGTACATGTAAAAACCATTTCAACCCCTATTTTCAAGATGGCGGCCGTTGGACAAGGGTGGCGACCCCACAAACTTGGTTTTAGCTTTACACTGACCCCCCCTACACTTCTTAAAAATAAAATTGCGTCCTTCAAAAAACGCAAGGTTAGGCCTAAAAAATGTAACATTTCAATGGACTATATGTATAAACACTCTGTTGTGTTTACAAATTACAATTCCTTCACTAATTAATCCAAAGGAACTTCGTTCCATCCGGGTGTCCCTTGACACCTCTCACTTTTTTTTAAGTTGTTGTTTGGTCGTATGTCAAGTGTCTAGTTGACGTTGACAGTTGATATAATTTTGACATTTTGGGTCTAATGTCAAGTGTCATTTTGACGTACTATGAAAAATGACATTTATGATAACTGTGATATAAAAAATTTGAAAAACTAATTTCTATTATAAACTCAATTAAATTTACCTTCACATAGTAAAATAAAGGAAATATTTTATAATATATGCTATTAACGTAACTGTATCGTATAAACTTGAGTTACATTTAAATTACATCTTGCTAGCTTACCAGAATTTATAATATTTTAAGAAAATAAATTCTACACACGTAAATGCTTCTTATTCTTTACTACTTTTTTATATGTACGAGTATATCAAATTTATTATAAAAATAAAAACCGATGAATTTATATGGATACAACGTTCATGTGTGGTCAATAAACTCTATATATACAGTTCTTTTTTCGTTACTTACTTTTTTCAGTATTTTGTTATTAAGGTTGGTCTGGTTTTAAATTTCCCAGTTTTTTTTTGGTTACTGTTATCTGTCATTTAAAAATGATGTATCTTATACAAAAAATTTTAATAAAATTTCTATTTGTTTCAGAATGAAGTAGCAGAAATATCAGAAAGTCCGCCGACCAGGGCTGGACTATTTTTATGTCCGTTATGGGTTTGTCGGTAAAAATCCTTATTCTAGTGACTGTTTTTTACCACTACAGAACCAAAGCTGAACAAGGTAACTTTTATTTTGTTTACAAATAAATTCAATCACTTGTAATCACATCTTATCATCTGAAATCAGTTTACAATCACTTTAAATCACTTGTGATCAGTTCATTTAACGTATTTGAGTGACAATTTTGACATTTGACGTATGTGATTAACATTTTTGACATTTGACGTTTTTGGCATTTGACGTTTTTGACCTTTGACTTTTTTGACATTTGACCTTTTTTGGAACTAAGTTCCTTACGGCAGGCTTGGATCATTAATATGTAATAAAAATAGAGTAGGAGCTAGAGCCGATCCTTGGGGAACTCCAGCGTTGATCTTGTAGAGTCTGGAAGAATGTCCATCTACAGCAACTTGGATGTGCCTGTTGGAGAGAAAGTTGGATATCCATCGGCAAAGGTTTTGCGAGAGTCCGTATGAAGGCAGTTTGTTTAAAAGAGCTGCATGCCACACTTGATCAAATGCTTTTGAGATGTCTAGTGATACTATTTGAGTCTCCCCATAGCGGTGGATGGCATCACTCCAGACATGAGTTACATATGCTAGTAGATCGGCTGTTGGCCTTTGTTGGCGAAAACCATATTGCCTGTCACTTAAAAGGTTGTTTGTCTCAAGGTAGCTCAGGATCTCGTGATTGACGTATTTCTCCATAGTTTTGCTAATAACAGATAGAAGAGCTATGGGTCTGTAATTAGAAGGCTGGGTTTTAGAGCCTTTCTTGGGGATTGGTTGTACTCGAGCAGTTTTCCAGGATTCTGGATAAATACCAGTATCATATGATAGTTGAAATAGCTTAGTGAAAACTGGCGCTAGTTCAGGAGCACAACATTTTAAGAGTAAAGCAGGTATTTCATCGAGGCCGCTTGCTTTGTTGGTATTTAACCTTAAATATGATATTTTTTATTGTGTGGGGAGCCCGTGGAATAAAAGGTAGCTCTATGTTGTCCGGTGGGTTAAGTGTCGAGTTCGAAGAGAATATTTTGGCAAAGAGTTCTGCCTTTGCTGTGGAGGACGTAACTATTGAGCCGTCATCTGATGTGAGTGGAGGAAACGAACTAGTTGTGAAATTGTTGTTGGTATGTTTGGCGAGAGTCCAAAAGGACCGGCTTCCATTAGGGTTTGACATTACTTTCTCTCTCATTCGAGCGTCAAAGAGACTTTTGGAATTAGAAATAGTGGTGTTGTATCTGTTTCTAGCGTTTATATCATCATGTTTTGTTTCTTCTGATGGATTTTGTATAAATAATTTGTGGGACTTGATCTTAGCTTTCCGAGCTACATCGCAATCTTTATTAAACCATGGCTTCTGTTTGGCTTTTAAGCGTTTGGTAAAGTGAGGAATGTAAGCTTCCATGGCACACTGAATAATTTCAGTTATACTGTTGCAAACTGCTGATGGATCTTTGTTAATAAAGCAGACTGGATTCCAGGGAAAAGTTGCAAAGTAGTCTCGAAGGCCTTCCCAATCTGCTTTTTTTAAGTTCCAAAAAGTTCTCTTGGGTGGTGCCTCAAATGGGTAAGGTTCTATTGGACATTTGACTTCTACTACAGCATGATCAGAGTTACCTAGGGGAGACAGAACATTTACATTATATTGCTCAGGGTGAGTAGTCAGAAAAAGATCCAGATTATTAGAACTGTGATTGGCAGCTCTGGGAAAGTAAGTGGGCTTGTCGATTAGTTGGGACAGCCCATGGCTAATTGCAAACTCTTCAGTTAGCCTGCCTTCTGTGTCCGTTTTGTTGGACTTAAGCCACTTTTCGTGGTGAACATTAAAGTCCCCAAGCACAATTATCTCTGAAGAAGGGTACTCACTATTAAGGTAGTCGATCTTTTGTGATAGATAGTCTAGTATTCGTCGCATTTATTATCTGATGGCCGATAAATACAACATATAAATTTGCTAGAGGCTTTTAGTGTTAATTTTAGCCAGACAATGTTGTCTCTGTTGTTTTCAAGGGCAGGTAGTCTAGAGCAGGAAAGTATGCTTCTTACGTAAACACATACACCATGGTGCCGTTTAAAGTTGTGGTAAAGTTCGTAACCTGGAAATTTAAGATGATTCAGGTTATTTTTCCCAGAAACCTGTGTTTCGGTAAGAACCAGAACATAAGGTTTCACAGACTGTAAATAGTGATGGGTTGCGTTAATGTTGGCATTTAACCCGCAGATGTTCGTGAATGTTAACATGTAGTCTGTTTTGTGTTTTGGTTTCTGGGCACATTTAGCCGAACTAGTGGTTGGTCTACTAGTAGAATGATCGATGGCTATGTAATTTCCATCATGACTTCACCGAGATTGTCCCCCCCGGAAATCCGAATGGGGAACTATTTTACTTCCGGAACATTTAACCTCTGGAGAACTCATCATGGTATTTTCTAAAAACGAGTTTAAGAAAAAGATAGGAATTGGAGTTAAACGGAAATGGGAGAAGGGAAGGGAAAAAAAACTCTTCACGATTAGATATCGTTGGAGGATCGAATACGCGGGATGGTAATTTTTTTTAGTTTTTTTCCAGTGTTAAACAAAAAACTATAAATATTATTTTAACTTTAAATAAAATTAATTTAATTATCTTATTCCGATCATTAACATTATAAAAATTATATCTTTAGAGAATTTATTGATATATAAGCTGCCCAGACGAAAAGTACAAATTATGAAAATATGTACAACCAAAAAAAAATGTAATTATTAATCTATAACGTAGTATAATCCAAGGCTTGGAGGAGATAGGGATTTTGCTGCGCGACCGAACTGAAAAAAATGTAATAGTAAAACCGTAACAAAAAGTCTATGGAATAAAACCGTTAAATGAGACGTGCGCAGGCGCTACAGTCGTATACACAAGTGAGTAGTGTCGATTCTACATTAGCCGAAGGAACTTAGTTCCTACCTGGTGTCCCACGACACCATTATAACTTGTTTATATAGTATTGGTAATTTTTTTAGTTTTGTAAGACTTTTATAATATTTACACGATGGTATTGAATTTTAATGAATAGAATTTTTTTAACGGCCTCACAACATATATTAAAATCTAATAATTTAAAAAAAGAACATTTATCAAAACTACTTTAAAAAACAAACACAACACAAATTAACTTTTAATTATCGATAATTTTTCTTCCAAAAAAACAAAACCTGTTTCAATTCGATTTAAATACTCATTTCAATTCAATTTAGCTCGGAATATATATTCTAATATTAATTGGTGTAGATTCCTTATTATATTCCTCTTGAATATATTTTATGATAATGAGATTCTTCTATAAAGTTTATCGATATAATAAATGTCATAGATGAATAAATCGTTACGATATAATTAATTTTCTGTAAGGAATACCGAAACTTTCTAGTGGACTTATAGTTTATAGTCTGGGCTCTTTTTGTTATTTTCTTCATTATATTTTACACGAAATGTTTTTGTTTTGATTTATGTTTTATCCTGATTTGAAGATTTAAAGCACATATGTGTGTGAGTAAAAAATGTTTGCAGTTTCAATTTTCTGATAAGGCCAGCGTGCTAAACCTTGTCGAATGCCTTTTGAACATCCATTATTATGGCAGAGACGATTTTTCTCTGATTTAGGGCAAAGGCGATAAAAATCCTAGAATAGGTTTTAGGGTAGAGTGGTTTGGTCTGAATCGAGGTTGGAAACGGGGGTTATAGATTTGGTGTCTAGAAGGTCCTAGGAGCAGGTGTTCAAAAAGTTTGCTAATTAAGTTTAGTAGAGTGATAGGTCTGTAGTTGTGTGTGTTTATGAGATTTTTTCCAGGTTTTGGGATTAGGAAGGTGTTTGAGGTCTTCGTGAGGGTAGGAAAGTATGCTTTGCTAAGATAAGAGTTGAAGAGAATTGTAAGGGAGGGAATAAACGAAGGGAGGAGTTGTTATAAAATTCTTTTAGAAACAGATTTGATATATTTAAGATAGTTTTCGAATAGGATCTATTTTTCTAACCACATGTTCTTATCTGCAAGAAAAAACAGCAACCAGATTTGTACACAGTTTATAAATTTACTAGCGGCCGCCCGCGACTTCATCCGCGTGGACTTTGCCACCGAGTTTCATACAAATTTGCAAACCCTATTTTAAATCCTTAGGGGTGGAATTTAAAAAAGTCATTTCTTAGTACACCACTATGTAATAAAACAAATTTATTCTCGAATTTTCAAGACCCTACGCGTTTATCGACAGTGTCATGTCGGCCAGCAGCAGCGTGCTACCGCCTCATCGCTCCATACACCCCGCACATTAATGCGCGAATGGTATTAGACTATTATTATTTTAAAACTATAAAAACTTGCATGCTATATGCATGCTAAATCTTAGCCCGATCGGTTTGAAAATGACAAAGTTTCATACAAACTTTCATCCCCTATTTTATCCCTTACGGGTGGAATTTATTAAAATTCTTTCTTAGGAGATGCCTACGCAATAGTAGCTATATGCATGCAAAATCTCAGCCCGATCGGTTTAAAATTGACAAAGTTTCATACAAACTTTCATCCCCTATTTTATCCCCTTAGGGGTGGAAATCATTAAAATCCTTTTTTAAGGGATGCCTACGTCATAACATCTACCTGCGTGCCAAATTTCAGCCCCATCCGTCCAGCGGTTTGAGGTCTGCGTTGATAGATCATACAAACTTTCATCCCCTATTTTATCCCGTCGGGGGTGGAATTAATCAAAATCCTTTCTTAGCGGATGCCTACGTTATAACATCTACCTTGATGCCAAATTTCAGCACCATTCGTCCAGCGGTTTGGGCTCTGCGTTGATAGATCACTATATCAGTCAGTCAGTCGCCTTTGAGTTTTATATATATATAGATATAAAAAACTTATCTGTATAGAAATTTAAAGCAAATGTGGATCAATTTTTAAATATTAACGAACCATAAAATAGTATAAGAAATTTCTTCTACAGGAAACTAACACTTAAGGTAAGAACTAAACCAAAAAAACCAAACTGTATCTCTAAACTTCAATTAAATTTTTTTTAAGGTTCGTAAATTGAATGTTAGAACACAAATCAATTTGCATACTAAACGTAGCCATAATAATACCTTCTCATTATTAGAACTAACTGTTAAACTCGACACTATCGTTTATTGAAATGTATATATACGGAATACGATGTAATAATGATAAATGGATGTATAAAATCGATTTTCGAACAGCATGAGATATATTTCTATTGAATATTGTGTAACTTTTACCTACCAAAAGGAATTGAACAGTTCGAGTTTTTTTCGTAGGTATGCTGTACAATTTGTATCAAATTAAAACATAGTATGAGGATCTTTATGTCAAAAACTTCAAACGTTAAAATGTCAGAAAATGTCCAATGTCAAAGTTGTCAAATGTCAAAAATGAAAGTAAAAAATGTCAAATATTTCTTGTATCAAAACCAATTTAAATATATGTAGGAATGACTGAAATAGAAACAAAAATGTCAAAAGTGAGGAGATTTTTCTTGCAGTGTGTCAGAAAATGATCTGTAATTTTAGGAACAATTAAGATATAACGAATCTGCTACAGTTTTTGAAATCTATATAGACTTATTTATGCATAAACTAAAATATATTAAAATTCACCAACAATCGTCAGAGATATTAACAAAAGTATTGGAAATTTCATTTGTTAATCGGATTTTTTCTTGCTGGTTTTGCTAAAAATCGCTGCAACTTTTAAACGGGCATAGATAAATTAAAACTAATAAGCATTTTGGATTTTAAGTATTTTTTTACATTTCTCTACCAAATCCCATTTAGATATATATAGGAATGACGGAGATATAAACAAAAATGTCAAAAGTAAGGAAATTTTTCTTGCAGTGTGTCAGAAAATGATCTGCAATTATAGAAACAATTAAGATATAAAGAATCTGCTACAGTTTTTAAAGTCTATATAGACTTGTTTATTCATAAACTAAAATATATTAAAATTCATCAACCATCATCAGAGATTTTAACGAAAGCATTAGAAGTGTCATTTGTTAATTGTTTTTTTTTCTTGCTGGTTTTGCGAAAAGTCGCTGCAACTTTTAAACGGGCAAAGATAAATTAAAACTAATGAACATTTTGGATTCCAAGTATCTTTTTACATACCTCTACCAAATCTCATGTAAATATATGTAGTAATGACTGAAATATAAACAAAAATGTCAAAAGTGAGGAGATTTTTCTTGCAGTATGTTAGAAAATGATCTGTAATTTTAGAAACAATTAAGATATGAAGAATCTGCTACATTTTTTGATATCAATATAGACTTGTTTATGCATAAACTAAAATATATTGAAATTCACCAACCATCATCAGAGATATTAACGAAAGTATTGGAAGTATCATTTGTTAGTCGGTTTTTTCTTGCTGGTTCTGCGAAGAATCGCTGCAACTTTTAAACGGGCATAGATAAATTAAAACTAATGAGCACTTTGGATTCTAAGTATTTTTTTACATATCTCTACCAAATTCCATTTAAATATATATAGGAATGACTGAGATATAAACAAAAATGTCAAAAGTGAGGAGATTTTTCTTGCAGTGTGTCAGAAAATGATTGGCAATTTTAGAAACAATTAAGATATAAAGAATCTGCTACAGTTTTTGATGTCTATATAGACTTTTTTATGCATAAACTAAAATATATTGAAATTCACCAACCATCATCAGAGATATAAACGAAAGTATTGGAAATAACATTTGTTAATCGAATTTTTTTTTGCTGGTTCTTGCGAAAAATCGCTGCAACTTTTAAACGGACATGGATAAATTAAAACTAATGAGCATTTTGGATTCTAAGTATTTTTTTACTACATATCTCTACCAAATTCCATTTAAATATATGTAGGAATGACTAAAATATAAACAAAAATGTCAAAAGTGAGGAGATTTTTCTTGCAGTTTGTCAGAAAATTATCTGTAATTTTAGAAACAATTAAGATATAACGAATCTGCTACACGTTTTGGAATCTATATAGACTTATTTATGCATAAACTAAAATATATTAAAATTCACCAACAATCGTCAGAGATATTTACGAAAGTATTGGAAATTTCATTTGTTAATCGGCTTTTTTCTTGCTGGTTCTGCTAAAAATCGCTGCAACTTTTAAACGGGCATAGATAAATTAAAACTTATGAGCATTTTGGAATCTAAGTATCTTTTTTACATATCTCCACCAAATCCCATTTAAATATACGCAGAAATGACTGAAATATAAACAAAAATGTCAAAAGTGAAGAGATTTTTCTTGCAGTGTGTCAGAAAATGATCTGCAATTTTAAAAACAATTAAGATATAACGAATCTGTTACAGTTTTTAAAATCTATATAGACTTGTTTATACATACTTAATCTATAATATATTGAAATTTACCAACTATCATTAGCGATATTAACGAAAGTATTGGAAGTGTCATTTGTTAAACGGTTTTTTCTTGCTGGTTCTGCGAAGAATCGCTGCAACTTTTAAACGGGCATAGATAAATTAAAACTAATGAGCATTTTGGATTCTAAGTATTTGTTTACATATCTCTACCAAATTCCATTTAAATATATATAGGAATGAAGGAGATATAAACAAAAATGTCAAAAGTGAGGAGATTTTTCTTGCAGTGGGTCAGAAAATGAGCTGCAATTTTAGAAACAATTAAGATATAACGAATCTGTTACAGTTTTTAAAATCTATATAGACTTGTTTATACATAATTAATCTATAATATATTGAAATTTACCAACTATCATTAGCGATATTAACGAAAGTATTGGAAGTATCATTTGTTAAACGGTTTTTTCTTGCTGGTTCTGCGAAGAATCGCTGCAACTTTTAAACGGGCATAGATAAATTAAAACTAATGAGCATTTTGGATTCTAAGTATTTGTTTACATATCTCTACCAAATTCCATTTAAATATATATAGGAATGAAGGAGATATAAACAAAAATGTCAAAAGTGAGGAGATTTTTCTTGCAGTGGGTCAGAAAATGAGCTGCAATTTTAGAAACAATTAAGATATAACGAATCTGTTACAGTTTTTAAAATCTAAAACGACTTGTTTATATGCCTCAAAATTTATTTGAATGCAAGATATATTAATGAAAGTAGGTATTGGAAGTGTCATTTGTTAAAGGACTTTTTTCTTGCTGGTTCTGCGAAAAATCGCTGCAACTTTTAAACTGGTACAGTCATATAAAAACTGTCAAGAATTTTTGGAATTTCTATATTTATACAACATAAAGACAAGCTATAAAATTTTATATCATTACAGCAAAACAAATTTTCAAAATGTCCAATATTTAAAAAATAATAAAAAACGCATTCAGTTCATAAAATATTCGAAATGCGGCTCCGATATTCATTGTTTTTAGTGATTTATCATCAATTTAAAATATAAACATGTAATTTTGTAAATTGTTTTGAATTAAAATACCGAAACGGTTCGTATAATGGACGCACAGCAGGAAAGAATATTTAAATACGTTACACAGGTAACCGAATATTAATAAGTTGCGTTATTTACTTTTTATAATAGAAGAGAATATTTTAAAATTTTTTTTTAAGTTCTAAAACATTATTTACATTGTTATTTTAGGCAGTTATTCAAAAAGACAATCCGGAAAATATAAATATCGAATTTCTGGCTCTATTTTAAAATTGTATACAATATAATGACCCAGTTCTATTTTTATGAAAATTTTATTGGTGTAACTAATAATTTCAACAAAGTTAACAATTTTATATTAATTTGTCGTTATCAGATGCTTTTCGGGTGCAAAACAATAATTGACCAATGAGAGGAATATCTTAAACATTTTAAAAATAGTTCGTAACTTGACTAGTTAGGTACGTAAAATTACCTTAACTGTCAGTTACTGTCAAATATTTTAAAATTTTGTATTAAATTGTTAATTCCTGTTTTAAATTAAATTGAAATAAAAATTAATTTTTGGTATACGTATGTCATCTAAACCTCTGGTATTGTATGAATGGACACTTTTGTTAAAAGAAACGAACTGTTGAAAATATTCAGGTAATAATGGATTTTCGGGCGTTACGAACAGTTACGACTGACGCTAGGAGCTAGCCAAAAAAAAATTCATACCAAAAGTTGTCACGACACGACACACGCATGTTTCTCTCTCTCACAGACCAAAAAATAAATAACTCTCTCTTCCTCTCTCTCATAGACAGATATATTACAATTAAAAAGACACTATTTTAAATTAAAAGAAAATGTACATTAAAAAGAAAATACTGTAGAAAAAAAAATAATTACCTATAATAGTATTATATTTTATTTCATCCTGTTTTTATAAATTAATAAATTCACAAACATTTTAAAAATAGTTCGTAACTTGACTAGTTAGGTACCTACGTCAAATTACCTTAACTGTCAGTTACTGTCAAATATTTTAATTTTAAAATTTTGTATTGAACTGTTAATTCCTGTTTTAAATTATAAAAAGTAATTCTAAACAGATGTGTTATCTAAAGCTCTGGTATTGCATAAATGGACACTTTTGTTAAAAGAAACGAACTGTTGAAGATATTCAGGTGAAAATGGTGATAATCTATTTTGCTTTGAACAGTGTAGTGTCGCGACTTTATTAAGTTTATACACGTTTTTTGTAGATAATAAATATTAAAATAATAGAAAATAAAAACAATAATGTATCCTGACAGTGTTTCTGCACAAGTTCCGTTAGGTAAGTAGAGATTTTATACAGACAATAATAAATGCTTATGTATGTATAAACACTCTGTTGTGTTTACAAATTACTAATTCCTTCACTAATTAATCCAAAGGAACTTCGTTCCATCTGGGTGTCCCTTGACACCTCACACTTTTTTTTTATAAAACACATCTTTATCAAAAATTGCACGTAATTGGATTACAAATTTTTAATAGAATTTTTTTTAATACAGTTTTTACCAGTTTCATACCAAAAACAAAACCTCATAAAACATTCTAAAACAAAACCCAATTATTTATACAGATTTCCCGAACCAATTAACGAAAAAAAATGAGCGTTTCAACAGAGACAAATCGGAACCGAAAAAAAAACGAACTCGTCTAGTTTTTAATTAATTGTTAAAAATAATGGCGCCTAAAAATAACCGAATATTTATTCTCCCGCTGACAATCTATACATCTTTTCGTGTTTTCTATTAGTCTACTCATTTGTAATGTTACGAAAATATCATCAAAAATAATAAAACTACTTTTTTTATTTTAATTAACCTTCAATTAAGGGAAATATTTGTTAAAAGTTTCAACAGAGGCGATATTAATAATCTGTTAATTTGTTTGAGAAGTGTTTAACTATTTTAAAAATTTCATGGAAACATTTTTATTAGTGACAAAAATCTGATTAAAAACGATAAAAATTTTAGCTTTTGATATTACCATTTCTGACATTTGACATTTGATACATCTGACGTTTGAAATTTCTGACATTTGACATTTGGACATTTTTGACATTTGGCATTAAATTTATATTTTTGGGAACGAAGTTCCCTTTCGGGCGTTACGACCAGTTACGGGCTGTAGAAAAAAAAATAAGTACCTAAAATAGTATTATATTTCATTTCATCCTGTTTTTATAAATTAATAAACATTTTAAAAATAGTTCGTAACTTGACTAGATAGGTACGTCAAATTACCTTAACTGTCAGTTACTGTCTAATATTTTAATTTTAAAATTTTGTATTAAATTGTTAATTCCTGTTTTAAATTAAATTGAAATCAAACGTAATTCTAGGTATGTGTATGTCATCTAAACCTCCGGTATTGTATAAATGGACACTTTTGTTAAAAGAAACGAACTGTTGAAAATATTCAGATAATAATGGATTTACTATTTTCTATTTTGCTTTGAACAGTGTAGTGTCGCGACTTTGTTAAGTTTATACAGGCGTGTTTTGTGGATAATAAATAATAAAATAATAGAAAATATTAACAATAATGTATCCTGACAGTGTTTCTGCACAAGTTTCCGATATTGCTGATGGAGTTAGCTAAGTAGAGATTTTATACAGGCAATAATAAATGCTTATGTATGTATAAACACTCTGTTGTGTTTACAAATTACAATTCCTTCACGAATTAATCGAAAGGAACTTCGTTCCATCCGGGTGTCCCTTGAAACCTCTCACTTTTTTTTTTCTTGCGGGAAATTACAAAAATAGCTGCAAATTTTTAATACATTTAAATTCTACATAAATCTAACATTCATATTATTTAAAAATCGATTATACATTACAAAATTATTGCAATTATTTAAATAGCTTAAAGCAATAAATAATGGCAAATATCGAATTACCCATTAAGTACTTAATCAATATTTATAAATAAATCAAAACTAACCGCAGGTGTTGCACACCTGATTTTGCAAAATCATAAAATTTTTATTTATATAATTAATTATACACAAAATGGTAATTATGCCATAATATTTTGATTTGTTACTTATTAAGATAAAAAGATCCAGAAATTTTTCTTGCGAACGGTTAGAAAAATCTTTGCAATTGTTAAAATAGTGGAGGTACATAAAGATTTTTACAATTTTCGGAATCTACATAGTATTGTTTATTTGTGAACAAAATTACATTAAAATATTCTTACAAACAAACAAGATATGAACAAAAATGTCGTGACTATCATTTAACAGAGATTTTCTTTTCTTGCGGGTTATTAGATAACTAACTTTGTATTGACATAAAATTTTTATCGAAATTTGACATTTTATATAACTGACGTTTGATATTTTTTGACATTTCTGACCCTTGACATTTCTGGCATTTGACATTTCTGACCTTAGACACTTCTGAGATTTTCGAAATATGGAATTTCTGACATTTGACGTTTCTGATATTTGAGATTTTGTACATTTAACATTTATTTATTTTTTTAACATTATTTGCCTTTTTTTCCACACTTTTTTCCTGATACAATTAATAAAATTCCAGTTTAAATTTTCCAGTTTCAAACTGTTGAAATATCGAATTTTTTTAAGGAAAAGATTGGTGTCTGTTTCATTAGAATGCCGACGCCGTTGCTGTCGATTTATAGAATCGAGGCAACGCCCTTTTCGCAGAGAAATTGTTACGTACTGCGTTTTCCCTTTTTGTTCTCGCGTCTACTTCAACAATATGGATCTAATTAAGTGCTTTTCACGGCTATTTTCCTACCGGAAACAACCTGCGGATGTTGGAATGTTTATTATATATGTATGTTAACATTTTAACACATTTCTCATCAAAAATTAAAAATATTTCTTTTTTGAAAGTGTTTAGGTAAACAGGAAAATGAGTTTTACCATTATATTGAAACAAGTTCAGAAATTCCTTAATTTCTGACATATGACTTGATAGATATTTTTGGGTTGGCTCTGTTAGCCTATATCACTGCGACCTTTGCAGATCTATTGTGAACAGACATATGACTTGACATTTGACACATTTGACATTGATATGACATTTGATGTTTCTGAGGTTAATTTTCTTGCAGATAATCAAACAATCTTCCAAAATTTAATATTTTCATAATATTTACAAATTTTAATGAAGCATTAAATTGAACATTCCTAAAGTAAATTTCACCGAAATTATTATTTTTTTAATTAAATTTTGATAGAATTATTACACAACAATCACCTGTCCTTGTTTATCAAATTTTACCCGATGTTTTAAAGTAATTTATATAAAAATTATTTATAATTATATAAAGCTTATAATTTTACAAAGTAGGACTAAGTTATTTTTCTAAACGATGCCACCATTATTTCAAAATGCTTGCTTCTTGATTGTTTGAAAATTATTAGTGCTTTTACACAGGAGGTATGATTAAATATAATAACTTTCCCTTAACGACTTTTTAATATCATTTTAATATGACGAGATATGGGAACGAATTATCGAGGATGAAGATTGTTGTTTCATTTAATTATCAGTCAGTGATTCATATACTTTTTATATTGTTATTAGAATTTTAATAAAAAAAAACTTTGTAAATATAGGTAAATATCAAAAAAAGGAAAAAGGGATTAAAGATCAAATCCCATATCGTTGAAATATGTATAAATCTGTCATGTCATATGTCATTTTTATACCAATCTATCATTTTTGGCAGTTGATCGCTAAATAAATATAATAAAAAACTGTATGTAAGTCTAACAAGGTAATGGTACAGATATATAAATTTGGTCGGACGGAAGACTGAACGGTGAAAAAGTTTGACATTTGATATAATTGTAAATAACTTAAAATCTAATAAAGATTTTTAAATAATTCTTTCGGATTGATAAAGTAGATGATATTTTATGTTAATAGGCTAAATTGCATCCCCATCACTTTACATAAATTGTTTAAAAACTGCTTATAAAGATTGCAATTTTGCTTCAACTGTAAACGGATCGCTAAATAAATATAAATAACTGTAAATCTAACAAAATTTTTTTAAAAAATCTTACAGATTTTGTAAATAGATAATAATTTTAATAAACACACCAAATTTTAGCATCACCTAACTACAGAAACTATTTAAAAAATGATTTTAAAGCTAATAACAGGTCGGACGGAATACTGAACGGTGAAAAAGAATTAATTTCATTGAACAGAATAATTTAAGACAAGTTAAAAAAACGATTTTAAAGTGACAAGACTGACTCCCACGAAACAGGAAAAATAATAAGAGACTAATGACGGAATTACTGAAATTGTCGTTCCATTATTATGATTTCGATAGAGTGAAAAGATAAAACCGAAAAGTCTAACTTCTTAATTACCTGAATGATCGCGCTACCGACCATAAAACCAGAACTGTGTTTAAGATAAAAAACTATCCATCTACCTGCGATACGCTATTATAGACCAAAAAAAAATCAGTGACGCAACAATACAGAAATTTTAATTAAGTTTTTATAAAAATTGAATCATATAACAAACAAATCATCAATAAACTGCGGAATTTTTTTGCGTTTTGATTAAACCTGAAAACCAACCCAATTATTCTGATTTAATACCAAAAAAAACTTCTGACAATTATAATTTGAATGCACGACCCACGTTGCTCATAATAACGAACTAAAAGTTGTTTTACAATAATTATTTAAATAAACCGTAAGTACAATACAGGATCGTTAAATTTAACTATACTGGAATAATAATTTGTTTGATAATGTAATGTTTTCGTGGAAGTATCAGGTGTATGACAAATTGTAATTTTATTTGTACACAGCACATTTTGGCCTTCGATCCGGATAACTGAGATATTTAAAAAATGTTACATTTAGTGGTTCGGTGAATTTCACAATTTATTTAACATCTGTTTATTTCTAAACCAAAAAGACCGACAAAAATGGGAAAAAACATTTTGTTGAATTTTAAGATGGGAAATAAACTGTTTTCTTCTTTTTCTTATTCTCTGGAGCTCTTCATCATCTACCGTTTGTAGACGACAGAATTGTAGCAAAAGGCTTTAAATAATTAATTGATTAAATGTATTTAAAAAATAAATAATAATCAAAAAATGCGTTATTATGTAAAAGTTATTTGTCCGAACTTTTGCTACAATCCGCTAAACCCAATAAATAAATCAAATTCGAAATTTCATTTCGAATTTGCTAACATGCAATAATTTTTGTGCAAAAAAACTCACCAAAAAAAGCTATCCTGCGCCTTCTGAACCTACCTGAAACCAAAAAAATATATTAGTATCTGCTTTATAAATTCGCATCCAATATTGAACATTTGGTTGGATAATATCAAGGAAATGGTATCAAATAGCGAAAGACGCAACAGAATGGGAACGTTAAATGGAGGCTAACGTCCAGGAGTGGACAGTTAAGGTGTGCTAAAAGAAAAAAGAAGAATAATTTTGATAAATTACCTATTTTTTCCTTCCCTAATGCTGGCTCCTCCATATCCATAATTTCCAGTTTTCTGCATAGTTTCCATTCGCGTATACTTCCCGAATTTTCGCGGTTACGTTCACTCCCGTTTCGAACGAATTGTCTTCTGGAATAATTTCCCAAATTTCCCTTACGCAAAGTTATATGATTTTAAAAAATCATATAAATAACAGCATATCCAACAGCCTTGTCCAGATATACCCAATAAATCTATAAACCAAATTTCTAATCGGATTCATATAAATATCGACTATACCTGTCTTTATTGTATTCTGAGGAAATTGGTATAATTATCCCCGCGATTTTCCGGATTTCGTACGAATTTTCTTCTGGGATAATTACCCAAATTTCCCCTACACAAAGTTATACGATTTAATAAAAAACCGTATAACACAAAGTTATACGATTTAAAAAAAAAATCGTATAACAGCGTATCCCACAGCCTTGTCCAGATATACCCAATAAATCTATAAATCCAAATAACTTATTGGATTCACATAAATATCGAATATACCTGTCTAAGGTATTGTGAGGAAATTGACATGATTTTGTCGCCCGATTGCAAGTTGTATTGCAATATTTCCCGAAAATCGCACGATTTTACTTTTTGCAATAAATTCGATTTATTAAACGCACTGAATTTACTTATCCGTTTTACCCGATTGCAAGTTGTATTGCAATATATTTTCGAAATACGAATCAAAAAGCAGTTGCCACCTTGAAGATACCTGAAAATAAAATTCAATATTAATATACCAAAATCAAATTTATGAAAACAAATTAAAATTTTTACCCAAAATAAAATGGGAATATCTTGACCGCTGGGAAGAAAGCCTAACTAAATTTAACAATTATTCCAAACATTTAATTTTAAACCAATCGTCTTTAACATACTTTCATAAAAATATAAACTCATCTAAGATATACCACTTGAAGGGTGTACTCACCTCACGAATCATAGATATGCATATTAGGGAGTATATTGTGCGGTTTCTATTATGGTAGAAACTTCGGTGAAGATTAAAGTTTCCTGTTTACTAGTGGAAAATTTTAGTCAGTATATGAGTTGATCGAATAGGATTCGAGCAGGAAAACCACTTTAAATAAATTTTCACAGTGAGTGGATTGGGTTTGAGCTTGTTATGCAATTTCTTGTTTAATTTACACAAACCATACATTTCAGATTAAGAAAATCGTTTATAAATCCAACATGATCTTTTAAGTCAGTGTCCTTATATATAAAAAAACGTGTGCGTGTCAGGACGCGCGACAGAAGTGATAACAGGAGATAAGGAGCCACTATAGCACACTTTTTGACACTTTGACGTTCATAAATTTAATAACGATAAAACGTCAAAAACTGACGCTTTTTTGTCACTTTGAAACGACGTTTTTCCATAAGAAATACATGTAAATCGAAAATTTCTTTTTAACAATTTTTTAAAACATCAAAACGCCAAAACAGCATTAAAATTTGTCGTTACGATACAAAAATTGATTTTCTGGAATAATAATCACCTCAAATTTGGTGTCATAAACTAGGAGATGAATATTTCTGGTACGACAAAAGCTACGTTAATTGCTAATTAATGTTTAATTAGCGTTTATAATTGACCGTGTATGTTCTAATCAATGTCGCTTTTCACGTTACGTTCCGATATAAATTATGGAGGTATTATTTCAGTTTGCTATCTGATTCTCTGGTAATTACCTAATATTATACCTTTAGATATACGTTTTTATTTTTTATAGAAATCCTATTGATTAAAAGTAAGGTTTTTCAAATAAAAAATTACTTAATGACAGCTTTAATTGGTGAATATCACCAATAGGTTACAGAAAAACAGTAAAAGTCCATTGACTGTTTGTTTTTGTTGGAAAAAGACCAATTTCTGACAGTTTTAATTTGTAATAAAGTATTAGTATGAAGTTTGCTGGATAACTAAAGGCCACGTTAAATATTTAAAAGAAGAAGATTTTCGAAATCACTTTCGGCGATCATCTACGAGGGACCTGGTAACCGATATCTACGTATTCTCTCGAAGTTTTATGAAAATATTTCAACGAAAGCCTTGGTTAACAAATTTTATGACGAATTGGCATACAACTCTGAGAGAAAACACCAGGTTCCCCGTGGAGGATCACAGACGTGATGATCAGTAACTCCAGACTAACAAGTTTAAATTAATTTTGTTATCAATTTTCATAAAGCTCCAGGATAAGACGTAAATATCGGGCACCAGGTGCCCCCTAAAGGATCGTATTTGTATTTATATTTAGTAACCTTAAAAAGCATGGAAAAACAAGTTTCAAAAAGTCAAAAAGTTTCTTGAAGCTCTCCCTAACCATATGCAAAAAGATGCATCAAGAAAGGACTTACTTTAAAAAAATTTGTAGCTTTTAGTCCACTTTATTGCTTTATTTCCTCAGCTATTAAAGAATATACTAATTCTTGTAAAGTTAATAACTTTATTTGAAGATCAATGACTATTAACTCAGTCACTGTTTGTAGTAATTAGAAAGAGGCCATTTTCCTATATATGACAGTTAACAGTTAATTATTAATTTTAATTTGAACTAGTTTTAAGCAATTATTTTATTATAAAAACCTTGTCAGTCAAACTTATATTTTTCTATTAAATTTTCAAAGCTCCTTTCACGTTTACATCGAACAGACGTATTATTTTTTTTATTGTAACGTAACATGATAGCTATTTATCAAAATAACAATGTAAATTTTAACATAAAGCGATCACTATTCATTAAACAACAAAGAAATTTGTGAAAGTAAAGTTGGTACCCCCTGCAAAGACTCAAATATCATTTTAGAAGTGACATAATAATGTTACTGTTAGATATTGTGCTAAATTTTGACTTATATAAAGTGCTTATTTTAATGAACTTTTTGTTAAAGGATATGTATACAAAAATTATCTTATAAAATATTGTGAAATACACCTGTTTAAACACGGTTTTAATTTTAAGTAGGCCTCCACAAATTGTTCCCACCAAATGTCAATTTTTAACAATTCTAAGCAACAGTTGGTACTTTTGTTTAGTTAATAACTTAATTAAATGAATTAATGCAAATATGTTATAATAAATATAAAAGTACTTGACACAATTTTGATCATAAGCCCCATATTGGGCGCCACAGCTTTTAATTGTTTTTCGCGGTTTCTTTAGCAAAGGGAGGACATTTGATAATTTTTACATTTGACATTTTTGACAATAGTAAAGATTTGGTGATAATAAAAAACGTTTTTAGTATAATTGGTGTATAAAACGTTATTTGATCGTAGACCCCACGTTGGGCGCCAAATTATTTGGTACTTGCTTCACTAAAATATCAGTTTTTAACGTTTTTTCACGCTATCTTTATCAACAAAAGGTAATTATTTATTTAAAAAAATACAATTTACAGAATTATAATTTGCAACCTAATGCAAGTCGTTCTCGATTAGAACGTTATGCATGGCTAGAAGAACTTAAGCTAGAAAATGTAGAATTTGTAGACTTTTTAACCTATCCTACAAAAAAGGAATATTTCCATTTTGCTGGAAGAAGGCAAGAGTTCAGCCTATACCAAAGAAAGGCAAGAAAACCATGTCAAACAACTATCGACCTGTCGCATTGCTTTCAGTTATATCAAAAGTGATGGAGAAAGCTATTAACCAACAACTTCTAAAGTACCTAGAGGGCCTTAATATTATCAGCGACCATCAGTACGGCTTTCGTAAGTCCAGATCAACAGGAGACCTCCTAGCATATGTCACCCATCTTTGGAGTAACGCAGTCGAACATCATGAGGAGTCCCGGGCTATTGCACTAGACATTTCTAAAGCATTTGATCGTGTCTGGCACGAGGGGCTCCTAAGTAAACTGCGATCCTACGGTATGCCCGGTCGATTCTGTTCTTGGCTTTCTAGCTTTCTTCAGGACCGTTCTCTGCAAGTGGCGATTGACGGGTTTCTCTCGGACACCTTTACCATCAATGCTGGTGTTCCTCAGGGGTCCATATTATCCACAACCCTCTTTTTACTATACATTAACGACCTTCTAGCGAAGACAGAAAATCCAATTTATATCTTTGCTGACGACAGCACACTTATCTCATCGTTTACTTTGAATTCTCGAACATCGACTGCTGACGCACATCTTCGCAGACAGCATGAAGTATCACAACTCAATAAAGACCTGGAAGAAATTTTGTCTTGGGGTGACAGTAACCAAGTCGAATTTAACGCTAAAAAACCCAGGCAGCAGTTTTCTCTAAGAAGGTTAACATTGCAGAACCAGATATAGTCATGGCAGGACACGCAATTCCACTGGCTTCGTCTATTAACTTACTAGGTGTCAATCTGGGAGGAGATATGTCTTGGAATAATCACGTGGTAACAATCGCCAGGACAGCTTCTCAGAAACTCGGAGTACTTTTCCGTACCAAAAAGCTGTATACACCACAACAACTTTTGACACTCTACAAAGCCCACATTCGACCATCACTGGAATACTGCTCTCATGTCTGGAGTTCTGCACCGAAGCATACCCTTCGGTTGTTGGATTCCATCCAAAGGAGAGCCATTCGCCTGATCGGTGACCACGAGCTAACCAAGAACCTCGACAGCCTAGAACATCGAAGACAGGTTGGTGATTTGACCCTCTTTTACAAATATTTCCATGGCAAGTGTTCTACTGACATTGCCCGCTTGATTCCACCTAGAGCAATTCATAGCAGAAATACACGACAAACCACTTCCGCCCATCCCTATGTGGTTCAACTTAATACTCCTCGAACATCATTGTTTAAGAACTCTTTCTTCTGGAGGACATCCTCTTTGTGGAACGGCCTTTCTGAGGTTGTATTTCCCACCGAATATAACCTTCAACGATTCAAGAACAACGTGAATCGCTTTCTTCGCACACGCACCGCTCTCAGAGCGCCTTAAAGGATTTTTCCTGCAGTGCTTGTGCTTGACCATAAAAAAAAATATATATATATATAAAAACCATCGGCGTGCGACAGAACAAGGTAGTCTTTAGCAATATCTGCAATCTTATATTTAATAAATTATCAATAAAATGAACCAACTGGTTTGTATTTCGTTACAATACATAAAAGTCAGCTTAGCTTATAATAAAATCCGTACAAATTTAAAATTTTACCACTAATTCTTAATATAAACTTTTGTTTCTAAGAGGGTCTTTTTTTGTTCGTCTTTGCATACGAAATTCTTGCGTTAAATATTTAAATAGGGCGATTTACAGAAAACTTTCCCTCTATTCGTTTCTTTTTTTACTTTTTACAAACCCAATTCCTCCACGGCGTCGCTTTTAGATGTCTAATTATTATTCTTCTTAAACTTGACATGCACTTAGAATTTTACGGTTTTCTCTCCCTTTATTTAATGGTAATTTAAAAAAAAAAGAGGGCTAAATCTTTTCATTCGTATTTTGTATAAATTTTCTCGACAAAACTTTTTGTAACGCCCCTGTAGTTAGATCAGAACAGGTATAATAAGAAGATCATTTCAAAACCTATTTTCTTATCTTAAATTTTTTATTTGTTAAAAGCGGCCTTTTACATGTTAAGTCAATATAATAGCTTTGCTACCTTTATGACATCTTTACCTGCCGATATCAGCAGAATAATGAAACCTGATTTAGGCTTTTGCTATAAAAGATAAGCCACTGCGAGTTTATATTTGATGGTGACGATTTATTAAAAGCGGTAGAAAATTCTTGTGTGTATAGTTTTGTAGATAAAAGAGTCTATTTTTTAGAACTGTTTCAAGTTTTTTGATATCTTAAATGGTTTTCAAGTTATTGTTATTTTTATACGTTACTGTTTTGTGTAAGTTGGATAGATGTTGAATGCGCTAATTAATACAATTTTAATCAACTTCCGGTTAATTGATTTTAGTAAAATTATAAATTTTTGTAGTATAAACATACTAGTTTACATAACTGTTTAAATTTTTTAAATCGGTTAAAAACTATAACAGATATTCGTATTTATAGACTAGGTGTACCTGCGAAGTCGTTCGCGTGGCGTGTTGATTGTTGTTTAAAAATTTCTTTACTCACCCCGTTAAAATGTTATGTTGAAAGAAGACAAATACATCTGTGAAAACCACATTCAAATCGGATCAGTAGTTTTCATGTTATGCGCGCACAAACATAAAGATAGACAGACAGACAGTAAAAGTGGTTTTCCCAACATTTCTCTTCACTGCTCTTCTCCTATTGATTGTAGCGTGATGTAAAGTATCCTATAACCTGCTCAGGAGTATGAAAAATATTTGTACCAAGTTTCGTTAACATCCGTCGAGTAGTTTTTGTTTCTATAACGGTTATACAGACAGACAAACAGACAAAAATTTTACTGATTTCATTTTTGGCATCAGTATCGATCCCTAATCACCCCCTGATAGTTATTTTGGAAATATATTTCATGTACAGAATTGGCCTCTCTACAGATTTATTATAAGTATAGATGTCGCTGTTTTTACAGTTGCAGAAAAATATTAATTTAATTTTTTATTAACTTATGATAATCCGATTTGAACAACTATATAGTTATTAAAACTATTAAAATTTTAATTATTGCTTTACAAATATTTATTATTTTTTTTAGAAGATAAACCTTTTATAAAATACACATTTGGTCAGTGAGAATTTTATTAATCGAAATCACTTTGATGTATAATTCATATATTTGTCAGAGCGATAGTAAATTATTATTCCCCAAACAGGAAATGTCATTATTTCGCGTAAATGAAGATATAAATTGAAACCATAATATTTTGGTGTTGTCAAGCGAAATTTTGTTTTATTATAATGCATTTATAATCAGCGAATTCGTGTCCAATTTAACATTCATTTATGTGTGTCTGTTTTCTGTTAGATTAACCAAAATTGTGGGATTTTTATAGTTTTAATCAACTTGTATTTTGTTGTTTGTTTCTTTAAACCATATTTTTTTATTGGAACGAAGTTCCCTTTCGCGCGTTACGAACAGTTACGACTGACGCTAGGAGCTAGCCAAAAAAAATTCATACCAAAAGTTGTCACGACACTATGACACGACACACGCATGTTTCTCTCTCTCACAGACCAAAAAATAAATAACTCTCTCTCCCTCTCTCTCTACTATTTAGGTACCTACGTCAAATTACCTTAACTATCAGTTACTGTCAAATATTTAAATTTTAAAATTTTGTATTGAATTGTTAATTCCTGTTTTAAATTATAAAAAGTAATTCTAAAAAGATGTGTTATCTAAAGCTCTGGTATTGTATAAATGGACACTTTTGTTAAAAGAAACGAACTGTTAGGTGGGCGTTTTTTTTAGAGGTATAGAACTTTAAGTTGGCTTTACTTTTTAAGATGGCGACCGATTTGACACCTGTCAAGTGATTTATTTTCAGTTTGGTTTGGCAATTCATCACTGAACAACGCTTGCAAATTGTGCAATTTTATTTAGAAAATAATGGTTCTGTGCGCAATACGTATCGCGCACTACGTCCCTTTTATCGTCGACAAAATCGTCCATCAGAGCAGTTAATTCGATAAACCATGGGACGTTTTCGCACCACGTTTACTCTAATTAATAACTCGCAATTTCAGAGAAGTCGTACGGTGCATACTGAAGAAGCTATTGCTACTGTAAAGCGTAGTATTGGGGACAACCCAAATGTGTCCATCCGCCATCGAGCACAGGAATTGGATCTGTGTCAATCCATCCATTTTGTGGAAGGATTTTGGTTTGCGTGCCTACAAAATCCAACTCGTGCACGAATTGAAGCCAAACGATCATCAAGCAAGGCTTAGATTCGTTGAATGCGCCCAAAACGAGATTGCCGTTGTACCCGATGTTCATAAGCGAATTTTTTTTTAGCGATGAAGCTCATTTCAGGTTGAATAGATACGTCAACAAACAAAACTGCCGCATTTGAAATGAAGCTAATCCTTAAATGTATGTCGAAACACCGCTACATCCAGAAAAATTGACTGTTTGGTGCACTTTATGCGCTGGTGGAATCATTGGTCCGTACTTCTTCAAAAACGATGATGGCCAAAACGTTACAGTCAATGGTGATCGGTATAGATCGATGATTACTAACTTTTTTATTCATGAATAGAACAACCATGAGGTCTAGGAGCTGTGGTTCCAACAAGACAGCGCAACATGTCACACAGCTCGTGCCACAATCGATTTATTGAAAGACACGTTTGGTGACCGCCTATTTCACGTTTTGGACCTGTGAATTGGCCTTCATGATCTTGTGATTTAACACCCCTAGACTATTTTCTGTGGGGCTATGTAAAGTCATTGGTCTATGCGGATAAGCCACAAATGCTTGACCATTTCAAAGACAACATTCGCCGTGTTATTGCCGATATACGGCCATAAATGTTGGAAAAAGACATCCAAAATTGGACGTTCAGATTGGACTACATAATGCCACAAGATAAAAAAATTTATGTCAATCGAATAATCCATGGTTGTTTTCAATTTAAAGTTCTATACCTCTAAAAAAACACCCATTATAAGAATATTTACAAATCTTTCCATCAGATCTCAAAAATTACAGAATATTACAAAAAACTCAATAGCTTTAAAACCATTACAGATTATCGTAAAATGTAAACATTTTTAAAAACTAGAATGTATCAGCAATTAGTAGTACAAATTTCATTAAAATCGGTAAAGCAAAAGTTTATCAAAACAGTGTAAAATAAACTCAACCATGCAGGATTAACTTTTTTATATAAAAAAAATATATTAGATAGACTTTGACATTAGAATTTCTGTGCAAGATTTATAGTATCTCCGATATAGAACAGCAATTAAGTAACCTAACATTATTGATAAGTTTAAAACGATTTTGTAATTATTCATTCGATAAGTTTTGATCGGCAAAACCATTAATCAAACGAAATAGTTTTCTGATACTTTCGATTAAAATATAAATATGTCACGGAATAAATTCCAACATTTTCTTTTAAATTGGAATACGAGAAAGGCTTGTTATTTTACAGGATTTACTTATTAGGTGTGTTCTCAGGTTTGTTTTATGAGAAAATAAATGTTTATCCATACCTATTAAGTATAAAACTGTGAGTAATTTAAAGGTATCTTAATTGGTGGGATATTTTTAATAGTTAATTGAAATGAATTAAAATATTTCTAAAACTGGTAAAATTATCATTAAAATTCAGAATTAGATTCTACATAAATTTTTTTAGTAGTTAATTAAAATTTCGTTAAAATCGGAAGTTTCCAAATAAATTTTTAAAAATTGATTACATTGATACAACAAGGATACAAGGAGTAAATGGTTTACAGAAGTGTTTATTTAGGTCTTAGTGTCATTTTCAGGATGGATGGAGGAGTTTGGGATGGAGTCAGTATCCTGGTATTGTTTTCCTGCTTCTTGGATCCTGGAAGATTGTGCCCAAAAAGAATCAAAATACTTTCTGGTGTTGTGTGAGTGCAATAGAGAGATTGACGCTGTGGCGTGTATCCTTCGGCGTAAGGCGTTCCATTTGATCAAGGACGAAGGGAACTACAAAAACCTTTTTTTTTCTGTAGTCGTCCTGTATCTAACAGTAGGAAAGGGGGTCTCGTTAAAAACGTCGTCGAGTTCTCTAGGAAGGTCCCTGTCTACGGTTCAGAGAAGGAAGGAGGGAAGGGAAATCAGGTTTAAGGACTCTGTTATAGGACTTTGTGTCCTTTTCAGGGATGGATGGAATAGTTTGGGATGGAGTCAGTGTTAGTCATCGGTACCATTCGGTGCTCACATCATGGTTATCTTGGTGTTGTTTTCCTGTTTCCTGCATCCTGGAAGAAAGTGCCCAAACAGAATCAAAATCCTTTTTGTTGTTGTGTAAGTGCAATGTGTGTTTGGGAAAATAACGCTGTGGTGTGTCTCCTCCGGCGTGAGTCGTCATATTTAGCAAGGACGAAGGGTACCACAGAAACCTTCGTCAAAGGCTTTTTTTCTGTAGTCGTCCTGTATCTACCTGTAGGAGAGTTGAGTCTCGTTAAAAAGTTCTCTAGGAGGTCCCTGTCTACGATTCGGGGGAGTCTTAAGTCTGAAATAAAGGAGGAAGAGGAAGTATTTTTGTACTTTGGTAGACAAGGCGGCTTGGGTAAAGGTGGTGTGTGTAGCTTTGCGGATAATGGCTCATTCTGTGGCAAGAAGCGAATGGAGGAGTCTCTGAGGAAGATCAGTGAATGGAACGGGCTTATAATCGACAAGAGGTCGAATAATAGTTTTATAAGTATGAAGTAGGGTTTTGGAATGGCATCTTTCACCAAGAGCACCTAGGAGAGACGTTCGCTTTCTTTTTATTGATGGTGTCCCACCTGAGCCTTCGAGTATATCGCACGTCCTAGTAGGTCACCTGTCCTTTAGAAACGAGTTGTTCCCCCACTGGGGATATGGTCGAAAGTTTGATTTTCTCGTCAGCTGAAGTTTGGATGTCTGCAGATTATAGTTTGAGTTTTAACAGGGTTGAGCGTTGAGGGTTGAAAGGGGGGTAAAGTGTTCTGAAATTGCATTTCCAACTTTGATGTTTTGTGGGAGAGGTAGGAGTGTATTAATTTTATGACTTGAATGGGTAATTGGATATCATTTAGCTTTCTGGTAAGGTCAGCGTTCCAAACTTTGTCGAAAGCCTTTTGAACATCCGTTATTATGGCAGAGACGCTTTACTCTGATTTAGGACAAAAGTGGTAAAAGTTTAAAGTTTCAGAATCGAATTTTGGGTAGGTTGGTTTGGTAAGTAGGAGATTATAGAGTTGGTGCCTAGAATGTACCTGATTCTATCTAGGAGTAGGAGTTTAAAAAGTTTGCTAATGATGTTTAGTAGTGAGATAAGTCTATAGTTGGTGTGTTTATGTAATTTTTCCAGGCTTGCACAAAAATTAAAATATTTTAAAAACTAATAGAGCCATTTGTAAAATTTAGAAAAACTTATATTCTACATAAAATGTACTAACAGTGTGTATTAGTTCATTTAATTTCGAATAAAGGAAAGTTATCAAAAGAAGTCACAAAAATTTACTTCCAATACACAAAATTTTGTGATATTTAGATTTTTAAATAAATTGGAATGAATTGATTTAAATTTACCATAAACAACCCTACATAATAACAAGTAATTCCCAACAGCATCTGTTGATTTTCCAAATTAAAGATAAACATAACGTACAACCTTAATACCCTCAGGGTATGTTTTTAATATTAAGAACTCAACATCTGGCAAAATTTTAATAAACGAAAATTTTTTAACTCACGTCCCACAAAAAATTTCATTTATTTTTTCCTGATGACTGTTTGTGCTACACTAAACAAGACCGGTTTAAAAAGAAGATTGACATTTGATAATGCATCCTTAAAATAGGATTAGAGCACCTTGTCTAGCCCTGCTCTCTTATTGAGACTTAATAGCCTTAACAGTGGTCTCTCTACGTAATTTAGAGAAGCCGCTTTCCTCCTCCTTTTGTCTTCACCTGCCAAGTTTAGCTGACCCATATGTTTTCTGATCCAACTATGTCCTAAAAAGAGACTCATAATCATTCTGACATCGGGTTGCCTTTGTGATAAGAGCTCTGCAGTAAATTTCACCGAGTATCCTTTTATGAAGACTTTGGCTTGTCGCTTGCGCGGTAATTTTTTTCCACCATCTCAAAAAATGAAAGTGTCAGCAACTCCGCCGCATGGTTTCTGGCCAATCATTGGGATATTAACCCCTACTTGATCCAATTCTTCAGCTTTCTCATTGCCCCGAAACCCTGAGTGTCCAGGTACCGGTGTTTTGAATGGACGAAATATGCTGACAGCCCATCTGATTTTTGTGGTTCTAGTTATGTCGGAAGTTATCCCTTGGCCTTTGACCGTGACCTTCGCTTTCCGACCCCGCTACCATAATCCGTGAACCCGAAAAGTGTGCTAGCGTTAGCATTCTTAGACTTTCCTCCATCGTTTTGGTGTATAGTCCGTCTTTCTTTTAAAGAAGCCCGACCTCTCTTGCTGTACTCTCCTTAGCCAGGACCTTGTGGATTCTTGAGCATGTGGGAGTAGTTTAAACTTTCTCGCAGAACCTGCTTCAGAATCTGTTTTAGCTTTTTGGATTTCTTTAATGTACAGCTTTAACTTTTCTCTGTATTCTTCTCAGTTATAAACGATTTTGTTCTTCTTACCTGAGCCCTAAGCTTCTGTAGGTGTTCGTTCCACCAGATACTGTTTTTGGTGTATTTCTTTGTCTGTTCTACTCCCGGTCCAGACTGGATATATCTCTTATTGATACCTCTTTGTCCTCGAGATTTTCATTGAGGGAATCTACATAGTAAAAAATTGTCCTTTAATTTAGTTAAATGTGATTTTATTTATTAATAAAAATATCTTTTATACTGACATAATATGTCAAATTTGTTAATAGGTACCTAAATGGATTTAGATATATTTCCGGATAAAATTCCTAGTGTGTGTCATTTTCGTATAAGTTTTATAGGGTCCAAAGTACGCCAATGCAGTTGTAAAATTTTTGGGGGAAAATTTCAGCAACGTTGGCAGAGAGAGAGTCTCGGGGTGTCGTTTTATCGATTTTCGCAAATGCCCCAGGGAACTATACGGGGCCGCTGTGTGCCCGTTGCGCCCTCTCTACGGTTTCGGTTCGTCTTTGAAGTAGGAAATACCTATGGAGGAGGCACTTTACAAGTCGGAAACTCCGCGTGCTATTATGTCTATGTGTCTATCTTTGTTTCGTATGGGTTTGTCGATAAATTTTTAGTAGATTCTTTCAGTTTATTTATACCTTATGGTGTCTTGGCTTTAATTTTTAATGATAGAAAAACCAGGAACCAGGAAAACTTTACTTTCTATACAAATCTGCAAAGTTTTAACTTTGATTGTTAATGGAATATCTAAGATCTCGGTATTATTGAAAATGACTGAAATCCTGAAATTATATATGCAAAATAGAAGTAGATTTGAAATTCCAATATCTTTTACGAGTTTTACATTAAAATCTTATGAATATTCATCTAAAAGTGGTTCTTCGATGTAAAGTTTTATTATAACAGTTTACACTGATAAAAAAATACTTCTCTTTGATTCATTTTAATACAATTTTGCAACATATAGAAAAAAAAATATTAGATTTCCAAATTTTTTATATACTTTTTTAAATATTAAGACTTTTATAAACGCTAAAGCTTATAAAGCAGTATCAGATTTGATTACAGATTGATTTAATTTATAAAATATATTTCCTTTTTGTACTATCTCGTTCTAAAACTTTTTAATTCACAACTGTGGTGGAATATTTAGGGTAAACTGAAATGCGTCGATTTGGTCTAAATATTCCACCACAGTTTCGATATAATTTTTTAGTAAGAGGGATTTTCATCCAATTTTAACCATATTGTGTTGTTTTGGATAATTTTTAATCCAATTTAATGGTTAAGAAACTAGAAAATGTATAGAGTACAAAAATCTTGTCGATGTATATAATTAAATCAAAATATTCAGTAATCGGCCACCTAAAATTGCAAATTATACACTGTGTATGTTATCGGAAGAACCCATCTAAATTTTCGATAATTTTTTAAGGGGAACTCGAGTTATTTGCATGAAAAAAACTTTTAAAATGTTAATTTAATTGCAGAAATAAGAGCAGGTTAAAAGTTTGCTGGTGTGAGTCAGTTTCTAAATATTTTTTAGTTATTTAAAAATATTTTTTTTTATTTTATAATGTGGCAAAATTGTTAATGAAAGTGTGATTTTATTTGCAGGAAATATGATAAATTCCTGAAATAATTTCATGATCATAATCTTGAAGCGTTTACCTGTTAATTTACCATATAAATTATTTTTTTATGTAAAAAGATTAATATCTTTTATTTTATACTGTTCTACCTTTCACTTAAGTAATTTCTGACATTTGAATACACCTACAGAGTTCTAGAAAATAATTCTGCAATGATTAAAAAGATTTAACAGCTTAAAAGACTTGTTAAAAGATATAAAAGTTTAAATTAGCTGATTAACGAATGTTTTTTAGAACTTAGACTTGGACTTAGGCTTACTTCGGTCGCCTAAAAAGACACTTTCAAGTTTCAAGGATTTATCTAATGTTTCAAATGTCTTATAAACGATTTTCAAGAGATTTCTTTATTTATTAACAGTCTGAATTAGTTAGACTTAGATTTAGGCTTATTAGGTAGTCAAAAAAGTCACTTTTAAGATTCAAGGATTTATCCAATGTTTTAAATGTCTTATCAACGATTTTTAGTGACAAAATCATTTATTAAAAGTTTAGATTAGTTGTTTAAAAAATGTTTTCTGCACTTACATTTAGACTTAGGCTTACTTAGGTCGCGTAAAAAGTCACTTTAGAGTTTTAAGGATTTATCTAATGTTTCAAATGTCTTATCAACGATTTTCAGAGACTTCTTCATTAATTAAATTCTGAATAAGTTGTTTAAAGAATGTTTTGTAGACTTAGACTTAGGCTTAATTAGTTCGCCCAAAAAGTCACTTTCAAGGTTTAAGGTTTTATCTAATATTTTTAATATCTTATCAACGATTTTCAGGGACTTCTTCATTATTTAAAAGTCTAAATTAGTTGTTAAATTTTTTTTTATGAACTTAGGTTTAGACTTTGGTTTATTTAGGTCTTCCAGAGAATCGTATTCAAGTTTCAAGGATTTATTTACCTTATCTTTTAAATGTCCTATCAACAATTTTGAGTGACTTCTTCATTTATTAAAAACCTGATTTGAATCTTTAAAAAATATTTTAGGAACTTAGGCTTAGATTCAGTCTTACTAAAGTCGCTCAGTTATTTTCAAAGATTTAAGCAATGTTACAGATGTCTTATGAACGATTTTGAAGAACTTCTATAAAGTTTAGAGAGTTCCAAAATCTATTTTAAGGTTTTTAAAGATTTACTTCAGGTTTTAAGAGCCAGTTTTAAGTGTTTAAGTTCCTTTATATAAGCTTTTAAGGGATTTCTACAATCCTTATATGATTTAAAACAAAAACTGAACTTTTAGATAGATTTTTTAACATTATAATTTTTTTACAGTTGTGGTGTTAGATACTACGGGAGAGGCGAGTTTGGATTGGACGAGGTATCCCTATGGACCTCAAGCTAACACACCAGGAGTGAGTATATTTTCTTTTTTTAATTAATATTTAATATTTTTATATATTCTTAAAGGTTTAAGTTACTCTAAATGAAAATTTCATCGAAATGTCTTAAAAAATAGTACTTTCAGACAACACCTCGTATTTATACAACTTGCCACGTATTTTTAATGAAAATAAAACAAAATCAAATTTTGAAAAATTAATAAAAAGGTTAATCAACTTATTCCAATTTAAATCCAACTCCAGCTGAGATCGGTAGTGGTTTCTCTACTGGCAAATTGTGCCCAGCTCAGCCGTAGAGGGTAAGTACCAAAATAAAGTGAGTGCGCCACCGATTTGTACGGTTAAAATCGGAAACCCCTGATATTCCAGGCACTACTTCACCCACTGGAGATAATTAAATAAATTTTGAATATTAAACAGTTCTAATTGAATTACACAATAAAAGAAAACGAAGATAAAGTGAGCTAAATAAAACAAAATCTCAACTAGACCCTTCTTTAATAAAAAAATATTAAGAATTACAAAACTGTCAAGCTTCGTGCTTGACAACGCTATTGATATTTATATAAAAAAAAAGAATATATGAATAATATTGAAAGGAAAATTAACCAATCTGTGTGATCACACTCAATACAAAAAAAAGACAAGAAAAATAGATCTTAACTAAAACTATAGATGCGCCTTAAATCTAATTAGCTTATCTGATAATCTAGATACAATTCCTCGTCGTCCTAGGCTTCTCCAATACTTAGGCCAGTACCAAATTCAAGCCTGTTCCCAGAACCAATAGGCTTGCACCAATCTCAAATAACTTAAGCTCGACTAAGTATCAGGTCAGCAATCAAATATCAACCAATAACTAGGACTTAAACCCTTAACTAGGATTTACACCCGTATCTCTGATTTACACCTGTATCTAGGATTTCAGCCTATAACTAGGACCCTAAAATCGTAATTTGGAATTAATAATAGCTCAAACAAATTTAAATGACTCCTCGAATTGATTGACTTTACTGACTTTAATACAATTTGAACACAGTAGCTTATTTTTGCACAACAATGAAAGAATAAAAATGAATTTAAATGAATAATACAATATTAAGAAGCTGACTTCTCTGAATTTACAATTAATGATCAAAAATAATGATTTAAATGTACTTAACAACTTAAATTTGACTTGCTAGTCACGACAAAATTATAACAATAAATTAAATCAAGATTTAACATAAAATTAATTTATAATAATAAAAAAAAACTAAAAGGAGTCTAGTTTCACATAAATAAACCTACATACAAGACACAAAGAAGTACAAGTAAAATAAAGATATTACAACTAAAATTGCGACCATATGGCGTTATTAATCTTATAAAAATAAAATATCGTAACTCACCTATTAAGATAGGGTTTCTTTCATTAAACTCGTGACACCCGTAGCTGGTAAACGGGTAAAACAATTTCCTCGTTGCTAACTGCAATAATGGGGAATTCTGACCACGATTTGCTGTCTGAACGGTTTTAAATTACCAATTTTCCCTACTGTCTGCTCTATGGGCTACCTACACTTCATGGGGAACGAAAGAACCATAAGAATCGAACAACCACATGAATAAATAACGTTTTACTCACCACAGAAGATTTCCTAAATATCCCTTCACGAGGAATTTTTCCAACGAATCCACCAAAATAACGGAAAATCTTACTCCAATACTATTCGATAGGAAAAACTGAGGTTTAATTTCGTAAATCCAAAATTAATTGTCTCCGATGAACAGAGATTACAACTTAAACCCAGAAAATCTTCAGAAGCATCTGCTCGAGACTAAGGTTGACAGTCAAAAGGAAGTTTCTACGGTTCACAATTCATGAGATTGACACACCTCAAAATAAATGGCCTCTACTACTATAAGGACACTACCCGTAGGATCTTCAGCTACCAATTTACTAACAAACAGTGGTCGTTTGATACGACTAATCTTATTATTTATCAAGATATCATCAAAAATGTCAACATTACTTAATTTCCTCGTTTGTTTTAAATCTTATTACGCAAGTAACTATTCCACGAAACAGCTGGCTGTAGAACCGCAATATCAATAGTTATCGACAAAAAGAAAGAGATAGTACGTCAGTCAGATGAAAGTGAAAGATGACAGTAATTTAAAAAAAAAATAAACAGCTACATGAAATTTACTTCCAAAACAATATTAGCAACATTAGGAATAATTTATGGCCAGAATATATTTATAAGTTGACGATTATCTATTACCGAACCAGATCAACCGGTTCCCGACCCAAGTAAACCTTTAATAATGGGAAATTTCAAGGTAGGAAGACACTTATGTTTACAAATTAAAATATTTATCACTTACGAGAATTTAGCCCGTGACAAACTGATAAAAAGTATGTTTACTTTTATATATACACACTATGTTTCATTAAAATATAACAAAGGTTTATATTGAAAATTTAAGGGAGAGACTAGATATGTATATGTTTCTCCACGAATGATCCTATAAATACATTTTTAGTGTCTCTCCCTTAATTTTTCAGCATTTTTCTTTGTTGTATTTTAATTAAATTTTGTCGGTGAGTAAAAAAATATTATATTTTTATAATGGTCGGAACGATTTTTTCATATCTCGTTAATTTTATAAAATATACGAGGTGTACGTAAAAAAATTCTTAAAATGTATACGTACAAAAACACAATTAGTCTCTCCTTTCATTTGTAACCGCTAAACTTTATTGGATTTTAATAATATTTAACACGTTTAGACAAAAGATTAATTTTTTTCTAAAAAGTGTTTTAAATTTTTACCAGCTTTTAAAATTTAGACGATATACGAGGAGTTCTGGCTAAGTTACATAAAATTCATAATATAATATCACGTTTCTTATTATTCTAAAAAACCTTATCAAAAGCGCTTAAAAAGCTATTATAAGCGCATTTTTGTTACTTGATATATTTCTTAAACATTCCAAAATATCACTTTTCCACAAGATAATAATACCTACAACTTTTCAGAACTAACTGACAGTTATGCAGAGTCAGGATTTTTTTCTGTAATTTATTTATTGTCTTAATATATAAATACGTTATTGATGCAAGCAACTTTGTTGTAACGAAGTATGACAGCTATTCAATTGCTCATTAAAAGTTTAAGTGTTATCTTTAGATCGTAAAATCACAAGTACAACGACCTACAAATGCAAATTGTGCCCGTTTATCACATCAGAAATTTTTTATTTAAATATATAATTATTTTTTTTAATAACTGTACAATTTTTTTAGTTAAATTTAGTCTAAATTTGCTTTAAATAACATTTAAATAATTTAAAAGGAAGTATTTTTGGATATATAAACTGTAAAAAGTACAATATTGCAAACAATGGCATTTTTGGAAGACGCTTTTTAAACACCTCGTATATTTTTTAAACTATAGGAGTTCGAAAAATAATAAAAGTATTAGTAAAAAGTATATATACTTCTTTATGTACACACCAATTTTCATTTAAATACAACAAAATTGTATATCCAAAATTTAAGGGAGAGACTATGTATGTTTTTGGTAGTTTATTTTATATAATACAAAATATTTATGATAAGACCACCCTGTATAAGTCTTACACTGTTGGAGCTATAAAAAAAATTTAAGTTACACTATAAACTACCACTATTTATATATTTATATACCAAATTGCATTAAAATACATAAAAAATCATATACAAAAATTAAGGGAGAGGCTGACCATGTTAATCGCTGAAAAAGTTGTATAAAACTTCACTAAGACGTCTGGTATAAGTTCAAAACCGTACTATTATGAAAAAAATTACAAAATCCATTCAAAAGCAGAGATATTTAACTTTCTATGAACAAAAATTCATTAAAATCCCTTGAAGGGTAATATCGAAAAGTTAAGGGAGAGACCGAGTAGGTATTTTTTTAAGAAATTTATAAAACTTTGCTGCTACAACAACTCTTACAGTTTAAAACTGATCTTAGAATCCTCTTCAAAGAATCTGAAGGTTTTTCAAATACGTATACAATATATCTTTGTACCTTTTATATCCTTCAAATACACCTGGATGTTTCCAAAATGGAGAGTGTGAACGTTTTTAGTAGAAACTTGTTATATAAAAAAAGCAACTGTAGTAGACCACCCTGTATAACTTTTACACTATTAAACGTGTAAAAAAAAATTTACTGAAAAGTATAGCTATTTTTGTATACATTGGCCAAGTTTGATTAAAATATATTAAAAAATAATATAGAAAAAATAAGGGAGAGACTGATGGCGTTATTCATCGAAAAAACTGCATAAAAGTTTTCTATAACACCTCATATAACTTTGGAACCGTAAAATTTATAAAAAAGTGATCAAATCCAATAAGAAGCAGAAATATTTATCTCTTTATGTACAAAAATTCATTAAAATCCCTTAAAGGGTAATATCAAAAAATTAACGGAGAGACTGACCACGTTATTCAACGAATAAATTGTGTAAAAGTTTACTATAACACCTCATATAACTTTAGAACCGTCAAATTTATAAAAAAGTGGTTAAATCCAATAAGAAGCAGAAATATTTAGCTCTTTATTCAAATTCATTAAAATCCCTTAAGGGTAATATCAAAAAATTAAGGGAGGGACTGACCACGTTATTCATCGAAAAAATTGCATAAAAGTTTACTATAACACCTCATATAACTTTAGAACCGTAAAATTTATAAAAAAGTGATTAAATCCAATAAGAAGCAGACATATTTAGCTCTTTATGTAAAAAAATTCATTAAAATCCCTTAAAGGGTAATATCAAAAAATTAAGGGAGAGACTGACCACGTTATTCACGGATAAATTGTGTAAAAGTTTACTATAACACCTCATATAACTTTAGAACCGTAAAATTTATAAAAAAGTGATCAAATCCAATAAGAAGCAGAAATATTTAGCTCTTTATGTACAAAATTCATTAAAATCCCTTAAAGGGTAATATCAAAAAATTAAGGGAGAGACTGACCACGTTATTCACGAATAAATTGTGTAAAAGTTTACTATAACACCTCATATAACTTTAGAACCGTAAAATTTATAAAAAAGTGATTAAATCCAATAACAAGCAGAAATATTTAGCTGTTTATGTACAAAAATTCATTAAAATCCCTTAAAGGGTAATATCAAAAAATTAAGGGAGAGACTGACCACGTTATTCAACGAATAAATTGTGTAAAAGTTTACTATAACACCTCATATAACTTTAAAACCGTAAAATTTATAAAAAAGTGATCAAATCCAATAAGAAGCAGAAATATTTAGCTCTTTATGTACAAAAATTCATTAAAATCTTTTAAAGGGTAATATCAAAAAATTAAGGGAGAGACTGACCACGTTATTCAACGAATAAATTGTGTAAACGTTTACGATAACACCTGATATAACTTTGGAACCGTAAAATTTATAAAAAAGTGATTAAATCCAATAAGAAGCAGAAATATTTAGCTTTTTATGTACAAAAATTCATTAAAATCCCTTAAAGGGTAATATCAAAAAATTAAGGGAGAGACTGACCACGTTATTCAATGAATAAATTGTGTAAAAGTTTACTATAACACCTCATATAACTTTAGAACCGTAAAATTTATAAAAAAGTGATTAAATCCAATAAGAAGCAGAAATATTTAGCTCTTTATGTACAAAAATTCATTAAAATCCCTTAAAGGGTAATATCAAAAAATTAAGGGAGAGACTGACCACGTTATTCAATGAATAAATTGTGTAAAAGTTTACTATATCACCTCATATAACTTTAGAACCGTAAAATTTATAAAAAAGTTATTAAATCCAATAAGAAGCAGAAATATTTAGCTCTTTATGTACAAAAATTCATTAAAATCCCTTAAAGGGTAATATCAAAAAATTAAGGGAGATACTGACCACGTTATTCAACGAATAAATTGTGTAAAAGTTTACGATAACACCTGATATAACTTTGGAACCGAACTATTTATAAAAAAATTATAAAAACCATTAAGAAGCATAGATACTTAACTTTTTATGAAGAAAAATTCATTAAAATCCCTTAAAGGTTTATATCGAAAAATTAAGGGAGAAACTGACCACGTTATTCAACATTTTTACTGTTGACTACAAAAGAATGTTTCTTTTGCTGGGAATTTCATAGACACACCTCTGTGCTGTACGCTCTGACGCATGATAAACTACACACGAAATAAATAGAGAAAGAAAAATCCCCAAAAGGCTAATATAAATTCATGACACCGGCAGTTGTAGATTGGATAAGAAGAAAAAATTGATGTTGCACTGGCTTTTCCTCTCCCCAATACAAGAATCAAGAATCACGTACCATTCTGGGGGCCACAGGAAAAATATCTTCGGCAATCAGACATGATTAGTCACTATGGTTACTAAATCGACTTTATTTCCTTTTACTTTACGAGGTGTTTCTACAAATTTATATGTCAAGAATATCAAAAGATTTAAAGGGATTTAAACAGTTTTATAAAGTATGAACACTTTTTTATTAAAATAAAAAAAGTGTGAGGTGTCAAGGGACACCCGGATGGAACGAAGTTCCTTTCGATTAATTAGTGAAGGAATTAGTAATTTGTAAACACAACAGAGTGTTTATACATACATAACCATTTATTATTGTCTGTATAAAATCTCTACTTACCTAAATCTATCAGCAATATCCGGAACTTGTGCAGAAACACTGTCAGGATACATTATTGTTATTATTTTTTATTATTTTAATATTTATTATCTACAAAAAAGTGTATAAACTTAACAAAGTCGCGACACTACACTGTTCAAAGCAAAAAGATTATCACCATTTTCACCTGAATATCTTCAACAGGTCGTTTCTTTTAACAAAAGTGTCCATTTATATAATACCAGATAACACATCTATCTAGAATTACTTTTTATAATTTAAAACAGGAATTACCAATTCAATACAAAATTTTAAAATTAAAATATTTGACAGTAACTGACAGTTAAGGTAATTTGACGTAGGTACCTAACTAGTCAAGTTACGAACTATTTTTAAAATGTTTATGAATTTATTAATTTATAAAAACAGGATGAAATAAAATATAATACTATTATAGGTAATTATTTTTTTTTCTACAGTATTTTCTTTTTAATGTACATTTTCTTTTAATTTAAAATAGTTTTTTTTTAATTCTAATATATCTATCTATGAGAGAGAGGGAGAGAGAGTTATTTATTTTTTGTTCTGTGAGAGAGAGAAACATGCGTGTGTCGTGACAACTTTTGGTATGAATTTTTTTTGGCTAGCTCCTAGCCTCAGTCGTAACTGGTCGTAACGCCCGAAAGGGAACTTCGTTCCAATAAGTAGGTATATCAAAAATGAATGTATAACAGTTGGGCTAAAACGTTCGAAGGCTATTTTTTTGATGTATCGGGGCTAAATTTCTTTCCAGCGAGCATTCTGTTAAGGTCTTAGAACAGGAAAAAGTAACTACAAGTCAGATCTGGAGAATATGGTGGATGGGTTAGCCCAATTTATACAATTTTGCTTAATTTTTTATTGATTTGTGACACGCTGCATTATCTTCCTTTTTCTTCAAATGAGGTCATTTTTACGCGATTTCGTCATTCAAAGCTCTAACAACACTAAGTTTTAGTCGTTAGTAGCGCTATCTATGTGTTAGTCTATGAATTTTATCCTTCTTGGTACGTTTAATGATCGGTGTTATACAAATTCCAATATCTCGAAAAGTTTTAAATATATTTTTAAAATTTAAAAAGTTTTTGAAACTAGAAAGATTCCTTAATGAATATGCAAAATTTTATCAAAATCGTTTCAGTAAAAGTTGATAAAAAACTTATTTATTTTTATCAATATTACTAAATATTTTGTAAAACTAATTTTTTTCCTTGTTTTATTTTTCGGTGATTCTGGCAAGTATGATTAATGGTTATAGCCAAAAGGGCACTCGGACTTTATGAAACTAATATAAAACTCAATTTTCCATTATCCCTGTGGTGTAATAAAAGCTTGCTCTCCAACGCAATGAGTAATCAAAAAATCACCCTCAACTATATGTTCGTTTTTGTTCCTATTCTTAGAGATAATGTAATACAAATGGTTTCTTTTTTGTTATAAGAAAAAAAAATCTTTTAAAACTTCCAGAAGTAGACACGTTTAAAAAAAAAAAAAGAAAAAAAAAAAAAAAAAATTATCTTTAGAAACAACGAAAGTAATCCAAAGAATAATAATAATAATACTAAGTTAATAAGTCGATCTTAAACAGAATTGTATATTTGGACAATTCCAAAAGTGTTACTGATTCCTAAAGTTGATCTTCAACAGCTTTTTGGTCTCTAATATAAACTTTTTAGAAGAAATTTAATATTGGAAAGCCTTTAACAACTTTTTGTAGGTCAAAATTATCGAAAAAATATCTCAGGAGTTATCTTTTTCAACTTTAAACATTCATAAATTTTTCGATAAAATTAACTTCTTTATATACTTCCAAATTTAAAGTAAAATAAATATTTTAGGTACTGAAAGATATGGTCGTTGCTTCCGGTATAAATCATAAAGTTCTTGTTTAATTTAAAACCCCCAAAACTTAATGAAGTTAATGATATATAGCTCCTAATTAAAATTAAAGCTATTCTCGAGATGGTAGGTATACAGTATAAGATGACAAATGGTGAGGACGAATCTGAATTACTAATGTTTAATTAGCAACCCTGAAAAGGGGGATATTTCCGATGATAAAATTCTTGCTTCTTTAATTTTTTTAATCTAATTTACAATTTCAAAGATATACGAAGTCTTTTAGAGTGGTTTAAACTCATAGAAATAAAAAAAGAGTTTGATAACTTATAGGTAAAAGGCCACTTAACGACAGAAGATGAGTTGACAGATGACAAATACTGTTTTAGCGCTTACTTAACGTTTTAGTAACACAATCAGTATCTCCTTCTAGAAGGAGAAGTTGACAACTCAAAAGTAATATACAGCTTCAGGGGCGACCCATAGCTGCCCTCAAAATTTGATAATAAAAGAAGAAAAGTTTACCGATGACAAGACAGATAAAGAAGAAGAAGAGTTGACAGGATAGATGATAAAAGAAGAAGAGTTGACAGAACAGAAGATAAAAGAAGAAGAATTGACATATGACACATGAATCTTTCTCAATTTAATAACAGTTATAAAGGATTTTGTTATAAATCTACTTATCAAGGAACATTGTTGACGATAAAACCCTAACTTAAAGGATTTTTTTTAGTTTTTTTACACCTGGTAATGCTAATTATGAATATGCATCATCCAGATCAAAGAAATATATTTACGTAAGATGTTAAAAATACATGATTTATGAGCACTTACAAATCCGACATTATTTGTCATCAGAAACCAAACTCATAAATAACTTTACAACGAAATTCTTGTCGAAAGATTAAAGTAATTGTTAGCACATCATTAACGTGATTGCGTTCACTTAAGTACCCATTTTCAAACTAATTGTTTGGTAATGATAAACTGTTCGATAATTATTTTACTTATTTATTTAACTGGTTAAAAAGTTTATACAAAGAAAACATGCATTGGAAGGTCATTTACAAAATTATATAAAAGTTTATAAATCATACATTTTAGACTATACCTCGAGGCCCATTTGTCTGGTAGTGACGTCATAGTGACGTAAATGCAAGTGGAACGAATGAGAGGTTCGAATGAATGCTAGTTGACATGTTTAACTTAGAAAGACTTACTGCTGAAGCTTTGGAGGTTATCAAGACACCAAAACTTTGCTCTTGGTCTATTTCAAAGGCTTCAAAAAGGCTTTCCTCAACAAATTTTTGTACTGAATTATTAAGTTTTAATAGCAGCGTTTCATTTGAAAGCCTTAAACAGTTTTTGTAACTTTGAAAACTTCTTCACAGGCGTTGCAGCTTACCAAATCACCAACATTTTTGCTTGTAGATTCTTTCAAAATCTTTGCAAAGGCTTAAAATCTGTCTCTGAGATCATTGTATTCTAGAATATCAACAAAATTTTACATTTGAAAGCTGTGAACTAGTTCAAAATATACGATATTATCATTTTTAAACAAAGCTGTTTTTAAGGCTTTTTAATGCTTGTTGAATACTCAATAAAAAAGGATTTAAAGAGTGTAAAATTGTTGTTTTTGTTGTCCAGTACATCCTGTATAGCAAACTCCAGAGAGTTATATAAACTTCGAAGCGCCATATATAGAGGGTTGGCTGATAATATGATTAGGTACCTTGACGTTGATTTATATGGTAAATAATGGCAAATAGCGTTTGCTAGATGTGTAGGGAAATTCGGTAATTCGCGAAAATTGCTCTCTCCCACCGAAACACGCCCCTCTTACCGGGAGAAATGGAAAAATGGAAAACGAGAATGGAAAATATTTCTATTTCTATCCTATATTTAAATTTAATTATTCTGCTGTGAATATAGATATTTTACGGTTATATTATTTCCGATTTACACTTTTTATTACCTATTTTTCTGGCGTCTTTAGATCGTGTTTGTCTGCTGATATATTCATTTTTCGATTTTATTTTTATAGATATTTTCTCGCATAGGTAAACATACAATTTGGATATGATAAAACTGGTTTATGTTGTTTTTTTGATAGATTTTTGAAAATATATTCATTGAAAATCTGAATAGAGTGTCACGGGTTAAAATTTACCATAGTAACAGCTAATTTCTTACCTTATAATTCGTAATTATTGTAGGATTTATCGAGGCAAAACCGGTTGATTTAAGTTCGATTATAGTTAATCGCCAACTGTTGTTTATTATTTTCGACCATAAATTATTTTTAGTTGTTGCTAATATTGGTTTTGTAAGTAAATTTATTATTCTTGTGTTATTGTTTTGAAATCATTGCAAGTAGTTCATCTGATTCATTCTCTCCCTCTCGTCGATAACTTGGATATTGTGGTTTTGCAGCCAGCGTTCCGTTATATTTATAACTTTATTATTAAAATCAAAAATAAATGGGGAAATTAGGTAATGTTGGGATTTTTGTTGTCGTCTATATAAATAACAAGATTAGTCATATCAAATGACCTCTGTTTGTTCCTAAGTTGTTGGCTGAATAAGCTATGGTTATTGTCCCTATAGCAGTAGAGGCCATCTATTTCTTTCTGAAGTGTGTCAAATCGAGTGAAGGATCATATGCGGAGTAATTCTGTCTTTTTCACCTAAGAGCTTTCGACGTGAACACGTGTTAACCAGAAGATTTTTGAGGGTTTAATTTGTATCCCTGTTCATCGGGGACAACTTAGGTTGGATTTACGAAATTAAGCTTCATTTGTTTCTATCGAATATTGTGGAAGAGATTTTTCTGAATTTTGGTGAATTCGGTGGAAAATACGGCACTGTGTCCGGATATTTAGTAAAATCTTCTGTTGACAGTAGGGAAGACTGGTATTTTAAAACCACTTAGACAGCAATCGTGGTCGGAATTTGCCCCATTATTGCAGTTAGCGACGAGGAAATTGTTTTTACCCGACTACCAGCTAGGGTATCACGAGTTTAACGAAGTAGAATAACCCTATCTTAATAGGGTCCTAGATACAGGCGTAAATCCTAGATACAGGGTTTAAGTCCTAGTTACAGGTTAAAAATTTGATGCTGACCTGATACTTAGCCGAGCTTGAGTTTTTTTTGAGATTGGTGTAAGCTATTGGTTCTGGGAACAGGCTTGAATTGGACGCCGGCCTAAGTGTTGGAGCAGACAAGAACGACGAGGAACTGTATCTAGCATTTAACAGATAAGCTAAATTAGATTAAGTCGTTAGTTAAGAGTTATTTTTCTTATATTTTTTTTTTTATATTGCGTGTGATCACACATATTTTGGGATAAAATTCTCTATTAATATAATTCATATATTCTTTTTTTTTTGTATTTATATAAATATCAATAGCGTTGTCAAGCACGAGGCTTGACAGTTTTGTAATTCTTTACTTTTATTAAAGAAGGGTCTAGTTGATATTTTGGTTTTATTTAGCTCACTTATCGTTGTTTTCTGTAATTGTGTGGTTCAGTTGGAACTGATAAATATTCAAAATTTATTTAATTATCTCCAGTGGGTAAAGTAGTGCCTGGAACAACAGGGGTTTCCGATTTTGACCGTCTAAATCGGTGGCGCGACTCACTAATATTTGTTTACTTACCTCTACGGCTGAGCTGGGCACTAATTTGCCAGTAGAGAGACCACTACCGAACTCAGCTGGAGTTGTATTTCCTTTAATTAATTTATTTGTTTTCAAAATTCGATTTTGTTTTAAATTCATTAAAATACGTGGCAAGAGTCTTGAAATTTCATTTTTACATGATTCTTGTTGAAATTACCAGCAATAGCACTCTCAACACAATACTTTAAACCAGAATAAACAATTTATTTGATGTATTTAAGAACCCGGTAGCGAATTTACAGTGAACCCTCTAAGGGGGTGTGATTTTAATCTTTTTATAAAGAACTAGCAGCCCGCCCCGGCTTTGCACGGGGATTAAAGATAAATAACAAAAGCCATTAAATTTATTGGGTCAACGCTTCCCTGTAAACAATATTACATGTTGTTTTATTTTCTGGCAGCAAAATAAATTGATTTTCAGGTGCTCCGACCCGCCTTAGGCGGTTGGCCATGAGGAAAACCGATTCCTACTATTTGGAAGGTTTGACCTTGAGACTTATTATTAGTAAAAGCGAAAGATGTTTTGATAGGAAATTGAAGCGGTTTAAGTGAATTTGGTAGATCATCGGTATCCTCAGTGTATGAGCTAGTTGACCACCTAATGGTTCAGTTATATTGGTTGCTACAACTTAATTGTCCTTTAATTCCTTTATAAGTAGCCTCGTCCCATTGCACATGCTAAATTTGTGATATCTGTCGTGATTATGAAATAAGTTATTTTGATATGGATTAATACCAAGATAAAAACTTTTAAAAAATTAAAAATTAGTTATTGTGACGTAACTATAACAGTTAGACATATGCTGTCGCGGCATTTTTTGTAGATATTTATATATTCTTCAAAATCGTAGTACATTATTTTATTCTATAATCAATAGTATTCTCAGCGCACGCGATGTAAGGATTTTAAGGTCATTTTTGGTTACATTAATGGCATTTTAGTAAGGATCCCTATTTTTTTTTAAATGAAACATAGCCTATGTCACTCGGGAACAGTGTAGCTTGCCAACGGTGAAAGCCTATTCATTTCAAACAAACAAACAAAAAAATCAAACCTTTCCTCTTTATAATATTAGTATAGATAACGAAAGTATGTATCTAAAAATATTCGAATTACTATAACGAAATATTGAAATTTTTTTGTAAACATTTATATTAAAAGATAAAGCAACTATATAAACAATTTCGCAAGCTTTATACATACAATAATGTAAAATAATCAAACAAAATTCGTCATTTCACGATAATTCAAGGCGAAGAATTAAAGCAATTAACGATAAAAGATTTATCGCAAAAATCCGAAACACCGACACTTTTTCTTTCATCGTTTATTCATTTAAAAGTTTATTTACCCACTATAATTATTATGATAATATTTATAAACGATATTAAGTTGTTTATTTGACTTACAGATTTAGATCTGTTATTATTTTTTTTGTTTAAATAAGGTCGAGTGGTGTAATAAAAAATACGTTAATCATGTCTTGAAAGGGTAAAAATGAGACTTCCAAAAACAAACTTAGTAGTCAGTCTCTCCCTTTAGTTTTTGATATTATCTATCCAGATATATTGATGAAGATTCGTTAATATACTAAGGAGTATTTGTACTTGTTATTGGCGTTTACAATTTTTTGTTATCTATTATAGTTTTAAAGTTACAGGGGTGTTTTAGCAAAGTTATTACAATTTCTTCAAAAACAAAAGAACATCGTCAGTCTCTCCCTTAGTTTTGGGATATTGTGAATGGTTTTATTTCTATGATTTTTGGAGAGTATGTAGTTAGCTATATGTACTTCTTAATGCTCTTTTCAGTTTTTGAATACGTGTTCCAATTTTGAAGTAATACGAGGTGTAAAAGTGAAGTGAATAATTAATGCACTACTGACAAAAGGTTGATGTTTGACAGTCGTTGACAGTAGTCTAATAACATTTTTTTCTGGGACTGACAAAACATTGACGTTTGACAGTCAATGACAGTGGCGTAATATCAAACTGATGATTTTCATCGCGCAATCAACTAGAAATATGATATAAAACAAGATATGAACCATATCAAATACGAAAGAATCAATTCTATTAAGAAAAAGCAAAGAATAATTGATTAGCACCGGTTCTGAGTTATATCTTGGAGTTTTGTTTCATTCGCTTGGAAAAAAATTCGTCATTGTCGGCGCTTCGTTGAAAGAACACACGCATTGAAATGTACACACGGTGCCGTTGGGGATCGAAGCGAAAATGAAGATTCAAAAGATTTACAGACGACCGGACTAGTGGATTCGTTTTTTGCGACTTCAATTTCCTATCTATTAAACCGCAAAAAGGGAACGAGAATCATTGCAAAAACTTGCTCGTCTGTTGACCATGACGCCAATGGTTCTTTTCTGCTAGATATAGTCTTTTTATAGTCAGGGAAGGTTTCTTTGATATAAATTTATAAACTATATTTTGTAGGGTTACGCTACTTTTCATACTAATTTAATAAAAAAAATATGGTAACCTTGGATAAATTGTGATTCCGAAAGCAAAAATCTTTTATAATACTGTCAACGACTGTCAAAGGTCAACCACGTGTCATTAGTATCATGTCATTCTTGTTAAAAAAAGATACCTCCTGTTGTCAAAACAAGCCTAACGATTTTAGAATATTAAAAATTCATTCCCAAAACAAAAACCTTATTATACTACTGTCAACTACTGTCAAAAGTCGAACACTTGTCACTAGTGTCATTTCTATTAGAAAATAGCATCTACCTCTACCTATTGTTAAAACAACGCACTTTTATTGTGTTAAACATCAAGCACTTGTCATTAGTGTCATTCTTGTTGAAAAATCCATCTACTATCGAAACAACTAGAGTCGTCCCAAGAATCTCAGACATTTTTTTACTGTCATTCCCAAAAAATTCTTATTAGACTGCTGTCAACGACTGTCAAACGTCAACCACTTGTCATTAGTGTCATTTTTGTAAGAAAATAGCATCAGTCTAATGTCAAAATCACCCTAGCTGGTTGAGAATAGGGATTTAATCTTTGCATAACAAAAAAAAGTTATTTAAGGGAGGCGAAATCAACATTACGAATAAAAACAGTAAAATAATAGTAGAAAACTATATTTTGCACGTCACTGATATGAAAACGTCTTAGACTACGTTACGACATATCAAATGATCTTGAACATCTCTCACGACAGACGAAAATCGGCAGTGTAGAAGGAAAAGGACCCAAAACTCAATTATATCGTCCCTCCATTACGGACCTGATTTAAATTCAGAGCTAGCATCCTTTTCTTTCCCCCCTTTTACTGCTTCCCTTACAAAACAGAAAGCCTTACTAGAGAGAAGCGATATATAATTGAAAGTACGATAAATATAAATTTTTCTACGTTCAAGAAATTTACCTAATTTATTCATAAAATTCAAGAAAAACCAGCAACATTTCACACGAAGTTCATATTTCTTTTGATAAACTAAATAGGTGTGAAATTAATAAAGCACGCTATTAAAATAACGTAAAATTAGTCATTAAAGCACGCCACTGTTTAACATGCAAACATTACCCATAATCTGGTACAGTTATTATATTTTGCAGTAAAAAATTAGATTTATAAAAAAATGTATAAAACTTTTTTATAACACCTCGTATAACTTTTAAAGTTTTAGCATTATTAAAAAATTGTTATCAGCATTGTAAACTTCTACATTTTTTCTATTTACCTACTAAATTTTATCAAAATATAACAAAGGGATATATCGAAAATTTAAGGGAGAGACTGGGGATGTTTTTATTTGAATTTGTATGTATAAAAAAACTATCATTGGGCACCTCGTATAACTCCAGAATAGTTAGACGTACTAAAAAGATAGAAGTATCCCTAAAAAGATAAACTATTTTTGTATTAACTTACCAAATTTTATCGAAATAGAGCAAAGGGATATATCGAAAATTTAAGGGAGAGACTGGGGATGTTTTTATTTGAATTTGTATGTATAAAAAAACTATCATTAGGCACCTCGTATAACTCCAGAAAAATTAGACGTACTAAAAAGATAACGGTATCCCTATAAAGATAAACTATTTTTGTATCAATTTACCAAATTTTATCAAAATAGAGCAAAGGGATATATCAAAAATTTAAGGGAGAGACTGGGGACGTTTTTATTTGAATTTGCATGTATAAAAAAACTATCATTGGGCACCTTGTATAACTCCAGTAAAATTAGACATACTAAAAAGATTTAAGTATCTCTAAAAAGATAAACTATTTTTGTATTTATTTACCAAATTTTATCAAAATAGAGCAAAGGGATATATCGAAAATTTAAGGGAGAGACTGAGGATGTTTTTATTTGAGTTTGCATGTATAAAAAAAACTATCATTGGGCACCTCGTATAACTCCAGTAAAGTTAGACGTACTAAAAAAGATTTAAGTATCCCTAAAAAGATAAACTATTTTTGTATCAACTTACCAAATTTTATCAAAATAGAACAAAGGTATATATCGAAAATTTAAGGGAGAGACTGGGGATGTTTTTATTTAAATTTGCATGTATAAAAAAACTTTCATTGTGCACCTCGTATAACTCCAGAACAATTTGACGTACTAAAAAGATAACGGTATCCCTATAAAGATAAACTACTTTGGAATCAAATTACCAAATTTTATCAAAATAGAGCAAAGGGATATATCGAAAATTTAAGGGAGAGACTGGGGATGTTTTTATTTAAATTTGAATGTATAAACAAACTATCATTGGGCACCTCGTATAATTCCAGAAAAATTAGACGTACTAAAAAGATAACGGTATCCCTATAAAGATAAACTATTTTTGTATTTAGTTACCAAATTTTATCAAAATAGAGCAAAGGGATATATCGAAAATGTAAGGGAGAGACTGAGGATGTTTTTATTTGAATTTGCATGTATAAAAAAAACTATCATTGGGCACCTCGTATAACTCCAGTAAAGTTAGACATACTAAAAAGATTTAAGTATCCCTAAAAAGATAAACTATTTTTGTATTTACTTACCAAATTTTATCAAAATAGAGCAAAGGGATATATCGAACATTAAAGGGAGAGGCTGGAGATGTTTTTATTTAAATTTACATGTTTAAAAAATCTATCATTGGGCACCTCGTATAACTTTCGAACTGTTAGACGTACTAAAAAGATTACGGCATTCCTAAAAAGATAAACTATTTTTGTATTTACTTACCAAATTTTATCAAAATAGAGCAAAGGGATATATCGAAAATTTAAGGGAGAGACTGAGGGTGTTTTTATTTAAATTTGCATGTATAAAAAAACTATCATTGGGCACCTCGTATAACTCCAGAACAGTTAGATGTACTGAAAAGATTACGGTATCCCTAAAAAGATAAACTAGTTTTGTATTTACTTACCAAATTTTATCAAAATAGAGCAAAGGGATATATCGAAAATTTAAGGGAGAGACTGGGGATGTTTTTATTTGAATTTGCATGTATAAAAAAACTATCATTGGGCACCTCGTATAACTCCAGAACAGTTAGACGTACTAAAAAGATAACAGTATCCCTATAAAGATAAACTATTTTTGTATTTACTTACCAAATTTTATCAAAATAGAGTAAAGGGATAGATCGAAAATTTAAGGGAGAGACTGGGGATGTTTTTATTTGAATTTGCATGTATAAAAAAACTATCATTGGGCACCTTGTATAACTCCAGAACAGTTGGACGTACCAAAAAGATTACGGTATCCCTAAAAAGATAAACTATTTTTGTATTTACTTACCAAATTTTATCCAAATAAAACAAAGGGATATATTAAAAATTTAAGGGAGAGACTGGGGATGTTTTTATTTGAATTTGCATGTATAAAAAAACTATCATTGGGCACCTCGTATAACTCCAGAACAGTTAGACGTACTAAAAAGATTACGGTATCCCTAAAAAGATAAACTATTTTTGTATTTACTTACCAAATTTTATCAAAATAAAACAAAGGGATATATTGAAAATTTAAGGGAAAGACTGAGGATGTTTTTATTTGAATTTGCATGTATAAAAAAACTATCATTGGGCACCTCGTATAATTCCAGAACAATTAGACGTACTAAAAAGATAACGGTATCCCTATAAAGATAAACTATTTTTGTATTTACATACCAAATTTTATCAAAATAATACAAAGGGATATATCGAAAATTTAAGGGAGAGACTGGGAATGTTTTTATTTGAATTTGCATGTATAAAAAAAACTATCATTGGGCACCTCGTATAACTCCAGTAAAGTTAGACGTACTAAAAAGATAACGGTATCCCTATAAAGATAAACTATTTTTGTATTTACTTGCCAAATTTTATCAAAATAGAGCAAAGGAATATATCGAAAATTTAAAGGAGAGACTGGGGATGTTTTTATTTGAATTTGCATGTATAAAAAAACTATCATTGGGCACCTCGTATAACTCCAGTAAAGTTAGACGTACCAAAAAGACTTAAGTATCCCTAAAAAGATGAACTATTTTTGTATCCAGAAACAAAAACTCATCAAAATGTATAGAAGGATAATATTGAAAAATTAAGGGAGAGACTGAGTATGTTTGCACTTAAACCTACAATATTTACGAATTTCAAGATTAGTGTATACAATTTTACCAAAACAGGAAGAAGGGATACAATTGATGGTGCGGTAAAATTAAAAATTCATTACGATAAAAGCCCATTAATAGAGAGGTACCAATGCATCCTGTCATAAATTTTTTATAAACTTCCTATTGCTTTTAACCCCCTAACAAAGGGGGTGTCAATATACCTAAAAAGATTATATAAAATCGGGGGTAACTAAGCTGGTATATAAATATAAGTATTCAGAACGTTAAAAACAGAATGTTAAATAAATATAAGCCTCTTAACAAAACTTCCGCACCGGGAGAATAATATCTACTTACATCTAAACTGATTATTGTAAGATTAAAAATTAAAAGCCTCTTTTGGTATTCTAATTTTGACCCTTACAAAGCATAAAATTCTCTTTTTGTCAGTTATATTTAATATAAAAATGTGATTAACTGTTTTTTTGTTGTTCCAAACCAATTTTTTATAAAACTTACGTCAAATAAGTTTGTATAGGTACCTTTAAAATTAAAAAAAAAATCTATAATGTTGCTATAGCACCTCGGAAACTGTCATTTAGAGCAGAATTGTCATAACAAAAGGAAAAATTGATCAAAATTTATTAAAAGCATAGAAAAATGAAGAAGAAAACCGTAAAGAAAAGTTGGAAAAATCGTAAAATCGTAAAAAATTGGAAAATAATGATTTTGTTACCTAAAAATTTGAATTGGTACGTCACTGTTAAAAGTTGTAAATGTAAACCGAACTGAATTCGCTTTTCGTTCCATTTTGTCTCCTTTGTTTGACAAAATTGCACCATTTTAACGAAAAGGGGAATGGATGAACTTGAAACATTATTAAAGTTCCCATTAGAGTGAAATTAATTCGAAAATAAACGTTGCGTTTGTTCTGTATGTGAAGGAATATCCTTTTTAAATCGCCACCCTTTTGAAACCCTTTACTTTACATACAATTGTAAATGTGGATCTACATGTCTTGGAAAATTGGTTAAATCGAGTAAAATTTCCTGTATAAGCAGAAAAATTGCAGGTTTTTTCGTAATGCAGGAAATATAATCTAGATCACAAATCTGTCAATTTTAACAAAAATCAGTACGAAATAAAGCTTTTTTCACTGATAAAAAATGTGACTAATTTTCTAAAATACCAACATTTTTATCTAAAACACCATTAAAAAAATGTCTTGTCCAGATAACTTTCATACTACTCAATTTATCTCAGTCAAAAGTTCAAGAACATTAATATTTTCTACAACAAAACAAAATTATCCGATTGTCGACTTCCTGAAAACGAACTCAATGTCGCGTATAACGAAAACCATTACGACTCCCAACTTTATCAAAAAAATAAACTGCCATAAAGCTTAAATAATTTCTTCAAATTAATCACAGAGTTAGATATCCCCTTGGGGGTAAAAAGTTGAAATAGAAAAGTATTATTATACCTTTATCTTTCAGAACAATAAAGGATATTCGTGCTAGGGGTGACAATTTTTGGGCTTAATGGATTTAGTCCTGTATCACACAGAATTGTAATTAATAAATTTTCAGTTAGTAAAAATGAATATTGTTTTTTTTTTATGGTCAAGCACAAGCACTGCAGGAAAATTCCTTTAAGGCGCTCTGAGAGCGGTGCGTGTGCGAAGAAAGCGATTCACGTTGTTCTTGAATCGTTGAAGGTTATATTCGGTGGTAAATACGGCCTCAGAAAGGCCGTTCCACAAAGAGGATGTCCTCCAGAAGAAAGAGTTCTTAAACAATGATGTTCGAGAAGTATTAAGTTGAACCACATAGGGATGGGCGGAAGTGGTTTGTCGTGTATTTTTGCTATGAATTGCTCTAGGTGGAATCAAGCGGGCAATGTCAGTAGAACACTTGCCATGGAAATATTTGTAAAAGAGGGTCAAATCACCAACCTGTCTTCGATGTTCTAAGCTGTCGAGGTTCTTGGTTAGCTCGTGGTCACCGATCAGGCGAATGGCTCTCCTTTGGATGGAATCCAACAACCGAAGGGTATGCTTCGGTGCAGAACTCCAGTCATGAGAGCAGTATTCCAGTGATGGTCGAATCTGGGCTTTGTAGAGTGTCAAAAGTTGTTGTGGTGTATACAGCTTTTTGGTACGGAAAAGTACTCAGAGTTTCTGAGAAGCTGTCCTGGCGATTGTTACCACGTGATCATGCCAAGACATATCTCCTCCCAGATTGACACCCAGTAAGTTAATAGACGAAGCCAGTGGAATTGCGTGTCCTGCCATGACTATATCTGGTTCTGCGATGTTAACCTTCTTAGAGAAAACTGCTGCCTGGGTTTTTTTAGCGTTAAATTCGACTTGGTTACTGTCACCCCAAGACAAAATTTCTTCCAGGTCTTTATTGAGTCGTGATACTTCATGCTGTCTGCGAAGATGTGCGTCAGCAGCCGATGTTCAAGAATTCAAAGTAAACGATCAGATAAGTGTGCTGCCGTCAGAAAAGCTATAAATTGGATTTTCTGTCTTCGCTAGAAGGTCGTTAATGTATAGTAAGAAGAGGGTTGGGGATAATATGGACCCCTGAGGAACACCAGCATTGATGGTAAAGGTGTCCGAGAGAAACCCGTCAATCGCCACTTGCAGAGAACGGTCCTGAAGAAAGCTAGAAAGCCATGAACAGAATCGACCGTGCATACCATAGGATCGCAGTTTACTTAGGAGCCCCTCGTGCCAGACACGATCAAATGCTTTAGAAATGTCCAGTGCAATAGCCCGGGACTCCCCATGATGTTCGACTGCGTTGCTCCAAAGATGGGTGACATATGCTAGGAGGTCTCCTGTTGATCTGGACTTACGAAAGCCGTACTGATGGTCGCTGATAATATTAAGGCCCTCTAGGTACTTTAGAAGTTGTTGGTTAATAGCTTTCTCCATCACTTTTGATATAACTGAAAGCAATGCGACAGGTCGATAGTTGTTTGGCATGGTTTTCTTGCCTTTCGTTGGTATAGGCTGAACTCTTGCCTTCTTCCAGCAAGATGGAAATATTCCTTTTTTGTAGGATAGGTTAAAAAGTCGACAAAATATTGGTGTTAGCTCATCAGCGCATTCCTTGAGCACTATAATAGGAATTTCATCTGGACCAGAAGCCTTCCTGACATCGAGCCCTTTAAGAATTCGTTTGACAGGACGCTGACGGAATACGATATCAGTCATTTCCGATTGAACTGCTGGAATGTTCGGTGGTGTTTTTCCCTGAAAGTCTGCGTTGGAATGAGAAGAAAATAGTTCTGCCAGTAAGTTCGCTTTATCTCCGGCTATGGTTGCTATTGTGCCGTCGGAACGTGTTAGAGGTGGAATATTTGATTTTGTAAAATTTTGACTAACGGCCTTAGCGACTGACCAAAAAGACCTAGATCCGTTAGGACTGGCAAGAAGTTTGTTTTTGATCCTCGTGTTATGCGTCTCTTTGCTTTGATCTATCGTTTGCTTACACTGGTTTCGAGCGGTAACAAGGGTGGTGCGATTCTCAGCCGTTGGATTTTTACGCCACTGTCGGTAAGCTAGATTTTTAGATCTGACTGCGCGCTCGCAGTTTTTGCTAAACCAGGGCTTGCCGTTAGAAGGGTTTACAGCAATACTTACTTTATAATAGACTAAGTGTACCTGCGACGTCGTTCGCGTGGCGTGTTGATTGTTGTTTAAAAATTTAAATTAATACATCTGTGAAAACCGCATTCGAATCGGATCAGTAGTTTTCATGTGATACGCGCACAAACATATAGATAGACAGACAGACGTACAAAAAAAATCTAACCACATTTTTGGGTTCTATGTACCCGTGACGTCGTTCGGGTGATGTATAGATTATTGGAACGAAGTTCCCTTTTGGGCGTTACGAACAGTTACGACTGACGCTAGGAGCTAGCCAAAAAAAATTCATACCAAAATTTGTCACGACACGACACGACACCTGCATGTTTCTCTCTCTCTCTCACAGACCAAAAACTAAGTAACTCTCTCTCCCTCTCTCTCATAGATATTATATTACAATTAAAAAGACACTAATTTAAATTAAAAGAAAATGTATATTAAAAAGAAAATACTGTAGAAAAAATAATAATTAACTATAATAGTATTACATTTTATTTAATCCTGTTTTTATAAATTAATAAATTCATAAACATTTTAAAAATAGTTCGTAACTTGACTAGTTAGGTACCTACGTCGAATTACCTTAACTGTCAGTTACTGTCAAATATTTTAATTTTAAAATTTTGTATTGAATTGTTAATTCCTGTTTTAAATTATAAAAAGTAATTTTAAAAAGATGTGTTATCTGAAGCTTTGGTATTGTATAAATGGACACTTTTGTTAAAAGAAACGAACTGTTGAAGATATTCAGGTGAAAATGGTGATAATCTATTTTGCTTTGAACAGTGTCGTGTCGCGACTTTGTTAAGTTTATACACGTTTTTTGTAGATAATAAATATTAAAATAATAGAAAATAATAACAATAATGTATCTTTAGTGCAATGGTCATTACACCAAAATTAAAATAAAATAAAAATGAAAATATAACAGCTTCTGTATTACTGCAGCAATAAATACATCTGACTTTTGTTGAAATATCAAAAATAATCATCTATCAAAAAACTTGTTTCGCCTTCTTTTATATCAACCACGATCCACTGTCTTGGCAACGGTAATCTTCCATATTTTCTATACAGGTTGAGATTATTTTGCTATCCATACGAATAATCTCATAAAGCTTTTTAAAAAGAAAATGAATCTTAATCAGTGATTATTAAATCACTAAAAAAGAAAAGAAGAGACCAAATGATCGCCAACGATTGCATATAACTAAAATTCTTTAAATAAATAAACTTTGTGTGCTCAAAAGAGGCACGAGCACCACAGTATCCTGACAGTGTTTCTTCACAAGTTCCGTTAGGTAAGTAGAGATTTTATACAGACAATAATAAATGCTTATGTATGTATAAACACTCTGTTGTGTTTACAAATTACTAATTCCTTCACTAATTAATCGAAAGGAACTTTGTTCCATCCGGGTGTCCCTTGACACCTCACACTTTTTTTTGTATTAAAATTTCTTACCCCCTCACCGTAAAAGAGTTGGGGAAGAAATTTTTATATACCAGATGTTAAGTTAAAAGAAGACAAATACATATGTGAAAACCACATTCAAATCGGATCAGTAGTTTTCATGTTACGCGCGCACAAACATAAAGATAGACAGACAGACAGACAGACGTATAACAAAAAATCTAACCATATTTTTGGGTTCTATATCGATGTACCCGCGACGTCGTTCGCGTGACGTATAGATTGTTGTATAAAAATTTCTCCCCCACACCGTAAAAGTGGTTTTCCCAACATTTCCCTTCACTGCTCTGCTCCTATTGATTGTAGCGTGATGTAAAGTATCCTATAACCTGCTCAGGAGTATAAAAAATAATTGTACCAAGTTTCGTTAAAATCCGTCGAGTAGTTTTTGTTTCTATAACGGTTATACAGACAGACAGACAGACAAAAATTTTACTGATTTCATTTTTGGCATCAGTATCGATCCCTTATCACCCCCTGATAGTTATTTTGGAAATATATTTCATGTACAGAATTGACCTCTCTACAGATTTATTATAAGTATAGATTTCTACTTACATTCTGTCACTAATGAAATATTTTAGATCCTTTCGAAAACTTGGAAAGAAACTTTAAAGAGTTTTATTAACATTAAGTATTGCTGTTAAACTGTTAATGATTTTTCCAGTTGCTTACATTGTCAATCTAAAAATTTTTTTAGGTACCCCAAAACAACTATAAAACCAATTTTATGTCTTATCTGCATATTGATTCATTCACTAAATAAATAACATTTTATCATTCCACAATGTCCATTCCACATTTCCGTTGATATTAAAATAAATTTCCAAATGGAAACTAATAAAACATCAACCCTGTTTTTCCCCAATGTTATTTATCAGAAAACAAGTTATGCATAATAATGCTGTCGTTTAGTTTATTGACGAAAAACAATTTTCCGGGCCTTGATATCGTTCAATCGAATCCCATTTTCTCCTTATGGAAAATTGAACTCCAAAGAAAATTTCAACGCAATAAGATGTTTTTTTAAACTGGGTCTTATCTACACCAGTAAGTTTGTAGATAATTAACTTTGGACATTGACAAATGACGTTTGAAATTGACGATTTACTTTTGACATTGACAATTGACTTTTGACATTGACAATTGTTTTTATATTTGGATTGACATTAACAATTCACTGTAATTGTCGACAATTCATTATGGAAAATTTGACTCGAATGAAAATTCTTGACAAAAGTATTTATTAAACTATGCTTTAACTACATAAAAAAGTTTGTAGATTACTCCCGAGTACACCAGTTAACACACCCCGCTCAATAGAGTATACTCCGAGTACACTAATTGACATATCTGCCAATCTAGTGTACTCATGTTACACTAGTTGACATATCTGCCAATCTAGTGTACTCCTGTTACACTAGATGACACATCTGTCAATCCAGTTTACTTCAAATAAACTCGTTGACATAAATGTGAAATAACTGTCACACCAAATAAAAATGCTCCTATCTCACAAACCAAAATTAAAATCTATTGAGTAGAACATTTTAAATAAATAAAAAATTCTGTGAATCCCAGATACGTTAAAATGTTAGCAAATACTCCTGATCTTCTCACAACCCAGTTCGTTGATTCAATTGAGTCAATTTGCTAGGAACACAAGTGTTTAATTTTACTTATAAATAATCCTAGAGGAAGATTCGGATTACAGGAACACCTGGATATGTTCCCATGTTCCGTTATACAGTATTGAACATTTAATCGTAGAATAAGAGATGTTAGAATGAGGATTACATAAAATTAAGGAAAGGAGAGAAATTAATTAAAAAAAAAACAGTTAATTAAAGTCTCTTAATTTCCTTTTAAATTAAATCTTTTAATGATAAAGTTCTGAAAAAGTTTTGCGATGTATGTATGTATGTATGGTGTTAGGGGTGACAGATACACCTGCGACCTATAAGATCTATTGTGTCCCACTTTTCTTGCTATATTTCTGATGATTCCTCAGACTTATAGCAGCTCTTCTAGTCCTATCTTCCTTAGAAAGTTTAGGATATCATTGGGTTTTAAATTAGGTAGTTCTTCCCTTTCTATTTCGTATGACCCTAGGTATTTGACTCTAGAAGTACTTAATGCTATGCATTCTGAAAGTATGTGTATTGAGGTTTCTTCCTCTACCTCACAGAATCTACAGTCTGCTTCATCTACTAATCCTAGTTTCTTCATGTGTCCTCTTAATCAACAGTATTCCTGTTATAATTCGGAGGTTGTTCTTACTCAGGTTAAGACAGCTGTGAGATCTCTTCTAGTTATAGTTTCCCAGGAGCGTCTTCGATTGTCTTAGTCCTTCTAGATCATTGCAGTACTTGGATTTTTCGCTATCCATTTTTTTCTTTAGTTTTTCTAAGATTGTGCTACTGCTGATCCCACAGGATGGTTCTGGTACCAGGTATGGGGTGTCAGCTCTTTTTTTGCCAGCTTGTCTGCTGTTTCATTTCCTTCTATTCCTACGTGTCCTGGAACCCATAGGAGGGTAACAGTGTTATTCTGTCCTAGTTCATTTAATTTGCCTAGGCATTCCCAGACCATCTTTGAATTGATTGTATCTGAGTTCAGAGCTTTGATGGCTGCTTGACTATCTGACATGATTACAATCTTCTGTCTACGATAGTTCCTTTTCATGTTAAATTCTATACATCTTTCGATGACACAAATTTCCGCTTGAAAGATGCTTGGGTACGTACCCAAGCTTTCTGAGTATTTGGTTCTAGGTCCCTGCTCCTGTTCCTTTATCTGTCTTGGAGCCGTCCGTGTACCATTTTATGGCGTTTTGGCTTAGCCCCAATATGGTGTTTTCGTCCCATTCAGATTTGCTTCCCAGTTTAGTGGTAAATTTTCTTACAAAGTTAAATTTCTTTGGCATGTCATCTTGGGGCATTTCCCAAGTTTGATCAAGTTGAAGTGATCAAGGTTTTTCCTTGATTATTCCTTCTTTGATCATTCTATATATTGTTTTCTTCCTAGCATTTTCTACTTGAATATGCAGTGGCGAGAGATTTAGTATTACTTCCATTGCAGCAGTGGGACACGTTCTCATTGCTCCAGTGATACATGCACAGGCTAGTCTCTGAATCTTTGAGAGGTTTGTCCTCATAATGATCAGATTAGCTCTCGTGCCCCAAGCTACTGCCCCATATGTGATGATAGGTCTCACTATTGCTGTGTACATCCATTGCAATGTCTTTGGGTTACAGCCCCAATTTTTCCCAGCAATGTTTCTGCACACCATAAGGGCTTTTGTAGCTTTTGCGATAGAAAAATCGTCACAAAACTGAGTAACGAAACTTTTCTGTCACACGTTTTTTTTTTATTAGTAATATTTCTTCTTTAATTGCAGTGGGTGGAGGAATCGTTTACGAATTTTCAAAAGGGAATTAATTGGAGATCTTACGTAGTCTGTGATGTGGCCTACAACAATGTCAACAACTGGTTATGGACACCATTTATTGATAGAAACGTTTCGAATAGAATGTACATCGAAATTAAATTCACCATCAGGGATTGTAGTCTCTTTCCTGGTAAGTTTGTTTCTACATTTAAAAATACCAAACGCCAACTGTCATATAAGTGATCCAATTATAAAAGAACTGATTAAACTAAATGTCTTTTGATTAACAATGAAATGTTTCTTATTGTTTTTATTTTTAGGTAACGCTTTATCCTGCAAAGAAACTTTCAGTTTACTTTACTACGAATTCGATGCAGTGACCCGTGAACCACCCCCTTGGGATGCAGAAAGATATAAACTTATAAGTGAGTATACAATAATAATAAAAATAAAAATAAAAATTCCATAATAATAAAATTCTGATTTTACTTGCTATAAACAATATATCGATTTAGATTTACTGTGCAAGATGGCTGCCACTAATTTTGACAATCAGTGGCGCCAGAAATTCAAAACTCAACACCAGAGGGTGCTTTTAATATTAAATTGTCTTATTTTAAAGCTATACGTTTTATGAGACGTAAAATCGTGAAAAACAAACACGAGGAACGTTTCGTTGTATAGTTTCCAATTATTTATCAAAATAAAAATATATTCCCATCAATAAAATCCAATAAATTTCGTTATAAACAATTACGGATTAAGTTTAATTAACTTGTCAATATTATTCATTGCGGAAGTCAAGTGAAATTACGACTTTTAACTGATTTATTGTATTTGCTTTTATATTGCAATTTCGAATTATCATCGATACGGTTTAATGGGTGCGTTCGAAATGTAGGTTATGTATAGCAAAACTTTTTTTTATAATAATCAACAAATAACACACACTTGTCTATAAATTGCGTATCTACACTTGTTGTCGATAAAGTAGAAATTCTTTATAAATTGGTAAGTGACAGGTGACTGTTTAATTAATGGTTGGTAGGATTGATTTTGTGATGTTTGGTAATTAAAATTTAAACTTACCAGTTAGCATTTGCTGGTTGATAGAAGTGGAACTCCAAATATCTGAAAATAAAAAAAGTGTTTACATGTATCAATGGTTTTTGGGCTGTTAGGCCGGCGTCGATTGTCATTTCGACTTGACGTTTCGCCAACACGAGCGGTTGGCATCTTCAGAAGTTGCTTCCTGGTTGACAGTCTGCGAACTAATAAACTTTGCGTGATCGGAGTCCGTATTTATACGTCGGGAAGGAAGTGGGCGGGGCCTCAATTGCTTTCGATTCCACTCGGTTCTGGTCGGTGTTGTTCGTTAAGGGTAGAGTTTTCGCACCCTTTATTATCGGGACCTATGTTTTGTTAATCTTGACTGCTTCTTCTTTTTTATTAAAGTTGTTCGGGTGCTTTTCTATCTCTATGGCTTCTCTATAGAGTCTGGAATGGTATGCTGATGTAGTAGCAAGGACTTGGGTCTCCTCAAACTTAATCCAATGGTCCATAGTGAGGGTATGTTCCGCTACGGCGGATTTGTCTGTCTGCCCTAGACGGCAATTGGCCTTGTGCTCTTTAATCCTGGTGTTGATCGAGCGTTTGGTGGTTCCTATGTACACGCTTCCACATGTGCACGTAATGCGGTAAATTCCCGAAGCCGACAGTGGATCTCTTCTGTCTTTTGCCGATCGAAGACATTCTTTGATTTTTCTTGTTGGTTTGAAAATAGTTTTCACATTTTTCTTTCTTAGCAATCGACCAATTCTGTCTGTCACTCCCGGAATAAAAGGCAGAAATGCTTTTGCCACTGGTTGGATTTGCTCATTTTCCTTGGGTCTACGATTTGTTGGTCCAATCGATCTTTTGATTTCCCGTTCTGAATAACCATTGGCCCTTAAAGCATCATGAATATGAGTTAGCTCTGCGTTTAGTGCCTCGGGTTCGCAAATCCTTCTTGCCCTTTCTGCTAAGGTTTTGATGACTCCATATTTCTGACATGGGTGGTGGTTGGAATCCCTATGTAAATAACGATCCGTATGTGTAGGTTTTCTGTACACTGTGTGGCTTAATGATCTTTCTTTTCGTGATAATAACACATCAAGGAACGCCAGCTTGTTGTTGTCTTCGATTTCCATCGTAAACTGTATCTTTTCATGGATGCTGTTAATGTGTGTCAGAAATTCTTGCAATCTATCCTGCCCATGGCTCCAAATTACAAATGTGTCATTTACATATCTATACCAAACTTTTGGCTTGTATGGGGCACTGTCCAACGCTAGTTGTTCGAACTTTTCCATAAAGAAATTTGCTATTACCGGGCTGAGAGGGCTTCCCATTGCTACTCCTTCGATCTGTTCGTAAATCTTATTGTCCCATGAAAAATAAGTGGTGGTAAGGCAATGGCCGCGAAAGCCTTTCACAGTTTAAAGTGTTTATAATTTTTTTTTTGCTACCTATGATTTTTTGAAGTAAAACTTCTTTAGGCGCGACTAGGGGTCTCTCAGATTTATTTTCTAACGGAAGAAATTGTAACGTAACGTTACAATTCTGACGTCATATTCTAACGGTAGATTCTAGTGGAAGATTCTGACGGAAGAAGTAAAGGTGTGATTTCAGCTATGGAAGGAGCTTAAATTATCAAATTTTCAAAATTTTCATAAACAAATTTTGAATTTGAATTTATTTTGCGATGATACGTACATCAAATAAGTTTTACTTCAATCGCGCGTATAGGTTACACGCATACTTTTTTTTTCTACCAGTGACAGTTTTAGAGGTATTTGACTCTTGACACTGACAATTGATTTTTACATTGTCAATTGACTTTTGACATTAAAAATTAACTTTTGACATTGACAATTGAACTTTGAAATTGTCAATTTACTTTTGACATTGACAATTATTTGCAGTATACCGCGCTATACTTAGAAAAAGTCTATAGTAATCCCACTTTTTTAATTACTATATATTTAATAACCAGATATTTTTCATGTCTTTCTTAACTGTTTTTGAGTAATAAAACTATTCAACTCTTCAATGCGGAAGACGGAATACGAATCGAAGAAGCGAAAGGAATGTTAACGTTATTCATTACACTTTACGGACAATGAAAAAACCAGTAAACGTAATCTTAATGTGTAATTAAATTAATTTTTTAAGATCTAACAGAAGAAAATTTAATAATAAAAAAAATTACTTTTAGGTCGAATCGCTGCTGGTGAAGGAAGATTCAATTCCAATAGCGAAGTGAATATTAACACTGAAGTGAAGAGTATTCCGGTTACAAAAAAAGGGGTTTATTTTGCTTTTCGAGACCAAGGAGCTTGCATATCGTTACTGGCGATTAAAGTAAGTGACAATTTTAATAGGGATAAGATTTGAAAATTAAAAACAAAACGCATCTCGTCAACTATTTTTTTCTTGTAGATATACTATATCGTGTGTCCAGAAGCCACCATCAACTTTGCAAAGTTCCCTGCAACTCCCACAGGAAAAGAAATAACTTTAATTGAACAAGCTACTGGTTCTTGTGTTACACATGCTGAAGTTGTCGGTGGAACACCAACTTATTTATGTAAAGGTGATGGAAAATGGACTTTACCCACCGGAGGATGTAAATGTAAAGCCGGTTTTCAACCTGATATTGAAAAACAAACTTGTAATGGTAAGTTGAAGTCAAATCTTCGAGATGTTTGAATAGTAAAAGTTTCTTTTATATTGTTTTTAGTTTGTCAGCAAGAAACGTACAAAGCAGAAACTGGTGATGGTCCATGTCTTCCTTGTCCTCCATTCTCACAAGGTCCTGAACGTGGTTTAACAGAGTGTAGATGTATTCCGGGGTATTTTCGTGCTAATACTGATCCTAAAAACATGTCTTGTACACGTAAGTATCAAAAATCTATTTTTTTACATCAAAACGGCACTAACTTGAATTATTTGAAATTACAGAACCGCCCTCAGCTCCACAAAATTTAACAGTGAGTTTCGTTGATCAATCAACAGTGATTCTAAGTTGGTTACCACCAGAAAATCTTGGAGGACGACTCGATACGGTTTATCGGATAAAATGCGATGCTTGTAGCCCTGGTCTAGTGCAATTTAATCCAAGTTCGGTAAGGTTTTTATATTTTTCCACAAAAACGTATTTAAGAAGGATGCTCCACTTGCTTGGTAGGGGTATGCGTGCCTGATGGAAGCAATGTGGGCAAGGCGAGAGACTGGACTGGAGCAAACGGCTACTACGCATCTATCGCCGTCTCTTTCTTTCTCATTACTTATTCAAGAGTGAGAAGTCAAACTGACTTTCTCACTCTTGAACGAGCAGTGAGAAGAACAGAGACAGCGCTAATGCGCAGTAGCTCTTTGCGCCAGTCCAGTCTCTCGCCTTGCTCACATTGCTTCCGTTTTCATTGCACACGGCAGCTCATAGTTCAACATAGGGAGTGGAGCATCCTTCTTAAATACGTTCTTGTTTTTCCATTAGAAAGTGAACACACGTGAGGTGTCAATTGTCATAGATGTGTTAAGCTGTCACTTGTTATAGATTGAACTGACGTCACTTTTGACCAAATATCGAAATGTCAAATTTACTTTTATTTGTGATAAGTAAATTTTTACAATTAAGTTTTGACAGTTGTGTTTACAATAATTGATTTTGGACTAAAACAATTGACGTTTGAAAACTAACTTTTAACAACTGACTCTCGATAGTCGACTTTTGACAATAGTCTTTTAATAATTGACGTTGTTCAATCAACTTTTGACGTTTGACCATTGCCTTTTGACAATTGACTTTTGACAACATTGACAGATGAAATCATCTGCGCCAAAGTGACAGTTTTCAATGTTTATCATTTTAGGAAACTTTCAATGAAACCAGAATAAGTATAAGTGGATTAAATGCTGTAACAACGTACCGATTTCAAATTTTCGCTGAAAATGGAGTGTCACAATGGAGAGATATATCCGAATATTCTGATATTGTGGTCACAACAGAAGCATCTGTAGCCAGCAGCATTACCAATATTCACGTAACATCTGTTAAAAGTACTGAAATCAGTCTTGCATGGGATGCACCAACAAATAATGACGGATCTGACATTGAAAATGATTTAGTTGAAGCTTATGAGGTAAGAAATTTAATTCTATTTTAAGCTTCTTATCATTTTTTTAGGTTTTTTCAATACTTTCATGTTTTTTCCTTCTTCCTAGGTCCGTTGGTTTCAACGAAACGATATAGACTACAGTAATAATAGTTTACTAACATCAGATTTATCAGCAACGATTTCTGGATTACAACAAAGAACAGAATACGGTTTACAAGTTCGTGCAAAAACTCAGAGAGGTTGGGGTGTTTATTCTCCGGTTATTTTTAAAACAACTGGACAAATATTAAATCCAGGTGAGTTTTATTGGAAAAGACATCATTTCCATACTGTCAATTGTCACTGTTGTCAATTGTCATTGTTGTCAATTGTCAGCGTTTTTTTTTTTTTCATTCCGGTCTAAAGCTTCAAAACGCTTTAATACAATTTTTTTCTAGCTTATATTGGTGATGAAGAAGGCTTCCGATTGCAACTATTAGCAGGAGGAATAGTAGCTGTTGTTGTAATACTGGTTGCTGTTATTGTTTTAACAGTAGTATTTCTTCGTTCAAGATCAAATGATGAATGCAACAAAAAACAACCAAGCGATTGTGATACTTTGGAGTACCGAAATGGAGAAGGTAAATTTATCGGAAATACTAGTAATTTTAAATAGGAAAATACCCACTTTGCACATACACTAACTAACACTTACACCCCTTAAAAAAACATAAACCCTTAGTAATATACCAAAAATTTTTCACGCCTTCTCCTTTTTCACCCTCACCAAGGATTGGTAGTCACCTACAGTAAGTCTAGATATAGTTAACCTTAATATATGATTTTTTTATTTGCTTTTTTATTTTGTGTTTATGTGTTTTAATATTTGTTTGCTTTATTTGTGCTTTTTTTGTTATTTTTTTAGTTCATCATAATTTGGATAATCCTCCTATAGTTGCCACACATACAAATGGTAATTATATTTGTGTTTTTGTTGGTTTTTTGGGGATTTATCGTTTTACTGTCAGCTGTCAATGTCAATTGTCACTTGCCTCTTGTCATTTGCCAATTGTCACTGTCAACTGCGACTGTCAATTGCAACTCCCAATTGTCATTATTATTGTTAATGTTAATCTTAACTGTCAGTTTATTTTTCTTGGTTTGTCTTGTACTGTTTAAGGCAACCTTTAACTCGTTGATAATTTACATTTATTGTTTGATTACAATAATTGTTAATATATTGTATTAATTATAGTGACAACACCGTTATTTACTGGTATCAGTGGTTCTTCAAGAACTTACATTGATCCTCATACGTATGAAGATCCAAATCAAGCAGTTCGAGAATTTGCCAGAGAAATTGATGCTAGTTGTATTACCATAGAAGCAATAATTGGTACGTATTAGAAACTGTCAATTTTATGTCACATGTCAACTGTCAATGTTTTAGGAGGTGGTGAATTCGGTGACGTATGTCGAGGTAAACTCAAAATGAATGGAGTAGACATAGATGTCGCTATAAAGACACTAAAAGCGGGTTCTTTGGATAAATCCCGCAATGATTTCTTAACAGAAGCATCGATTATGGGACAATTCGAGCATCCTAATGTGATATTCCTACAGGGTGTTGTTACCAAATCGAATCCTGTCATGATAATCACTGAATATATGGAAAATGGATCTTTGGATACATTCCTACGAGTGAGTTCGTTAGTGGTGGCAATATATATTCATATTTTTACAAAATTTCTTATTTAGGCAAATGATGGTAAATTCCAAGTCATCCAATTGACAGGTATGCTTCGGGGTATCGCGTCTGGGATGCAGTATCTAAGCGAAATGAATTACGTACATCGAGATTTAGCTGCGAGGAACGTATTGGTGAATTCGCAATTAGTTTGTAAGATAGCAGATTTTGGACTTAGTCGAGAAATTGAAAGTGCCACAGAGGGAGCTTATACCACTAGAGTAAGTCCATTTTAAGTAAAAAATTGTTTTTTTAAGTGCCATACGTTATTTCTAAGTGTAGGAAGTCATTTAAAATTTTTTTGGGGAAGTAAATCATGCGTAAGCCTATGTCGACTAGACTAAGATCTTTTCTAAGGTTGTCTCAGGTAAATGTAATGATTTATAAGTTTAATAAGTCAATAATTTATTTCCGTAAGTCTTTTCTAAATTTGTTAGAATATAAACCATATCTAAACGTATGGAACGTAGACTAAAGTCATTTCTTTCGAGTAAATGGTTTTATTATTGGTCCTATAAGACATTTTTAAGACCAATATGTCATTTCTGAGTTCAATAAGTCACTTGTAAGTTCAATAAGTCTCTTCTGAGTTCAATAAGACACTTCTAAGTTCAATAAGTCACTTCTAAGTGTCAGAATCGATTTCTTAATTTACTTTAGTGAATAAATCATGACTTAACTAATTTCTAAGTTTGTTACAAGTAAATGAAGTCATTTCTAAGATCAGTAAATCATTTCTAAGCTCAGTAAGTCATTTCTAAGGTCACTAAGTCATTTCTAAGTTCAGTAAGTCATTTCAAAGATCTCTAAGTCATTTCTAAGATCAGTAAGTCATTTCTAAGTTCATTAAGTCAATTCTAAGAGGTTTAAAGCTTGTTGAAGAAAAAAGTTGTTGGTAATTTAATTTTAAATTGTTTAGGGAGGAAAAATTCCTGTACGGTGGACAGCTCCAGAAGCAATAGCTTTCCGGAAATTCACCTCAGCCAGTGACGTATGGTCCATGGGAATCGTATGCTGGGAGGTTATGTCTTATGGTGAACGGCCATATTGGAATTGGTCGAATCAAGATGTCATAAAAAGCATCGAAAAAGGCTATAGGTAAGTAAATACTAAAAAAATATAGTTCAGATTATAAACCGCATGAGGCAAAAAACCGGTTACGACAAAAAACCATTTGCAGCAAAGTACTGCCTGCAGCAAATTGCCGCTTTGGGCGCATAACAAAAAACCGTTCAGGATTGATTTTTTCTATTTTTTTAGGTTGCCAGCTCCTATGGACTGTCCAGAAGCAATTTACCAGTTAATGTTAGATTGTTGGCAGAAGGAAAGGACGCATAGGCCGTCGTTCCAATCGATTGTAAAAACTTTAGATAAATTAATTCGAGTACCCGATACACTAAGGAAAATTGCTCAGAATCGGTAAGATTTTTCTTTATATATTTATTTATAAAAACTGTATTAGTAATCAATGTTAACCAGAGATGTCGCTTTAGATGTGGCACTATTTGCACTTGTTTATTTATATTTATTTTGTTTAAATAATTGAAAATATTTTCACGATTTTTGTGCGTTGTATGGTTTTCAAAATCTTTTTAAAAATAGCCATTTGAGTTAAATGAGTTTACCGGATTCAATAAAAACATTGAAAATATTCTCAATTTTATGCATTTTTTAATTTTAACACCATCACACGCTCATTCTTGTTTCTTTTTTCTTCATATTTTAGCTGCCAGCTGTGGCCTTCGCAAAGCTCACTCTCTCACATTTCTCCTTGTCTCCAATTATCCGAATTATCTGCCTCTCAACATCCATATTTCGCGTCTTCCTCATTGCTAGGCGGACAAAGATTAAACGTCCCTATTGACCATCATCAGCACCATTCTTATCAAGTCGAAACGCACCATCCTTATTACGGGCTTCCAGACGTGATTTTGTTACAGAATTACGGTATGGTGCAAGATATACGAAATCGAATTGAAAACGAATATAAGAATTCGATAATCGAGCACGAAATGAAAAAGAGATTAAACAGTGCGTTGAATTTCGATGAAAATAATTTGAGGTTATGTGAACGGAGTGAATTCGAGTACGATCAACAAACTGAAAATTTTTTCGGTAAAAAACCGAACGAGGATGATTTTAGTAAACGACCCGATAATTTTTTTAATCAAATTTTAACCGGTTCGGATTTATTGGAGTTTTCCGATGAGAATTTATTTGAGGCTAAGGATAATGTGGGGAGAGTGGAGATTAAGGAGGAGAATAAGAATAAAGCAAGAACTGGGGGAGCTTGGGTCAATTTTGCTAATGTGTAAATATGCTTGCTGTGGTTGTTTAATTTTCTATTGTTTTATATATGCAAAGGTACATATTTGTTTGCTTTTTTTTAATTTAATTATTATGCATGTTTTGCTTTAATATTAATTTTAAGCTTCAACTAACCCTTTTTCATGGGCGTAGCCAGCGATGGGCTCAGGGTGGGGCAACAGTCTAAAATAATATGTAACTTGCAAACTATACCCGTGGTATTACCCCGATTAATTTTTTTATACAAAATAGTTATACCCACAACCTACAGCACCCTTTTCGGCCGTATAATTCGAATTATCCAAAACACTTTCTTATTGCTGACCTACCTACACCACGAAATCTCCCATCTAAAAATGTGTCTCTAACTTCAGCCGTTTAGGCTCTCTGTGTTGCCAATTTTTTAAACAGTTAATTTAGAGGTTTATATCTATATCTATAGATAGTACTTTCAGGTACAGTAAGTAAACAATTACACATAGGTATTATTAGGTTGTTTATTTATTTAGGTTTGTTAGTTAATATTACTTTAATATTCATAATATTACTTTAAGAAAAACTGACAGAACCTCCTTAGCACATCCAATTTATTTTTCGTATTGGTGATTCTCCTGTGAACACTCAGCATACAGAGACGATTTTCACTCATAGTAGAGTGAAGCCACGTCTTGACATGCCGTCATTACTCGTACACGGTTGGGGCAGTAAAATAGCAAGCGCATTTTATTATGCTCGAATAAAATATTTCTGAATCCTTTATTAATTCTACTACTTCCATGTCTTTCAGAACATTCAATGCTATATTTTTTCTACCAACAAGTAGTACCACAGTTCAGCCTTGCCGTGGAAACTAAAAACTCGCAAAAGGCCTCTGTTAGCGGAGATTTGGTTTGAATCATGAACGACCAAATTTAAATCGTAGCTAGCGCAGTGGAAAAAGAGTATTTTTTTATTTTTCTCTTAGTATCTTTTGAACGCCACAATCTTTCCCCGACATTGTGGAGTAACCGTCATAGCCTTTTTCTGGATCCAGGCCCAAGTTCATTATGAAGTTATCTATGGCAGAGGCAATAGATGTCGCGTCCATGGCAATTAGTTCGATGAAGCCTAAAAGTTCTTCACGAATCAACATCTTTTCTTCGTCAAAAAATTTGACAGTTGCTCCTTGCCTGCGATTTCGCCACTCTGGTCTGCCAAAATACTATATGCATGCGCTTTTTTTTACACCGTCTATGATATCATGCCTGATAACATCTCCAGAAATATTTAATATTTCATTTTAAATCTGAGGCGCCGTATATTATGTCGCATTCTTTGCACATGATTCTGAGTGCTCCTTTAATGTTTTATCGCCAGTCTCATTCTTAAGTTTGATAAGGTCTTTAAACAGATCTTCTTGAAGGTGTTTACTTCTTAATGGCATTCGTGGGTATCACAAAAAAAACTGTATCTATTACAGATGCAACAATATTTTAATTATCTTGTATGATTTTTTAAGCACATTCACATGCATATTCTGTATAATTTTTTTTTGCGGGCGTGTTTGAGATCTTGTGACCCTAAAACATTGCAAAGCTTCCCCTCAAATCAACCAAACTCGTACGTACACAAACGAAAAACAAAAGGAAAGCGTTTGTGTATGCATGAACGCCCGCTGCGTGCGTGCGCATTTTTCTTATCAAATTTTTTTGTGTGTACCTATTAAGTATTGTAGTTAGTACCCAGGTAATTAAGTGTTTTATGTCATTAGGTACCTTACAGGTCAGAACCAGGGTGGGGCAAGTGCCCCACCCTGCCCCACCGTGGCTACGCCTATGCCCTTTTTATGGGCGTTTTACGGTGAAAAAATCGTATTTACATGGTTTTCTTATTGTTTTAATCATTACAGATCAAATAACCCCCTTTCTGCAGACGCTCCTGATCTCACTTCTTTCACATGCATCGAAGAATGGCTGAATTCCATTAAAATGACCAGATACTTGGAGAATTTCCATGCTGGTGGTATTAACACAATGGACGCCGTGGTCAATTTAACAGTCAAAGAACTAACAGAACTGGGTATCACTCTTGTGGGACATCAGAAAAAAATTATGAACAGTGTGCAAAATATCCGAGCGCAAATACGGGTCAACGGCAACGAAGGTTTCTTAGTGTAAATTTCAAAGGAACGTTTTTTTAACAATTTGTTTGTAGCATCATATCAAGTTTTAGGCTCTTTGCGGTTTTTAACCGGATGCGGTTTTTTAACCGCACCTAAAATTTGAATGATGCTATCTAAAAAGAAATGTGTCAAATTTTCTGACTGCAGACTATTAAAAAAAGTGACTTTTTTTATATATGAATTATATATATAGTTATTACCAAGCAGCTTGGCTTTATTTATTCAAATATAAAATCAAAATAATGCAATGAGATTCTTTAAAATGTGATAGTTTTATTTTATTTGATATTTTTTAATGAAACAAGAAATATGCAAAACCGTAACCGGTTTTTGATTGTGTACAAGTGAATAAACCGAATTCGGTTTCTTATTGTATACGAGGAAGAACTAAGTGCGGCTTTATTCGTTTGCGCAAAAAAACCGTATGCGATTAAAACCGCATTAAAATTTTTACTCTGGACTAAATTAAACTAAATGTCATTAAAAAACTGCACGCGGCTTTTTGCCGTATGCGGTTTAGCCGATTGCGTTTTTTTTGCCGCTTGCGGTTTTTTGCCGCATACTGAAAAATATTTCTTGTTATATATGTAACATATAACTTAATTTTTATATTATGACATATTGTAAATTGTTTTAATATTACTACTTATTATTTATTACGATCTTTGCCATAATTTCGGTAAAAATAAAGGACAAAACACCAAATATAGCCAAATATAATAATAAAAATAATATTAATAATAATCAAAAAAATATATATTATTTTTTCACATATCAAAGTTTATTTAAATTAAATAGTTGAATTCGTAAAATTTCCATAAATTATTTGTTTTTGTGTTTATTTTGATAATAAAAATTAATTAGATAGAATTCAGTGTAATAAAAATTGTCCGTAGATTTATAAAGACTGTTTGTCTAATAATTCTAAAATATATTTAAACAAAAAGAAATAGCAATAAATCAGTGTTTTTTAATTTTAAAAATAAAAGCTTTTATATCATATATATTTATTTCATATTTTAAATCAATTGTGTAAATAATTAATATAAATAATAATTTTTTAACGCTAAAAACAATCATATTCGGTGTGATATTTGGTTTTAAATTATTTTACAATACCAATTTAAATAAATCGTCCAGTAAGTACAGTTTAATTAAATTTTCACATACAAAAGAAACGCGACAAAAAAACCGTTTACATTCAACTCGTCGGTCGAAAAAAACTGCATGCGGAAAAATACGCGCGGGAAAAAACCGCATTCCAACAAAAACGCATATGAGAACCACTGCATATGTGAAAAAACCACGTGCGATAAAAATATCGTGTGGTAAAACACATCTGCGATAAAAACCGTGGTTGGTAGTTAAGAAAATCGCTGAGAATTAAAACGCACTCAAAAACGTGTGCATGAAAAAATCGAATATGGGAACAACTGTATGTGTGAAAAAAAACACTTACGATAAAAATTGCTTGAGTTAAAAAACCGTTTGCTGTAAATACTCACATAAAAACTCTTAATAAAAACAGCGAGCAAAAATACTTACGAAGAAACACACTTTTTCCATAGACAAAAACACATTTTTTCCATAGAGAAAAAGACAATTTTTCCATAGACAGTTTTTCCATAGACAAAAGCACAGTTTTTCCATAGACAAAAACAGTTTTTTCTATAGACAAAAACAAAGTTTTTCCATGGACAAAAACACAGTTTTTCCATAGACAAAAAACCAGTTTTCCATAGACAAAAAGACAGTTTTCCATAGACAAAAGCACAGTTTTTCCATAGACAAAAACAGTTTCTTCTACAGACAAAAACAAAGTCTTTCCATAGACAAAAACACAGTTTTTCCATAGAGAAAAAGACAATTTTTCCAAAGACAGTTTTTCCATAGACAAAAACAGTTTCTTCTACAGACAAAAACAAAGTTTTTCCATAGACAAAAACACAGTTTTTCCATAGAGAAAAAGACAATTTTTCCAAAGACAGTTTTTCCATAGACAAAAGCACCGTTTTTCCATAGACAAAAACAGTTCTTTCTATAGACAAAAAAGTTTTTCCATAGAAAAAAAACACTTTTCCATAGACAAAAAGACAGTTTTCCATAGACAAAAACAAAGTTTTTCCATATACAGAAACACACTTTTTTATAGACAAAAACAAAGTTCTTCCATAGAGAAAAATACAATTTTTCCATAGACAGTTTTTCCATAGACAAAAGCACAGTTTTTCCATAGACAAAAACAGTTTCTTCTACAGACAAAAACAAAGTTTTTCCATAGACAAAAACACAGTTTTTCCATAGAGAAAAAGACAATTTTTCCATAGACAGTTTTTCCATAGACAGTTTTTCCATAGACAAAAACACAGTTTTTCCATAAACAAAAACACACTTTTTATAGACAAAAACACACTTTTTTATTGACAAAGACACAGTTTTCCACAGACAAAACCCATACTTTTTCCATAGACAAAACACAGTTTTTTCATAGGCAAAAACACAGTTTTTCCATGGATAAAAACACAGTTTTCCCATGGACAAAAAAACAGTTTTTCCATAGACAGAAACACAGTTTTACATAGACAAAAACACACTTTTCCATAGACAAAAACACACTTTTTATAGACAAAAACACAATTTTTTATTGACAAAGACACAGTTTTCCACAGACAAAACCCATACTTTTTCCACAGACAAAAACACAGTTTTTCCATAGACAGCAACACAGTTTTTCTAATAGACAAAAACACAGTTTTTCCATAAACAAAAACACACTTTTTATAGACAAAAACACACTTTTTTATTGACAAAGACACAGTTTTCCACAGACAAAACCCATACTTTACTAGAGTTTTTCTGAGAGCTTTTCACTTTTTTTTGAAAAATTTTGAGTTTTTTCGAAAATTTTGACTTTTTTTGTTGAAAATCTTGTATTTTTTGAAAATTTTTTTTTTTGAAAGTTTATAATTTTTATTGGAAAAATTGACTTTTTTTGAAAAATTTTAAATTTTTTTGAAAAATTTTGACTTTTTTGAACATTTTCACTTTTTTTTTCATAGACAAAAAAAACAGTTTTTCCTAAGACAATAATATAGTTTTTTCCATAGACAAAAACACAGTTTTTCCATAGACAAAAACAGAGATTTTCCATAGACAAGAACACAGTTTTTCCATAGTCAAAAACAGAGTTTTTCCATAGACAAAAACAGAATCTTTCCATAGACAAAAACACAGTTTTTCCATAGACAAAAACACAGTATTACCATAGACAAAAACACACTTTTTTATAGACAAAAACACACTTTTTTATTGACAAAGACACAGTTTTCCACAGACAAAACCCTTACTTTTTCCATAGACAAAAACACAGTTTTTCCATAGGCAGAAACACAGTTTTTCCATAGATAAAAACACAGTTTTCCCATGGACAAAAACACAGTTTTTCCATAGACAGAAACACAGTTTTGCCAATAGACAAAAACACAGTTTTTCCATAAACACAAACACACTTTTTATAGACAAAAACACACTTTTTTATTGACAAAGACACAGTTTTCCACAGACAAAACCCATACTTTTTCCATAGACAAAAACAGTTTTTTCATAGGCAGAAACACAGTTTTTCCATGGATAAAAACACAGTTTTCCCATGGACAAAAACACAGTTTTTCTATAGACAGAAACACAGTTTTTCCAATAGACAAAAACACAGTTTTTCCATAAACAAAAACACACTTTTTTATTGACAAAGACACAGTTTTCCACAGACAAAACCCATACTTTTTCCATAGACAAAAACACAGTTTTTTCATAGGCAGAAACACAGTTTTTCCATGGATAAAAACACAGTTTTCCCATGGACAAAAACATAGTTTTTCTATAGACAGAAACACAGTTTTTCCAATAGACAAAAACACAGTTTTTCCATAAACAAAAACACACTTTTTATAGACAAAAACACACTTTTTTATTGACAAAGACACAGTTTTCCACAGACAAAACCCATACTTTTTCCATAGACAAAAACACAGTTTTTTCATAGGCAGAAACACAGTTTTTCCATGGATAAAAACACAGTTTTCCCATGGACAAAAACACAGTTTTTCTATAGACAAAAACACAGTTTTTCCAATAGACAAAAACACAGTTTTTCCATAAACAAAAACACACTTTTTATAGACAAAAACACACTTTTTTATTGACAAAGACACAGTTTTCCACAGACAAAACCCATACTTTTTCCATAGACAAAAACAGTTTTTTTATAGGCAAAAACACAGTTTTCCCATGGACAAAAACACAGTTTTTCTATAGACAGAAACACAGTTTTTCCAATAGACAAAAACACAGTTTTTCCATAAACAAAAACACACTTTTTTATTCACAAAGACACAGTTTTCCACAGACAAAACCCATACTTTTTCCATAGACAAAAACACAGTTTTTTCATAGACAGAAACACAGTTTTTGCATGGACAAAAAAAACTGTTTTGCCATGGACAAAAACACAGTTTTTCCAATAGACAAAAACACAGTTTTTCCATAGACAAAAACACAGTATTTCCATAGACAAAAACACACTTTTTTATAGACAAAAACACACTTTTTTATTGACAAACACACAGTTTTCCACAGACATAACCCATACTTTTCCATAGACAAAAACACAGTTTTTCCATAGGCAGAAACACAGTTTTTCCATGGATAAAAACACAGTTTTCCCATGGACAAAAACACAGTTTTTCCATAGACAGAAACACAGTTTTTCCAATAGACAAATACACAGTTTTTCCATAAACAAAAACACATTTTTTATAGACAAAAACACACTTTTTTATTGACAAAGACACAGTTTTCCACAGGCAAAACCCATACTTTTTCCATAGACAAAAACACAGTTTTTCCATGGATAAAAACACAGTTTTCCCATGGACAAAAACACAGTTTTTCCATAGACAGAAACACAGTTTTATATAGACAAAAACACACTTTTCAATAGACAAAAACACACTTTTCCATAGACAAAAACACATACACACTTCTCTATAGACAAAAGTACAACTTTTCCATAGAAAAAAGCACAGTTTTTCCATAGACAAAACAGAGATTTTCCATAGACAAAAACACAGTTTTTCCATAGTCAAAAACAGAGTTTTTCCATAGACAAAAACAGAATCTTTCATAGACAAAAACACAGTTTTCCATAGACAAAAACACAGTTTTTCCATAGACAAAAAAAGCATTTAAAAAAGGCGTTCGTGAAAAAACTGAATTTTGAAACAAGTGGGATAGAACAACTATAAAAACCGCTTGCGGTAAAAACCGCGTGATGTACAGAACCGCCTGCGGTGAAAAAACCGTATGTAATAAAAAACCGAATTGAAAACTTACGGTAGAAAAAGCACTTGTTTTAAACAACCGCATGCGAATAAAACGCATGCGAGATAAAACCGCGCGTAGGGAAAAAACCGCATGCATGTAAAATCCGAATCAAAAACCAATTGTACTGTACTAAAACCCCCTTTTTTATGTTTTAACTTATTTAAAATATAAAATTTAATGTACAATCGAATTATGTGTAATTATATTGTTGTACTTAATTAATTTTTTTATACTGCTCAAAATAATATATATAATTGCGCCTAAATATTAATTATAAGATCTGAGTAATTGAGTGATGAATATAATTAATTAATAATTACAGCTTCATATGGTCAATTAATTTGATTTTTAGTTACAAAAATAAAATTAATTTTTAATTTTTTTCGAGAAAAATTGGCATCACTCATTTTTATACGTATATATATATAAATACTATAGGAAAAATGACTGAATTATTGCAGCTATTTGTATTTTTTTTAGTAAAAACATTCCAGTACTTTGTATATAATATTAACATTAATTATTATCCGTTTTTTCTTGTTGTTTTTACATATAAAATAATAAAAATAGCAAGCGAGGGTGTGAATGTTAATAAAACCGTGTACGGAACACAGCCGTGCGGTAAAAACCGCATACCGGAAAAAAAATACGTATAGGTCTCCCAACGAAAGTTTGTGACAGCCACGTGTTAGTCAGCGCAGGTAGGCGGAGTCTTTCTATCAGTGGCGGACGGAAATAAAAATATATTATACATCTTAAATTAATTTTTAATGTATGATGCCAACATAATTAAGAAGAATTTATTTTATATAAATTTGTTACTGCCTAATTTAAACTAAACAAATACATACATTTAAAAAACAACTCAGAAACTCTCTCAGCATATTCGTAGCTAAATACAGTTTACAAAACCATTCTAGCTACCACACTGACAAGCTTTCAGAACGGTCGTTGTTATCGTAACGCTCGTAAAAAAACCACTGCGCATTGAACGAGAGGCCACGTGGCTGTCCCAAACTTTCGTTGGGCGATCTATAAACAGTAATAAAATGAGTGAAAGGAAAAAAAATTATGCTATTTTTATTATTAATATTATATATCTGTTCGTTTTTTTACTCTTTCTCTGTCAATGTACTATTGTAATATATTTGTAAAATATAATAACTATTCAATAAAAAAATAATTAGCTTAAATTTGTATTTTTGTTTTGCAAAGTAATAATGAATTTGACACATAAAAACTGTCGAAATTGTACGTAAAATAAGACAATGTGACATGTGTCAAAGTTGCAAACTGGCGAAATTGACGTAGACAACTGTCAAATCTGACATTTTTCAAACATACCCGATTTGTTTACTGCATTTGACGTATGAGATCTGTCAAAAGTTTTCTGCAAATATGACACTCTTGACATACATCAAGATTACACGAATTCTAAGGTTTAACATCTGTCAAAGTTAAATCTACTTCTGCGTTTAATGTAAATTGCACGTGCGTTTAATTGCATAACAAACATGATGTCAAATTTGCACGAACTTCATGTAACAAAACTGTCAAAATTGCATATATGTTCAGTTCATTTAGTACCAGTGTTTGATAAAGCTACATCGTAGTGAAACGCGTCACATATTACTAAGTAATAAATCGTGGATATCGTGAAAACAATTGTGTTTTTATTTACATATAGTTATGGATATCCATCAAGTAACAGCCAATTCAATCAAAATGTCAAAATTGCACATAAAATATTATGTTGTTGACATCTGTCAAATTTACAGGCATTATTAGGTGCATTTGACGTAAAAGATCTGTCAAAATGTTACTTGAATACGACTTTAAATGCTTTTCGATAATAATTTCTGTAATTGAAATAAAAAATTCAATTAGAGTGATTAATTATATTTGAAAACCCCTCTAAAAGCCGTCATTGTCGACAAAACTGAGAGAAAAATCAATTAAAAGTGTGGCGCAAGTCATTTTCACGGTAGACAATCAATGGTTTTCCACGTTTTTTATTTAGTTCGATATTAGTTGAAGTCTTGTTTGGATAACACGCAAATGTTTGATCCAGGTTGAAAACAAAAAGGTAGAAAATGTGTTAAAAACACCACAAAATGTAGTCCTACACAAAATGCACAAAATATTTGTATTTAAAAATGCTTTATGCACAATTTGTTCTTGCACATGGACATTTGGGTTGATGATCATTTCTTTTCGCTATTGATTTTTGATGATAAATAAACTTAGATGTTCACTTGAACTTTAATTCAAGTTTACAGTAAAGGATACGGCTTTAACCTAAATTTAACAAATCATCTCAAACAATTCTTCTGAATTTTTTTCCTAAGCTGTCTCACTTTCACTGTACTTCTAACTTTCTAATTTCTGACTCAACTTCTTTTCGTTAAATCGACACATCCAACGCAAAATCTTTACTCCACCATTTTTTACATTTATCGCTTCTCTTTCGTTACTGACCAGGTTTCTCAGTTATACATCATCACCTTTAATTTTTGCGCTTACATTCCTTTCACATAAAATTCCACTTATTGTTCCCCATTCCATCCATCTTATCCAATTCTCTTTAACCATGTTTTCTTTTCCAAAACACACTTTAAAATTTGGACAGTTGGTTTTGCAGATTGCATTTAAGTCCATTCTTCTCGTCTGTCTAACTGAGTCAGCCAGAATAACGTGGTCACTCTCAGTTGGATCAAAGGACATGGGAACTCTAAAGGCAATCGCATTGCGAACAATTTAGCAAGGAGGGCTGCGGGCTACAAATATGTTAGCCCTTGCCCATCTACCAAGCTAACATTGTCCGCAGTCGTGGACCTTATCAAACAGCACGCTCACAAAAACTTTATACAGTGCTGGGATAAAACAACAAACTGTAGACGGGTCAGTGAGTTATTACCCCATCCTGGCGAGGAAACAGCAAAAAAATTTAAGGCATTGTCCAGACAAAATCTCCGAACAGCTGTGGGAATCTTGACAGGTCGCTGCCAATTGTGACATCTCTTTAGTATGAAATTAACAGAATCGCTGCTATGCAGAGGCTGTGAACAAGAAGAGGAAACAGTAGGACATGAGAGCCTTATCACCTATTTTAAATCACTAGGCCTTGTGACAGCCTGAGGTGAGGATATCCCTACACACGGGAGGATGCACAATGGGTCATATGTGGCCTCAGTGCTGGCTGAGCACTAGCTCGCCCTTCCCCAAATTTACAGATCCAGATCTCGGCTGTTGCCACATATTCAATCTTGGTCTTACTCATTTTCAATCTCAAGCGTTTTTCTCTATTTCTCAAGTTTCTCTTCGACACTCTCTTTCACAAGCTTTACAACCACAAAATCATCCACTTCACTTATTATGTCTTCAATCTGCGGGATAGGAGGGGCTTCACCTCTTATTCCTTCAGTCATAACATCCATTGGGCTTCACCTCTTATCCCTTAAGTCATTTAGCGTCCATTACCATATTAAACAGATAGGAGAACAAGAACAGCAGCGACCCTTGGTGGAGCTCCTAAAGCATCACAAATTCCTCCACAACCCAAACACTGCTTTTTTTGTTTTCGTTTTCTAATACTTCTCTTACACTAATCGGACATACTTTTCTGACACATCTTTCACTCACACACTTCTCCGACATAAAACTATATGGCATCCATATAAGATCATAGCTTTCTTATCATAAATCCTCTTGTTGTTTATTTCTATTCAAAAACTATTTCTCTAGGTAGTGCATCTAGAATGCCACATTTCTGGGATTTTGCAAAAAGCCCGCCAAAGCAACGGAATATACAAGATGGTTTGTTTCAAATCGCCTCTCAAACGTGCAGTTTATTAGTTCAAGTTAATAATACCAACAATATTAGTTACGGGAATAATACTTCGAATATAAATCTTAATACGCTTTCATCAACAGTTAGTAGAAGTAGAACTCCTGAAAGAACAACAAGTGGAAGAAATGATGATAGTGAACAACTTCTAGTACTTATTCCCCCAACTGCAAACGAAAAAGTTCATAGGTTTAGACGAACTTCAAATTTTTTAGGAAAACCACGGTTATCGGTAAGTTTCTATGAAGTTTATACACACTTTTAGTTTGTTTAAACACAGATTAACTTGTTTATCGATACGGACAAGGCCACATTAATTATAGCTAACTTCATTTCATAATGTTATGCCGACGTTTTATTTCTATTATGATTTTGTAACAAAGCGAACCAGTTTTTTTTTTTTTAAATATGTAATTATATACATAACTGTACATTTGTAAATAGTGACAATGAAAATTACAGTATTTCATACTAATAAAGTGAGTAAAATACTTGTAAGATTTAATTTATAATAAATATATTTTGTGGTAGAGGTTAATATTTACGTTTGCCCCTATAATTATGAAAATCTAATATTTAATTAATTTTTATGCGACGTTTATAATGCTTACAATATTGATAATATACATTTATTTAATTTAAAAATCATATTTAAATTAACGTACCTTTGTGACAGATTTGATAAATTAAGTCAAGGTCGTTGTTGTTTTTTAAAATAAATGAGGTTTGTGTTGATTAATTTTTTTTTTAACAAAGGATTTGTTTAAAATTTTTGTGCAGTAATGGACAAAAGTAACTATAAAAATTTGAAACTTTTGGAAAATAGATAATAGCTCATAATGACAACCTCAAGAACCATACTAGATTGCAAAGTATTTATGAAGATTAAATTCTTGTGATATTTACTAGAAATCAAAGCATTACTTTATTTTGATTTTCGAACTCCTTAAATACTAGTTTTGGTTGAAGAGAGACAATATGATGGAATTACTAAACTAAGCGCTAGTTAAAAAAAAGATCATACCAATATAAAATTTACTAAAATAAGCCAGATAGAAGAAAACTTTATTAGCAAATGTTGCTTCTTATAGTAATTGTAAATTTATTAACATATTAGTTTCTTAAAATAACAACTTTGACTTATCACCCCTCAATAGGTCGCTTAAGTTAATGAAAAGAGATCATATTTATATTTAAATTGTCCAAACTAAGCTAGTTAGAAGAAAACTTCATTAGCAAAAGTTGCTTCTTATAGTAATTGAAAATTTATCCCTGTATTATTTTCTTAAAATAACAACTTTGACTTTTCATCCCTCAATAGCTCTCTTTCATGTTAATGAAAAGAGATTATATTTATATTTAAATTGTCCAAACTAAGCTAGGTAGAAGAAAACTTTATAAGCAAAAGTTGCTTCTGATAGTAATTGTAAATTTATCCACGTATTATTTTCTTAAAATAACGACTTTGACTTTTCATCCCTCAATAGCTCTCTTTCATGTTAATGAGAAGAGATCATATCTATATTTAAATTGACTAAGCTAAGTTAGTTAGAAGAAAACTTTATAAGCAAAAGTTGCTTCTTATAATAATTGTAAATTTATCCACATATTAGTTTCTTAAAATAATAACTTTGACTTTTCACCCTTGAGAAGGTCAACCTACTGTTGATGAAAAGAGATTATACCTATATTTAAATTATCTAAATTAAGCTAGTTAGAAGAAAACTTTATAAACAAAAGTTGCTTCTTATAGTAATTGTAAATTTATCCACAACATAGTTTCTTAAAACAACAACTTTGAGTTTTCACCCCTAAACAGATCTTTTATGTTCATGAAAAGGAATTACACCTATATTTAAATTGTCTAAATTTAGCTAGTTAGAAGAAAACTTTATAAGCAAAAGTTGCTTCTTATAGTAATTGTAAATTTATCCACGTATTATTTTCTTAAAATAACGACTTTGACTTTTCATCCCTCAATAGCTCTCTTTCATGTTAATGAGAAGAGATCATATCTATAATTAAATTGACTAAACTAAGTTAGTTAGAAGAAAACTTTATTAGCAAAAGTTGCTTCTTATAGTAATTATCATTTAATAGAAATAAAGATGGTTCTGCACAGAAAGTTACTTCACAAGTGGTTCAGTTTATCTTTGACCATCATGGAAGCGAGGCCAATTCTCAGTGAAAAGGGTAAACCTCTGTTGGTTTATAAAAATTACAAATTTAACAAGTCGTATGTGTCGAAAAGTGGTAAAATACTATGGCGTTGTGTAAACAATAAGTGTACCGCGAAATTGTATACGATGGCTGCAAATGAAACGGTAATCGTAGAAGGGCAATTTGAACATCCACACCCCGAACATTCATCGCCAAGCGTGTAGCAACTCGTTGAAGAGAAAAGCTGTCGAAGACGTGCAAGAAAAACCCCGGAAATTAATTCGTCAGGAATTGAGAACCAATACATATGCTGAAGACCTCTCCCACGAAGACCTCCGTCGACTGAGAAAAAATATCTACGAAGAACGTCGTAAGTTACAACCAAAATTACCCCAATCACAAAATGAAGTGGTTGAACAAATTATAAATAAAAATTTGTTCACCACCAGGAAAGAACAAATTCTTTTATACGCTAGTAAAAGTGACAAAATCGTAATATTTTCATGTTTTACTAATTTAAGCTTGTTATGTAATTGTGATATGGTTTATATGGACGGCACTTTTAATTATTGTACGCAATGGTTCCTTCAAATGTTTACCATTCATGGATTTAAAAATGGCTCATATATTCCTCTAGTGTACGGTTTATTAAACGATAAGAAGACAGAGAGCTATGAAAATCTCTTTACAAATCTTGTAGATAAATATAATTCTTTCGGTTTAAACTTTGTGCCACAAAAAATTGTAATGGATTTTGAAAAGGCAATTCATCAGGCAGCATGCAATATTTGGCCATCAGCCGAAATCATAGGGTGCCGATTTCATTTGGCACAAGCCTGGTTCCGAAAGATTCAGAATTTAGGTTTAGTTTCAATATATAAAGATAAGGATTCTGCCAAAGGGCAATACTTAAAGACTATTTTCGGGTTGCCTTATCTAAATCCAAAAGATGTTGAGGATTTTTTTAATAATGAGTTGTACTATTTGTTGCCAGGTTACGATGATAGATTTAAGGAACTGAGGCGTTATTTATATAAAAATTATATTTCTGAACATTCATTATTTCCACCTAAAATTTGGGCTTGCCAAACTGAAAAGTTACACCGTAGTACTAACGCTTGTGAAGCATTCCATTCAAAATTTAATGGCGAATTTTATTCCAGTCATTCAAATATCAACAATTTTTTAAAAATCCTATTAGATTTACAAATGGAAAATGACTGCAAAATTAGGTCTGTTGTAAATGGTACTGTAAAACTTCAATGTAAAACTTCAAGAGAAAAAGAACAATTTTTATTGCAGAAAATTAATGAATTCACCAGTAATAGTATCAGTCGTTATATGTTTGTTAGATGTATTGCTTATAAAAATTTGCCGCAATGAAATTATTATTATATTTAAATTGTGAATAAAATTTCCTAAAGAAATTAGAAACATGTTTTGGCATTTATTACTTAATCCTTTTCCTGACGAGAGATATTAGGAGTTAATCCTCTCACAACCTTTTGCGGAACTCGGACTAGGATTACAGACGCAGGTAAAATTTTGCGGAACTCGGCACCGCCCTTATAAGCAAAAGTTGCTTCTTATAGTAATTGTAAATTTATCCACATATTAGTTTCTTAAAACAACAACTTTGACTTTTTTACCTCTCAATAAGTCGCTTATGTTAATGAAAAGAGATTATATTTATATTAAAATTGTCCTAACTATGCTAGGTAGAAGAAAACTTCATTAGCAAAAGTTGCTTCTTATAGTAATTGTAAATTTATCCACGTATTATTTTCTTAAAATAACGACTTTGACTTTTCATACCTGAATAGCTCTCTTTCATGTTAATGAAAAGAGATCATATCTATATTTAAATTGACTAAACTAAGTTAGTTAGAAGAAAACTTTATAAGCAAAAGTTGCTTCTTATAGTAATTGTAAATTTATCCACGTATTAGTTTTTTAAAATAACAACTTTGACTTTTCACCCCTCAATAGGTCGCTTATGTTAATGAAAAGAGATTATATTTATATTTAGATTGTTCAAACTAAGCTAGTTAGAAGAAAACTTTATAAGCAAAAGTTGCTTCTTATAGTAATTGTGAATTTATCCACATATTAGTTTCTTAAAATAATAACTTTGACTTTTCACCCTTGAGAAGGTCAACCTCCTGTTGATGAAAAGAGATTATACCTATATTTAAATTATCTAAACTAAGCTAGTTAGAAAAAAACTTTATAAACAAAAGTTGCTTCTTATAGTAATTGTAAATTTATCCACAACATAGTTTCTTAAAACAACAACTTTGAGTTTTCACCCCTAAACAGATCTTTTATGTTCATGAAAAGGAATTACACCTATATTTAAATTGTCTAAATTTAGCTAGTTAGAAGAAAACTTTATAAGGAAAAGTTGCTTCTTATAGTAATTGTAAATTTATCCACGTATTAGTTTCTTAAAATATTAACTTTGACTTTTCACCCTTGAGAAGGTCAACCTCCCGTTGATAAAAAGAGATCATACCTTTATTTAAATTATCTAAACTAAGCTAGTTAGAAGAAAACTTTATAAGCAAAAGTTGCTTCTTATAGTAATTGTAAATTTATCCACATATTAGTTTCTTAAAATAACAACTTTGACTTTTCACCCCTCAATAGGTCGCTTATGTTAATGAAAGGAGATTATATTTATATTTAAATTGTCCAAACTAAGCTAGGTAGAAGAAAACTTCATAAGCAAAAGTTGCTTCTTATAGTAATTGTAAATTTACCCACGTATTATTTTCTTAAAATAACAACTTTGACTTTTAACCCTTGAGAAGGTCAACCTCCTGTTGATGAAAAGAGATCATACCTATATTTAAATTATCTAAACTAAGCTAGTTAGAAGAAAACTTTATAAGCAAAAGTTGCTTCTTATAGTAATTGTAAATTTATTCACATATAAGTTTTTTAAAACAACAACTTTGACTTTTCACCCCTCAACAGATCTTTTATGTTTATGAAAAGGAATTATACCTATATTTAAATTGTCTAAACTAAGCCAATTAGAAAAAAACTTTATGGGCTTAAGTTGCTTCTGATAGTAATTGTAAATTTATCCACGTATTAGTTTCTTAAAATAACAACTTTGACTTTTCACCCTTGAGAAGATCAACCTCCTGTTGATAAAAAGAGATCATACATATATTTAAATTGTCTAAACTAAGCTAGTTAGAAGAAAACTTTATAGGCAAAAGTTGCTTCTTATAGTAATTGTAAATTTATCCATGTATTAGTTTGTTAAAATAACAATTTTGACTTTTCATCCCTTAGTAGGTCTCTTGCATGTTAATGAAAAGAGATCATACTTATATTTAAATTGTCTAAACTAAGCGAGTTAGAAGAAAACTTGATAAGCAAAAGTTGTTTCTTATAGTAATTGTAAATTTATTCACATATTAGTTTCTGAAAATAACAACTTTGTCTTTTCACCCCTCCATAGGTGTAAAACTGTTAATTTGCTGATATATCTTTATTAACAGTTTTTTGGTTATTTTGGGACATTCTAACACCCATTTTGTTTTGGGACAGTCTATATTTAATTTAAACCAAACAATCTCAGACTCAACGATTTTGTAAACCGTAGAGAGTCCACATGAATTTTAAATTACTTTTGCACGAAAATATAATTATATTGGCTTTAGCATTGGTAACCAGTAGAAAATCTTCGCGCAAGTTGGTTTGTAAGGAAATTGAATTTAAAAAATAGTGGACTTCTATAAATGAACTTTTACGAATCTCTCCAAGTTTCCCCGTGCTATGTGCCTGGATCGCTATGTGATTGCGGCTAAAATTCAATCACATAGAGATGTAATAGCCCTCAACTTGGTAGATCCTAAGTGACTGACTTTCTCTCCGCGCATAGCTATGTGCTGAAATCGCTATGTGACTACGGACTAAAATCAGTCACATAGAGATGCGATGGTCTTGAATTTGATAAATCTCTAAGTGACTGACTTGTCCTGCGCACATAGCTATGTGCCGGAATCTTTATGTGACTACGGGCTAAAATCAGTCACATAGAGATGTGATGGATCTATACTCTGCGCGTTTCTAAGTGACGGGCACATAGCTATGTGCCTAAAATAGCCCAGTCACATAGCTATGTGCCTGAATCGCCAAGTGACTACGACATTTACACAATTTTAATTGAACTTACAAAATGGAGTTATTATTATTATTTGTAATATAAATAAATAATAGTAAATTTATCTTTATAATATTGTATATTTATTCTAGACCGTACTAGAAACACCTCCAGTACAACATGAAGACGAAAATGATATTTGGAGTCATGGTTTTATGGTTCCAACAAACACTGATGATAATCCAGAAAGGTTTGTTACTTCATAATTAAAAAAAATGTAATTGTACACATACGCACTCTAGTAAGAAATTATACTTCTTTGGCCTTAAAATACCAATCATAAAGTTTAATGCCTGGATAGTAAAATGGCACCCTTCTATTTTGCAAGTTTAATAGTTTCTAATTGGTAATTAAAATGAATCTTGTTTTTGTTAACAAATGTAGTTTAAGATTAAGAAGAACGCCAGAAATTAAAACCTTCGCTTACATCGTAATGCATACATTTTTTTTTATATTTCAGATGGCGAAATAAGAACAAATGGTGTCGACCATCATGTATACCGATTTCGATAATTTGTATCATGATCTTCCTAGTAGTACTTTTACCATTATTAGACCATGCTAGTGAACGAAGTTTAGATGAATTAAACGGAAATTTGATCGACTCTTGTAATAACAGCTGTCAGTAAGTATAGTTAATTCCAATTAACAAATTTTATAAATTTTATTTACAGCTTTTACCCATATACAAAATCTATTTTAAAATTTTTTAAATCGTTTCATAAATAACCGAGTTAAGAGCGATTTTTCAAAAAACAATCGACGATCAACTTTTTGAAGTTATACTTCTATTCGAACACTCGGCGGAAAAAGTTTGTGTGGGGTCGATTAAAAGGGATAGATATACAAAAATCAGTCTGAGCTCATGTTTTAAATATCATAGTGACGTATAACTTTGTGTTTGACAGATTATTTTATAATTCTGTCACGTAAGTATACATATAAAGTTTAGTATTTTATATTATATTATTGATATTAATAATAATATTCAGTAATGAGTATTGTATTGTAGTCACATAGTTGCATTATATCCTGCACTATGCTTTTGAGGTTGTTGGCTACATAAACAGTGCTTTTAAGAATAGTCGAAAAGTGCATTCCGAACAGACAATAGATAGAAAAATTACAACTCGATAAGTTTTCCAAATTGGTTCAATTTATGTACTCGGGGTTTTTGGGGCCGCTGAACACGAATATCGTGATGTCGAAAGTCTCTGCCGCACTTGGTGCCTGGGGTATTTACCTCTTCTCCTGGGGTTTTATGTATATTCTGTACAAAATCAGTGCACACTTGGAACACGGCGGTTTTTTGGACGCTGAATACGATTATGATAATGGCGATGGTGTCCAAAACACCTGGTGCTTAAGACAGACCTAGTCTCCAAGAATTTTATGGAAATTCGATACAAAATCAGTGTACACTCGGTACTAGAAGGTTTTTGAATATCTAAATATAGAAAAACAAACTATTAACAAGGTCACTGCTTATTGTTGATTTTTTATTAATACTATTTAGAAAGTTAGTAATTACGTTTTCAATACCCTTGAATCTAATATTTCTTTTTATCTGTTTACATTTGTATTAATAGGAATTATTGATTTTTCTTATTTTGTATTTTAGATTATCTTTAGTTGAAAGTATACCTGATGGTTTATTATATCCAAATGATTCAATCAGAAACCCTTCCACTTTTGATACTTGGTTAGATTTAATTAGTTCAGCAAACGAATCAATAGATATTGCATCACTTTATTGGACATTAAGACAGTCAGAAGTTTATCCAGATCCTACCTCATCAAAGGTAACGAGAACAAATATAAAATATTACGCCATCATAAGTTAATTGTGTTAATACTAAAAAATCAAAAATAAATGTTGGGTGCCAAAATTCGTTCAAAAATTCGTGGAGTTTTTTCTTTGATCTAGAGTCATCATTGTCTCCCAAAAACGAGAATTAAAGGACACCAAGAACAAACTTTACAAACTCATTACAAAAATTGTTCTGAAATCCTCTATCTTGATCTTCCTACGGCCTCCTCGATATATCTGGATGAACCCTGAGATAAACGATCATAATCTCATTGCAAAAATAGTTCTTCAATTCTCTATCTAGATCTTCTCCTAGTGCCTGCTCGATATATCTGGATGTACCCCTGACATAAACGATAAATCAGTCATGATCTCATTGCAAAAATCGTTCTACAATCTTCTATCTAGATTTTCCTACGGCCTCCTCGATATATCTGGATGAAACCCTGAGATAAACGATCATAATATCATTGCAAAAATAGTTCTGCAATTCTCTATCTGGATCTTACTACTGCCTCCTCGATATATCTAGATGTACCCTTGACATAAACGATAGATCAGTCATGATCTCATTGCAAAAATCGTTCTGCAATCCTCTATCTAGATCTTCCTACGGCCAGCTCGATATATCTGGGTGAACCCCTAAAATAAGCGATCGAATCAGTCAAATCGTTACAATTGTCACTCTCATCCATCACACTTTATACAAAATGACAAGACTTTTCAATATTCTTTTAGGGAGAAAAAAATATTCCAAATGTTGCTGAAAGCCGGATTGGATGTCCCCTGACATAAACGATAAATCAGTCATGATCTCATTGCAAAAATCGTTCTGCAATCTTCTATCTAGATCTTCCTACGGCCTCTTCGATATATCTGTTTAAACCCCTGAGATAAACGATCATAATATCATTGCAAAAATAGTTCTGCAATTTTCTATCTGGATCTTTCTACTGCCTCCTCGATATATCTGGATGTACCCCTGAAATTAGTCATGATCTTATTGCAAAAATCGTTCTGCAAAACTCTATCTAGATCTTCCTACAGCCTCCTCGATATATCTGGATGAACCCCTGAGATAAACGATCATAATCTCATTGCAAAAATAGGTTATCAATTCTCTATCTGGTTTTTCTCCTAGTGCCTTCTTGATATATCTGGATGTACCCCTGACATAAACGATAAATCAGTTATAATCTCATTGCAAAAATCGTTCTGCAATCCTCTATCTAGATCTTCCTACGGCCAGCTCGATATATCTGGGTGAACCCCTAAAATAAGCGATTGAATCAGTCAAATCGTTACAATTGTCACTCTCATCCATCACACTTTATACAAAATGACAGACTTTTCAATATTCTTTTAGGGAGAAAAAATATTCCAAATGTTGCTGAAAGCCGGAGTGGATCGTAACATAAAAATCCGAATAGCGCAAAATTCCCCATCGCAAAACCATCCGAATATAGATACTGAATTTCTATTAAAACGAAAAGCAGCTGCAGTTCGTAGTGTAAATTTTGCTAAACTGTTGGGTGCTGGTGTTTTACACACAAAACTGTGGGTTATTGATAGAAAACATGTTTATTTGGGAAGTGCTAATATGGATTGGAGATCTTTAACGCAGGTAAATTTTACCGGTATACATACACATCTTTAAATTTACTTAAATTATTTTTTTCAGGTAAAAGAAATGGGTATAGTAATTCGCAATTGTTCGTGTCTAGCCATTGATGTCGAAAAAATATTTCAAGTAAGTTAATTAGTTTGTAGATAAATAATTATTAATTTCCAATTATTTTCATAGGTTTATTGGGCTTTAGGTGTAGACGACGCGACAATTCCTCCATCGTGGCCAACGAATTTATCGACTCAATATAATAAAGATACGCCAATGGAATTGATTTATAATAATCTTACTTTCCAAACGTATTTCTCGGTAAGTACAGTTCGAAACTGTTGTAAACATTTTTAAACTTTGAAATCTTTAATGCCTGTTACGAATCTATTCTGAGTTATTTAAAACAATCCAAGTTTTTTATGGAACTGTCAATTAGAGTGATTTAATATCTTTGCGAAACTGTTCTCGTTAGTTTCATACCACTCCGAACAGTCCACAATATATAAAAAATATAAGAAAGCAACTAAATTATGATCTGAACTGTCAAACTCTCATTTAGAGTGATTTAGAATCTTTGCGAAAGTGTTCTGACTATTTTTGTACCGTTCCGAACAATCCAGTATATATAAAGGGTATCAGAAAGCAACTAAAGCATGATCTAAATTCTAAAACTCGTATTTCAAGCAATTAAAGTTCTTTTCGAAACTGTTCATTTTCGTACCGTTTTGAACAGTAAACAATGTATGAAAAGTATTAGGATCAACAAAATAAGGATTTAAACTGTTAAACTCTAAGTAGAGTAGTTCAAGATGTTTTCGAAACTGTTCTGATCATATTTAAAACAATATACATGATAAGAAAACTGTTGTGAATAGTTTGCGAAACTTTACAACAGTTCCGAAACTATTCTAAACATTGTAGAATAATTCAGTAGTGATATTGACTGTTTACAAAACGAAAGTGTTTTAAACATAACAGAATCTATTGGAATTATTCTAGAATGGCTCTGTAGTGATTTGGATTGTTTAGAACAATTACGAAACTGTTGTACTACCATTTTATTTTTTTGTTTAGAGTTCACCATTACCATTTAATCCATTGGGTCGCACTAACGATATTGACGCATTAAAAAATGTAATTTTCAACGCTGAAAAGTTTGTGTACATTTCCGTAATGGATTATTATCCGTTGATGATTTACAGTCCGAAAATCAAATTTTGGCCTGTCATTGATGACGCTTTGCGACAAGTTGCGATCGAAAATAAAGTCAAAGTGAAACTGTTGATCAGTTGGTGGAATCATTCACACCCTTCCGAAGATTATTTTTTACGGTCTTTAGCAAGTATTAATAATTCGTATAGAGGAGTCAGTGTTGAAGTGGTAAGTAGAAAAACGGATGCTGTACAAAAACTGCTTATTTTATTAAATTTTGTGCTTTCAGCGTCGTTTTATTGTACCTGCCAATAAAGATCAACAAAAAATCCCATTCGCTCGTGTGAACCACAACAAATATATGGTAACGGATAATACGGCGTATATTGGAACATCGAATTGGTCCGGCGATTATTTCACGAATACGGCTGGAATTGCGTTTCTTCTACACGATCCAAGTTTTGAAAAAAACATCAATCATACGAATACCATTCGTAGTCAATTAGAAGACGTATTTTTACGAGATTGGAATTCGCCGTATGCACATTCTATTAATTTTTCGGATTATGAAGAAATTAATTAGATGGCAATTTTTTCTCAGATGCGGTTTATTTGCAGCATTTTAGCCGCATGCGGTTTATTTGCAAAGTAGGTACTCTTACGCGGGGTCCTACGTAAGCGGCAACACGCGGCCGCGACCGTCGCGTCCGACGCGGTCCTTTCAGAGTATGTTTTAATATTGTAGTGTCTTACGTGCCAAAAAAGGCGCGGCAAGCGCGCGACGCGCGCTTTTCAAGCGGCACGACCGGTCAAAATATTTGATATTTCCGCCTCTGCCGCTCCAGTCTCTGCCATTCAGCTTTGCGTGTTCCATCATGTGTGTGACTTTTAAAGACATGATGGACACGGCATCTTGAAAACTGGGAAACAAAACGCGGCGTGCATTTGCATGTAGGACAGTCTGGTCACATTTACCGCATTTGCCGTCAACCGCGCCGCTCGCGCCGACCGCTTGTTGTCGCTTACGTAGGACACCGCGTTATATTGCATGATGCAGTTTTTTGGTGTAAGCGGTTAATTTGCCGCATGCGGTTATTTTGCCACATCTGGGAAAGAAGTGCAGCAAACTAAATAATAAAAAAATCATTTTTTGGCAATAGTAATTTTAATTGCATACTAAGTCAGTGATTCCCTGTTGTATTTTTTTAAATTTTTTGAAAGATATTTTTATGTAGGTATATTAAGCTCATTAGGAAACTATGTGATAAAAGCACTTAAATGTTGTAAAATCACTTAAAATATATATATTTGGAATTGATGTAAAATATTAAGCACAACATTTTAATTATGTGTGCCTTAAATCATTTTTTTTATTTATTTAACAATAAAATAATAATTTAAATGTGATAAATATACTTATAATAATATTTCGTTTTATTTCACCAGAAGGGCGCGTAAACATAAAAGTTCAATAACAGTTTAGAACAATTCATACCGATTCAGAGTAGTTCACGATTCTTGCAAAACGTTTGTCATTATTTTCGGATTATTCTAAAACATAGAAAATATTTGGATGCAGCTAAATACTGAACTAAACTGTCAAATTCTTATTTAGAGTCATTCATGTTCGTTTCGAAACTGTTGTGATGATTTCCGCACTGCTCCGGACTGTATACAATATATAAAAAGTATAATAAAGCTACTTAATAATAATCTAAACTGCCAAACTCGTATTTATCGAGCAATGGAAGATCTTTTCGAAACTGTTAGGATTCAAAATCTTTGCGAAACTGTTCTGATTATTTTCGTATCGCTTCGAACAGGGCACAATATATAAAAAGTATTAGGAAGCAACTTAAATAATGTCAAATTCTTATTTAGATCCATTCAAGTTCTGTTCGAAACTGTTGGAATCATTTTCGTACCGCTCCGAGCAGTACTCAACATATAAAAATATTAGGAAGCAACTAAATCATGATCTAAACTGTCAAATTCTTATTTAGAGTCATTCATGTTCGTTTCGAAACTGTTGTGATCATTTCCGCACTGCTCCGGACTGTATACAATATATAAAAAGTATAAAAAAGCAACTTAATAATAATCTAAACTGCCAAACTGGTATTCTTAGCAATGAAAGTTCTTTTCGAAACTGTTGGGATTCAAAATCTTTGCGAAACTGTTCTGATTATTTTCGTAGCGCTTCGAACAGGCCACAATATATAAAAAGTATTAGGGAGCAACTTAAATAATGTCAAATTCTTATTTAGATCAATTCAAGTTCTGTTCGAAACTGTTGGAATCATTTTCGTACCGCTCCGAGCAGTACTCAACATATAAAAATATTAGAAAGCAACTAAATCATGATCTGAACTGCCAAATTCTCATTTATAGTTATTGTTGTGATTATTTTTGTACCGTTTCGAACAGTCAAACTGAACTGCCAAACTCTTATTTGGAGCAATTCAAGTTTTTTTCGAAACTGTTCTGATTCTTTTCGTACTGTTGAAAACAGTCCACAATATTATGTAAAGTATTAGGAAGGAACAAAATTATGAGCTAAACTGCCAAACTCTTGTTTAATGTAATTCAAGTCCTTTTCGAAACTGTTTTGAACAGTTTCGTACTATTGGAAACAATATACAAAATCAAGAAACTCTTGTTGACAGTTCGAGAATTTTATTGAGTAATACAGCAAACTTTAAAACTGTTCTGCAGATAATTTTGTACTACAAATCCTATAACAGTTTTAGAGTAAGAACGATCCAGGGCAACGAGAAAATTTTCTGATTCATCTGATTCTTATACAACCAACATTACAAATCCATTTAACAGTGTTGCCAAATCTAATAAAAATCACTAACTTTTCAATAGATACTAACAATTTTTAAACCAATATTGCAACATTGTAATGTGCATGTAACATGAAAGGAATCATGTTGGCCTGGCTGGCGACGTAAAGACCAGCCAGTCAGTTGTTTCTGTTGATGACGTAGTCACGGCTTACTAGACGTTATCGCAGACAAATGAAAGTTAGAGGTGGAGGATAATATCAAATTTATTTATTAAAAATTTGATTTTCAATACATACTTTCATAGAAATCAATAAATCAATGTATCTGAATACATTATTATAATTTCTATTCGCTGAAGACGATGTCCATTAAATATCAAATTAATTGAATCTAGGTTTTGCAATTAATGTAGAAATAGCATACGCATCTACCATCTAATTATAGAGTTATAACTAAGATCTGATGAAGATGATGACCATTACGTACATATCTTAATGTATAATTATACTTACTAACCATTGAAGGTGATGTCCACTAAATATCGAATAAATGATATAAAGTTGGTTTATCTACTCCTTTAACAGTAAATGTTATTTATACTCATTGTCACCATGCAGGGTAAGTAAGCTATAACGCACAGTTGTGCGTAATGAAACGTCATGTTGGAATGAGTATAAATGACATTTACTGTCAAAGGAGTAGATAACAGTACAGTACGTACCTACGTCATATATTTTCTTAGAGATGTCAAATATTTAGAATTGAAATTAAAATATTGAGTCGTAGATAAAGCATAGTACGTAACTCGAGTGGTAAGAGGTATTACGTACTCGTGTAATTACGCACTTGTCACTACGCGGCTTCGTGCGCAACTTTTCCACTCGTACGTAATGTCCTACTTACCACTCTTGTTACGTAATATACTAATAATTGTTATAGTAACAGCATACTACAGTTATTGCTAAAATCCTCTGAAGATGATGTCCACTAAATATCTAAAGACTATATAAAGTTGTAATTAAGATGATGCTCAAGTATGATAGAATATGGAACAGATGAAGGAATTTATAAAGGAACGGGAAATAAACTTGAAGTAAATTCCCACCTCTAGGAAGAATATCGATTACCAGCGGTTCCCCTCTTCCTATTCCAGCGCCATCTTGTCGTTTTCCGTCACCTCCTCAGTCTACGACCGAACTCCGGTCCACAGAGTACAACACATAACCTCAAAGTAAAACACCAGAGAAAAATCTATATATATAATGGCAACATGTTATACACCCTATCAGCCAGCACCACCACCACAAGTGCACCAGGAAGTGCCTACAACGACAAAAGACTACTCGAAACCGCTACACGTTGATTGCAGCGTCGAATACGAACTTCCGAATCAAGCAAAACCACCGCAGGGCATCCGCAACGAACCACTTTTGATGATCCATCCATGTTACTTCCGGAAAATCGAAAGTCAAAGAAAAACCACTTTCGTGAACCATTTACCGAACAACAATAACAAGAAAACTCACCACCCAAAACGTCAACCACAACATCAACCACTTCATAATAACAATAAACAATATCACACCAAACCATTTCACAATAATAACAACAATACTAATAACCAACAACAACAACAAATTTATTGGTTAAATCGATTCTATACACCAGGAACTGACACTTTAGAACCAGAAGAACGTTATTCAACGTATCTAAGTGATGATAAAAGTGATGAAAAATGTATTTTAACCGGGAAATATAGACATTTTTTACGTCATCATCATCCGTATGTAGCGGTTAGTTCATTTCATCATCACCATCATCACCAACAAGTTTGTTATAATGTCTGATTAATGTGATACGGTTATTATAATTGTGATTATGGTTCTTTAGCTTTATTTCTGCTTTAAATCATGTGAAAGTTGTGTAAATAATGACGAAGTGTAAAATGGTCTTTTTGTCGTGAAAATGATTGTGTTTATGGTTTTTTCTTCGTAACGTATCCTATAAAAATGTGACAAGTGTCGATTTTTTTTTCGTAAGAAAATGTTGGTTTTCTCTTTTTTTTTCTCTCGATGAAATTAAAAGGAACCATAATCTAGTTAGAGTGTAGCGTAAAAAAATCTTTCTTGTGATAATAGTGTGTAATTTGTAAAAATGTAGACTTTTTATTTTGTTTTTGTGACATGCGCTTTTCTCCGGGCGTGGTATTTTCTCTTCACCGGATAAAATCAGCTGTATTAGTGCATTTTCCATCTGGCAGGATTATTTTTTACGTATTTATAACCTCAATTTATACGTAGGTATAGTATTTTCATGGGATTAATATCAGGATTAATAATTAATCTTGATTATTTTTTTTAAAGTAAGTTATTCATAACTAGAAAACACAAATTTTAATTTGTGGGAATTTAAAAAATTTCTGATTATAAATTATTAATCTTAGATTAATAATCTTTTTTATAAATTTAAAAAATTCATATCATTTCTTATTACTCCAACATAAAACCTTTTTTTTTTTATTCTGAGATTAGTACTTAATCTGGATTAATTTAAAATAACCTAGTTTTTGTATTTTCCAATTATGAATGTCAAATGTCGCCATACTGCATTTTTTATCTAACACGATTATAACCTCAATTTTTACCTACACTATTTACGCGCGATTAATAATATTAGGATTAATAATTAATCTTAATTATTTTTTAATAAAGTAAAATTATAAACATAATTACCATAAAAATAATAATTTGTAAGTAATTTAAAAAAAAAATAACAATTTTAAAATTATTAATCTTAGATTAATAATTGTTTTGTAGATTTTCGTTATTAATCTGAAATTTTCTGAATATTCCAATACACAGTATGTGGATCAGTAAGTTGTATTTAGAATTGTGAGATTAATAATTAATCTGGATTAATTTTAAATATTTTAGTTTTTATTTAGATTTTTCAATTATAAATGTCCAAATTTTGCATTTTCCATATTGCAGGATTAATTTTCAGTTATTTATAACCTCAATTTATACGATTAGTATTTTCATAGGATTAATAATATCAGTATTAATAATTAATATTAAAAGTTCATAATCATAATTATCAACCAACAATGTTAATTTCTGTGTTTTAAAATTATTCATCTTAAATTTTGGAATTATTAATCTCAGATTAATATTTCTTTTATAGATTTTCATACTTTATCTGAAAATTTCTTATTATTACAACAGATAATATTGTACGGATTATAAAACTATTTTTTTTTATGAGATTAATAATTAATCTGGATTAATTTGTAATATTGTAGTTTTGTATATTTTTCAATTATTAATGTGCAAATATTCGTTATTTTTCTATTCAATTTAAATTTATTCGTAACTTTTAAGATTAATACTAATCTTAAGATTAATAATTAATCTTGTTGTTTTATAATTTTCAATTTATGGGGTTACTGTTTGTAGATTATCGTGCAATTTTTTTATTATTATTAATCTATGATTAATAATTAATCCTATTTAATTTTAAATTAATCGTAATTTATCACTTTTTTTTCATATGCAATTTATCATGTGTAGTTTAACGAATTTGATCCAATTTTTTTGTTATTATTAATCTAGAGATTAATTTTTAATCCTATTTAATCCAAAACATAAAAATCTTCAAATTTTCATGAATTATTTAGAATATATCAAAATTTTCGCTAATTATTAATCTTAACTTTAATAATTATTAATCTTAGTTTATTTTCTGTTGGATTAATATGTAAATCGATGATGAAAACCAAAAAATTTTTCTTGGACTGAAAAATGACTGTGTTATTTACTATAATATTTTTTCAAAAAAAAATTTCGAAATTTAATATCAAAATTATAAATAAAAAAAAAGAATCTCAAAAGAAAAGTATATCCTGTGTCTTTCATAATAGAGTAAATAAATATAGGTTAGTACAATAAAAAAAAATAGTTTATACAGGGTGTTCCTAGAATGTAGATTTTAATGAATCCGGCACACTTCGCCAGATTTTGTGTGACGAAGAAGTACATAGAAGGAGAACTCCTGATAAGTACGGCAACGTCGCACATAAGGGTGGAGCGAGGCTGCGTAGAAAAAGTGAGAAGGGGTGCTACAGGGTGGTACCTATGACGTTACTCGTTTTATAATAATATTTGTGATAATATTATAAACTATTAATTAATATTTCTAAATGATAGATATTGCTATATAATAAACATTTATACAGGGTGTCCCCGATTGGACTGAAATATAGGAAAAAAAATTTTCAAATCTTAAAACATTTTAATTTTTTTAATTCCAAACCTGCATTCCTATATTCATAAAGGGGGTGCATCAAGAAGGGTGCATTCAGCATACCCCTTCTCTTGAATATTACATTGCGTACGCAACTCTACTATGTAACTGGGTACCAACTTCGCTGGGCAATGTTGCCGCATCAAAATCGTACCTGAAAAATCTGGCGAAGTGTGCCGATACGATTTTAATTAGGGATTATTTTTTTTATGATTTTTCTGTTTTTTTCAGAAACTTTTCATGATTTTTTTTCTTTATTAAACTATTAATTAAACACCCTGTATATACGTGTAAAAAAACACCTATCGGCAGAATATTTACGGGTTTATAATTACTACTAATAGTTATTTAGACAATACATATAATAATATACAAAAAATAAAATTACAAAAAAAACATTCCAGTGTATAAAAAACAGTGTCAAAAAATTTTTTTCTTTGTACTATGCCGAAAGTAAGTCGTTCCGGCTTCAATATTACGTCAGAAAGCCTAACTTTTATACCGTGATAATGTCGCGCAGACAGCGGGCAGAGAGAAATTATTCCTGCACTGATGTCACTGCAAATGTTGGGGAAGGCATCAATATCTTTTAACACAGAAGGCAATTTCCTTCGTACTTTCGGCATAGTACAAAGAAAAATAGTATATACTACATGGGCAGAAAGATTGAGAGCTCTGCACTACGCGCCATGATGCCCACGGCTTCGCCTCGGGCATCATGTCGCCCAGAGCAGGAATCTCAAACTTTCTGCCCTTGTAGTGTAATATACTATATATACAGTTAAACATTAAAAACTTACTTTCCAAGTTTTTAATTTTTCGAATATAAAATTGACTTATAAATAACTACCATTTTCCTACACCAAAGAAAATAAGTTAAATTTAAATATGAGGATTATTTCAGAAATATCATGCAATTTGGCAACATTGCGAAATTTTCGTAAACGGATTTTCCTGTCACGCACCGGCGATCATATTTCTGTAACGGTTTTCCGACGGTAAAATTTTTGTTTTATTGCGACTCCCAACAATCCCGATGTTTTAAACAGTGTTGCAAGATTGTATTGTGAAATAATTTTTGTAATTAAAAATAAAAAATAGTGATGTGAATATGTAAAAATTATAAATACTGCTATTATATAAATATATAAAAAAATAAATATTGTACAGCTAGTCATAGTGAAAATACGCTTATAAAATATTAAATTAAAAATAAAATGTGTTACTGTTTTTATAGAATCATTTTTTGTTTTATTTATTATTATTATTATTTTGGTTTTTCCTCACTATTTTTTTTATCTCAACAACAGGTGTCAAGATACTATAATATGGTGGTAAAATTTAATTTTTTTTGAGTATAAACAAGGTATATTTGTGTGCGAAACAAACAAAACTTGCAAACGCTCTAAAAACAATTACAAACGTTTCAAAAATGTTTACCAATTACTAAAAAACGTTCTATAAATACTTGCTAAACCTTTAAAAACATATAGATCGCTTTAAAACGTTTTAAATACGTTTCCACGCTCTAAAAGCATCTGAAAACTTCAATACACACTAACCAACGTATTATAAAGACACTTGCCAATATTTATTACGCTCTAAAAATACTTGCAAACTTACTAAAGATTTCTAAAAACGATTACCAACGTTTTAAAAATGTTTAATACCTTCAGAGATTCTAAAAACGTATTTCTGCAATTGCAAACGTTATAAAATTGTACTAAACACACTTGCCAACGTTAACTACGTTCATAAAATACTCGCAAACTTCCTAAAAACTTTGAGCACGCTCTAAAAACGATTACCAATGTTTCAAAAATGATTATCTATTAATAAAAAGACCTGTAAACGTTCTAAAAACCTGTAGACACGATAAAAAACATTCTAATATTGTTTACTACGTTCTATAAAAGCTTGCAAACCCAACCAACGTATTATAAAGACACTTGCCAACATTTACTACGTTAAAAAAATACTTGCAAAGTTCCTAAAATCGATTACCAACGTTTTAAAAATGGTTACTACTTGCAAAGATTCTAAAAACCTATTTCCACAATTGCAAACGTTCTAAACATATTTGCGAATGTTAACTATGTTATAAAAATACTTGCAAACTTCCTAGAAACGTTTAGCACTGTCTAACAACACTTGCAAACGCTTTGAAAACACTTGCAAATGATCCAAAAACGATTAACAACCATTCGGAATTATTTACAACTTGGTAAAAATACTAGCAAACGTTCTAAATACCTTTATATACAATTGCAAACTTTCTAGGAATGTTTGCTACGTTCTATAAATGCTTTCAAAGCATTTGCAAACGTATATTAAACGCTGACAAACTTGTAAAACGTTCTAAAAAACCAATATCCACAATTGAAAACATTCTAAGAATATTTGCTACGTTCTATAAACGCTTTCAAAACTCTTTATATGTAAACTACGATATTAAATTAGTTGAAAACGTTTTCAACACGTTTTTTACGCTCTGAAAGCATTTACAAACGTCTTTAAATCCTGACCAACGTATAACAAACACTTGCCAACGTTATCTTTGTTCTGAAAATTCTTGCAAACTTCCTAAAAACATTGTGCTCGGTCTTACAACATTTGCGAACGCTCTGAAAACACTTGCAAATGCTCCAAAAACGATTATCAACCCTTCGGAATTGTTTACAACTTGGTAAAAGTTCTGAAAACCTTTATAAACAATTGCAAACTTTCTAAGAATGTTTGCTACGTTCTATAAACGCTTTCAAAAAATCCTTGCAAACTCCCTAAAAACGATTATCAACGTAATAAAAGTTTACGTTTTCAATAAACATTCTAAAATTGTTTTTAAAACACTTGTCAACGTTAACTTTGTTATTAAAATAGTTGCAAATGTTGTGCACAGTCTAACAACACCTATAAACGCTCTGGAAATAGTTTCAAATGCTCTAAAAACAATTACCAACGCTTCATAAATGTTTACAACTTACTACAAATACTTGTAAACGTTCTAAAAACCTATATGCATAATTGCAAACGATCTAAGAATGTTTGATGCGTTCTATAAACGCTTTCAAAACTCATTAAATGTATACTACGATACTAAATCAGTTGAAAACGTTTTTAATACGTTTTTTACGCTCTTTGCAAACGTTTATAAACGCTTATGCCAACGTTTTTAAAATACTTGCAAACTACCTGAAACGTTTTCTAAGTTTTGAAAACACTTGCAAACGTGTGAGACAAATATATCCTAACACTTTTTGTCGGTATTAATATTATTTGTACATTTTATTTATCTAGACATTTAAACTACCTACCAAGAAAAAAAAAAGACGTTAAATGTAAAAATTTTATGACCTACACGCCAATAAAACATAATATGACAATTTTTCGTTTGAACATACCCAAAATTCCGTCATACAATAAAACGGTTTCGTTCGAAAAGCTTTCTAATAGTTTAAGCAAACAATGAACTAGAATAAAATTTTATGACGAACGAAGTCGGTGTAATAAAATATAAAAATTGCATAACATGCAACAACAAAGTAACCATTTCGAATTATTGTTTCATAAAAAGTAGAACACGTTTCTGTTACAATTTTATGGAAATTAAATATCGTATTTAAACATTAAATAGTAACGTCATTTTTATCGAAAATTGGTTTGTGTAAATATTAATATTTTAATTTGACGTAAACTCACGTTTATTATATATAAAAAAATGTTTAAACAAAGATTATAATAATATATTTGGGTATTGTAATGAATTATGAATTATTTTTTAACTACTTCGAAAAAGGGTAAATTTTTACGATGCGCGCGCACACTGTCGCGAATAACTGACAGTATGAAATAAGTCTGTCAATTATGACATTTGACAGATATATAATGTGACCACTCTATGAAAAAAACTGATAATAATGAATACGATTTAAAATTTGTCAATAATGACACTTGTTATCTGTCAATTATGACATTTGACAGATAATAAAATATATGACATAATTTGACATTTGTCACTATTGACATTTGACACACACTTTTTGTCATTTTTTAGCAACTGATAACGTAATAAAACAATTTAGAAAGTGGATAAATGTAGATAAACAATTTTTTGTGGTATTAATAAACATTATTACAATTGTGAGACATTTTTAGAATTAGGACGAATATACATAAAAAATGAATTTTTCTTTGTAATTTTACAACAATTTAGGTGAAAGATCCCATCTAGTAATGATATACCACTACTCGAGTGTGGGTAAATTATCATAGAAATCCCATAACGTCGCATGGTGTAATTTATATCTATGTTTATGTTAGTTTTTTTTTTGTAATAAGAGATAAAGTATTCTTTCCATGTAGGCGACCCTCATTGTTATAGGATGCGTAACAGCTGCAAAAATATCAATGGTGGCCTAGAAACTTTTATGTTCACTCGATTAAAACTGTTTCTATGAAACTTTTCTGATTTAATCAATTCGCTTTGTTAGAATTTTAATCAATTTTACATAAACAGTAACAAATTTTTATGTACAAAAACAATTTTAGATAACAATAAGGTTTTATTTTTTATGTTCTCAAACATTTCAAAAACGTTTGCCAGGTTCTAAAAACACATGCAAACATTTTAAAAACGTTTTCCACATTCTAAATGCACTTGCAAATGTCATAAAAACGCTGAAATCAGGTTAGGAACACTTTTAAACATTCTTAAGCAGTCTGCAAGGTCTTTTAAAAACCTTTGCAATGTACTAAACATCTTGCAAACAGTTTAAAAACTCTTTATCAACGTTCTAAAAACGTTTACTGCATCCTAAACATACTTGCAAACATTATAAAAACAATGATCAAGATCTAATAACACTTGCAGACGTTGTAAAAGTCTGTTTCACATTCTAAAAACACTTGGTAACGTTTTAATTAAGTTTGTCACATTCTAAAAACATTGCATACATTCTAAATGCACTTGCAAATGTCATAAAAACAATGAAATCAGGTTAGGAACACTTTTAACATTCTTAAGCAGTCTGCAAGGGCTTATAAAAACCTTTGCAATGTACTAAACATCCCTGCAAAGAGTTTAAAAACTTTTTGCCAACATTCTAAAAACGTTTACTACATCCTAAACCTACTTGCAAACATTATAAAAACAATGATCAAGACCTAAGGATAGTTGCAGACGTTGTAAAAAGCTGCTTCACATTCTAAAAACGTTTTAATTACGTTTGTCACATTCTAAAAACATTGCAAACATTCTAAAAGCGTTTCCCACTTTTAAAAAGTACTTGTAAATGGTTTAAAAACGATCAAAAATACTTGCAAACATTCTAAAAACGTGTGCGACCACTTTAAAACGTTTGCAATGTTGTAAACAGACTTACTAATGTTGAAAAATGGTTTTTAGGCACAATAAATATTTGTAAACATTAAAAAAACAATGATAAAGCTCTAAAAATACTTTTAGAGATTCTAAAAACCTTTACCACATTTTAAACAACCTTGGTTACCTAACAAAACACGTAGTAATTTTCTGAAAACGTTTACCACGTTCTAAAAACACTTGCAAACATTCTAAACACGTTTATTATATTCTAAAGACACTTGTTAATGTCCTAAAATAATCAACATAGTTAAAAAATACTTGCAAACATTCTCTAACAGTTTGCCACAGCTTTGTAAACGTTTGCAACGTAATAAACAACCCTGCATTCGGTTCCACATTCTAAAAGTACTTGCTAACGTTTTAAAAACATTTGACACGTTGTAAAAGCATTGCAAACATTTTAAAAGCGTTTCCCACTTTAAAAAAAAAACTTGTAAATAGTTTAAAAACGATCTAAAAATACTTGCAAACATTCTAAAAACGTGTGCGACCACTTTAAAACGTTTGCAATGTTGCAAACAGACTTGCTAATGTTGAAAAATGATAAAGCTCTAAAAATACTTTTAGAGGTTCTAAAAACTTTTACCACATTCCCTAACAAACTTTGTTACCTCATTAAAAACAATGACCAAAGTGTTCGACTTAACAAAACACGTAGTAATGTTCTGAAAACGTTTACCACGTTCTACAAATACTTGCAAACTTTCTAAAAACTTTTCTTATATTCTAAAGACACTTGTAAATGTCCTAAAACAATCAACACAGTTTAAAAATACTTGCAAACATTCTCGAACAGTTTACCACAGATTTGTAAACGTTTGCAACGTAATAAACAACACTGCATTCGATTGCACATTCTAAAAATACTTGCTAACGTTTTAAAAACGTTTGACACGTTGTAAAAGCATTGCAAACATTCTAAAAGCGTTTCCCCCTTCTAAAAACTACTTGTAAATGGTTTAAAAACGATCTACAAATACTTGCAAACATTCTAAAAACGTGTGCAACCACTTTAAAATGTTTGCAATGTTGTAAACAGACTTACTAATGTTGAAAAATGATAAAGCTCTAAAAATACTTTTAGAGGTTCTAAAAACCTTTACCACATTCTAAACAAACTTTGTTACTTCATTAAAAACAATGACCAAAGTGTTTGACTTAACAAAACACGTAGTAATGTTCTGAATACGTTTACCACGTTCTAAAAACACTTGCAACATTCTAAAAACGTTTATTATATTCTAAAGACACTTGTAAATGTCCTAAAACAATCAACATAGTTTAAAAATACTTGCAAACATTCTCGAACAGTTTACCACAGCTTTGTAAACGTTTGCAACGTAATAAACAACCCTGCATTCGGTTCCACATTCTAAAAGTACTGGCTAACGTTTTAAAAACATTTGACACGTTGTAAAAGCATTGCAAACATTCTAAAAGCGTTTCCCACTTTTAAAAAAAACTTGTAAATAGTTTAAAAACGATCTAAAAATACTTGCAAACATTCTAAAAACGTGTGCGACCACTTTAAAACGTTTGCAATGTTGCAAACAGACTTGCTAATGTTGAAAAATGATAAAGCTCTAAAAATACTTTTAGAGGTTCTAAAAACTTTTACCACATTCCCTAACAAACTTTGTTACCTCATTAAAAACAATGACCAAAGTGTTCGACTTAACAAAACACGTAGTAATGTTCTTAAAACGTTTACCACGTTCTAAAAACACTTGCAAACATTCTAAAAACGTTTATTATATTCTAAGGACACTTGTAAATGTCCTAAAATAATCAACATAGTTTAAAAATACTTGCAAACATTCTCGAACAGTTTACCACAGCTTTGTAAATGTTTGCAACGTAATAAACAACCTTGCATTCGGTTCCACATTCTAAAAGTACTTGCTAACGTTTTAAAAACATTTGACACGTTGTAAAAGCATTGCAAACATTCTAAAAGCGTTTCCCACTTTTAAAAAAAACTTGTAAATAGTTTAAAAACGATCTAAAAATACTTGCAAACATTCTAAAAACGTGTGCGACCACTTTAAAACGTTTGCAATGTTGCAAACAGACTTGCTAATGTTGAAAAATGATAAAGCTCTAAAAATACTTTTAGAGGTTCTAAAAACTTTTACCACATTCCCTAACAAACTTTGTTACCTCATTAAAAACAATGACCAAAGTGTTCGACTTAACAAAACACGTAGTAATGTTCTTAAAACGTTTACCACGTTCTAAAAACACTTGCAAACATTCTAAAAACGTTTATTATATTCTAAGGACACTTGTAAATGTCCTAAAATAATCAACATAGTTTAAAAATACTTGCAAACATTCTCGAACAGTTTACCACAGCTTTGTAAACGTTTGCAACGTAATAAACAACCTTGCATTCGGTTCCACATTCTAAAAGTACTTGCTAACGTTTTAAAAACATTTGACACGTTGTAAAAGCATTGCAAACATTCTAAATACGTATTCTTACATTCTAAAAATGGTAGCCAACGGTTTAAAACCAATGAGAAAGGTATTTATTTATTTGAAAATTGCTAAAAACGTTTATCAAGGTTTTAGAAACGTTTGCAATGTACAAATTAGTTTTAGAACGATTGTAGGTCTATTTAAATAGACTTGCAATAGTTCTAAAAACGTTATAAAAAGACTGATCAATGTTCTAAATATTTAAAAAATTAGTATTAATAAGATTTAAGTTTTACGAAGCATTAGAAAAAGACAAAACAATGTCACTTTATACTTAAAATACTTGTAAGGATTCATCGTTACGAAACATTCACGGAATTTACACAAATTTAATTACAATTATATCTAATCATTTACCATAGATAATATACATGACAAATAAGGTAAAAAAAAGTAATTACATATTTTATTTTCTTTATAGACAGTTACTTTTTTGGCAAATATACTGTTTGTTACCAACTTTAGAATAAAAACAGATTTTTTTTTTTTATTAAGGATGTCGTCGTAGGTATAAACCTAAATACAAATGTACCGAGAACATCTATTGGGACAGAAGAGACAATTTATTAATTTGGCATTTAAAGGCCTGCAAGTTGGGACGAGTGGGGAAGACATGGGAAGGTAAGGAGTTCCACAATCTGAAGATCCTGGGGATGAAGGAAAGATCGAATCGATCCGTTCTCGATGTCGGGCACTGAACAGTATAAGGGTGCATGGTCGCATTGCTCTGGCTGGTCTGACAAGTGGAGACATTATAGAGTGGAGTTCTTCGAAGCAAAATCCGTTTATGTATCGGTAAAACAAGGAAAGATCAGCCACTGCTCTTCGGTGGGATAATGGGACTAGGTTTTTGGTGATACTGGTGTCGTTTATTAGTTGAACTGCTCCTCTCTGTATTGCATCAAGAACTTCTAACCTTGACGGAGCCGCCGAACCCCATCCATGCAAGCAGTATTCAAGATTAGGTCGTATTTTGGCTTTGTAAAGAGTAGCTAAGTTGGATGGAGAAAAATATTTCCGTGCTCCAAACAGAAAGCCTAACTTCTTTCCTGCTGCAGTTGCTATGGATGCAATATGTTCGTTCTATAGTAAGTCCTGGGAGGTCGCTACACCAACCAGCGTAATGGAGTCGCCCGCTATAAGTGTCTGATCGCTGATTGTAATGGATGAGTTGCATATTTGCCTCTTGTTGGATGGGCAACATGTCTATGTCTTGGAAGCGTTGAAATTAACAAGATTCTTTCTTCCCCACTCGTCTACAATTCTCAAATCTTGATTGAGAGAAGCCGTTGTGGATCTTCTGTCCTCTTCCAGAATATCTAGAGGTATGGGACGGTTGTGAGCTTTGCTACAGTGTAGGTTGCTATCATCTGCAAAACCATGTATCAGGTTATTAGTGGCTTCTAGTAGATCATTAATGTGTAATAAGAATAGAGTAGGAGCTAGAGCCGATCCTTGGGGAACTCCAGCGTTAATCTTGTAGAGGTTGGAGGAATGTCCATCTACAGCAACTTGGATGTGCCTGTTGGAGAGAAAGTTGGATATCCATCTGCAAAGGTTTTGCGAGAGTCCGTATGAAGGCAGTTTGTTTAAAAGAGCTGCATGCCACACTTGACCAAATGCTTTTAAGATGTCTAGTGATACTATTTGAGTCTCCCCATAGCGGTGGATGGCATCACTCCAGACATGAGTTACATATGCTAGTAGATCGGCTGTTGAACTTTGTTGGCGAAAACCATATTATCTGTCACTTAAAAGGTTGTGTGTCTCAAGGTAGCTCAGGATCTCGTGATTGACTATTCTAATGAGTCAACTGTCAAAATATAGAACATTACAAGTAAATGTCATCTGTCAAATATGAAATTCTTATATTTAGATCTAACTAACTAAATTTAAATGTCACAAACGTTTAAAAAATGCAAAAACGTCAACTGTCATTTCATTATGGAATTGTTGACAGTTATCTCAATTGTTTTTATACATTTTTTTTAAACAACAGTACTCCAATGTGTCAACTTTAAAAAATGTCCAAAAAATATAATAGCATTAGTAAATGTCATCTGTCAAATTTGAAATTAATCTATTTTATTAAAAACATCAGTTACCTCAATTAACTTAAATGTCACTTTATTGACAGTTACATTCGTTACCAACATCGGGAATAAAAACAAAACCGTTATCTGTCAAATTTGATTTATTTTTTGTTATATTGACATCTACAGTCGTTGCCAACTTTAGAATAAATGGAAAAATGTCAACTGTCATTTATTAGTTAAAAACAAATATATCTATTTGAGTAACTGCTGTGGTTACAAATTAATAATCCAACTAGTTTTATAGTTTAAATAAACACAGACTTAAATTGTCGGAACAAATTGCAGAAAAATCAATGAAACAAAGCGAAGGTCTCACGTTCAATTTTAAATTACTTTTTAGCGGTTTTCATGGTTCGATTCGAATAATACTTACAAACCAATAAAACGCACTTTCTATTTTTATATAAATCGTAATATTATTTTTCATAGTTGAATTACTTTAAAATTATAATAGATACCTTTTAGAATTTTGCTTGTAATGACGTGTTATTATTAAAGTTATCTGTACACGTTTCAAAAACGACGAATATTAATCATGATTATACCTTCCGTTCATTTATAATGGCATATATCTCTCTCTCCCCTAAATTGTAATTTATTAAAATTAATGATCGTGTATTTAAAATGTTTCAAATATTCGTTTCTGAGCAATTTAGATTAACTATTATTTTTTTAATGACTGCTTATTATTAATTAATAAAAGAATTACATTATTTTTGTAAATTAGCTTCTACTGACAGTGACGTTTACAAGTGTCAGCTGTCAATGTAGCTACTTCATAACTGTCAATGTCAAACTGCTAAGTACAGCGACAACTGTCACAATATGTCATTACTGTCAATGTTATGTCAAATTACGCAAAAATTTAAATATTTAATCAATTTTACTGTTTTTAAGACTGATCAGTGTCAATAATTATATTATTTTAATAAGTTGGCTACTAGTGACAATGACAAGTACAGCGTCAACTGTCACAGTATGTCATTACTGTCATTGTTAATACACTAATGTCAAATTACGCAAAAATTTTAAAAATGTTAAATATTTAATCAATTTTGTTGTTTGTTTAGATAATTAAGTGTCAGTAATTGACAACATTTTTAAGAGGACTTAAGTTTTTTGTTACTGTGAATACGATAAGATAAGATAGGTACATGAGCTTAACGTTATTATTTAACTTTATATATAGGTAGTCCATTTCACCGATTTTGGCCAATGACAGAAATCATACTCGAAGTAAATGTACAGATACAGGCAAGTTAGAAATTTAAATGAGGACGTTTGTTTTCATTATTAACACGCTTTTATTAACTTCACCTGTATGTATGTATGTATGTATGTATGTATGTATGTATGTTTGTTTGTAACTCTCCACTCCGTTATATAATTATATCTCGAAAAGTTATCGTTTTTTTGAAAAAACACAGGAATACTTTTTTGTTTAGAATTAATTTTTACATCAACTGTCAAATTATGACAGCTGTCATATTGACAGTTTTCGAAATAAACACTATTTTGTGAATATCTCGAAAAGTTATCGTTTTTTTGAAAAAACGCAAGAATACTTTTTCGTTTGGAATTAAATTTTACATCAACTGTCAAATTATGACAGCTGTCATATTAACAGTTTTCGAAATAAACACTATTTTGTGAATATCTCGAAAAGTTATCGTTTTTAACACGCTTTTTATTATTATTATTAATTAACTTCACCTGTATGTTTGTATGTATGTATGTATGTATGTATGTTTGTTTGTTTGTAACTCTCCACTCCGCGGCTGCTGCCTCGGGTGAGTCCCATATCGTTATTTTTAGTCACTACCGGGAGTGGGTAATAAACAATACGTTTAATTATAAACGATATGAATGAAATTGTCTTAGAATTAATCTAACAATTCTTTAGATTTCACAATAATATTTTTTTTCCAAGTGATTGAAACAATATGTTTAATCATCAACAATATGAATACAATAAATATAATTTGAGAAATCAAAAAAACACGCTTTCAAAGCATTTCCAACTAAATAAACGAATAATGATTGAGTGAGGGTCTTGTAATCGTCACAGCAAATTAACGAATCTATTGAAATAAAATAAATTGGACTAAAAATTAAAAAATAAATATAGTTTAAAAAAACTAAAAAACACGCTTTTATAGCATATGAAACTAACAAGTAAAAAAATAAATGTAATTAAGAAAAACTAAAAAGCATGTTTCTGAAAAACATCGAACTAAAAAGTTAAAAATAATTTTCAAAATAAAATTAAAACAAAAATAAATGAAAAATACTAGTATTATTGTGAAAAAAGCGTGGGTGCTGCATACCATATTTTTCGAATGTCAAGCGCCCACGCTTTTTTCACAATAATACTAGTACTTTTCATTTATTTTTGTTTTAATTTTATTTTGAAAATTATTTTTTAATACAACACTTACGTAACTGCATCTTGTTTCACCGGTAGATAAAAAGTATTCAATACGGAAGTCTTGACTTAATTCACATTATAGTAACCGTCATGTACGGCTCGTTGTTGAAGGGTTGAATTTAATAATTATTAATGTCATGTTTTTGTAGATGTCAAACCACACTGATAGTTTCAGAAACTTACGACCTAATTTAGAAAAAAAAAAAATTATTAACCAAAATATACGTTGTTTGTACTCAAAAGGTAGGTAATTTTATCAAGAATTTAAATATGTACAGTTGAAAACTTTTTCTTCTAATTCTTGTTATAGAAACATATTTTATCAAAAACGATATATTATACAACACAGTGAATTTATCGATAATACGTTTGGAAAGTTTTCCTTCTCAGAATTGAATAGAGAACCCGAACAATAAAGGCTCTTATGTGACGTCAGAAACGAAAGAGACGAGGGTTGGCATTGTTAGGTCATCAACATTACAAGAACAGAACCATTCATCCAGATGGCCAAGATATGCAATTCAACACGAACATGTTATAGAAATGCGGGTTATTTTCTGTTCTATAATCTCTATTTAAACATTTTGTCGTTAAATATTTTACTATTCAATATTTGTGTAAACAATATTCAATATAAATATAATCAGTATATTGTTTAATCAATCAAAATCTGTTTGTGTTAAAACAATTTTTAGCAATAATATTTACCGGAATTACTAAGCACGTAGGTGGGTTTTTTGAATTTTTTTCACAAAACTAGAATTAATAAAAATCATCTTTAGAACACAGAAACAAAACACATTTAAAAATCGCCTGCAAAATATTCGAAAACGTTTTTAAAGTAAAACTTCTTTAGGCGCAACTCAGATCTTTTTCTGACGGAAGTAACGGTGTGACGTCAGCTATGGGAGGAGCTTAAAAACCTTTTCAAACAAAACAAATTTGCATTGACATTTTAGTGGAATTGAGGTTAAGTTTTGTTTAGAAGTTTATAAATTTTATTATGGTAATCTTGTAATTAATTATGTATTCTTTAACTATTAGATACTATTGTGTTCGAGTAAAAATGGTGTTGTATTGTAATCTTCTTTCCATTTCAAATACATTAAAAATATTTAGAGAGTAAAATCTATGGTTCACATTTTAGTTATCATAAATCTATTATTTCATATATAAAAAATAATGATAACTTTCATATTCCTATTTCTAATGAATAATATAAATATAACATTACATCATTTTTTGTAAAGTATATAGACAATAAATATAATTGAATTGTAATTTAATATTTATTTTGCGATACGTACGTCAAATAAGTTTTACTTCAATCGCGCGTAAGGCTACACGCACACTCTTTTTTTTATGTCAAATTGTTATTTAAGAAATGAAAAACATTGAGATAATTAAAATTGTTTTTTATGATTATTATCTATGGTAAAATGAACAATTTAGATTTATTTGAAATTCTATCAAAATCCATATCGAATCATACGTTTGATGTTTATTCAAGCGTTTCGTTTCAGTTTGAGAATTTTAAAGTGTACACGTTCTAAAACCACTTCCTGTCAAAAGCAGAAGTCTGTTATTAATCGATTAAAACGAGGGACAGCTGAAAAGGAATCACAGTTGAATGCCATTTAAACATCAATCATCTCGTTAGTGCCTTTATTGCATTCAAATTTATATTTAGGGAGACGTAATCTTTGATAAGATTAACAGAGCATATTTTTTTACTAAAATTACTGCTTACAAATTGAAAATGTTAATTACTTATATCGATTTTAGTTAGTTATAAATCAAATAACCAAAAAAATAGATCTACAAAAGTGTCCAAAAGTTGACTTAAATAGAATAAACATTGTTTTAGTATTTGATAAATTTCTTAAATACTATAAAACCTACAGAAATTATAAAAACAACAAAAGAAAGGTAATAAAATTGTATACAACAGTCTACAAAAAAATTTTTTATATTTATTAATGTATCGGAGATATAAATGCCCAAATGTTGACTTAGGCAAAATAGTTACAACGTTAAAACAGTATTTCAGTATTGATGAATTTCTTAAATACTATAAATAGTAGTAAAATTCTAAAAACATTAATCGAATGGAAATTTCTACAAAAGTCTGATCAAATTTTTTGTACGTATTAAAGTTACTGAGATATGAAGGCCCAAACGTGAACTTAGACAAAATAGAGTGTTGTTTAAGTATTTGATAAAGAATTTCTTAAATACAATAAAAGTTTGAGAAATTATCAAAACCACAAAAAAAGAAATAAAATAGTTTACGAAATACTTTATTTAAATTTTGTATACCTAAAACATTCATCGAGATTTATAAGCCCAAAACCTGGACTTAGACAAAACAGTTAAAACGTTAAAACAGTGTTTTGGTTTTTGAAGAATTTCATAAATACTATAAAAGGTAGGGAAATTGTTGAAACATTAACAAAAAGGAAATAGAATTGTCTACAAAATGCTTTAACCAAATTTTTTATATTTATTAAATTAACCAAGATATTAATGCCCAACCAGAGACTTTGAAAATATAGTACAAACATTAAAACAGTGTTTTAGTATTTAATGAATTTCTTAAATAATATAAAAGATAAAAAAATTGAGAAAACAGTACAAGTAAGACAGTAAAATTCACTACAAAAGTATTTAATCAAATTTATCATAATCATTAAATTAAGCGAGACATGAATGCCCAAACGTGGACTTAGACAAAACGTTAAAACGGTGTTTTATGTATAGTATTTGTTGAATTTCTTAAATAATGTAAAAGTTACATAAATTGTAAGAACCTCAAAAGAAAGGTAATAAAATTGTTTATAAAAGAATATAATCAAATTTTATATACTTATTAAATTAACTCAAATATTAATGCCTAAACGTGGACTTAGACAAAATAGGTAAAACGTTAAAACAGTGTTTTAGTTTTTGATAAATTTCTTAAATACTATTAAATTTAGAGAAAGCTTGAAAATATCTAAAAAAAGATAATAAAATAGGTTACAGAATAAAATAATCAAATTTATTATACCTGTTAAATTATACTAGATAATAATGCCCAAACGTGGACTTAGACAAAATACTTAAAACGTTTAATAAAGCGCTCTAGTTTTTGATGAATTTTTAAAATACTATAAAGGATAGAAAAATTTTAAAACATTTACAAAAAGGTAATGTAATTGTCTGTAAAATAATTTAATTACATTTTTTATACCTATAAATTTACTAGGGTTATGAATGCCCAAACTTGGACTTAGACAAAACAGTGTTTTATTTAGTATTTGTTGAATTTCTTAAATAACGTAAAAGTTAGAGAAATTGTAAGAACTTCAAAAGAAAGTTAATAGAACTGTTTATTAAATAATTTAATCAAATATTTTATTCCTATTAATTTAACTCAAATTTTAATGCCCAAACGTGGACTTAAGACAAAATAGGTAAAACGTTTAAAACAGTGTTCTCGTTTTTGTTGAATTTTTAAAATATTATAAAAGTTAAATAAATTGTTGAAACATTTACAAAAAGGTAATATAATTGTCTATACAACACTTTTAATTAATTTTTTTTAGCTATAAATTTACTCGAGTTGTGAATGCCCAAACGTGGACTTAGACAAAACCTTAAAACGGTGTCTTATGTATAGTATTTGTTGAATTTCTTAAATAATGTAAAAGCTAGATAAATTGTAAGAACCTCAAAAGAAAGGTAATAAAATTGTTTATAAAAGAATTTAATCAAATTTTATATACTTATTAAATTAACTCAAATATTAATGCCTAAACGTGGACTTAGACAAAATAGGTAAAACGTTAAAACAGTGTTTTAGTTTTTGATAAATTTCTTAAATACTATTAAATTTAGAGAAAGCTTGAAAATATCTAAAAAAAGATAATAAAATAGGTTACAGAATAAAATAATCAAATTTATTATACCTGTTAAATTATACTAGATATTAATGCCCAAACGTGGACTTAGACAAAATACTTAAAACGTTTAATAAAGCGCTCTAGTTTTTGTTGAATTTTTAAAATACTATAAAGGATAGAAAAATTGTTGAAACATTTACAAAAAGGTAATGTAATTGTATGTAAAATAACTTAATTACATTTTTTATACCTATAAATTTACTCGAGTTATGAATGCCCAAACTTGGACTTAGACAAAACATTGTTTTATTTAGTATTTGTTGAATTTCTTAAATAATGTACAAATTGTAAGAACCTCAACAGAAAGTTAATAAAATAGATTACAAAATACTTTAATCAAATTTATTAAACATATTAAATTAACCCAGAGGTTAATGCCCAAACGTGGACTTAGACAAAACAGTTAAAACGTTAAAACGGTGTTTTATGTAGTATTTGTTGAATTTCTTAAATAATGTAAAAGTTAGAGAAATTGTAAGAACCTCAAAAGAAAGTTAATAGAACTGTTTATTAAATAATTTAATCAAATATTTTATTCCTATTAATTTAACTCAAATTTTAATGCCCAAACGTGGACTTAGACAAAATAGGTAAAACGTTTAAAACAGTGTTCTCGTTTTTATTGAATTTTTAAAATATTATAAAAGTTAAATAAATTGTTAAAACATTTACAAAAAGTTAATATAATTGTCTATACAACACTTTTAATTAATTTTTTTAGCTATAAATTTACTCGAGTTGTGAATGCCCAAACGTGGACTTAGACAAAACCTTAAAACGGTGTTTTATGTATAGTATTTGTTGAATTTCTTAAATAATGTAAAAGTTAGATAAATTGTAAGAACCTCAAAAGAAAGGTAATAAAATTGTTTATAAAAGAATTTAATCAAATTTTATATACTTATTAAATTAACTCAAATATTAATGCCTAAACGTGGACTTAGACAAAATAGGTGAAACGTTAAAACAGTGTTTTAGTTTTTGATAAATTTCTTAAATACTATTAAATTTAGAGAAAGCTTGAAAATATCTAAAGAAAGATAATAAAATAGGTTAGAGAATAAAATAATCAAATTTATTATACCTGTTAAATTATACTAGATAATAATGCCCAAACGTGGACTAAGACAAAATGCTTAAAACGTTTAATAAAACGCTCTAGTTTTTGATGAATTTTTAAAATACTATAAAGGATAGAAAAATTGTTGAAACATTTAGAAAAAGGTAATGTAATTGTCTGTAAAATAATTTAATTACATTTTTTAATACCTATAAATTTACTCGAGTTATGAATGCCCAAACTTGGACTTAGACAAAACAGTGTTTTATTTAGTATTTGTTGAATTTCTTAAATAATGTACAAATTGTAAGAACCTCAAAAGAAAGTTAATAAAATAGATTACAAAATACTTTAATCAAATTTATTAAACATATTAAATTAACCCAGAGGTTAATGCCCAAACGTGGACTTAGACAAAACAGTTAAAACGTTAAAACGGTGTTTTATGTAGTATTTGCTGAATTTCTTAAATAATGTAAAAGTTAGAGAAATTGTAAGAACCTCAAAAGAAAGTTAATAGAACTGTTTATTAAATAATTTAATCAAATATTTTATTCCTATTAATTTAACTCAAATTTTAATGCCCAAACGTGGACTTAGACAAAATAGGTAAAACGTTTAAAACAGTGTTCTCGTTTTTATTGAATTTTTAAAATATTATAAAAGTTAAATAAATTGTTAAAACATTTACAAAAAGTTAATATAATTGTCTATACAACACTTTTAATTAATTTTTTTAGCTATAAATTTACTCGAGTTGTGAATGCCCAAACGTGGACTTAGACAAAACCTTAAAACGGTGTTTTATGTATAGTATTTGTTGAATTTCTTAAATAATGTAAAAGTTAGATAAATTGTAAGAACCTCAAAAGAAAGGTAATAAAATTGTTTATAAAAGAATTTAATCAAATTTTATATACTTATTAAATTAACTCAAATATTAATGCCTAAACGTGGACTTAGACAAAATAGGTGAAACGTTAAAACAGTGTTTTAGTTTTTGATAAATTTCTTAAATACTATTAAATTTAGAGAAAGCTTGAAAATATCTAAAGAAAGATAATAAAATAGGTTAGAGAATAAAATAATCAAATTTATTATACCTGTTAAATTATACTAGATAATAATGCCCAAACGTGGACTAAGACAAAATGCTTAAAACGCTCTAGTTTTTGATGAATTTTTAAAATACTATAAAGGATAGAAAAATTGTTGAAACATTTACAAAAAGGTAATGTAATTGTCTGTAAAATAATTTAATTACATTTTTTAATACCTATAAATTTACTCGAGTTATGAATGCCCAAACTTGGACTTAGACAAAACAGTGTTTTATTTAGTATTTGTTGAATTTCTTAAATAATGTACAAATTGTAAGAACCTCAAAAGAAAGTTAATAAAATAGATTACAAAATACTTTAATCAAATTTATTAAACATATTAAATTAACTCAGAGGTTAATGCCCAAACGTGGACTTAGACAAAACAGTTAAAACGTTAAAACGGTGTTTTATGTAGTATTTGCTGGATTTCTTAAATAATGTAAAAGTTAGAGAAATTGTAAGAACCTCAAAAGAAAGTTAATAGAACTGTTTATTAAATAATTTAATCAAATATTTTATTCCTATTAATTTAACTCAAATTTTAATGCCCAAACTTGGACTTAGACAAAATAGGTAAAACGTTTAAAACAGTGTTCTCGTTTTTGTTGAATTTTTAAAATATTATAAAAGTTAAATAAATTGTTGAAACATTTACAAAAAGGTAATATAATTGTCTATACAACACTTTTGATTAAATTTTGTTTAGCTATAAATTTACTCGAGTTGTGAATGCCTAAACGTGGACTTAGACAAAATAGTTAAAAGGTTGAAAAGTGTTTTAGTAAATGATGAATTTCTTAAATACTATAAAACGAAGAAAAATTATAAAAACATCATAAAAAAGGTAATACAATACGTTTATAAAAAAATTAATCATATTTTATAATCTAACAAAATATGAGAATCAGAACTTTAGTAAATTTCTCAGTACCTGTAAAAGCTATTAGAAACACAATTAGCAAGGAAATAAAATTCTTTAAATAAGACCCTAGTTGTAAATATTGAAAATAAAATCTCTAATTTGGATTATACCCCGAAAATTAAATGCATTTTCAACAATAGGCATTTTGAGTTATAGTATAACAAATTCGGTGATGTTAAATGTAAAATCATGGCTTAAGGGCACAATACTAAAAGTAGAAAAAAAGGTCGGTACGGTATCTGTATTGGAGATCAGAGTTGTCTGAAAATCATAAAAGCGTGAAGCTGTATATAATCAAGTAGAATAGAAATTTAATACATTGTTAAAGCCGTGGGGTTCCAGTTCCTCCTACCGGCACCGGCACTAAATCCATTATTATCTCAGACTCTCTTTCATCTTTTAATCACCAAAAGGAACTCTACTATGCTATGGTGAAGACCCTACCTACTAACGATCTTTTTTTTTTTTGTTTTTTGTTCGTTCATTTTCAATTTATTATTGTTATTCGTGGGCTGTAAAAAGTTGGGAAATCGTGAAAAATTGCGATCAACGATTTTTACAAAACTATATAAAAATAAAACGATGGAAGAAGACCAAATATGACTACCAAATACCTACAAAAAGCCATGCAGACAGTGGAAAATCTTGAATAAATGGACTAGATCAGTTAAATACCTAGGCCTCAACATAGATGAAGAATTATGTTTTAAAGAACTGGTCAAAATAGCAAAACAAACTAGAAGTAAGCTTGGAGATTAGATTAGATATTTTTGGGGTTGGCTGTTAGCCTATATCACTGCGACGTTTGCAGATCTATTGTGAACACCCATTATCTGTGGAATAGGATTAGAGCACATTGTCCAGCTCTGCCCTCTTAATGAGACTTAATAGCCTTGACAGTGGCCACTCCGCATAACTTGGAGCAGCCGGTTTCTCCTCTCCCAGTACTAGATACCGCGTCCTTGCAAGGCCTTCACATTGGCATAGGACATGAAATGCAGTTTCCTCTTCCTCTTGGCAGTATCGACAAATGTCTTTATCTGCCAAGTTTAGCTGACTCATGTGTTTTCTGAGCCTACAATGTCCTGTCAAGAGACTGACAATCACGCTGACATCCATTTGCCTTTGTGATAGCAGCTCTGCAGTAAACTTCGCCGAGTATCCCTTTATGAAGAGTTTGGCTTGTCGCTTGCCCGGTGATGTTTCCCACCACTCCTGGGCCTTTTCTAGCATCCATTTCTCAATGGCTGCCTTTCTGAAGCTTGGAGGACTAATTGAAAGGAAAAGCCACTTGAACTTACAATTTTAGTAGTTGTAGGAGGTATCTCGCAATATTTTGTTTAAGAAAAGACACCACCAACTTTATAAAGATAAAACGATGGAAAAAGAACAAATATGACTACCAGATACCTACAAAAAGCCATGGAGATAGTGGAAAAATGGGGCATAAATGGACTAGATCAGTAAAATATCTAGATATAGATGAAGAACTATGTTCTAAAGAACTGGTCAAAAGCGTGGTAAAGATAGCAAAACAAATAACAAGTGAGTCTGAAGGACTAATTGGAAGGAAAAGCCAATTGAACTTAAAGATAAAATTAAGACTAATGCAAAGTTGTTGCAGATTCTTTTCCTCATTTTTTGAGGATATTTCCACATTTTTTTGTTCATTTAGCAAATCTTTGTACCTCATTTATATTCCTTAGAAATTTTCCGGTTTAATCTCTCATGAATACAGTTTTATTACAAAGTTTCTTTCTGTGCATCTGTGCAGAAGTGGTTAGAGAAGATACCGGGGTATAGGTAAAGGTGACGGGTTCGAGTCCTACTGGATTTTTTCTTAACGTCATTTTTTTATTTGTATAATTTATGCTTCTTCGCTGTTTATAAGAAGTTGGTAAATCGTAAAAAAATATCTATCTCTAACTATTTTACAATAATTAAATAAGAGAATAATAGAATTTTAAGAATGCAATTTCTTATTGTGTTTATGAGCAATTAGTCATACTTATCTCCATTGTCCACTGCAGTTCCTTATCTGACAGGTAAAATTTATTGCTCATTTGATAGTCTTGTAGATTACATTAAGCATAATATATTATATGAAACATGACTGATATGATTTATTAATAAAAAATAAATGGTTTTTAGTATATCATTAAAATAATCCAATTAGAAACATTTAAACAAAAAATTAGGTTAACGCAAAATGGGATTTCATATTTTCCATAAAACTGTTAATATAGTAATAAAACTAATTGAAATTCTAACATTATACTTTTAATATTAGAATTTGTAGGGTTTTGACTGTCTTTAAATAAAAAATTATTAAAATCGCCTAACTAGAAATATTAAAAATTTTAGGGAGAGACTAGAAGAGATCTGTGAACGGAAAAGACAAGAAGAGATTTTCTATTTTTCATAAAACTGTTAATAGCAATAAAACTAATTAAGATTCTTAAAATATACTTTTAGTATTAGAATTTGTATGGTTTTGACTGTCTTTAACTAAAAAAAAAAGATAATGATGTCGTGGGACACCAGGTAGGAACGAAGTCCCTTCGGCTAATGTAGAATCGACACTACTCGTTTGTGTATAAGAATGAAGCGCCTGCGCACGTCTTATTTAACGGTTTTATTCCACGGACTTTTTCTTACGGTTTTACTATTACATTTTTTTCAGTTCGGTCGCGCAGCAAAATCCCTATCTCCTCCAAGCCTGCCGTAAGGAACTTCGTTCCAAAAATTCAAAATCGGCCTATTGGAAATATTAAAAATTTTAGGGAGAGACTAGTCTGCGTTTTTTTAAACCTCATCAATTGACAAAATCGATTATAATTTAAAAAGTAGTTAATATTAAAAAAAATTAAATAATTCATATTAATCTATCAATCTTTAAGAATCTTTGTGCAAAATTTTATTAAAAAATTCCAACAACAAATATTATTAATAAATAATTTTACTTTACGTGTACAAAAATCTGATAGGATTTATTGGGTGGTTTAATTTCGTATATATCATTACATTTACAATTAAATTTGATACGTTTTATTATACATAAAAGTATTATATAGAAAAATTAAATAAAGGCATATGGCTTCTCAATGGTAGGTGTATGTAATTTCATTCTATACTCAAGTATTGTATATCTTACTATATTATTTCCAATGGAATAGAAACGTAATTTAAGTATGTTTTTTACATACACTTCTGGTCTGTTTTTTCCTTAATATATCTGGCAAAAGTCAATGACACGTCAATTTTCTGACAGATGTCAAAAGGATATAAATATATGTCAAAAGGATACAGATATATGTCAAGATATAAAGTTTTCAATTAGGTGTCACTTAGTAGCCAACTATCTGTCACAAAACTGTCAAATAACGCAGATAGTTGACAGCTACGTCACGTAGATGTAATATATCTGTCAAAAGTCAATGACATACATAAATTTTCTGACAGATGTCAAAAGGATACAGATATATGTCAAAATATGAATAGTTGTTAACTATCTGTCACATAACTATCAAATAACTAATTGCTGGTCAACTAGAAGACAGGTGCGAGCGATATAAAAAGAAGTTCAATTTTATTTTTCTTCTGCTGCTTGTTTTACGATACGAGCATTGAAGACTGCTTCTAATTGGTATATGCTTAAAGGCTCTTTTCACAGGTAAAAATAATTCAAATCGTATTTAATATATTACTATTCAAATTCTCAACACAATATTTACATTCGACTTATGCGATAACCTTAAATAGAATTAAAATTCTGTATTTGTTGTTTGGACAAGAGAAAAAAAAGCCGTTTACAACATGTTTACACATACACAGTTAATTCTAATTTAAATTTTATTCGTTTCACATTGAAATTCCTACAAGTACATACTTACTTGACTATACGAAAGGTGAAATTTATTATTCATACATTTTTGGTGTGGTTTACGTTTGCTTCTAAGTAGCTCATTCTGGGAATGAATACTAAATATATATATGTATATGTATATATGCGGTTTTTTCCTGTTAATTTTTAGAATACATTTTGTAGTTATTGGAATATTGCAACTTTTGTACTAATTTATTTAATTAGATAGGTTGTAGTTGACACATATCTGTCGCGATCTGTCAAACGTTTAATGTCATGCAACTGTCATATATGTCAAATGACTACATACTATAAAAATATAGAGTTCAATTTTAATTTCAACTATATAATGATAACAACCTGTCACGAAACTGTCATATATCTGTCAAAAGTCAATTTTTTGACAGATGTCAAAAGGATACCAATCTATGTTTAATTGTATTATAATTTTTTTTTTAATTCATTTTTGCAATTGGAGATTCATGTGTAATTCTAAATGGGTGACAGTTAATAAAAAAATGTCACATACCGGTTAACTATTTGTCAAAAGACAATGTCATTTATCAATTTTTTCACAGATGTCAAAAGGATACAAATCTATGTTAAAATTTCAAATGTATAATGATTGCGGTTGGAGATTTTAATATTTTTTTAACGATAATTCCAAATAGGTGACAGTTGGAAAGAAACTGTTATATACCGGTCAACTATATGTCATATATTTGTCAAATGACAATGTCATACATAAATTTTTTGACAGATTTCAAAAGAATACAAATCTGTGGTACGATTTTAACTGAATCATGAATCTGATTGGAGATTTTTATAATTTTTAATGATAATTCCAAATAGGTGCCAGTTGGAAAGAAATTTTTACATACTATGACGGGGTAAAATCCGTTCTAAGTATAATTGTGTTAGAAGTAATATAATTGATTTCTTACCTTATAAAGTTCACCTTAACTACGGGTTAAACAGAGTCATTTAATGTTAAGAACAAATTGAATCTCGGTTGTCTGTAGGTAAACACCTTCTATTTATTATATTCTGGCCACAATCGTTGCTAATACTATCTTGAATATTCCTGTATTTATTATATTTAGATCACAAATTATTGGCTTTATTTATTTTTGAATCAATGTCTCTGTCAATCGTAAACAGGTGATTGTCATTTCTTCTTCTGTTCGTATAACTCGTCATATTGTTGTCTATTCTATAGTCAGGTGTATCGTTAATGTAAGCTTGGACACAAACGAGAAATTGAGTACCTATTGAGAATTTTGGTGTTACTATGATAAGTAATAAGATTTGTTGTTATTAAACTATTACCGTTGTCGTTTGTAAATTGTTGGCTGACAATTCTTCTGTTATTGGCCTTACAGTATTAGAGGCCATCTTCGAGTGTGTCATATTTCGTCGAAAGGAAACGAATTTTCTTTCTTTTTGCTATCTGATTTGGACCGAGAAGGTTGTTCGAGAGCAAGTCAGAAGATTTTCGGTTGAAGTTTTAATCACGGACCATCCGTAACAATTAATTTTGGATTTTTGAAACTAAACCATTTTGTCCATTTGAATCGTTGTTGGAATTAGTTTCTATTGTTATTTTTGGATTCATTGGACAAACCGCGAGTCGGATTTTTATGAAATCTTCTATGGTAAGAACACGGTATAGTCAGCGAGTTGTTTGGTTAATTCAATACCATTCAGGCCAGCAAATTGCAGTTTAAATCATTTATCAGTACAGTTAGCAGCGTTCACACCTTCGTACATTCATATCAGTGAGAGTACCACGACTCTAGAGAAAATTAAACCCTATTACAATAGGGTCCTTGGTACAGGTTTAAGTCCTTGGTACAGGTTTAAGTCCTTGGTACAGGTTTAAGTTCTTGATACGGGCCTTTTTGTTTGGAGCAAGCCTCATTTGTTTTTGGAGCAGGCTTGATTTTTGGTACAGGCCTAAATTTTGGTACAGGCTCAGTTAATTTGGAGCCAAGGACTGGAAGAAATTGATAACTGGATTACCAGATAAGCTATAAGCATTGTAACTTAGATTTAAGTCGTGACTTTAGATTTTAATTTTAAGTCTTGCGTGTGATCACACTTTTCGGATAATTTTATTTTGTTTTACTTTTTACTTTCATGTTAATATCATTTTCAGGCGCTAGGTTTGAGAGTAGTGTAAACTCTATACTTTTTTTTATATTAAAGAAGGGTCTAGTTTGATATTTTCGTTTTATTTAGCTCACTTTATCGTTCTTATTGTACAATTCAATTAATCTAGATTAATATTCCTAACTTATTTAATTATCTCCAGTGAGAAAAGTCAGTGCCTGGAACAACAGGGGTTTCCGGTTTTTTACCGTTAAAAATCGGTGGCGCAACTCACTATTATTTGTTTACTTACCCTCTACGGCTGAGCTGGGCACTAATTTGCCAGTAGAGAAACCACTTACCGATCTCAACTGGAGTTGAACTTCTATTTGAAGTAATTGATCATTTTTCTAAATTTATATTTTTTTTTATTACACTAAAAGTACGTGGCAATACCTGTCAACTATCTGTCATATATGTGTCAAGCGTTAACGTCATTTTCGGACAGATGTCAAACGGATACAGATATATGGTAAGATTTCAATTAGAAAAATCTTTAAAATGTAGAAAAATGTTTTATTTGTTGAAAATACTTTCATAAAAATATCATTACTTTTATTTTCCTAATCGTAAAAGTATATTTAATGTTTATAACCTTCAAATAATATAAAAGTTCAATTATGTTAATATGATATTTATATAGACGACAATTAGCTTTTATTAGTTTATTATTTCGTAGAAGGCGATAATGGTACCTGCAGATTTCACAAAATTCCTTTGATAATTCGTAACTAATTGAATTGTGAATAATTAATTGTTATTCTAAAGTTCAAAATTTCCTAACTATTTCATACAATTTAACTTTTTTTATAAAACTAATAGTAAATTTTACTTTAAAATAAATTTTTGACATATATGACACAAATAGTTGATAAATACACAACACCTGTCAACTTTCTTTAATTTATCCTTGAAAATAAACAAAAACTGGAGTAGGCTAAAAACTGCTTGAGATATTCTTATACTTTCCTGATATTTATTGTTGATAGAAAGTTAAGGAATGACACGTTGACAGTCGACGTTTGACAGGTTGACGATTGAATGACAGGTTGACAGGCTGACAAGTTGACGGTTGACAGATTGAAGGGTGGCAGGTTGATAGTTATCTTTCAACTGTCATATATCACGAATCATGTCTTAAAAGTCTAATTTCTAATAGAAAAAGATCTTTGACAGATATGTGACATATAAAGAAAACTGTCATTAATATTACAAGATATTTACAGTTTTTTGTTTCTAATTTTTTATTTACGTTTTCAATAAAATTAAAATCCACACATACCAAAATTTTTTTAACAACCTACTCGTGTTTCAAAGAAATGTAAACTTTTAGTTATTAAATATTAACATTCTTCCAATTAACAAGAACTACTCAAATTTCTGTTTCTAAAAATAAAAAAGATAATATCAGGTTTTATGTGTTCAGTCTGTATAGAATTACATGTTCGAAGAAGTCGAATAAATGCCCTTTTGACAAAGTAAAACTGTTACTTGCCATCTGTCGATTTTACGTTAGAAATTTGGCCTTTTTTTTCTTATTATATTTTATTTTCTGAGAAGCATTTGTCAAAAAATTAAATAAATTATTCGAAAAAGGTATAATATGTATGGTTAACTATTGTGGTATTCAAGCAGGTATTATTCCTTTTTCTAAACTATTACAGAAATGCTTCTTATGGGAAAAAACGACACCAAAAAGCCAACAAAAACATGAAAAGTTGCAGAAAAATCGCGAAAGACTAAAAAAAATAAATGTCAATGTCATAACAAATCGCTGTCAGATAAAAAATAGTAACTGTCAAAATCAGATGTCAATTATTGACGTTCCCAAAAAAAGCATTGTCAAATCAGAAAAATGCTTGAAAGTAGAAAAAAATGCCAGATTTCATACGTCAACTATATGTCAAAAGTCATTAACAGATGTCATTTATTGAACATTCCTTGAAAGTCAAAAGTCAATGTCAAACAACCATTCTTTGTCAGATATCAAGTAGTAACTGTCAACTATGTCAGATGTCAATTATTGACGTATCTAGTTGAATTTTCACATCTACTTGATGATTTAAAAAATAAATAGTCTCCCAAACTTTCTTATACTATCCTCCTCGTTAATAGAAATGAAAGAAAAGTAAAAAAAAAATCAATATAAAATATAGCAAAGTATAATAAAGCCTTTCAAGAACAGCTGGCATTTTCTACCCAACACGTTATTCAATGTATTTTTGATTAGATTCGTCTTTACTTTAAATAGAACAACAAAATACTTATAAGGGTCGAATTGAAAAGGGGAATTTATAACCAACCCACAGGGTTTCTCTTTGAACTTTTTTCTCGGTTTCTCTTTATCACAATACACACATTTTTTATGCTTCAATCATAATGGAATTCTAATTGTGTTTTCAAATTTAAAAAAATAATAATAATAATGTTAGATTAGAATTGAAATGTATTCTGAAATACAAAGCTTTTTGAATTTTATATATTATTTTTTCTTTTAATTGAATTTAAACTTTTAATATGATATTTTAATTAATATAAATGACTCTAGATATGATTCCAAATATATATATTTTATATTGCCCGTGCTACTCTTATCTTCAGAGCAGAGTTCAAAATTTAGAAAAATCAATTAATTTTTAATTTTATGATAAACAGAATTTTAATTTAATTTTTATATTTTATTTGGAACGCCAATGGTAATAAATGAAAAGTGGTTGCGTCTATTATTGATTTTTTTTTACTGAAATTAACCTTAAAATTTTCTAAATTAATATTTCAAGAACTGTGACTGTGAAAAGTAATTGTTTTAATAAAAATCTAAAATGAAAATAAGAAATTCCAAATATCTTTTAAATCTAGTGATGTGAAAAGTTATTTTTATATGAAAGTGAAAATGAATATATTTTAAACAACAAGAAATTAAACACACAATTATTTATTTTTGGATTAAAATACCGTGTAACTCCAGCTAATCCACTTCTTCAAGTCTTCTACCATATAAATACTGCTCAAACCATATAAATGACGGATTTCCTTGAATTCTTGAGAAAAACTGTTTAATTAAAACTTATTTCAATACTTTTCTTCTCAACTTGATAATTTAATCTTCTTAACAATGATAAATCTTCTTTTCAGTTCAATATCTCTTCTCGTCGTCTTTTTTAATCTTTTAAATTAACTTTAAATAATCTTTCTTCTTACCAAACTCGTACAAAATCCTTCTATTCAACTTTAGTACCAATATTATACCATTCAAATCTCTTTAAACTTATTTTTTAATGAAAAAACTTAATTTTAATACTCCGGAACATATATTACAACCATCTGCTTCGACAGACCAAGGGAAAGAGAAACAATTTCACAAATCAACAAACTAACAAAAAACCATCGCTAACAATCTAAATCATATCCATTTTTTCCAAAACAAACTTGATTCTATACAAATCAGCCACCTAGATAACTTATCTTAATTTCTTTTACAATTTCTACCATCATACATACTAGATTTATAACAATATTTCGCAAATCTGCATTATAACCCTACATACTAGATTTCTAACAAAAATTATAAATTTTATTTTCTACTGTATTTTAATACAAATTTAATTTTTTTAGAATTTCTCATTTCTTATTAACTTTATCAATGAAAAATATGAATATTATAAAAATAATAAATATGAAAATAATGGAAGTGAAAATTTATACACAATCTATTAAAAGTAAATATTCCTTTATTTATTCGATTAATTAAATTATTTTAAACCAACGCATGTATTTTACTATTTAAGTTTTAATTCATCTTTCTTATTTTAATTTTCCTTTCTTTTTTTAGGAATGAAGAGAATAATGTTTAAGATACTGAAAAATTAAACTAAAAAAAATGTGAGGTGTCAAGGGACACCCCGATGGAACGAAGTTCCTTTCGATTAATTAGTGAAGGAATTAGTTATTTGTAAACACAACAGAGTGTTTATACATACATAAGCATTTATTATTGTCTGTATAAAATCTCTACTTACCTAACAGTTCGTTTCTTTTAACAAAAGTGTCCATTTATACAATACGAGAGCTTTAGATAACACATCTTTTTAGAATTACTTTTTATAATTTAAAACAGGAATTAACAATTCAATACAAAATTTTAAAATTAAAATATTTGACAGTAACTGACAGTTAAGGTAATTTGACGTAGGTACCTAAATAGTCAAGTTACGAACTATTTTTAAAATGTTTATGAATTTATTAATTTATAAAAACAGGATGAAATAAAATGTAATACTATTATAGTTAATTAATATTTTTTCTACAGTATTTTCTTTTTAATGTACATTTTCTTTTAATTTAAAATAGTGTCTTTTTAATTGTAATATATCTATCTATGAGAAGGGAGAGAGAGTTATTTATTTTTTGGTCTGTGAGAGAGAGAAACATGCTTGTGTCGTGTCATAGTGTCGTGACAACTTTTGGTATGAATTTTTTTTGGCTAGCTCCTAGCGTCAGTCGTAACTGTTCGTAACGCGCGAAAGGGAACTTCGTTCCAATTATGCAAATATCAAAACTTTGAACTCTTTCCTGCGATCAAGAAGATTCTTTTTAATCATTTTATATTTTAATTTTACATATTATATATATCATAGAATCATATTTCATCTCAATATATATCTCATGTTGTTTTGGATATACAGCAATTTTAATACCTTTGACTGACAGTTGACACAGACATGTTAATTGTCTGTCATATATATATATGTCACATTTTTGACAGATGTCACTTGTCAATTGTCACGTGTCATTTGACACTCATTTTTGTGACGTTTTTTCCTAAGATTAAAACCTTTACTTTAATAATCCAATATGAAAAGACTATATATTCAATATTTAACATAGGTGGTCACTATCTTATTCTCTTTTAAACTTGTTATAAATTTCCAAGAATGATAAATTAAAAATGAAGAAGACAATAGCGACTAGAATATATAACTCTATTGTATTGTTTGTTAAAGAAAGTTATTTTAGCACACAATGCACATAATGACAAAGAAAAATTTATACGTTGATATCATATTTTGTATTCTATTCTAAGTACCAAATATAAAATTCTCATTTCAATAAATAAGTACCCACTTAAAATAATCTAATGGTTTTATAGAATAAATATACTTCAAATATGATATATTACCGACAATATATTAATTTCTACTTGAGTATGATATATTATTTTGCTACTTATAATAATAGAAAAAAAAAAGAACCATTTCAAAATCATCTTGCTAATGATATATTGTAGTTGGCAAAGTTTCAACGGAAAGTTTTTTAAAACCCAGACGAACTTAATGAGAATATTATGAATGAATCAGATGACAGACAACTTTTACCTAAATTATTTGTTAATGTAAATCGACACATGACAGACCACTTTTAGCTACCCTTTTCAAAAATAATGCAGCCAAAACTTATCTTATATATATAAAAATGAATGTTTGTCTGTATGTCTGTATGTACTCAATGAACTCAAAAACTACTGGACCGATTATTATGAAAATTGGTATGTATATGTATTTTTCCACGGAGAAGGTTTGTATGATATGCTCATTGATGCCACTCACCACCAGGTGGCGCTGCAGAGGAGCAACTTCTGTCCCGTTCAACCGATTGTCATGAAAATTGGTATGTATATGTATTTTTTCAAGGAAAAAGTTTGTATGATATGCTCATTGATGCTACTCGCCACCAGGTGGCGCTGCAGAGTAGCAACTTCTGTCCTGTTCAACTGATTATCATGAAAATTGGTATGCATATGTATTTTTCCACGGAGAAGGTTTGTATGATATGCTCATTGATCCCACTCACCACTAGGTGGCGCTGCAGAGTAGCAACTTCTGTCCCGTTCAACCGATTGTCATGAAAATTGGTATGTATATGTATTTTTCCACGGAAAAAGTTTGTATGATATGCTCATTAATGCCACTCGCCACCAGGTGGCGCTACAGAGTAGCAACTTCTGCCCCGTTCAACCGATTGTCAGGAAAATTGGTATGCATATGTATTTTTCCACGGAGAAGGTTTGTATGACATGCTCATTGATGCCACTCGCCACTAGGTGGCGCTGCAGAGTAGCATCTTCTGCCCCGTTCAACCGATTGTCACGAAAATCAGTATGATGATGTATTTTTAATGGGTAAGATGAATATAATATTCGTATTAATGGAAGTTACCACCAGATGGCGCTTCCATGTATCAAGTTCAATACTTATTTAGATATCTATACGAATTCGTACAAATAAAAGTTCTTAAAATATATTGTTGGTGCGATAAGTAAAACAAAACTATAAACTTTCTTTCCTTTCCTATCTCTTCTTCTCTTTTATTTTTCTTAAATTTATTTTATTAGTTGATGGCGTAGCAACGCGCGCCGGGTACAGCTAGTGTTATATAAAAAAATAGTAATTATATATTTTGAAACAAGGCCAACAAGGCGCTTTAAGTAATATATTTGGTCTACAGAACACTTTTCCATTTTTATTGTCATTTGCCATTTGTCTTACTTGTCATACTTGTCATACTTGCCATACTTGTCATACTTGTCACTTGTCAGTTGTCTCTTTTTACTTGTCACTTGTCATTTTTAGTTTGTAAATTGTCTTTTATTATTTCGCATTAATAGTCATTTAAAGTTTTATTTAAGTGAATTTTAAATTATTCGTTACGTAACTTGTAGGATGATCGTGGGATATTGATAAGTAAATAAAAATATCAGCAGGAAGTGACCGAAACTAAAGAATATTTGTAACCAGATATATATTGTCTTATGGTCGACTTCCTGCCGATAAAACAGGAAGTTCAGTTCGTGGGGAACGAAACACTCTAATGGATTTGGTTCATTTCGTTTATCTCCTAGGGGAATATATTTATTATATTTAACATTTTCATAATGCACTCATTCAATTTGAAAATTTAATGTTACATTAGGTGCATTTACAGCTCATAAAAATTTAATATGATTATTCAGTATTATAAATATTACAATTACGACATATGTAACTATCTGTCATATATGTGTCATATATCTGTCACATCTTCAAAAGTCAATGTCAGAAATTGATTTCCTATCTTATATTAGAAGTATTTTTTTAAATATGTGACAGACAGTTAACAGGTGACCGCGATTGTTTAAAAATTTGTGCAGGATTTTATGATTTTCCAAATTTGTCATATTTCTCATATATGTCAAAATTTTTGACAGCTGTCACTATTTGTCATATATCTATCAAAAAATAATGACATTTTTTACTATTTATCATATAACTGTCAAAAGTTGTGACATCATTCATGTATCTATCAAACTTTATGACAGCTGTCCTGTCACTATTTCACATATATCTGTCAAAAGTCAATGTGACAGATTGTTAGAATTGAAAAATTTATGACAGCTCTCACAGTCTGACAAGTATCTCGTGACAAGGCAGAGCTTTCAGTGCGCAGAGAGAGAAAGTATTCGGCCAGACTAGAATGGAATATACCTGAACATTAACCCTTGATAAGATTTCACCAGATTTTAAATTTTTTACAATGTTGTCAATATGGTGATGATCACAGTAATATTGGCTATTTTTAAGTATGAAAAAAAAGTGTGAGGTGTCAAGGGACACCCGGATGGAACGAAGTTCCTTTCGATTAATTAGTGAAGGAATTAGTAATTTGTAAACACATCAGAGTGTTTATACATACATAAGCATTTCTGTATAAAATCTCTACTTACCTAACGGAACTTGTGCAGAAACACTGTCAGGATACATTATTGTTTTTGGAACGAAGTTCCCTTTCGCGCGTTACGAACAGTTACGACTGACGCTAGGAGCTAGCCAAAAAAAATTCATACCAAAAGTTGTCACGAGACTATGACACGACACACGCATGTTTCTCTCTCTCACAGACCAAAAAATAAATAACTCTCTCTCCCTCTCTCTCATAGATAGATATATTACAATTAAAAAGACACTATTTTAAATTAAAAGAAAATGTACATTAAAAAGAAAATACTGTAGAAAAAATAATAATTAACTATAATAGTATTACATTTTATTTCATCCTGTTTTTATAAATTAATAAATTCATAAACATTTTAAAAATAGTTCGTAACTTGACTATTTAGGTACCTACGTCAAATTACCTTAACTGTCAGTTACTGTCAAATATTTTAATTTTAAAATTTTGTATTGAATTGTTAATTCCTGTTTTAAATTATAAAAAGTAATTCTAAAAAGATGTGTTATCTAAAGCTCTGGTATTGTATAAATGGACACTTTTGTTAAAAAAAAGGAACTGTTAGGTAAGTAGAGATTTTATACAGACAATAATAAATGCTTATGTATGTATAAACACTCTGTTGTGTTTACAAATTACTAATTCCTTCACTAATTAATCGAAAGGAACTTCGTTCCATCCGGGTGTCCCTTGACACCTCACACTTTTTATTTTCTATTATTTTAATATTTATTATCTACAAAAAACGTGTATAAACTTAACAAAGTCGCGACACTACACTGTTCAAAGCAAAATAGATTATCACCATTTTCACCTGAATATCTTCAACAGTTCGTTTCTTTTAACAAAAGTGTCCATTTATACAATACCAGAGCTTTAGATAACACATCTTTTTAGAATTACTTTTTATAATTTAAAACAGGAATTAACAATTCAATACAAAATTTTAAAATTAAAATATTTGACAGTAACTGACAGTTAAGGTAATTTGACGTAGGTACCTAACTAGTCAAGTTACGAACTATTTTTAAAATGTTTATGAATTTATTAATTTATAAAAACAGGATGAAATAAAATATAATACTATTATAGGTAATTATTATTTTTTCTATAGTATTTTCTTTTTAATGTACATTTTCTTTTAATTTAAAATGGTGTCTTTTTAATTGTAATATAATATCTATCTATGAGAGAGAGGGAGAGAGAGTTATTTAGTTTTTGGTCTGTGAGAGAGAGAAACATGCAGGTGTCGTGTCGTGTCGTGACAAATTTTGGTATGAATTTTTTTTGGCTAGCTCCTAGCGTCAGTCGTAACTGTTCGTAACGCCCGAAAGGGAACTTCGTTCCAACAAGGTAACAGTGTAGATGTAAAGAGATGCTGACAGCATAAAGACTTCCACACAAATGGTTTTTGGTGTACGACTGTACGTCCACCATATCCCCACTTTCAAATATATCACGGCGCATCTTCACTTTATTTCACGAGATACTTGTCGGGCTGTACTATCTGACACATATCTGTAAAATATCTTTTAAAAGTCAATATCAAAACCAGTTTTGTATCTATTTAGTGCAGTTTTGTAGAATTTTAGTGATAATTTGTAACAAAAATGAGTAACGGGTCCTCTTCTCTTTTTTAATTTACTGTATTGTTAAATTTAGGATTCTATACATAAAAAACATTTCCAATTATTACTGATACTCTAAATTCACGCCGGTTATGCTTTGTAGATATTTACAAAGTTAAAAAAAATGAAGAAAGACCACAAATTGTTGTCCAACCGGACTACGTAATTAGACAAAAAAAAATAACTAACAATTTTAAATGATCTTCAAAAAAGAAATGTTTTGTAGTTTTTAAACCGGACCCCAACAGCTGTAAAAGTTATTATTATACGTTGTTGTAATGTAATGGTAGAGTCATAGTTCGCGGATGAATAAACCCAATCATAACTACAACGAAACGGACCATGACTCATTCTCTTTTCTTTCTTTTCTTTTCTTTTATATTTCTGATCCGCACGATGAAATGAAATGAAAATACAACCACGGCACCGCAAACGTGCATGACTCTGTCGATAATTTCGAGTGTCAGTGGGGGTTCTAATACGTGTTTCCGAGAAAAATTCACGTTGTAGAGAAGTACTTTTACGAATTCTTTTGTCGGTCTAACCTTAAAGTGGTTCTTCGTTTCGTTTCGTTGGAACTTTGTTATGTTCGGTTGATGTTGGAATGTTGAATTTTAAAACAAACTTTTTTTTGTTAACATATTTAGTTCATTATTTTCTGTTGAAAAACAATTTCAACACTGCAATAATATTGTTTAAAAAAGATCATTTTACTTAAAAATCTGTCATAACTTTGTTATTTATTAAAGTTTTTAAAAAATTCAAATTGTATTGTTTATTAAATTAAATTCCTAGTAATTTACAAAAAATCCCATTTCGATATCCCTAATAATAAAAAAGTTGATCGTCGATTGTTTTTCGAAAAATCGCTTTAACTCGCTTATTTATTGAGATTTTTAAAAAATTTAAATTGGATTTTATTATTGATAAAATTGTTCATAATGTATAATAAAATTGTTTTGATATCATTTATATTTTACTTTAAAAATTGCCATAACTACGTTATTTATTAAAATTGTTAAAAAATTTAAATTGTATTGTTTATTAAATTAAACTCCTAGTAATTTACAAAAAATCCCATTTCGATATCTCTAATAATAAAAAAGTTGATCGTCGATTGTTTTTCGAAAAATCGCTGTAACTCGCTTATTTATTGAGATTTAAAAAAAAATTAAATTGGATTTTATTATTGATAAAATTGTTCATAATGTATAATAAAATCGTTTTGATATCATTTATATTTTACTTCAAAATCTGCCATAACTACGTTATTTATTAAAATTGTTAAAAAATTTAAATTGTATTGTTTATTAAATTAAACTCCTAGTAATTTACAAAAAATTCCATTTCGATATCTCTAATAATAAAAAAGTTGATCGTCGATTGTTTTTCGAAAAATCGCTGTAACTCGCTTATTTATTGAGATTTTTAAAAAATTTAAATTGGATGTTAATATTGATATCATTGTTCATAATATACGAAAAAATCGTTTTGATATCAAATATGTTTTATTCAAAAACTTTTTAATGTTCAGTTGATGTTGGAATGTTGAATTTTAAAACAACCTTTTTTTTGTTAACATATTTAGTTCATTAGTTTCTGTTGAAAAACAATTTCAACACTACAATAACATTATGTTTATTTTTTTTTAATGTTTTTTCTATCTAAAATGGTTAAATATAAACTATTTCGATTTTATTTACGAAACACTTATTTTACTAACGTTCTATAACGAAAAATAAATATTTACACAACAAGTAAACTTGTTATAAAAGATATTGCAGATATGGAATTTCAGAGAATAATCAGCATTTATTATTTTAAAGAATAAACTGACGGAAACATTTTTCTATCTTATCTAGTTTTCTACTTTTCCAATTTTACATTTGACAATTAGAAATTTTGACATAAAAATAACCGGTAATATATACATTTTATGACAGCTGTCACTATTTCTCATAAATCTGTTAAAATTTATGACAGATGTAACTGTTTGTCATATGTCTGTCAAAGTTTATGACAGCTGTCACTATGTGTCATATTTCTGTCAAAATTTATGACAGCTGTTGCTATTTGTCATATATCTGTTAAAAGTCAATATCAGAGAACAATTTTATTGACGTTAAAGAATGACTTATGACAGTTAGCACATAAATTAGACATTTTAAGCTTCTATTAAAAGACAATATAGTTAAATGTTTATTAAAAAATGTCATTTGACAGTAAGAAATTTTGAGATAAAAATGACTAATAATAGATAGTTAATATATCGAAAAACAATATGATAACAAAAAACTGAATCCTGGAAAACTGCTCGAGTACAACCAGTCCCCAAGAAAGGCTGTAAAACCCAGCCTTCTAACTACAGACCTATAGCTCTTCTATCTGTTCTTAGCAAAACTATGGAGAAATACGTCAACCACGAGATCCTGAGCTACCTTGAGACACACAACCTTTTAAGTGACAGGCAATATGGTTTTCGCCAACAAAGGTCAACAGCCGATCTACTAGCATATGTAACTCATGTCTGGAGTGATGCCATCCACCGCTATGGGGAGACTCAAATAGTATCACTAGACACCTCAAAAGCATTTGATCAACTGTGGCATGCGGCTCATTTGAACAAACTGCCTTCATACGGACTCTCGCAAAACCTTTGCAGATGGATATCCAACTTTCTCTCAAACAGGCACATCCAAGTTGCTGTAGATGGATATTCTTCCAACCTCTACAAGATCAACGCTGGAGTTCCCCAAGGATCGGCTCTAGCTCCTACTCTATTCTTATTACACATAAATGATCTACTAGAAGCCACTAATAACCCGATACATGGTTTTGCAGATGATAGCAACCTACACTGTAGCAAAGCGCACAACCGTCCCATACCTCTAGATATTCTGGAAGAGGACAGAAGCTCCACAACGGCTTCTCTCAATCAAGATTTGAGAATTGTAGACAAGTGGGGAAGAAAGAATCTTGTTAATTTCAACACTTCCAAGACAAAGACATGTGGCCTGTCCAACAAGAGGCAAACATGCGACTCATCCATTACAATCAACGATCAGACACTGGTAGCGGGCGACTCCATTACGCTGGTTGGTATAACGATCTCCCAGGACTTACTATGGAACGAACATATTGCATCCATAGCAACTGCAGCAGGAAAGAAATTAGGCTTTCTGTTTAGAACACTGAAATATTTTGCTACATCCAACTTAGCTACTCTTTACAAAGCCCAAATACGGCCTAATCTTGAATACTGCTCGCATGTATGGGGTTCGGTGGCTCCTTCAAGGCTCGGAGTTCTTGATGCAATACAGAGAAGAGCAGTTCGACTAATAAACGACACCAGTATCACCAAAAACCTAGCCCACCGAAGAGCAGTGGCTGATCTTTCCTTGTTTTACCGATACATAAACGGATTTTACTCAGAAGAACTCCGCTCTATAATGCCTCCATTTGCCAGACCAGCCAGAGCAACGCGACATGCCAACTCCATGCACTCTTATACTGTTTAATGCTGGACATCGAGAACGGATCGATTCGATCGTTCCTTCATCCCCAGGGTCTCCAGATTGTGGAACTCCTAACCTTCCCACGTCTTCGCCAGTCGTCCTAACTTGCAGGCCTTTAAATCCCAAATTAATAAATTGTCTCTTCTGCCCCAATAGATGTTCTCGGTACATTTGTATTTAGGTGTATACCTACGAGGACATCCTTAATAAAAAAAAAACTGACATTTGGCAGTTGACAATTACATATTTTGATAGATATGTAGAATAAATTAGACATTTGACAGTGGAATTCTATACTTTTGTAAATTTTCAAATTGTTAATTATTTTTCATTCTAGGAACCATTTATAAGAAATAAAACCTAAGTAGGAACATCATTATTTACAAAATAATTAAATTGTTAAAAGTTATTTAAAAAAAAAAGACTTTTAAGTGGGCAATTACGTGTACCTATAATGTTTCCTTTAAACATAAACATACCTTTATCCTAAAAATGGATAAGCACGTACTTTACTTAACTTTCGAGACCACCAAAGTGTAAAATATCTTTTCTTATACATAAGTAGAACTAGCAGAAGTTTCAGTTTGTTTAGGTAATAGTACTTTATACCTCTATCGACCACCCAGAAGTTCTCTTTGTTTGAACTAAAAATTACGCATAGTTTTTTCAGAAACGATAAAATTTTTACAATTTGTATAAACACTAATAAAAAGATGATGGAATTCTAAATGAAATTGCTATAAAACATAAAAAATCCCATAAGAGATATCTCAAATAACCGTTTACTACATAAAACTATCTTTTAAAACAATATTAATAAAAAAGTAATGAGAGATTTGACAGATAGTTAACATGTCAGTGGCAACTGTCTTTCAAATAAGTGAAAGAATTATGACAGCTATAACTATCTGTCAAATGTCAATATTAGACCATAAGAAATGACTTTTTTGACATATATTTCAATGTGAACATTCAACTAGCTGTCAAAGTCAGGAAAATGCGAGAATTTCGAATGTAGTTGTGTAAAAAGCAAACTGAACTCTTTTATAAATAAAAATACAAATAATCCAAACAGGACGTAGGTCTTATTCATTATTCTCATTTCTATTCCCATTCCCATTCATGCAATTTCAATTTGAATTGACGTCAGTAGAATTATTCCAGTTCAGCTTCTTCGTATTCGTTTACGTATGGAAATTTATTTGTTGTGTTCGTTTTTTCGTAGTTTTAGTTACGTAAAGCACAACTTTGATGTCTGGTTGTTTAAAAAACGATTTTACATGTGTTAAATATTAAAAATGTTATCTTGATAGTGTTTATTAATGTATAGAATAAAATAGAGAATGTCCCCTAATTTTATGATCAGATTATATTGTACTTAAAAATCTGTCATAACTCCGTTGTTTATTAAAATTTTTAAGAAATTCAAAATGTATTGTTTATTAAATTAAATTCCTAATAATTTACAAAAAATCCCATTTCGATATCTCTAATAATAAAAAAGTTGATCGTCGATTGTTTTTAGAAAAATTGCTATAACTCGCTTATTTATTGTGATTTATAAAAAATTTCAATTGGATTTTATTGTTGCTAAAATTGTTCATAATATGCAAAAAAATCGTTTTGATTTCATTTATATTTTATTTAAATATCGTCATATCTCTGTTGTTTATTAAGATTATTGAAAAATTCACACTGTATTGTTTATTAAATTAAATTCCTGATAATTGACAAAAAATCCCATTTCGATATCTCTAATAATAAAAAAGTTGATCGTCGATTGTTTTTCAAAAAATCGCTATAACTCGCTTATTTAATGAGATTTATCAAAAATTTAAATTGGATTTTAATGTTGCTAAAATTGTTTATAATATGCAACAAAAATCGTTTTGATTCAATTATATTTTATTTAAAAATCGTCATAACTCTATTATTTATTAAGATTTTTGAAAAATTCAAACTGTATTGTTTATTAAATTAAATTCCTAATAATTCACAGAAAATCCCATTTCGATATCCCTAATAATAAAAAAGTTGATCGTCGATTGTTTTTAGAAAAATTGCTATAACTCGCTTATTTATTGTGATTTATAAAAAATTTCAATTGGATTTTATTGTTGCTAAAATTGTTCATAATATGCAAAAAAATAGTTTTAATTCATTTATACTTTATTTAAAAATAGTCATAACTCTGTTATTTATTAAGATTTTTGAAAAGTATTGTTTATTAAATTAAATTCCTAATAATTCACAAAAAATCCCAGTTCGATATCCCTAATAATAAAAAAGTTGATCGTCTATTGTTTTTAGAAAAAATGCTATAACTCGCTTATTTATTGTGATTTATAAAAAATTTAAATTGGATTTTATTATTGCTAAAATTATTCATAATATGCAAAAAAATCGTTTTGATTCATTTATATTTTATTTAAAAATCGTCATAACTCTGTTATTTATTAAGATTTTCGAAAAATTCAAAATGTATTGTTTATTAAATTAAATTCCTAATAATTGACAAAAAATCCCATTTCGATATCCGTAATAATAAAAAAGTTGAATGTCGATTGTTTTTAGAAAAATTGCTATAACTGGCTTATTTATTGTGATTTATCAAAAATTTTAATTGGATTTTAATGTTGCTAAAATTGTTTATAATATGCAACAAAAATCGTTTTGATTCAATTATATTTTAAGTATTTAAAAATCGTCATAACTCTGTTATTTATTAAGATTTTTGAAAAATTCAAACTGAAGTGTTTATTAAATTAAATTCCTAATAATCGACAACAAATTCCATTTTGATGTCCCTAATAATAAAAAAGTTGATCAGCGATTGTTTTTCAAAAAATCGCTATAACTCGCTTATTTATTGTGATTTATAAAAAATTTAAATTGGATTTTATTATTGCTAAAATTGTTCATAATATGCAAAAAATCGTTTTGATTCATTTATATTTTATTCAAAAATCGTCATAACTCTGTTATTTATTAAGATTTTTGAAAAATTCAAACTGTATTGTTTATTAAATTAAATTCCTAATAATTTAAAAAAAATCCCATTTCGATATCCCTAATAATAAAAAAGTTGATCGTCGATTGTTTTTAGAAAAATTGCTATAGCTCGCTTATTTATTGTGATTTATCAAAAATTTAAATTGGATTTTAATGTTGCTAAAATTGTTCATAATATGCAAAAAAACCGTTTTGATTCATTTATATTTTATTTAAAAATCGTCATAACTCTGTTATTTATTAAGATTTTCGAAAAATTCAAAATGTATTGTTTATTAAATTAAATTCCTAATAATCGACAAAAAATCCCATTTCGATATCTCTAATAATAAAAAAGTTGATCGTCGATTGTTTTTCAAAAAATCGCTATAACTCGCTTATTTAATAAGATTTTAAAAAAAATTAAATTAGATTTTATTGTTGATAAAATTGTACATAATATACAAAAAAAAACGGTTTAGGTTTATAAAGGAACTGTCAAATGTCAAACTTATGTAGGGAGAAACTGTTAGAATTTTTTGTTGTCAAATGTCAAACTTGATTAGGTATAAATCAAGAAGAATGAATAACGAAATAAAAACCGAACAATTAAAGTATTTTTATTCAAAAAAATAAAATTGTAAGTAATATTATAAATAAAACAAATAATCAAAGCAAAAGAAATCACATACCTACTTCTTATTAATTGCTGTGTTCTAATATTGTATTTAGAATTGCTCTTAAGTTTCAACCACCAACAAAATATCCTCCCAAACAGTTTTCTTGTGTTTCGGATAAAAGAAAAATTTAAGAATATTATAAATTCCCAAAATCTGCATTATTAGAACACCACAATTAAAAGCTACGTTAAAAAGCTTTTGCTATGAGTGATAAATCTTCGGCACCTTCTGAACAACTTTTGGTACAATTGTTTTCTTTGCATTAATCCACAAAATTAACTTTTCCACTGAATGTTGTAGAAATTTCTTCGTCGGTATTACGTAGTATTTTAAACCGAGTTTTTTGCGAAGAGCAATCTTTTCTGCGTGTAATAATAGTGAGTAATATTTAAGAAATGTTGGATCTGTTATAGGAAGTGGTTTTTCGATAATTTTTAATGGTGTTGCAAAGCCTATTTTTACCAGACTTTCCGCTATGTTAAGGATTTCTCGTTTATTCTGAAAGATAGGCAACACATGTTACATTTAAATATATTTTAAACAAAATCTAATGTAAAAGTCGTATTGTAAACAAAACTATCAAAAATATAGAACTGTAAGATTAAGAAAGCTTTGTTGTTTTTACTATGAAAAAGAATAAAAGACAAATATGTGATTTAAAAGTTTAAAAATATGCGGTTAAAGGGTTTTATTGAATATTTTTATAGCTTTGACAAATTTTCAGTCCATTTTTATAGCCTTAAATGACATATGTCAGTTTCGACTGTTTATTAGACATTTTGACAGTCACTCTTGACATTGTAACGGTTTTTAATGATATTTATACCCGTTTTGACAGATTTGATTCACTTTTTGTTATTTTAGTCCATTTCCTTAGCCTTTATATGACAGATGTCAGTTTTGACTGTTTAGTAGACATTTTGACAGTTACTTTTGACATTGCAACGGTTTTTAATGATATTTATATCCGTTTTGACAGATCTATTACACTTTTTGTTATTTTAGTCCACTTTCGAAGCCTTTATATGACGCATATGTCAGTTTTGACTGTTTGGTAGACATTTTGACAGTTACTCTTGATATTGTAACGGTTTTTAAGGATATCTATACTAGTTTTGACAGTTACTCTTGACATTGTCTCAGTTTTTAGATGATATTTATACCCGTTTTGACAGATCTGCTTCACTTTTTGTTATTTTAGTCCACTTTCGAAGCCTTTATATGACACATATGTCAGTTTTGACTGTTTAGTAGACATTTTGACAGTTACTTTTGACATTGCAACGGTTTTTAATGATATTTATATCCGTTTTGTCAGATCTGCTACACTTTTTGTTATTTTAGTCCACTTTCGAAGCCTTTATATGACACATATGTCAGTTTTGACTGTTTAGTAGACATTTTGACAGTTACTCTTGATATTGTAACGGTTTTTAATGATATCTATACTAGTTTTGACAGTTACTCTTGACATTGTCTCAGTTTTTAGATGATATTTATACCCGTTTTGACAGATCTGCTTCACTTTTTGTTATTTTAGTCCATTTCCTTAGCTTTTATATGACAGATGTCAGTTTTGACTGTTTAGTAGACATTTTGACAGTTACTTTTGACATTGCAACGGTTTTTAATGATATTTATATCCGTTTTGTCAGATCTGCTACACTTTTTGTTATTTTAGTCCACTTTCGAAGCCTTTATATGACACATATGTCAGTTTTGACTGTTTAGTAGACATTTTGACAGTTACTCTTGATATTGTAACGGTTTTTAATGATATCTATACTAGTTTTGACAGTTACTCTTGACATTGTCTCAGTTTTTAGATGATATTTATACCCGTTTTGACAGATCTGCTTCACTTTTTGTTATTTTAGTCCATTTCCTTAGCTTTTATATGACAGATGTCAGTTTTGACTGTTTAGTAGACATTTTGACAGTTACTTTTGACATTGCAACGGTTTTTAATGATATTTATATCCGTTTTGACAGATCTGCTACACTTTTTGTTATTTTAGTCCACTTTCGAAGCCTTTATATGACACATATGTCAGTTTTAACTGTTTAGTAGACATTTTAACAGTTACTCTTGATATTGTAACGGTTTTTAATAATATCTATACTAGTTTTGACAGTTACTCTTGACATTGTCTCAGTTTTTGATGATATTTATACCCGTTTTGACAGATTTGCTTCACTTTTTGTTATTTTAGTTTTATTTCCTTAGCCTTTATATGACAGATGTCAGTTTTGACTGTTTAGTAGACATTTTGACAGTTACTCTTGACATTGCAACAGTTTTTAATGATATTTATATCCGTTTTGTCAGATCTGCTGCACTTTTTGTTATTTTAGTCCACTTTCGAAGCCTTTATATGACACATATGTCAGTTTTGACTGTTTAGTAGACATTTTGACAGTTACTCTTGATATTGTAACGGTTTTTAATGATATCTATACTAGTTTTGACAGTTACTCTTGACATTGTAACAATTTTTAATGATATTTATACGTTTTCATAAATCTGCTTTACTTATTGTTATTTTAGTTCATTTTGACACCCTTTCTATGAGTTTTGACTGCTCATTAGACGTTTTGACAGTTACTTTTGACATTGTCACAGTTTTTGATGATATTGATACAAATTTTGACAGATCTGCTTGGCTTTTTATTTTAGACCACTTTCACAGCCTTTATATGACACATGTCAGTTTTGACTGTTTATTAGACCTTTTGACAGTTACTCTTGACATTGCAGCAGGTTTGACATTTCTATCAACGTTTATATCGAGATTATGCTCTTATGGCAAATTCGGATTGTCAACAGAACACACTCGACCTGTCCAATCATATTCAACCATCAAATTTTATTTAGTAAGAAAATTGATACTCAACAAATCGTTTTTAATCTGTTATGAACACCGGTGACAACTTGAATTATCAATAGAACACATTTGCACTTGTCAAATCTTATTCAACTGTCAAAATCTGGTAAGATTTTTATAAAAACCAACAAAACGTTCCTAACTCATCCGATTACCAAACTAACTCCCTCAACATGTCAAAATCATTCATAACTTGTCAAATCGGTTACCATAGCAACCAACTCATATATGTAGTATTACATATATGAACCAACTAATAACTTAGCAACCCACCACCATCTTACTTACATCTTTCTTTATTTGAGTCATAACAACTTTACATTGTACAAAATCCTTTTCCTTTAAAATCGGAATAAAATTAACCTCTCGTCCAACAACAATCGATTGTAACCAATTTGTACCTAAACTTGTAACATTTACCCCAGACAATTTTACCGGTAAATCACCTGACGATTGTAGCGGTAATTGTACTAATGGTTTATGTTCGATTATGAGTAAAGCCCCATTTGGATCTATACGTTTAACCGAACCTATTAATTCCCGTTTTTCTTCAATAAAACCATTTGGAATATCTGATGGTTTTCTAAACTTTGAAAACTGGAACGAAATAGATTAGAATTGTGGTTATGTACGTTTTTGATGATTAGTACTTACAGGTCGAACTTTTCTTAGTGCTACCGTTAAACCAAAAAGTGCAATTGAGTAACAAGTAATCTAAAAAAATGTTGATTAGATCATTATTATAAATAAAAAATTGTATCAAAATTCACCTGTACACCTCTACTATCTTGTTCCATTAAATCTGTAAGATTATTAATCGTTTTCGATATTTTCTCCATATTTACAATGATCGTAAAACCGATCTAAATTATATAAAAGTGTTAACAAATAATAATATTTTGAGGAAAATTTTGAAGGTCATTTCTAACTGTCACTTATTTGTTCTTCTTCTTCTTGTTCTTCGTTGTTGAAGCCACAGCTGCCAGGGCTATTCGGCCTCACTTATTTGTTGATTGATTTTAAGGTAAATATCGATAACTCGATCTAAATGATCGATTATACATGTTAATGTATAATATGCTTAAACAAGTTCGTTTTTACTGTAAAAATATATCTTCAATATGTTTCAATTCCGTTATTTATTAAAATTTTTGAAAAATTCAAATTGTATTGTTTATTAAATTAAATTCCTAATAATTTACAAAAAATCCCATTTCGATATCTCTAATAATAAAAAAGTTGATCGTCGATTGTTTTTCGAAAAATTGCTATAACTCGCTTATTTATTGAGATTTATAAAAAAGTTAAATTGGATTTTATTGTTGCTACAATTGTTCATAATATGCAAAAAAATAGTTTTGATATAATTTATAATTTATTCAAAAATCGTCATAACTCTGTTATTCATTAAGATTTTTGAAAAACAAGTTTGTTTATACTGTATAAGTATATCTTTAATATGTTTCGATTCACTTGAATCGATAAATCGCTTTAAATTAGGTAAGTGACAAGTTAGTATACGTTTTTTTGTATTAACTAAGAAATCAGTTAATTATATTATTTATTATGTTTTAAAGTTATACCAAGAAATTACTAATTTGTTTACCATGAAAACGTATTTTATAATTCGATTAAATTGTATCAATAAATCGTTATAATAAATAAGGTTTATGACAATTATTGAAGAGTTGATATATTTTTGTGGCTGAATACATTCTATGTTCGAGATCTGTACGGAACGCGTCTGGTAAATTATGCACATGCGTATTCGAACGTGTTTTTAAGCGCAATCTCACAAACAGGCCGATTTCGGCGCTTTGTGTATATTTTCCATGCAATTTTCACGCAAATTAGAAAGAAAAAAGAAAACAAAATGGTGTCTACAGTTTAACATAACAATTTTCTTTCAGTAAAAATCATTACTATCATATTTAACAAAAGTGCAAACGATGGAAAAGTGATTAATCTAGTAGGTGAGTAAAAATTTGTGGGAGGCATGGTTTTATCCACTGCCATTAGTGACAAATGCAACAGTAAACGTAAATAAATAAATAGAAAACTTTTACTTTTCATTTAGTGAGTTTATTTGTATACGAATAAGAATTTAGTTAAATAATAATATGATTTGTTGTATTAATTACGTAATAATTGTTTATACGATGAAAATAACCTTGTTCCAATTCCAATTGTGTAAAAGTAATTTTTTCAGGTGCTCGTTCGGTGTGAGGGGAATTTATTTGATAAAAATATAATTTTCGAAATTAAAAAGTAGAGATGAATGTGAACCTGTTGCTTTGGTTATGCGGGGTGGGATTGTCAAATCGCTAGTTTAGCAAAAGTGGTTTTTCTACATTATGAGGGAAATGGTAGGAGGCTGTTGTGTTTGTTCTGACGATAGAGGCTGGTCTGAAAATCCACTTGTTTACTGTGATGGACAATCTTGTACTGTAGCTGTTCATCAAGGTAAGTTTAACAATGGTTTTATTCAAGTTTCTTTAACTTTTAATCTATCGTGTATGTGGTTTTTTTCACTTCTTTTTAGATACTTTTTAGTATATCAAATGTGGTTTTATCCACTTTTTAGGTATAACTTGTTTGTATATCAACTGTGGTTTTGCCCATGCTAAACGTGGTTTTATTCCATACTCAGTCGATTCTGTATTGTAGTTGTAAACCGTAGTTTTATCCACTTTTTTAACACATTGCAATTTTCTTACATTAAGTGTGGTTTTGTCCACTTTTTTAGGTATATGTTTGTATATCAACTGTGGTTTTATCCATGTTAAACGTAGTTTTATTCAATACTCACTCGATTCTACATTTTAGCGATTAATCGTGGTTTTATCCACTTTTTTAGCATATTTCAATTTTCTCACATTAAGTGTGGCTTTGTCCACTTTTTTAGGCAGATTTTTGTATATCAGCTGGTTTTATCCATGTTAAACGTAGTTTTATTCAATACTCACTCGATTCCATATTTTAGCGATTAACCGTGGTTTTATCCATTCTTTTAGCACATTTCAATTTTCTCACATTAAGTGTGGTTTTGTCCACGTTTTTAGGCAGATGTTTGTATATCAACTGTGGTTTTATCCATGTTAAACGTAGTTTTATTCAATACTCACTCGATTCTATATTTTAGCGATTAACCGTGGTTTTATCCATTCTTTTAGCACATTTCAATTTTCTCACATTAAGTGTGGTTTTGTCCACTTTTTTAGGCAGATGTTTGTATATCAACTGTGGTTTTATCCATGTTAAACGTGGTTTTATTCAATACTCACTCGATTCCATATTTTAGCGATTAACCGTGGTTTTATCCACTTTTTTAACACATTGCAATTTTCTCACATTAAGTGTATTTTTGTCCACTTTTTTAGGCAGATGTTTGTATATCAACTGTGGTTTTATCCATGTTAAACGTAGTTTTATTCAATACTCACTCGATTCTATATTTTAGCGATTAACCGTGGTTTTATCCATTCTTTTAGCACATTTCAATTTTCTCACATTAAGTGTGGTTTGTTCCACTGTTTTAGGCATATGTTTGTATATCAACTGTGGCTGTATCTATGTTAAATGTGGTTTTATCCACTTTTTTAACACATTGCAATTTTCTCATATCTAGTGTGGTTTTCTCCACTTTTTTAGGGAATTTAACTTCTTTCACATTACTAAGTGTGTTTTTATTCATTAATTTTTTATCCACTTTCTTAGGACTCTATTTGCAGTGATATTATCACTCGTGTTGTAGGTATCAACTGTGGTTTTATCAATATTTTTTAGCTGTTATTATCTTCGTTTTTCTAGCTGTTGATTGTAGTTTAATTCGACTGTGAATTGTGTATGTTTTTTATTACTTAACTATGGTTTTATTCGACTTTTTTTTACGTAGCTGTTAGCAACAGTCTTTCAAATGTTTCGAGCTATTAACTGTGGTTTTTTCTATATTTTTTTTGTTACTAAACGTGGTTTTATCGATGTTTTTGTTAGCTGTTACCTGTGGTTTTATTCATCACTTAATTGTGTATGCTTTCTATTATTTAGTGTGGTTTTATCCATTTTTTTAAGTAGTTGTTAGCAGTAGTTTTCTTCAGCAGCAAATTATGGTTTTATCCACTTTTTACATAGTTATTCACATCAGCTTTTCACAAATTTTATGAGATATTAACTTTTTCAGTTGTCAACCGTGATTTTATCGATGGTTTTGTTAGCTGTTGTCCGTGGTTTTATTTATTACTTAATCTTCAGAAAAGTCTTTTAAGAATACAATAAATTGTAATAAATTATTTTTTTTAGCTTGTTATGGTATTGTAACTGTTCCTACTGGTCCATGGTATTGTCGTAAATGCGAAAGTCAAGAGAGATCTGTGAAAGTGGTAAGTTTCATTATTATTATTATTGTTTTAAATATTTAACCAAATCCTGACCATATCCGCATTCTGAGTCCAACAGGTCCCACAATCTCCAATTGGATCCTGTCCCTAATTTTCTTGAAGATCCAAAATCGAATCTGGTTAAGTCAGAAGATTTATCTCAATCTTAATGCGAAATGAAAATAACACTTAAAAGAATCTTAGAGAAAAATTTAAATTTACTCGAAAATGAAAAGTTACCCAGAATTGCAAAATTTGATTCCTGCAAAGAGTGAAGATCTAAGCCATCCCAAAGATCCAACAAATGTCCAAGAAACCAGAACCTATTCTCCCTATTGCAAGCTTTAAATAAAAAACAAACATGTGTCGGTTACCTTGAAGTTCCTCAAGATCTCAAGTCTCCCAGAAAAAGAAATTTTAGAAATCCAACAGTTTCAAGATCATGTTTGTAACAGTTACGCACTGCCAGAAAACCTTAATTGTATCAATTAAAGATAATTTACCCCTTTTGTCTTTTATTTTTGAACGCACAGTTTTGCGCAATTATTTTTTTTACTATTCTTTATCTTCTTCTTTTTCTTCGTTGACGTGAAACCTATTAGGCTTTAAACCTACCCTTTGTTAGGCTGTAAAGATTCCATTGTTTGGTTTTAAACGTGTCCTTTACTGTGCTTTAAACTTGCAGTTTGTTGGCGTTTAAACTTGCCTGCTGTTGGCCTTTAAAGATGTCCTTCGTTGGTGTTTAAAATTGCCTTCTGATGGCCTTTAAAGTTGTCCTTCGTTGGCTTTTTAAATTGCCATCTGTTGACCTTTAAAGATGTCCTTGGTTGGCTTTTTAAATTGCCATCTGTTGGCCTTTAAAGATGTCCTTCGTTGGTGTTTAAACTTGCCTTCTGTTGGCCTTTAAAGTTGTCCTTCGTTGGCTTTTTAACTTGCCATCTGTTGGCCTTTAAAGATGTCCTTCGTTGGTGTTTAAACTTGCCTTCTGTTGGCCTTTAAAGATGTTCTTTGTTGGCTTTTAAAGTTGCCTTCTGTCGGCCTTTAAAGTTGTTCTTCGTTGGCGTTTAAACTTGCCTTCATTTGGCCTTTAAAGATGCCATTCGTTGGTGTTTAAAGCCTTCTGTTTGTCTTTAAAGTTGTCAATCGTTGCCATCTCTTGGCCTTTAAAGATGTCCTTCGTTGGTGTTTAAACTTGCCTTCTGTTGGCCTTTAAAAATGTTCTTCGTTGGCTTTAAAGTTGCCTTCTGTCGGCCTTTAAAGTTGTTCTTCGTTGGCGTTTAAACTTGCCTTCATTTGGCCTTTAAAGATGCCATTCGTTGGTGTTTAAAGCCTTCTGTTTGCCTTTAAAGTTGTCAATCGTTGCCATCTGTTGGCCTTTAAAGATGTCCTTCGTTGGCGTTTAAACTTTCCTTCTTAATGTCAGGTCGAGATGAAGTGTTGCGAAAGGAAAATTATTACAAAAATCAGTAAAGGAACTTCCCTCTGGACTGTTTATCTCTCGTTACTTCCATTTTAATAAGCCTTTTATTCAGTGCTACCCTTAAACAAAGCAAATCGATTGAAGTGTTGCCACAGAAAAATCGTTACAGAAATAAATGAAGGAACTTCCCTGTCCCTCGTTGTTCCCACTTTAGTTAAATTTCTACAAAACAAGATAAGAAAGGTTTAATGATTTTTGCAAGTAAAATATTGTAAATAATTCGATTTTGGGAACTTCAAGACTATCTTTATACTAACATTAAAGTAAATTTTGTTATAAAGTTTTGTTATTGTAGAAATGCGAATTGTGTCCCAGCAAATATGGAGCTCTCAAGCGCACGGACAATTCCGGTTGGGCGCACGTTGTATGTGCTTTATATATTCCAGAAGTTCGTTTTGGGAATGTTACTACTATGGAACCGATTCAATTGCAGTTGATTCCTTCTGAACGGTTTAATAAGGTACAACTCGAATATGGAGTAACTGTTTTTTTTAGTGTGGGTAGAGTTCAAGCTCAAAATGATTTTTATTAGAATTCCAAATTCATTCTAGATGACTTTTTTTGTGGCCATTTTTTAGTGTCGTTTTTTCTTCCAAGATGGTAGCAGTTTACCATAAGGGTGTTGGTTTTGTGCAAATTTTATCGCCTGTATTATACTTTCATATCTTTTTCATGTAGAGGTGTATTTTTTCTTCCAAGTCGATCATTTTGAGCCTGAAACTACCTTCGTGTCACTACTGCGTTTATTCAATAATGAATTGTTGTATAGTTGTGTTACATATGTGAAGAAAAAGGAAAAAACGCCAGTGCAGTCGTAGGAGCGTGTATGCAGTGCAACAAAGTCGGTTGCAAGCAACAATTTCACGTAACGTGTGCGCAAAGCTTAGGCTTGCTTTGTGAAGAAGCGGGAAACTATTTGGATAACGTTAAATATTGCGGCTATTGCCAGCATCATTACAGCAAACTGGTAAGATTATGTATATCTATTGAGAAATGCACTATTTTTGATTTATTTCCAGAAAAAAGGTGGCAACGTAAAGACAATCCCCCCATACAAACCCGTGAGTAACGAATCGCACAACTCTGACTCGAATTCGGAAAAAGAGCCGGATAACAGTGTGCCGTCGAACTCAAAAGCCATCATTTCGCCCCCAACGTCCGGTAGTAAAAAGAAACAATTACAAGGACCGAATCGAACACCGGCCATCCCAAAATCCTCCGCGAAAACTTCTTCCTCATCCTCGTCCTCTCAACAACAAAAACCCGTCCAAAACAATAATAATAATAACAATAAAATAATCGGTGAGAGACGATCGAAAGTGACGACAAAAGGAGAAGATAACGTTAATAACGATAATAGTGATAATAATAAAAAAGAAACGGAAAGTGAACTGGCGCGCGATAAAGAGAGAAGTTCGAAAAAACGAAAAGCGAATTCTAGGACGCCTACACCGGTTTCAGTGACTCCTAGTGAAGTCAGTGTTGTTACCACGAACACGCCTTTAAATACTTCTAGTGCTTCTAGTGTAAGTGATAAAAAAACTTCTGCATCTTCAACTGGAGATACCAATACGGTAGATAAATCCAAAAAAGTAAGAAATTAAGTTTTTTAAACGAATTGAATTGATTACGAGTGACATCTGACACTTGACAGATGTACAGTATGAGATTTGACATATTTACAATATGACACTTGACAAATGTGATATGACATTTGGCAGATGTGAAGTATGACATATAACATATCATTTGACAAATGACAGATCGATTAAACGTACTATTTCTAACTGATTTAATTAATTTCAAAGGGCAAAATCGACCAAACTCAACAAATTATAAACAATCAACCAATCGTAGCGCTCACCTCCATATCGCCAACAACAAAATCATTACCTTCAGTACCGTCTAGCAGTACTGTTGAATCAACTGTATCATCATCAGAAGCATCATCAACAGTACCAACAACGCCCTCTATAATCCAAACACCGCAACATACGTCCCAATCTTTGGTAGTATCTGTTCCTTTGATTAATACTACGTTAAGTCCGCATAAAAATCTACCGAACAACCAAACAAGTGTTCTTTCATCGATTCTGCCTCAAGAAAGGAGTATCAGTGTTAATAATTCTGAACGGAGTACACCTGTTATAACTGGTAAGTAAAATTTCACATGCTTGGCAAGTCTCGGCAAGCTTACACAAACAAGTATTTTTGAAGTAAAACTTCTTTAGGCGCGACTAGGGGTAACTCAGATTTATTTTCTGACGGAAGTAACGGTGTGATTTCAGCTATGGGGGGAGCTTAAATTTTTCAAGTTTTACTTCAATCGCGAGTAAAGGTTACACGCACACTCTTTTTTTTTAAGATACATTCAATTGGTGATTATTTTAATATTAACTACATATCTATATTTCTGATTAGATAAATATAAAGTTCTAAAATGCAAATAGATTATAAATTATAGGTAAATTATTATGTTTTTAAGTGTTTGTTTATTTATTGATAAACAAATTTCGAAATCTTAGATAATATGATCGGTGGAAATAGTAATCAGGATCTTCTAAGTTCGGATATGAACAGCGGAGGACTAAAAATTCAATTCGAGAAACAAGTCGATTCAATGAATCAAGAAGTCGATATGGAATTGGAAGTTGAGCCTGTTACAGCAAATTCTTCCAATGTTGAAATTCCGATTAAAAGAGGAAGGTATGTATTTGTTTTTCGCCTTTTTCTTTTTCTACATAGATTTTTTATCAGATCCCAATCGCAATCGAATGAAAAATCAGACCGATCAAGTCGAAGTAGGAAACGTAACAGCATGGGCACTAATTCAAATCCACCTACTTCAACTTCTTCAAGCCTGATACACAACAACATGCAATCAAAACGCTCAAGTCGTAGCCACGTGACGCCACCTCTAATCGAACCTCCTGGTGCTTTCAGCTCAGTTACGGCATCGCATATCAAAGATTCCCCACCAAGTAGCCCGAGTTCCGAGAGTCAAAGTGCACCTCCTCCAGAAGTTGGCCGAAGGACACGCGGACGAAAAAGCGACTCCTCGAAGGATAGCAAGGATGTTAAATTGTTAGTAAATAAGAAAGTTAAATTGATACAGGTTTTGATTTAGTGTTATTTTCAGATTCCAAAACGGTCTTTCCGCGCCACACATGTTGGGAAATCAATTAAATCCAAATTCTACAATGCATTCGAAGATGAATGATCATCTAAACAATGAATTGGAAGCGCACAGCATTTTCAATCCGAACGAATCTAATTCGACGCTTGTTGGACCACAACTTCACCATCGAGTTCTGCAATCGGTAAATATTTCTTATTTTCTATTAAAAACTCATTACCATCAAAAGAAAGTTTGGTAGTGTTAAATTTCTTGTATTTTAACTTTTTGCGTTATTTAGGCGCGAGCTAGTAGTACGGGAGGTTCAAGTACTGCTTCAGGAGGTAGTGGATTATCTTCGATGTTAGGAGGAGGAGGAGGAAATATACCACAAACTTTGGACCAATTATTAGAAAGGCAATGGGAGCAGGGATCCCAATTTCTAATGGAACAAGCTCAACATTTTGACAGTAAGTAAAATTATAAACAAATAAATTTTGAATTTGATTGATTTATGTGTTTGACATGACATTTGTCATTCATATTGATAACAATTAACGTTTGAGATGACATTTGACGTTTGAGATTACATATTTGACGTTTGAGATGACATATTCGACGTTTGAGATTACATATTTGACGTTTGAGATTACATATTTGACGTTTGAGATGACATATTTGATGTTTGAGGTAACATTTGATGTTTGAGATGACATATTTGATGTTTGAGATAACATTTAATGTTTGAGATGAGATATTTGACGTTTGAGATTACATATTTGATGTTTGAGGTAACATTTGATGTTTGAGATGACATTTGACGTTTCAGAGAACATTTAATGTTTGAGATGACATATTTGACGTTTGAGATTACTTATTTGACGTTTGAGATGATATATTTGATGTTTGAGGTAACATTTGATGTTTGATATGACATTTGACGTTTGAGATAACATTTAATGTTTGAGATGACATATTTGACGTTTGAGATAACATTTAATGTTTGAGATGACATATTTGACGTTTGGGATAACATTTAATGTTTGAGATGACATATTTGACGTTTGAGATGACATATTTGATGTTTGAGGTAACAATTGTTGTTTGAGATAACATTTGACGTTTGAGATAACATTTAATGTTTGAGATGACATATTTTAAATATATTTTCTAGTTGCATCGCTACTTTCCTGTTTGCATCAACTTCGAGCTGAGAATTTGAGATTAGAAGAACACGTAAGTTCGTTATTACAACGAAGAGATCATTTATTGGCAGTAAATGCAAGATTAGCGATTCCTCTTACTAATCAACAACCAGCTACGGCACCAATGACAAATCATCCACATACTGGTAAGTTTGACGTTTAAAATGTCACTTGTCACTTGTATATTTGACATTTGTAATGTTATTAATCATTACAGTGAATAATATACATCCCGCTGTTGGTGTACATGGAGAAGTTCCGAGATCTTCAAGAGCGTCTGGTTTTCCAAGTCATCCTAATTCTTCAGCTCAACATCCACCAATGGAAAATGGTTTACCACCCGATGGGTATCCTTCGGCGGGTTCTCATAGATCTAGGAGTCCAGGAAATCAACAAAGTCCCAATCTTAGGTGAGTTAGTTCTGACATTTAATGTTTAAGATGACATTTGACGTTTGGGATGACCTTTAACGTTTGAGATGGCATGACGTTTGAGATAACATTTAATGTTTCAGAAGACACCATCACATTTTGGACCTTTGAAATGTTACTTTTTAATTATATATTTGACAGTTGGATTGACAATGTATATTAAACCGTTTGAGATGACGTTTAACGTTTAAGAGTCCATTTGACATTTGAGATAACATTTGATGTTTGAAAACCGTTAATGTTACTTTTCATTTATATTTTTGACATTTGACAGTTGGATTGACACTTTAATGATAACTAATGACAATTATTGGCCGAACATTTAAAGTTTAAGATGACATTTGACGTTTGGGATGACAATTATTGACTTTTGGGATGACATTTAACCGTTTGAGATGATATTTGACGTTTGAAATGACATAATCATCGCATTTTTGACATTTGAAATGTTATTTTTCATTTGACAGTTGGATTGACACTTTAATGATGACTGATGAGGATGACGTTTATTGGCAGAATTACTTATTAAATTTTCATTGTTTTAGGTGGTAGTTAATCGATTAATTCATAAAAAAAGCATTGACAAATCATCTAAATAATTTTATTAGAGAGATTTTGTATTACTAGTCAATTAATTCGAAATCTGTATGGACTTGATAATTGATTAAAAAATTTTTTTTTTAAAAAAGAGGCTGAGATAAAGGAAACTAAATGCCAAATTTTTATATATTTTAAAATTTTTGTTTTTATTGGAAAATCAGTATTTAACGATAAACAAACAAAAAAAAAATAACGAATGTGTTCATTTTTAGATCTCGTTTATTATTATTTCGAAAAAATTGAATGATTTAGAATAGAAATTTATTGTAATTAATTTTTTTGGTACAATTTTTCCAGTCTTAATTGAACAAAGCGAATCAAAAATCAAATCTCGCGCCAATAATGTCACTTGTTATTGACATTTGAAATGTCATTTGCTGTTGACATTTCAAATGTCATTCGTTGTTGACATTTGAAATGTTATTTGTTATTGACATTTGAAATGTCATTTCTTTTTGGCATTTGAAATGTCACTTGTTATTGACATTTGAAATGTCACTTGTCACTGTTTTAATTGGACAAAGCAATTTTTTTTAAGACTGTTAAAATTTGTCGATTTTTTTGTGTATGTATGTATCTTTGGATGAATCTCAGGGAAATAAACCTTAATTATATATCGAAAAGATTATCCATCCTCAAATGTGGTGGTTTATGACATAAACGAAAACTCAAAATCAATCCACATAAAATATATTTGTTGGTAAAATTTCTACAAAGTGTTGGCAACTAGTTTCGGGAAAACATTCCCATCATCAGGCCTATAAGCATGGGCGTAGCCAGCCATGGGCTCAGGGTGGGACAACAGTCTAAAATAATATGTAACTTGCAAACTATACCCGCGGTATTACCCCGATTAATTTTTTTATACAAAATAGTTATACCCACAACCTACAGCACCCTTTTCGGCCGTATAATTCGAATTATCCAAAACACTTTCTTATTGCTGACCTACCTACACCACGAAATCTCCCATCTAAAAATGTGTCTCTAACTTCAGCCGTTTAGGCTCTCTGTGTTGCCAATTTTTTAAACAGTTAATTTAGAGGTTTATATCTATATCTATAGATAGTACTTTCAGGTACAGTAAGTAAACAATTACACATAGGTATTATTAGGTTGTTTATTTATTTAGGTTTGTTAGTTAATATTACTTTAATATTCATAATATTACTTTAAGAAAAACTGACAGAACCTCCTTAGCACATCCAATTTATTTTTCGTATTGGTGATTCTCATCCTGTGAACACTCAGCATACAGAGACGATTTTCACTCATAGTAGAGTGAAGCCACGTCTTGACATGCCGTCAATACTCGTACACGGTTGGGGCAGTAAAATAGCAAGCGCATTTTATTATGCTCGAATAAAATATTTCTGAATCCTTTATTAGTTTTACTACTTCCATGTCTTTCAGAACATTCAATGCTATATTTTTTCTACCAACAAGTAGTACCACAGTTCAGCCTTGCCGTGGAAACTAAAAACTCGCAAAAGGCCTCTGTTTTTTTAATTCTTCGATTGTCATTTGCAACATGTTACAATGGTGCAATGACATCAAAAAATTTGCCGGTAAGTTGCTCTCCGCGAAACGCTCTTACAATGACATAATTAGCGAGTCTATGTAGGGAATAATCAACGATCGTTTCCAAAACTGCCGGAGTATTTGCACACTGGAGCATGTCAATGCTTTTTGACTGTAACACATTTACAATAGGTTGAAGCAATGCGGAATATTTTGCAATAAGGCAAACAGAGACAATAAATTCTGAATTTATAGCAGCGCAGTATAGCTGAAAAGCCGATTTGCTTATAGCGTTGTTGCTTTCTTTCCAAAATGTCAAAAGGGCCGTAGCCATTTGGATGTAATTTTCTTTGAAAATAGCAATGCACTTCTATTTTTGCGACCAGCGCGTTTCGCACAGCATCGGTATGTTAGGCGCGTGCTTACGACATTGAGGCGATTCTCGAAAGAATTTTATGATTTCCTTTATTGAGCCAAGTGTATTACGTATAGCGGAGATTTGGTTTGAATCATGAACGACCAAATTTAAATCGTAGCTAGCGCAGTGGAAAAAGAGTATTTTTTTTTTATTTTTCTCTTAGTATCTTTTGAACGCTACAATCTTTCCTCGACATTGTGGAGTAACCGTCATAGCCTTGCCCCACATACTTTTCTGGATCCAGGCCCAAGTTCATTATGAAGTTATCTATGGCAGAGGCAATAGATGTCGCGTCCATGGCAATTAGTTCGATGAAGCCTAAAAGTTCTTCACGAATCAACATCTTTTCTTCGTCAAAAAATTTGACAGTTGCTCCTTGCCTGCGATTTCGCCACTCTGGTCTGCCAAAATACTATATGCATGCGCTTTTTTTTACACCGTCTATGATATCATGCCTGATAACATCTCCAGAAATATTTAATATTTCATTTTAAATCTGAGGCGCCGTATATGTCGCATTCTTTGCACATGATTCTGAGTGCTCCTTTAATGTTTTATCGCCAGTCTCATTCTTAAGTTTGATAAGGTCTTTAAACAGATCTTCTTGAAGGTGTTTACTTCTTAATGGCATTCGTGGGTATCACAAAAAAAAACTGTATCTATTACAGATGCAACAATATTTTAATTATCTTGTATGATTTTTTATGCACATTCACATGCATATTCTGTATAATTTTTTTTGCGGGCGTGTTTGAGATCTTGTGAACCTAAAACATTGCAAAGCTTCCCCTCAAATCAACCAAACTCTTACGTACACAAACGAAAAACAAAAGGAAAGCGTTTGTGTATTCCATGAACGCCCGCTGCGTGCGTGCGCATTTTTCTTATCGAATTTTTTTGTGTGTACCTATTAAGTATTGTAGTTAGTACCCAGGTAATTAAGTGTTTTATGTCATTAGGTACCTTACAGGTCAGAACCAGGGTGGGGCAAGTGCCCCACCCTGCCCCACGCCAATGCCTATAAGTTATAAAAGAGATAGTTAGATACAAAAAATATAATGGTAATTACATTGTACAAACCTTATTAAAAATGTAAGTAATGTTCAAAATATGAGTAACATCAGTATCTAAGTGAATTTTTCTGTGTATCAGTGACACTGCATCATACGGGGAACCATCAATAAAAGTATTAATGTGGATTGAAGTACAAACCAAAAAGTAATTCGGTATTTAGTTGATTAAAAGGATAAAAATTAAAAATATAAATAGCTGGCCAGCTAAATAAAAGAAAATTAACAGGTAATGGAACAGATTACATAAGAACACAAAAATTAGGTATAATAATACGAGGTATAGATCGCCCAACGAAAGTTTGTGACAGCCACGTGGCCTCTCGTTCAATGCGCAGTGGTTTGTTTACGAGCATTACGATAACAACGACCGTTCTGAAAGCTTGTCAGTGTGGTAGCTGGAATGGTTTTGTAAACTGTATTTAGCTACGAATATGCTGAGAGAGTTTCTGAGTTGTTTTTTAAATGTATGTATTTTTTCAGTTTAAAGTGGGCAGTAACAAATTTATATAAAATAAATTCTTCTTAATTATATTAGCATCATACATTAAAAATTAATTAAAGATGTATAATATATTTTTATTTCCGTCCGCCACTGATAGAAAGACTCCGCCTACCTGCGTCGACTAACACGTGGCTGTCCCAAACTTTCGTTGGGAGACATATACTATTATAACATAGAGAAATAAGTTTTATCTTCAACGTTTATCAGCCGATCATGAAATACCCTTAAACATTCATGATAAAACAATCGTAACATTCCATTTTCATCCCGAATAAGACCAAGATCACCCTGTGTGATTCCCTGAATGCATTTCGAAAGATCCCGAAGATTGAACACGTAATGAGATTTTGCGGGAGTTGGTAAAAGATCTTGTTCAATTTTTTGATAAATTTCCACGGCTGCATTTATCATTCCATCGGCCATTGCTTGAACTTCTTTAATAAAACTGTTTAAAAATCCTTTTAAAATCGCTTTAAAAATAACTTTAAGAGCATTTTCACTTGGAGGTGGTATTAAAAGCATTCCAAAATGTCGTATACATTTTGGAGTTAATGGATTTCGACCACCACCAGGTGGCGCGCATGCCACTGTTATAATAACATCTTCAATTTTTTTCCAATATAATTTTTCTCTATCGTATAATCCACCATAATCTAAAAATTGTCTTAATAATTCAATTGGCGGTTGAGCTCCATAAGTTTCCAATTTGGGCATATTGACATCATCGACAAAAATAACAACTTTTTTACCGACCCGAGCGCCCAAAAGTGTTTTTTTCTACTTTTCCAATTTCAATTCGATAATTTCCTGTGTTCGAATACTACTCGTTCGTGCTGAAAAATTCATCGTTGCTGTGGCAAATTTTCCCGAATCGATTAATCGATTTAGACAATCTTTGGCTATAGGTCTCCCAACGAAAGTTTGTGACAGCCACATGTTAGTCGGCGCAGATAGGCGGAGTCTTTCTATCAGTGGCGGACGGAAATAAAAATATATTGTATATCTTAAATTAATTTTTAATGTATGATGCTAACATAATTAAGAAGAATTTATTTTATATAAATTTGTTACTGCCCACTTTAAACTAAAAAATACATACATTTAAAAAACAACTCAGAAACTCTCTCAGCATATTCGTAGCTAAATACAGTTAACAAAACCATTCCAGCTACCACACTGACAAGCTTTCAGAACGGTCGTTATTATCGTAACGCTCGTAAACTAACCACTGCGCATTGAACGAGAGGCCACGTGGCTGTCCCAAACTTTCGTTGGGAGACCTATACCACTGATTTTTCAACACCAGTATTTCCAGTTAAAAAAACTGGTTTACCAACAAATATATTTTATGTGGATTGATTTTGAGTTTTCGTTTATGTTAATTATATATATTTCAATAAATTTGTATTATATATACATATTATATATAAATAAATACATATTGCCAGTATGAAGGAAGCCATATTAATTTAAAATATTTTTTGAATAAAAAAATTACTGTAAATACGCAATTTTATCCGTAGATGCCATTTTCTTTTTATTGTTAAATTTAAGAAAGTAGATTCTAGTTTTTTAACAGACGATCCGTATTTTTGGGATTTTCTACTTTTATAAATTAATATTAATTACAATTACGTAATAATAATTTTGGTGTGAATGTACATTTATTTTGTTTTTATTTTATTTTGTCTCTTTATGTGTATATATAGCAATATTGTATATTTTTTGTTTTTGTTTGTAATATAAGTATTTGTACAAGTTTTATTGTTGTTTTCTTTTTTTTTTTGTATTTTCAGAATAATATTTCTTGTTGAAAAGAATAGATCGATAAAATCATTTTTGACATTTCAAATGTCATGACATTTGAAATGACACTCGTGATTGAAATGTCGCTTGTCATTTAAATGTCAATTGTCATTGACGTTTGAAAACGGAAGAATTAGAAAAAATTATTTTCATGCAGGTAAGAAACAGATTTTACTTATTTTGACATTTGAAATGTCTCCTGTCATTTATATCTAAAGTGTCACTTTTCATTGACATTTGAAATGTCACCTGTCATTGACATTTCAAATGTAACATTTCATTGATATTTGAAATGTCACTTGTCATTTAAATGCCACTTGTGATTGAAATATTTCGCTTGTCATTGAAATGTCACTTGTCATTGACGTTTGAAAACGGAAGAATTAGAAAAAATTATTTTCATGCAGGTAAGAAACAAATTTTACTTATTTTGACATTTGAAATGTCTCCTGTCATTTATATCTAAAGTGTTACTTTTCATTGACATTTGAAATGTCACCTGTCATTCACATTTCAAATGTAACATTTCATTGATATTTGAAATGTCACTTGTCATTTAAATGCCACCTGTGATTGAAATATGTCGCTTGTCATTAAAATGTCACTTGTCATTTAAATGTCATTTCTCATTGACGTTTAAAATGTCTCTGAATGGAAGAATTAGATAAAATAATTTTTGTGCAGGTAAGAAACATTTTACTGATTTTGACATTTGAAATGTCACTTGTCATTTCTATTTAAAAGGTCACTTGTCATTGAAATGCCACTCGTCAATGACATTTGAAATGTCACTTGTACCATTTCTATGTAAAAAGTCACTAGTCATTAAAATGTCACTTGTCAATGACATTTGAAATGTCACTTGTCTTTGACGTTTGAAATGTCTTTGAGCGGAAGAATTAGATAAAAGCATTTTCTTACAGGTAAAAAACAAATTTTACTTATTTTGACATTTGAAATGTCTACTGTCATTTATATCTAAAGTGTCACTTTTCATTGACATTTAAAATGTCACCTGTCATTGACATTTCAAATGTAACTTTTCATTGATATTTGAAATGTCACTTGTCATTGACGTTTAAAATGTCTGAACGGAAGAATTAGATAAAATAATTTTTGTGCAGGTACGAAACATATTTGACTGATTTTGACATTTGAAATGTCACTTGTCATTTTGTCATTTCTATTTAAAAGGTTACTTGTCAATGAAATGTCACTTGTACCATTTCTATGTAAAAAGTCAGTTGTCATTAAAATGTCACTTGTCACTTGTCTTTGACGTTTGAAATGTCTCTGAACGGAAGAATTAGATAAAACCATTTTCGTGCAGGTAAGAAACAAATTTTACTTATTTAGACAAATGAAATGTCTCTGGTCATTTCTATTTAAAAGGTCACTTTTCATCGAAATGTCACTCGTCAATGACATTTGAACTGTCACTTCTATCATTTCTATTTAAAAGGTCACTTGTCATTGAAATGGCACTCGTCAATGACATTTTAAATGTCACTTGTCAATAACATTTGGAATGTCACTTGTTATAGCCAGTAAAGACGTATAAAATATAAAAAAATGGAAAAACGTTGAATAAACAGAAACTATTTTAAACCATTGTAAAAAGTCATGAAAAATGTCAAAAGTTTGAAAAAACACAAATATGAAATGTCACTTGTCATTGTCACTTGTCATTGTCACTTGTCACTTGTCATTGTCACTTGTCATTGTCACTTGTCATTGTCACTTGTCATTGTCACTTGTCATTGTCACTTGTCATTGTCACTTGTCATTGTCACTTGTCATTGTCACTTGTCATTGTCACTTGTCATTGTCACTTGTCATTGTCACTTGTCATTGTCACTTGTCATTGTCAATTGTCACTTGTCATTGTCACTTGTCATTGTCACTTGTCATTGTCACTTGTCATTGTCACTTGTCATTGTCACTTGTCATTGTCACTTGTCATTGTCACTTGTCACTTGTCATTGTCACTTGTCATTGTCACTTGTCATTGTCACTTGTCATTGTCACTTGTCATTGTCACTTGTCATTGTCACTTGTCATTGTCACTTGTCATTGTCACTTGTCATTGTCACTTGTCATTGTCACTTGTCATTGTCACTTGTCATTGTCACTTGTCATTGTCACTTGTCATTGTCACTTGTCATTGTCACTTGTCATTGTCACTTGTCATTGTCACTTGTCATTGTCACTTGTCATTGTCACTTGTCATTGTCACTTGTCATTGTCACTTGTCATTGTCACTTGTCATTGTCACTTGTCATTGTCACTTGTCATTGTCACTTGTCATTGTCACTTGTCATTGTCACTTGTCATTGTCACTTGTCATTGTCACTTGTCATTGTCACTTGTCATTGTCACTTGTCATTGTCACTTGTCATTGTCACTTGTCATTGTCACTTGTCATTGTCACTTGTCATTGTCACTTGTCATTGTCACTTGTCATTGTCACTTGTCATTGTCACTTGTCATTGTCACTTGTCATTGTCACTTGTCATTGTCACTTGTGATTGACATTTGAGATGTGACTTGTTATCGACATTTGGAAGATTTACTAATTTAATAATTTAACTATATCTTTTAGGTAAACTGTAAAATTTAGTTTTCATCAGTATAGTTCACATGGGAAATTTAGAAAAATGAAAAAATAGAAAATTTAAAAAAAATCGTGAAAAACAATTTTAAGAAAACTCACCAAAAAATCAGTTAACACGCTTATTCTAAACCTACCTGAAAAAAATAAAATAAAAAATTATTAGTTTTCAATACTATTAATAAATTTATTTTTTTTTTACCTTTTTTTCTGCTTTTCTATTGCTGGCTCCTCAATTTCCATTTTGACCATAATTTCCAGTTAGCCCATATCCTAAATCCGCGTACCGTTCCCGATTTCGTTCACTCCCGTTTCGAATTTTGTTCTGGAATAATTTCCCAAAATTCCCCTACACAAATTTATACGATTTAAAAAAATCATATAACAGTGTACCCCAGCCTTGTCCAGATATACCCAATAAATCTATAAATCCAAATAAATGTTTTTTATTCAAAAAAAACTTTAAATGAATTCACATAAATATCGACTATACCTGTCTTTATTGTATTCTGAGGAAATTGGTATAATTATCCCCGCTGATTGGAAAAATCACAAATTTATAAAAAAAATTGTAAACAATTTTAATTATAAAAGTGAAGATTTCTCCGGCAGTTGACACGTTTTCAACGCCAAAAAAAACGACGGATTTTACTTCGACCGATTGCAAGTTGTGTTGCAATTTATCGCGGAAATCGCACGATTTACTTTTTTCGATAAATTCGATTTAAACGCACTGAATTTACTCTTTCGCGAACCATGCAATGACAAATTTTGTTTGACCGATTGCAAGTTGTATTGCAACTTTATTTTTAACACACGAATTAAAAAAAATAATCACTTTTGGCTGGAAATAAAATGAAAATTTTAATAGAAATAATCCATATTTATGAAAACAAATAAAAATTAGAAAAGACATTTTTCATTGACATTTCAAATGTCACTTGTCATTGAAATTTGAAATGTCATTTGTCATTGACATTTGAAATGTGACTTTTAAGATGTCACTTGTCATTGACATTATAAATGTTACTTGTTATTGAAATTAAAAGTGATACTTGACATTTAAGCTTTCGATTAGAAATGACATTTGAAGATGTTAAAAAACTGTATACAATGACCAGAAGCGGTATCAGTACAGAGAACCTCAAAAAACTTGTAGTAGACGCTGTCCCTAAAAAATCCAACAATTAGAAGAATATTAGAAACCCCAGAAATTAAGAAAAACATCATAGAAAACCAGTCTCTGGAGATTGTTGTGAAGATAGAAGAAAAAGAAGAAGTAAAGTGAAGAAACCAGAAAAACTTTAATGGAAGTTATAGACACTGACCTAAAGTAGTAGCAGTAAAAAAAAGATCCAGAAGATATAACTTTATATACAATACCCTGAAGATGTTAAAAAGTGTAGACAATTATCAGAAGAGCTATCAGTAAAGAGACAATCTAAAAATTGTAGTAAACACATGAAACCTAAGAGCCTCTGGAGATGGTAAAATAAGACAACATCCAGAAATGTTTTTAAATCGAGATGTTATACACTGTCGACAATGACCAGAAGCTACAGCAGTAGAGACAAAAGCTAAAAAAGTAAAAGGGACTCCAAAGAATCTAAACGATCATGGATAATACACGAATGATCCAAAATACTATATCTTAAAAGATATATACAGCCCCCTGAAGGTGTTAGACAATGACCAGAAGAGCTATCAGTAAAGAAAGAATCTAAAAATCCAAAGAAACACATGAACACTGTCTCTTGAAATGCTAGCAATAATAGAAGAAACAGTAGAAATAAGAGGAATATGATGAAATCATAAAAACAAGAAGAATATGATGAAAAAACAAGAATCCTCTGGAGGTAGCGTAGAGACAAAAAAAGTAGATGATACTTAAAGATGATAGCAGTATGCAATACAATCATAAAAGCTAAAACAGTATTTAGATGAAAATGGTACAAAATGTAGACAATGACCAGAAGGGGTAGCAGACATCAGAGGAATTCCACAAAGTAGAAGAGTATAAAGAAAATCCATAGGAGATGTTATCATCTGAATTAGTAGATGTCTTTTTAGTTCTCTAACATTCCAGAAGACAAGAAGAATATGATGAAAAAACAAAAAGGCTCTGGAGTTAGTGTAGAGACAAGAAAAGTTGAGGACACTTAAAAATGATAGCAGTATGCAATACAATCAGAAAAGCTAAAACAGTAGTTAGATGAAAATGGTACAAAATCTAGACAATGACCAGAAGTGGTAGCAGACATCAGAGGAACTCCACAAGGTAGAAGAGTATAAAGAAAAATCCATAGAAGTAGATGTTATCATCTGAATTAGTAGATGTCTTTTTAGTTCTCTAACATTCCAGAAGACAAGAAGAATATGATGAAAAAACAAAAAGGCTCTGGAGGTAGCGTAGAGACAAAAAAATAGACGATACTTAAAGATAATAGCAGTATGCAATACAATCAGAAAAGCTAAAACAGTAATTAGATGAAAATGGTACAAAATGTAGACAATGACCAGAAGGGGTAGCAGACATCAGAGGAATTCCACAAGGTAGAAGAGTATAAAGAAAAACCTATAGAAGATTCCAGAAGATATATCGATTTAAAGGATTTTTTGAAAATGTTAAAAGTCAGTGGACAATGACTAGAAGAAATATCAGTACAAAGAGGATCTCTAGAAAGGCTAAAAATGGTGGAAGATATAGTAGAAATCTTAGAAAAAAGAAAAACATGATGAAAAAACGAAGATCCTCTGGAGATGGTAGCATGGGCACAAGAAAAAGTACACAATTTACAAAAATGATAAGAATAAGTAAAGAAACCGAAGAAGCTGAACAGATGCTAACAATGCTAGAAGAATATTGCGAATCTCCGAAATTAAGAACACAATAGAAAACCTCAGAGTCTCTGAAGATTGTCCAGATTGTCTCGATAATGCGTTAAATCGGACTGGCAATGGCAGAATAAAAATGACAGTTGACAAAAGAAAATGACAGATGTCAAGTAAAACGACAGTTAAAAATGATAGATAACAGTTAAAATGGCAGTTGACAGTTAAAAATGACCTTTGACAAATAGGAGTAAAATAAAGAAGTATATGTCAAGACTCTGTATATAATATATTTATTAGTAAAAATAGTCAAAATTGTCAAAAAACCAAAACCTATCAAATTTTAAAAATGTCAAACGTCAGTTGTCAAATGACAGATAAAACGTTAATGACAGTTAAAATCGACAGTTGAGAGTTAGACATAGCAATTGACGGTTAAAAATGACAGTTGACAGTTAAACATGACATTTGACAGATAAGAGAGAAAAAAAGATGTCTACTTTGGTCTGGCAATGGCAGAATAAAAATGACAGTTGACAGTTAACAACAGTTGACAATTAAAAATGACAGTTGACAGTTGAAAATGACAGATGTCAAGTAAAACAACAGTTAAAAATGACAGATAACAGTTAAAATGGCAGTTGACAGTTAAAAATGACCTTTGACAAATAAGAGTAAAATAAAGAAGTATATGTCAAGACTCTGTATATAAAATATTTATTAGTAAAAATAGTCAAAAATGTCAATTGTCAAAAAGCCAAAACCTATCAAATTTTAAAAATGTCAAACGTCAGTTGTCAAATGACAGATAAAACGTTAATGACAGTTGACAGTTAAAATCGACAGTTTTCAGTTAGACATGGCAATTGACAGTTAAAAATGGCAGTTGACAGTTAAACATGACATTTGACAAATAAGAGAGAAAAAAAGATGTTTACTTTGGTCTGGCAATGGCAGAATCAAAATGACAGTTGACAGTTAACAACAGTTGACAATTAAAAATGACAGTTGACAGTAGAAAATGACAGATGTCAAGTAAAACAACAGTTAAAAATGACAGATAATAGTTAAAATGGCAGTTGACAGTTAAAAATGACCTTTGACAAATAAGAGTAAAATAAAGAAGTATATGTCAAGACTCTGTATATAATATATTTATTAGTAAAAATAGTCAAAAATGTCAATTGTCAAAAAGCCAAAACCTATTAAATTTTAAAAATGTCAAACGTCAGTTGTCAAATGACAGATAAAACGTTAATGACAGTTGGCAGTTAAAATCGACAGTTGACAGTTAGACATGGCAATTGACAGTTAAAAATGGCAGTTGACAGTTAAACATGACATTTGACAGATAAGAGAGAAAAAAAGATGTCTACTTTGGTCTGGCAATGGCAGAATAAAAATGACAGTTGACAGTTAAAAATGACATTTGACAATTAAAAATGACAGTTGACAGTTGAAAATGACAGATGTCAAATAAAACAACAGTTAAAAATGACAGATAACAGTTAAAATGGCAGTTGACAGTTAAAAATGACCTTTGACAAATAAGAGTAAAATAAAGAAGTATATGTCAAGACTCTGTATATAATATATTTATTAGTAAAAATAGTCAAAAATGTCAATTGTCAAAAAGCCAAAACCTATCAAATTTTAAAAATGTCAAACGTCAGTTGTCAAATGACAGATAAAACGTTAATGACAGTTGACAGTTAAAATCGACAGCTGACAGTTAGACATGGCAATTGACGGTTAAAAATGACAGTTGACAGTTAATTATGACATTTGACAGATAAGAGAGAAAAAAGATGTTTACTTTGGTCTGGCAATGGCAGAATAAAAATGACAGTTGACAGTTCAAAATCAACAGTTGACAGTTGAAAATGACAGATGTCAAGTAAAACGACAGTTCAAAATGACAGACAACAGTTAAAATGACAGTTGACAGTTAAAAATGAGAGTTGACACTTAGAAATGACAGTTAAAAATGGCATTTAACAATGCCAGTTTAAAATCTCAGTTGACAGTTTAAAATGACATTTGATAAATAAGAGTAAAATAAAGAAGAAGATGTCATGACTCTGTATATAATACAATTTCTATATTTATTAGTAAAAATAGTGTAAGTTTGTTCAAGTATGCCTTGATTTTGAACACACCCTGTATTTAATACATTTCAAATATTTACTAATAAAAACTCTGTGTTTGGTTATTAATCCATTTTGACAACACTCTGTATATAATTCAATTACAATAATCATTATATCATCAAATTTTAAAATAACGGAAATTACGTTTGAACATTTATTCAGTTTTAATTTGGATATAAAAATATGTCTTACAACTTACCTATTTTCCTTCATTGTAAAACCATAACTTCTCCAAGAACCATTCCATAATTTCGCACATTCTGTAACAATAACATATAATTTAATCCAACTATTATAATTATACAAACAAATAAATTTAAATAAAATTTTTTACAAAACTTAACTTTAATTTCTCGAAGAAACCACGTTCTCACTGATTTTGATCACAAATCGCGTGTTAAAATTATTGTCTCAATAATGCGTTAAATCGGTACTTCATACACCCAACCCACCCCTTCCCAAATGCGTTTCTATGGAAACAATTTTTTTTGCTCACTTCCGATCCGACTGACCGATTTGTTTTTGTTTTGATGCACTGATAACGGTGCGTAATTTACATTTTTACAGATTTTAAGTAAAAAATAATTGTAATAAGTTGGAGAGAGATAGAAATATGTTTTGTATCAGGTCGTTTCTTTAAGTTTGTAAAATGCATTATTTATATATTGTAGTACGAAATTTTATTATGAAATTTATTTTACGAGGATGTTAATAAAATTTATTAATAGATTATTATACTAGATGTTATTGGAATCTAGCAATAACTGAACGAAGTTTCTTTCGATTAATTAGTGAAGAAATTGTAATTTGTAAACACACAATACATACATAAGCGTTTTTTATTGTCTGTATAAAAATCTTTACTTACCTTACTCTATCAGCAATATCCGGAATTTGTGGAGAAACACTATCAGGATACATTATTATTATTATTTTCTATTAGTTTATTATTTATTATCAACAAAAATCCTGTATATACTTAACAAAGTTGCGACACTACACTGTTCAAGGCAAAATAGATTTTCAACAGTTCGTTTCTTTTAACAAAAGTGTCCATTTATACAATACGAGGTTTAGATGACATAAATCTACTTAGAATTACTTTTTATTTCAATTTAGAACAGGAATTAACACTTTAATACAAACTTTTAAAATTAAAATATTTGACAGCAACTGACAGTTAGGTAATTTGATGTACCAACTAGTCAAGTTACGAACTATTTTTAAAATGTTTATGAATTTATTAATTTATATAAAAACAGGATGAAATAAAGTGTAATACTATTATAGTTAATTATTATTTTTTCTACAGTATTTTCTTTTTAATATACATTTTCTTTTAATTTAAATTAGTGTCTTTTTAATTGTAATATAACATCTACCTATGAGAGAGAAAGAGAGAGTGACAGACAGACAGAAACATGCGGTGAAGACTATGTTATGTACAAGGTGTAATCAAAAGTTAATCATAAACGAACATACTATGTTGTTTAATAAACCTTGTAGTTAAATATATACAGGGTGTCGTCAAAATGAAATGATTAAACCCACACTTTTTTTTATTATTAGATACATTATAGGGTGTTCTCAAAATCAATTAATAGTCAAACGTACACTCATTATATTATTATATAGGTAGTAAAATTATATACAGGGTGTTATCAAAATCGAGCGATACTATTCTTATTAATAAATATAAAGACTGTGTTATGTGCACGGTGTAGCCAAAAGTTAATCATAAACGAACATACTATGTTGTTGAATAAACTTTGTAATTGAATTATGTACAGGGTGTCGTCAAAATAATGTGACAACCAAACCCACACTTTTTTTATTATTAGATATAGGGTGTTCTCAAAATCAATTGATAGTCAAACGTACACTCATTATATTATTATATAGTAAAATCGGATTATATACAGGGTGTTATCAAAATCGAGCGATAACTGAAAATTCACTATTCTTATCAATAAATATTAAGACTGTGTTATGTACAGGGTGTAACCAAAAATTAATCATAAACGAACATACTATGTTGTTAAATAAACCTTGTAATTGAATTATATACAGGGTGTCGTCAAAATAATAAGACAACCAAACACACATTTTTTTTATTATTAGATATAGGGTGTTCTCAAAATCAATAGATACGTTTACTCATTATATTATTAAATAGTAAAATCATATTATATACAGGGTGGTATCAAAATCAAGCAAATCGTATTAATGTCAAATAAATTAAATGAATATACCAGGTTATAAAAAGTCTTTGATATGTTATTATAATTGAGAATTGTGATTGAAATGTATTTTACGGGGGGTTTATAAAATTTAAGATTTTTAAACTGTATTAAATATACCAAATGCTATCAAAATTGAGCGATAACGGAACATATAGTGTATTATATATAGGGAGTTATCAAAAATTGAGCGATAACTCAAAATACTTTATTTTTATTAATAAATATTAAAACGGTGATATGTACAGGGTGTAGCCAAAAGTTAACGATAAACGAATATACTATTGTCACATACGATAATAGGGTAGTTTAATTGTTTTATATTTCATTGTGTTATTTTGTTTTATTTTGTATTGTGATTATCCAGGCCAAAGTCAGTACGTTAGATTTCAAGGCGACCTTATATAGTTTAATTCTTATTCTCACGTAGCGTAAGAATTGGCTATAAAAGAGCGTCGTTGAGGTCGTACTCGAGGAGTTCGGAGTCTAAGGTTGTCTGCAAGGGTCACCCTTTGGGGTGTCCCTAAAACAGACCCTTAGGTCTGGCCGTTGTGACTCTTGACTTATTTTCGTGAGTAAATGTGACATGCCACCATATAGTTTTATTTGGTAAGATTAGTCAAAATTATTGTATTTAGTTATTCCTTATTCATATTGTTTATTACTCGTTATTATTGTTTATTTATTCGTTAATATATTTGTTGTTTGTTTCCTGTTGTTTATCTCATCTTCCCCTTGGTTAGTTTTCTGCCTTCAGCAGGATACCTATCCAGGGGGTAGATAACCACGACCTGGGTGGGAAGTGCCTCTAGTTAAGCTACCCCTCATCCCAAAACATTATGGCACATTCTCCTAATACCCCCTAGGCGTGACACTATGTTGTTTAATAAACCTTGTAATTAAATTATATACAGGGTGTCATCAAAATGAAATGACAACCAAACACACACTTCTTTTATTATTAAATATAGGGTGATCTCATAACCAATAAAAATTCAAACGTATACTTCTTATAATGTTAAATATTAAAATTATCGAAATCAAGGTGTATTATTTACGAGGTGTTCTCAAAATCTACCGATAACCGAATATACAATGATCTTATTAGATAATAAGAAATGTATTATATACAAGGTGTTATTATTAACAAGCTGTATTATATACAGGGTGTACTCAAAATCTATCGTTGACCGAACACACAATGTTCTTATTAGTTAATAAAAAAAATTATTATATACGAGGTGTTAAAATAATAGTCCAACGTATACTTATTATATATTATATACAGGGTGTTATCAAAATCAAGTAGTATTATCTACGGAATGTTTTTAAAATCTACCGATAACCAAATATACAATGTTCTTATTAGGTAATATAGAAATGAATTATATACAGGGTGTTATCAAAACCAAGCTGTATTTTATACGGGATGTTCTCAAAATATATACGTTGACCGAACACACAATGTTCTTATTAGATAATAAAGAAATGTATTATATACAGAGTGTTATCAAAATCAAGCTGTATTATATACGGGGTGTTCTCAAAATCAATCTTTAACCAAACACAATATTCTTGTTAGCTAATAAAAAAGTATGATGTACGAGGTGATGTCAAAATGAAAAGGAAGTCAAATGTATACTCATTGTATTACTAAATATTAAAATTGTATTATATACAGGGTGTTATCAAAATCAAGATATATTATATACGTGGTAATCTCAAAATCTATCGATAACCGAACATACAATAAATATATACAGAGTGTTCTTAAAATTATTGGATAGCAAACCTATACTTATTATTTTATTGATTACAATTTTATTATATACAGGGTGTTCTCAAAAATCTATCGTTAACCAAACAAACAATGTTCCAAGAAGGGATTCCATATCAATTGGCTCTCAACGTGGGTAAGTTTTTTTTCTCAAGAGTCCAGTTCAGAAACTTGTATAAAGGAGAATGTTATTGATTAGAAAGTGTTCCAAGAGAAAGTTTCAAATTAATTGGCGCCCAACGTGATGCTCTGGCAATGTTGGTAAGAATTTTTTTATTTTTAATAGTCAAAATTAAAATTTTGGCTAAATAAGTTAATATTAGAATTTTACTGAGTGGAATGTGTCTCAAGAAGAAGTTCCATAGCAATTGGCTCCCAACGTAGGCTTTGGCATTGTTGGTAAGATTATTTTTTTTTTTTATTGTCAAGCACAAGCACTGCAGGAAAAATCCTTTAAGGCGCTCTGAGAGCGGTGCGTGTGCGAAGAAAGCGATTCACGTTGTTCTTGAATCGTTGAAGGTTATATTCGGTGGGAAATACGGCCTCAGAAAGGCCGTTCCACAACGAGGATGTCCTCCAGAAGAAAGAGTTCTTAAACAATGATGTTCGAGGAGTATTAAGTTGAAACACATAGGGATGGGCGGAAGTGGTTTGTCGTGTATTTCTGCTATGAATTGCTCTAGGTGGAATCAAGCGGGCAATGTCAGTAGAACACTTGCCATGGAAATATTTGTAAAAGAGGGTCAAATCACCAACCTGTCTTCGATGTTCTAAGCTGTCGAGGTTCTTGGTTAGCTCGTGGTCACCGATCAGGCGAATGGCTCTCCTTTGGATGGAATCCAACAACCGAAGGGTATGCTTCGGTGCAGAACTCCAGACATGAGAGCAGTATTTCAGTGATGGTCGAATCTGGGCTTTGTAGAGTGTCAAAAGTTGTTGTGGTGTATACAGCTTTTTGGTACGGAAAAGTACACCGAGTTTCTGAGAAGCTGTCCTGGCGATTGTTACCACGTGATTATGCCAAGACATATCTCCTCCCAGATTGACACCCAGTAAGTTAATAGACGAAGCCAGTGGAATTGCGTGTCCTGCCATGACTATATCTGGTTCTGCAATGTTAACCTTCTTAGAGAAAACTGCTGCCTGGGTTTTTTTAGCGTTAAATTCGACTTGGTTACTGTCACCCCAAGACAAAATTTCTTCCAGGTCTTTATTGAGTCGTGATACTTCATGCTGTCTGCGAAGATGTGCGTCAGCAGCCGATGTTCGAGAATTCAAAGTAAACGATGAGATAAGTGTGCTGTCGTCAGCAAAGCTATAAATTGGATTTTCTGTCTTCGCTAGAAGGTCGTTAATGTATAGTAAGAAGAGGGTTGGGGATAATATGGACCCTTGAGGAACACCAGCATTGTTGGTAAAGGTGTCCGAGAGATACCCGTCAATCGCCACTTGCAGAGAACGGTCCTGAAGAAAGCTAGAAAGCCATGAACAGAATCGACCGGGCATACCGTAGGATCGCAGTTTACTTAGGAGCCCCTCGTGCCAGACACGATCAAATGCTTTAGAAATGTCTAGTGCAATAGCCCGGGACTCCCCATGATGTTCGACTGCGTTGCTCCAAAGGTGGGTGACATATGCTAGGAGGTCTCCTGTTGATCTGGACTTACGAAAGCCGTACTGATGGTCGCTGATAATATTAAGGCCCTCTAGGTACTTTAGAAGTTGTTGGTTAATAGCTTTCTCCATCACTTTTGATATAACTGAAAGCAATGCGACAGGTCGATAGTTGTTTGGCATGGTTTTCTTGCCTTTCTTTGGTATAGGCTGAACTCTTGCCTTCTTCCAGCAAGATGGAAATATTCCTTTTTTGTAGGATAGGTTAAAAAGTCTACAAAATATTGGTTTTAGCTCATCAGCGCATTCCTTGAGCACTATAATAGGAATTTCATCTGGACCAGAAGCCTTCCTGACATCGAGCCCTTTAAGAATTCGTTTGACAGGACGCTGACGGAATACGATATCAGTCATTTCCGATTGAACTGCTGGAATGTTCGGTGGTGTTTTTCCCTGAAAGTCTACGTTGGAATGAGAAGAAAATAGTTCTGCCAGTAAGTTCGCTTTATCTCCGGCTGTGGTTGCTATTGTGCCGTCGGAACGTGTTAGAGGTGGAATATTTGATTTGGTAAAATTTTGACTGACGGCCTTAGCGACTGACCAAAAAGACCTAGATCCGTTAGGACTGGCAAGCAGTTTGTTTTTGATCCTCGTGTTATGCGTCTCTTTGCTTTGATCTATCGTTTGCTTACACTGGTTTCGAGCGGTAACAAGGGTGGTGCGATTCTCAGCCGTTGGATTTTTACGCCACTGTCGGTAAGCTAGATTTTTAGATCTGACTGCGCGCTCGCAGTTTTTGCTAAACCAGGGCTTGCCGTTAGAAGGGCGCTTATTGGAATAAGGAATAAAGGCTTCCATGCCAGTTAGAATGACATCGGAGACCTCTTGAGCACAAACGGATGGATCATCAGAAGAAAAGCACACGTTCAGCCAAGGAAAAGTGTGAAAATGGTTCTTCAGGTCTTCCCACCTGGCTGATCTGTAATGCCAAATCTTGCGAGGTTTAGGAGGCTGCTCAGAACAATTTATTTAAATTTTACTTTGTCAATCGCAGTAATTTGTTTAAATAATTTGATAGGAGAATTTTATTAATTAGAAAGTATCCCAAGAAGAAGTTTCATATCAATTGGCGCCTAACATGGGGCTTCGGCATTGTTGGTTAAAATTTTCATAAAATTTGTTTAAATAATCTGATAGCAAATTTGATTTCTTTGGAAGGTGTCCTAAGAAGGAGTTCCATATCACTTGGCGCCCAACATGAGGCTTCGGTATTGTATTTTTCCAATACTTCCAGTTTTTCGTATACGTTTTTTTATATTTCTAAAAATTTTCTTATCTCACAACATTTTTAACAATTTTAAAGACAATGTAACGCTTTTTGGTTTCGTCTTTTAACGATCAACTTAAATACCTTAAAAAAAAATTAATACCAATTTAATTTTTAAATAATGAAAATTACCACACGATAATTGAATTACTTGTATCGTTTTTATTTGATAATTTTATAAAAACATCGATCGCCAATTTACATAGTAAATATATATAAAGTTGTGATGTCATCATGTTCTGGTTTCAACCAGTTTTTTTCAGAAAATATCAGAAAATTTATTTTAATTGTTAATATTTTAATAAAAAATCTCGTTTAGCAACAATATTAAATAAAATTTTTATCTTTAATTATATTTATATATTTACTTTTGCAGAATTTTAAATTGGGTTGTTTGGGTTAATTTTTTTTTTATATACATAGAAATGCATTAATGTTATTTATATCGAAATAACTCGTAAATTAATTGTCTTTTAAATAGTTTCGCTTTTTTTTGAAGAAATGTCTTAGATACTCTCAGATTCTATTAGGAACTCCTGGGTCCTGGGCCCATAACCTGTTAAACGGAGTCTCGAATAGGTGAGTACAAGTCGAATATTTTACTATTTAACAGTACAAGAATTGAAAACACAGTATAAATCTAAAAAAAAAAGATATATGAAAAGTCTAATAAAAGGTCTAGTAAGACTAGTAAGCAAAATTTCATTATTTTTTTTATTATTAAAGGAATATCTTAACGAACTTTTGGTGGTAAACTACAGTTAAAAATCGAGGAAGATCTCACAAAATGAGCACAACGAACCAAATCAATATCCAGCGCATGGCATTGTCCAATTCGTGTTTTCCACACAAGAAAACAGTGTATTTTCAGTTTTCCTCCTAATATCACAAATTTCTTCACTTCTTTCATCAAATTCGTTAATTTTTTTATTTAAAATGTATGTTAAAAAAATGGTTAAATCGATGATTAAGTATTTGTTACGGTTTAGAAATAATAACAAAATTGAGAATTTCAAATATATAAAAATATAAAAAATTGTGATTTTTTTAGTGAATTTTATATTTGATGGATATTTATTTTTTGTACAAGGTATGTATTAGAATTAAAGAGAATTTGTTTATCTATACAATAGTCGTAAAACCATTTTTGTGAGTTTTATGGTTTTTGAGATATTTAAAACAATCTACGATAAGAAAAAATTGTAAAAAAATGTTTAAAATTGAGAAAAACTTGTAACAAATCGTGATAATTATAATAGAAATGATTTGGTAACCTTGATTACTTGATTATTCGATCTTGTGTTAGAAAAGAAATAAACCGTAAAATCAGAAAATCATTTATAAAAATACTTCAATTAATTATGATAAAATTAAAGGTTAAAATATTGATAGATTTATACATAAAGGTCAGTTGCATCAAAAAAATTGGGGCCAAAATAACGATTTTTTTCACTGGTATTTCATTTTTTTTTTGTATATATATATAAGAAAATAATCAAACACTCAGTATATAAAGTAGAAGAAGTGAAATTTTCTCTATAGGCGTTCCTAATCATTAAATGTAAGTTTTTTTTTTAATTTTTTCTATAATTGACTCTGAGATCATCTGGAACACTCTAAGCGTTGTTGAACATGTTATGAATGGTTACAAATTATCCTAAAACTATTTGCAAGTAACCTAAGAGAATTTTGGATACTTTGATGTAACTTAGGACTGCCTGGAACAGTATTAGATCTGTTTATAATACTCTGAGATCGTCTGGAACACTCTGAGTGTTGTCGAGCATGCTGTGAATGGTTACAAATTATTTTCAAACTTTTGTATATAACCTAAGAAAATTTTGGATACGTTGCTGTCTCTTAGAACTGTATGGAACAGTTAATAATACCCTGAGATCATCTGGAACACTCTAAGCGTTGTTGAGCATGTTATAAATGGTTACAAATTATCTTAAAACTATTTGCAAGTAATCTAAAAGAATTTTGGATACTTTGATGTCTCTTAGGACTATCTGGAACACTATTAGATCTGTTTATAATACTCTGAGATCATATGAAACACTCTGAGCGTTGTTGAACATGTTGTGAATGGTTACAAATTATCTTCAAACTATTTGCAAATAACCTAAGAGAATTTTCGATACTTTGATGTCTCTTAAAACTGTCTGGAACAGTTAATAATACTCTGAGATCATCTGGAACACTTTGAGCGTTGTTAAGCATCTTGTGAATGGTTACAAATTATCTTAAAACTATTTGCAAGTAACCTAAGAGAATTTTGGATATTCTGATGTCTCTTAGGACTGTCTGGAACAGTATTAGATTTCTCTGAGCGTTGTTGAGCATGTTATGAATGGTTACAAATTATCTTAAAACTATTTGCAAGTAACCTAAGAGAATTTTGAATAGTTTGATGTCTCTTAGGACTGTCTGGAACAGTATTAGATTTCTCTGAGCATTGTTAAGCATTTTATGAATGGTTACAAATAATCCTCAAACTAATTACAAACAACCTAAGAGAATTTTGGATACTTTGATGTAACTTAGGACTGTCTGGAACAGTACTAGATCTGTCAATAACACTCTGAGATCATGTGGAACACTCTGAGCGTTGTTGAGCATGTTTTGAATGGTTATAAATTATTTTCAAACTCTTTGCAAATAACCTAAGAGAATTTTGGATACTTTAATCTCTCTTAGGACTGTCTGGAACAGTATTAGAACTCTCTGAGCGTTGTTGGGCTTGTTATGAATGGTTACAAGTTATCCTCAAACTAATTGCAAACAACCTAAGAGAATTTTGGATACTTTGATGTAACTGTCTGGAACAGTATTAGATCTGTTTATAATACTCGGAGATCATCTGGAACACTCTGAGCGTTGTTGAGCATGTTGTGAATGCTTACAAATTATCTTCAAACTATTTGCAAATAACCTAAGAGAATTTTGGATACTTTGATGTTTCTTAGAACTGTATGGGACAGTTAATAATACCCTGAGATCATCTGGAACACTCTGAGCGTTGTTGAGCATGTTATGAGTGGTTACAAATTATCTTCAAACTATTTGCAAATAACCTAAGAGACTTTTGGATACTTTGATGTCACTTAGGACTGTCTGGAACAGTATTGGATCTCTCTGAGCGTTGTTGAGTATATTATGAATGGTTACAAATTATCCTCAAACCATTTGCAAGTAACCTAAGAGAATTTAGGATACTTTGATGTCACTTAGGACTGTCTGGAACAGTATTAGATCTCTCTGAGCGTTGTTGAGCATGTTATGAATGGTTACAAATTATCCTTAAACTAATTGCAAATAACCTAAGAGAATTTTGGATACTTTTATGTCACCTAGGACTGTCTGGAACAGTTAATAATACTCTGAGATCATCTGGAACACTCTGAGCGTTGTTGAGCATATTGTGAATGGTAACAAATTATCTTCAAACTATTTCCAAACAACCTGAGAGACGTTTGGATACTTTGATGTCTCTAAGGATTGTTGGATTTTGTAAGAAACCAACAGCGCGAAAACCATACATTTTTTTACCCCGTATACAACTCTAATCTTATATAGAACAGAACCCTCTTGAAACGATACGAGCTAGTCTCAAAAACAATCGGTAACCCTCTAGACCTGAACTAGACTGGTGGTACTCTCTGTTTCTCTCTTCTCAAGTTAAAGTATTGTTATTCATTCTCAAAATATATAAATATTGTTCTATTGTTTAGTTTGTTAGTTTAATGTAATGTCAAATATACTCTAAGTACAAGTGTTAATTAGTGATACAGTGTTCCGTGCGGTAAATAATTAATAACTCTAAACTCAATTTACCATTATGGTTCCGGAAAACCTTTATTAGGCGTTGTTGCCATCGCTTGGTTTTATTGTTATATATGTTGAACGTTTTTTATTAAATATTATTGCTTAAAAATAGACAATTTTTAATTAAGCACCCTTTACTTAATAAGTCTATTTTTACTCTATTGTCGGGAGCGATAATCATAGTTCCTTTTCTCAAAATCTCACAGCCACTTAAAATCGAAGAAAGTACGTAAAAGCTATTTTATTCTCCCGACATAGGATTGTCTGGAACAGTTAATAATACTCTGAGATCATCTGGGACACTCTGAGCGTTGTTGACCATGTTATGAGTGGTTACAAATTATATTTAAACTATTTGCAAGTAACCTATGTAAGAGAATTTTTGATACTTTGATGTCACTTAGGACTGACAGAAACAGTATTAGATCTGTTATTAATATTCTGAGATCATCTGGAAATCTCTGAGCGTTGTTGAGCACGTTCTGAGTGGTTACAAATTATCTTTAAACTATTTGCAGATAATTTAAGAGAGTTTTGGATACTTTGATGTCTCTTAGGACTGTCTGGAACAGTATTAGATCTGTTATTAATAATCTGAGATCATCTGGAACACTCTAAGCGTTGTTGAGCATGTTATGAATGGTTACAAATTATCTTAAAACTATTTGCAAGTAACCTAAGAGAATTTTGGATACTTTGATGTCTCTTAGGACTGTCTGAAACAGTATTAGATCTATTAATAATACTCTGAGATCATCTGGAACATTCTGAGCGTTGTTGAGAACGTTGTGAGTGGTTACAAATTATCTTTAAACTATTTGCAGACAACCTAAGATAGTTTTGGATACTTTGATGTCACTTAGGACAATCTGGAACAGTATTAGGTCTGTTAATAATACTCTGAGATCATCTGGAACACTCTAAACGTTGTTGAGCACGTTGTGAGTGGTTACAAATTATCTTTAAAGTATTGGCAGATAACCTTAAAAGGGGTTTTGGATACTTTGATGTCACTTAGGACAATCTGAAACAGTATTAGATCTGTTAATAATACTCTGAGATCATCTGGAACAATCTGAGCCTTGTTGAGAATGTTATGAGTGGTTACAAATTATCTTAAAACTATTTGCAAGTAACCTAAAAGAATTTAGGATACTTTGATGTCACTTAGGACTGTCTGGAAGAGTATTAGATATGTTTATAATACTCTGAGATCATCTGGAACACTCTGAGCGTTGTTAAGGATGTTGTGAATGGTTTCAAATTATCTTCAAACTATTTGCAAAGAACCTAAGAGAATTTTGGATACTTTGGACTGTCTGGAACAGTATTAGATCTGTTAATAATACTGAGAGATCATCTGGAACACTCTAAGCGTTGTTCAACACGTTGTGAGTGGTTAAAAATTATCTTCAAACTATTTGCAGATAACCTAAGAGATTTTTGGATAATTTGATGTCACTTAGGACAATCTGGAACAGTATTTGATCTGTTAAATATGTTATAAATAGGTGTAAATTGTTATAAACTTGTTGTAGATGATCTGATAGCGTTCTAGCCACTATAAAATTGTTAAAAACTGTCTAAAACACCATCAAAGATATTCAAATCTTTATGAATAGTTGGAGATCATCCTTAACTCTTTCTAAGAGTCCTAGGATATTCTGGATGCTTTTGTGGATGTTAAAAATGAAATAATCCACAATTTCTCATTTACAAAATTCTCTATTCTCGGATATAATCAATTTAAACAGTAATTACGATCCAAAAAATGAGTGCAATTGCAACAATAATTATGATAAAACAAGAAAAGAACGCAAGAAAAAAACATGTTAAGTTAATTTACGCTTGAAGCGATTTGTAAAATATACGGTTTTATAAAATCTAGTAAATTGTTATCTAAATGTTGTTTCCCGTTCTCTGCATTTTATCAGACAGTCGTTTTTGTTGCTTTCGAGCAGTCAGCTGTAGTTTCGGTTTCTATCGGGATTTGTGTTTGTTTTTGTTATTCGATATACTTATTTTTTTTCTGGTCCCATTTTGATCAGTGGAAATTGAAATTTAATTTATGGAACAAAATCGGATTGTTTTCGTATAAGGAATAACTAGAAACAGGTTTTTATATTTTATTTATTTATACATCTGTTATTTTTTAATTGGATGAATGTAACGTTTCTGATTTTTTTTCCACTTTTATGATTTTTAAAATATTTTTTCCCTATTCGTGACCCTGTGATCCTTTTTGCGTACATGCCCATTAATTTTCCCCCTTTTGTATATATATATATATATATATATATATATATATATATATATATATATATATATATATATATATATATATATATGTATAGTTCCGATATAACGAAATCTGTGGACACGATAGCGGTCGCATTTCTTAACGGATCGAAATGAAATTTGGTACAAAAATCAACCGTCCCAAAATCTCGGTCGAGTTTGTTAATGGGCCAAATCGGTACGGCCGTTTGGGCGTGACATCAAATCAAAATGGAAAAAAACATTTTTTTCTGAAACGTATACTTTAAATGATATAAATTAATATAAATCTACTGATGCGCCTGGCTTACCAAGGGCCATTTTTTTAACTTGTTGCGCCAAAGAAGTAGGTATAACTTCTGTCCTGCGTACATAAATACACTCATACACTTTTTTTCAGTATTTTTGTAATTTATATAGCTTCCTTTACTATAATAAATAATTCCTTTGATATTCTTATCTAATGCATTATAAATTGTCTTTACATTAAACTTTGTTTAAACTAAACAAATAAGTCTAGCATTATTGTTTAAATAGAAATAAGTACTAGAAAATAAAAATTTCCTTAGTTTATTTTACTGATAAATTTATTTACGATATTTATAAGTAGGTGGATTAAAATCAGTATAACACAGGAAATTTTTACATTTGCGAGCTATAAATAATTTTCTATACTAATACTATAAAGAGGAAAGGTTTGTTTGTTTGTTTGAAATGAATAGGCTCCGAAACTACTGGACCGATTTCAAAGATTCTTTCACCGTTGGCAAGCTACACTATTCCCGAGTGACATAGGCTATGTTTCATTAAAAAAAAATGGCCAGGCGCATCAGTAGATTTATATTAATTGAATATATTAAAAGTATACGTTTCAGACAAAAATGTTTTAGATAAAAGTTGTAGGTCTCTTTAAGACAAACAAAAAAGTCCCCTAACATTTTTTTGTACAGGGTGAAGTACAAAAGTTACGAATTTTTTTCCAATTTGAATTGATGTCACGTCCAAACGGCCGTACCGATTTGGCCCATTAACGAACTTGACCGAGATTTTGGGACGATTGATTTTTGTACCAAATTTCATTTCGATCCGTTAAGAAATGCGACCGCTATCGTGTCCACAGATTTCGTTATATCGGATCTATACATACATACATATATACAGGGTGTTAATGAATAAGTGTTACAGATTTTAAGGGCAGATACACCATGCAGAAATATGGTGAAACTTTATATAAACATATGGTTTTTAAGCTTTGGTTTCGGAGCTGGAGCTCTTTGAAGATGATGTCTCTAGGTCAATTTTTTTCAAATATCTTCAGAACGCCACTATGAAAAAATATGAAATTTGGCAGAGTTAGTAAACTTTATAAGACAATTAATCTGATGCTAATTAGATATTTCCAACACGATCATAAGCGTCTCATTTGGGGGGGCCACTGGATATTTTTTGTCATATTTTTTTTGTCTGTCACTTTTTTATATTTTTGATAATTAATTAAGAAACTTTAGGGTTTTTACTTGAAAAAAGGTACTCTTGTTTAGAGTCCACAGGACGCACCGTTTTAGATAAAAATCAATTTTTAAATTTTTATGTTTTTTATTATAGCTTTCATACTAATTATCTATATATATAAAAGCGAAAGTTCACTCATCACCGTATCTCAGAAACTATAAGACATGCAAACTTGAAATTTGGCAGGTAGGTTCCTTATAGGGTCTAGACGTCCGCTAAGAAAGAATTTTACGAAACTCTACCCCTAAGGGGGTGAAACGGGGGTTGGAACTTTGTATGAAAGTCCTATGTTTTTGAAATAAGGGACTTGAAAATTAAAATGTTTTCTTTAGACGTTGTGGAGGTGTACAAGTTTTGTTCCAAATTAGTTAGTAATATTATTTGTTTTTTTTCTTCGTTGATTAAAATTATGATTATTTCAAAGTTTCATGCCAATTAGGTGCTAGCTTAGATTTTTTTTTCATTGATTATACTGACGTTTATATCAAAGTGTCATATCGATTACTTACCTACTTAAAAAAGTTTGTATTTTTCGTTAAGTAAACTTACGTTTGTTTGAAAAATGGATGGAGAAATTGTAACAGTAACAGTTGAATGAGTGAAAGAGATACCTGACGATGGAGCGTGTTTATTTTCATCTCTGTCTTATTTGCTTTATGGAAATATTTCAATGGCTGCTCAAGTTAGAGCTAATATAGTAAGCCACGTGTCCAACGATTGGCAAAAATTTAGGTGTCTTACTATGGACCAATCCGGGACCCTTTTACGATACAAAACACCTTTATGTAGCCGATATGGGTAGGTTGCATATTTATGGCACAACTTGCGAACTGAAAGCAGCTGGAGAAATATTTCCATTTTTCAAGGTAGCAGACTTATTGCCAGATTTGGAGAGTCAATACAAAGAATAAAAAGAATGCGTTTTAACGGACATTTTAACGAAGGACATTTTGACGTATTGATTCCTATTAATCTATATATATAAAAGCGAAAGGTCACTCATCACCATATCTCAGAAACTATAAGAAGTACAAACTTGAAATTTGGCACGTAGGTTCCTTATAGGGTCTAAACGTCCGCTGAGAAAGGATTTTACGAAACTTTAGTCCTAAGGGGGTAAAACGGGTGTTAAATATTTGTACGAAAGTCCTATGTTTTTAAAGTAAGGCACTAGAAAATTACAGTGTGAGCTCTTTAGAGGTTGTAGAGGTTTACTTATATTCTATGTTTAGAAATCAACCCCCTTTATAAGGGTTGAACGGAGGTCGGATACTTTTTATACAACAATTAACACGCCGCGGGTACATCGATTTAGAACCCAAAAATGTGGTTAGATTTTTTTGTCTGTCTGTATGTTTGTGCGCGCATCACATGAAAACTATTGATCCGATTCAACTGCCGTTTTCACAGATGTATTTGTCTTCTTTTAACTTAACATTTGGTGTATAAAAATTTTTCCATCTCCTCACTCCTTTAACAATAGAGGGATTTTGTATAAAAGTATCTCATTGATACATTTAAAAATACCACTGAAATAATACACAACATACATACATACGTGCTATAATTTAGTTTTGATATAAGAAACAAGATGGGGCTATGAGGTTATTAAAACGAGCTATTGTTGTTTTTTTATCGCAAGTACAAATACAAATTACTATATTCTACAAATGATTAGGTCCAATGTGGAACTATCATAGATAAATATTCTAAGATAGTCATAATGGATGTTGTATGATTTATTATTATCAAAATCTGTTCAGTGGTTGCAGCGTGATTGACTGACAAAAATGAAATTTTAAATAAAAAAAATTAAAATTAGTGAAGCTAGACTTATTTTACTAAGAATATGCCTACAGAATAATTAAAATCAAATTTTTTTAGATGTAAAATAGACAGTCATTAAATCATTTGTGAATGTCTTAATGCCACGCGGGTAAAGCCGCGGGTAAAAGCTAGTTTAAAATAAAAGTAAGCTCTGAAAAATCAACAAAAAGATTTTATTTGTAATAATTATTATAAAAATTGTTGAAAATGACCTCCACCAGCCTCAATACAGGCATTGCATCTTCTTACCATATTTTGGTAAACCCTATCCAATAGACCAGGCATTGCTTGAATCTGCTGTGCAGCAGCTAAAACCCGAGCAATCAACTCCTCTTCTGACTCGATGGGTGTCTCATATACTAATGTTTTCATAAAACCCCACAAAAAATAGTCTAACGGGCTTAGTTCCGGAGAGCGGGCTGGCCACGGTACCGGTGCTCCTCGGCCTATCCATCTTTCATTAAACGTTTCATTGAGGTAATCTCGAACATCACGCGAAAAATGTGCTGGGGCACCGTCATGTTGAAGCCACATCTCCTGACGGATATTTAATGGTATATCTTCTAACAATTCTGGCAACACTTGTTGCAGAAATAGACCTTTTCATCATATGACGTGCGCAGGCGTAGCCGCCATATTGAAATAGCGGTAATTCAAAAAATTCGTACTGTTTTCATCAACAATGTATGGTCAAGGAATATTATCTCCACAAACAAATAAATTACTGGAAAGAACCATCTACGGTGCTTTACTTATTTATAACTCAGTTGAAGCTCATAACTGTGAACAATTAAAAATGTGGTTAAAATGTCATAGGCATCCGCAAAAAAAGAAAAAAAGTGAACTGATTGAGAGGTTAGCCATCAACATTTGTTTACTAGCTGCAAACTTATCAACGAAATTAATATTTACAATTTTATTTTGATTAATAATGTTATATTATTTGTAATAATTAAAAATATATTTTGAATATTACTTATTGGAGTCATTTACAAAATTTATAATTAATATTTTGATGCTATAGGTACATGCAATTTTTAATCAGATAAATGTAAATGTTGAGTAGTTTTTATAATACATGAAATGTATTTGCGATATTCCAAAGAAGGCTTTTGTAAATTTATAAAATAGTATGTATTGGTTTTGAATAATTTGTACCGTGTAGGTATCACTTTTACATACTTACTCCATAACAACAACGTTTTGTTGTTCCTTTTCGTACAAACGACATGACTATAATGGATCATAAATATTTTTTTCCAGTTGTTTTGAGTTACTACAATATTTGATTTCCACTTTCTTTAAAAGTTAATTAACTTTAATTAATATTTTAACTTTTTTTTTACGGGTTGTGGCACTTTAGTATAGTTGTTTACAAAAAACAGTACGAAAAAGATGGCGGATGCTAAACGCATGCGCACAAAAAAAAATTGTGATGAAAAGTCCTATACTAAATAATGGGCACCAGTTAGGCGATTTGGCAGAAGATACGGACCAATTAAATGTCCATCAACAATACCAAACCACACGTTGATGCTAAACTTATTTTGGAAATGGGTGGAACGGGTAGAATGAGGATTTTCTTCAGACCAAACATGATTATTATGAAAGTTAATAATACCTTCTCTGGTAAAGGATGCCTCATCCGTAAACAGCACGCGCCGTATAAATTCTGGTTGTAATAAACAAAGTTGTGTAAACCAACGACAAAAATTTAACCTTGGTTGAAAATCTGTTGGATTTAAATGTTGTACGCGTTGTTCGTGATAGGGATAAAGTAGTTGTTCCTTTAAAACTTGCCAAACACTTATGTGATTTACACCCATGGCATGAGCAATACTTCGAGTGCTAGTAGATGGTTTGTTTTCTACTTTTTGAAGCACTTCTTCTTCGAAGCTTGCGGTTCGACGACTTCTACGACCTCCACAGTTAATTTTATTGAATTTAAATGGTCCTGTCTCCCTTAGTCTTTGTAAAAGTCTTTGAAATATTTTATGGGAAGGAGCTGGGCGATTTGGATATCTTTCCATGTACAAACGGCGAGCAACTCGGCCTATACAATGAGCTTCGCCATAAATTATTAGCATGTTGGCATAATCATTAAAAGTATGAGTATTCATTTTATGCACAAAAAATAACTACAACTTAATCACAATAATAAAAACTAAGCACAATTTGACAGGTTAATATTGCAGAGCCTTCTTTATTTTAGCTAATAAAATCTTTTTGTTGATTTTTCAGAGCTTACTTTTATTTTAAATAATTAGTATGACAGGTATAATAAAGAACATAAAAATTTAAAATCGATTTTTATCTAAAACGGTGCGTCCTGTGGACTCTAAACAAGAGTACCTTTTTTCAAGTAAAAACCCTAAAGTTTCTTAATTAATTATCAAAAATGTAAAAAAGTGACAGACAAAAAAAATATGACAAAAAATATCCAGTGGCCCCCCCCAAATGAGACGCTTATGATCGTGTTGGAAATATCTAATTAGCATCAGATAAATTGTCTTATAAAGTTTACTAACTCTGCCCAATTTCATATTTTTTCATAGTAGCGTTATGAAGATATTTGAAAAAAATTGACCTGGAGACATCATCTTCAAAGTGCTCCAGCTCCGAAACCAAAGCTTAAAAACCATATGTTTATATGAAGTTTCACCATATTTCTGCATGGTGTATCTGCCCTTAAAATCTGTAACACTTATTCATTAACACCCTGTATATATAACTTGCTATGGATATTTATTATAAGTTAATATGCTATAAATAAACTTTGCCTTTAAATTTATAATTCTAGAAAATAAATTTTATTTAAAATTTTTATAAAGGCAAATTGTTTTTTAGAATTTTAAATATTATAAATTTATTTTATATTTCCCGACAATGACTCTTCTCTCATGGGCAGAATTCAATGTTTAAATTAGATTAATTATATACTTTTGTATGTAAAATATAAAAAATTTTATGCTAATGAACCAAATGATATTATACTGTTGAGATTTAGAAAAAGAAGAAGCCCTATAACCTAACTTCGCTATAAACGATTGAATGAAGATAAAAAATCTTGTAATTATTATAATGTGAAACAAAGTTATGAATCTTATATACTAAAGAAATAGTGTACAGTGAAACAGTGAGAAATGTTCATTAAATATAAAAAGTAAAACACAGAAAGTTCTTTATTGTTAAAAAAAAAACTTATAATACCGGTTTCTGAAGTGCTCCTTCACCCCTTACTGTCTCAAATCCAGGTGCAAATATGAATATCTTCAAAAACCCTACAACTCGTTAAAACCTCTGGATAATCTGCTAATTCTGTATACTGCTACTCTGGTAAGTAAATTCTGGCACTTTTTATCTATTATCTGCTACTATATTCTTCTAAATTCAATTAAGATATGGCTACTTATAAAGGAATTAAAGGACAATTAAGTTGTAGCAACCAATATAACTAAACCACCAGCTGGTCAACTAGCTCATACACTGAGGATACCGATGATCCCAACTGATCTACCAAATCCATTTAAACCGCTTCAATTTCCTATCAAAACATCTTTCGCTTTTACTAATAATAAGTCTCAAGGTCAAACCTTTCAAATAGTAGGGATCGGTTTTCCTCATGGCAAACCGCCTAAGGCGGGTCGGAGCACCTGAAAATCAATTTATTTTGCTGTCAGAAAATAAAAGTAAGAGTAAAACTAACAAAAAATCGTAAAAATTAAAAGAAAAAAAAGGGTGTGGCAGTCAGTGGGACTGCCGGCAGAAGTTATACTTCTATGCACGCGCCCGGATTCATAAATTTTTATGCGAATGATTTACCAAAATCATTATATGATATTCGTGTTCAGCGACCTCAAAAACCTCCTAGTACCGAGTACAAACTCATTTTGTATCAAATTTGCATAACATTTCCTGGAGACGAGGTCCGTCTTAAGTACCAGGTGTTTCGGATACAATCGCCACTATCATATTCGTATTCAGCGAACCAAAAAACAGCCGAGTTCCAAGTGTAATTTTGTACAGAATTTACATAAAACACCAGGAAAAGAGGTAAATACTCTAGGCACCAAGTGCCGCGGAGACTTTCGACATCATGATATTCGTGTTCAGCTATCCCAAAAACCCCGAGTACATAAATTGAACCCATTTGGAATACTTACCGAGTTGTAATTTTTCTATCTATTGTCTGTTCGGAATGCACTTTTCGACTTTTCTTAAAAACTCTGTTTATGTAGCCAACAACCTCAAAAGCATAGTGCAGGATATAATGCAACCAAGTGACGGTAGTATGGACTACAATACAATACTAGCTGTACCCGGCGCGCGTTGCTACGCCATCAACTAATAAAATAAATTTAAGAAAAATAAAAGAGAAGAAGAGATAGGGAAGGAAAGAAAGTTTATGGTTTTGTTTTACTTACCGCACCAACAATATATTTTAAGAACTTTTATTTGTACGAATTCGTATAGATATCTATTAAAATCAGTATTGAACTTGATACCTGGAAGCGCCATCTGGTGGTAACTTCCATTAATACGAATATCATATTCATCTTACCTATTAAAAATACATCATCATACTGATTTTCGTGACAATCGGTTGAACGGGGCAGAAGTTGCTACTTTGCAGCGCCACCTAGTGGCGAGTGGCATCAATAAGCATATCATAGAAACCTTCTCCGTGGAAAAATATATATACATACCAATTTTCATGACAATCGGTTGAACGGGGCAGAAGTTGCTACTCTGCAGCGCCACCTGGTGGTAAGTGGCATCAATGAGCATATCATACAAACCTTCTCCGTGGAAAAATACATATGCATACCAATTTTCATGACAATCGGTTGAACAGGACAGAAGTTGCTACTCTGCAGCGCCACCTGGTGGCGAGTGCATCAATGACCATATCATACAAACTTTCTCCGTGGAAAAATACATATACATACCAATTTTCATGACAATCGGTTGAACGGGACAGAAGTTGCTACTCTGCAGCGCCACCTGGTGGCGAGTGGCATCAATGAGCATATCATACAAAGCTTCTCCGTGGAAAAATACATATGCATACCAATTTTCATGACAATCGGTTGAACAGGACAGAAGTTGCTACTCTGCAGCGCCACCTGGTGGCGAGTGCATCAATGACCATATCATACAAACTTTCTCCGTGGAAAAATACATATACATACCAATTTTCATGACAATCGGTTGAACGGGACAGAAGTTGCTACTCTGCAGCGCCACCTGGTGGCGAGTGGCATCAATGAGCATATCATAGAAACCTTCTCCGTAAAAAAATACATATAAATACCGATTTTCATGACAATCGGTTGAACAGGACAGAAGTTGCTACTCTGCAGCGCCACCTGGTGGCGAGTGCATCAATGACCGTATCATACAAACTTTCTCCGTGGAAAAATACATATACATACCAATTTTCATGACAATCGGTTGAACGGGACAGAAGTTGCTACTCTGCAGCGCCACCTGGTGGCGAGTGGCATCAATGAGCATATCATACAAACCTTCTCCGTGAAAAAATACATATAAATACCGATTTTCATGACAATCGGTTGAACAGGACAGAAGTTGCTACTCTGCAGCGCCACCTGGTGGCGAGTGCATCAATGACCATATCATACAAACTTTCTCCGAGGAAAAATACATATACATACCAATTTTCATGACAATCGGTTGAACGGACGGAAGTTGCTACTCTGCAGCGCCACCTGGTGGCGAGTGGCATCAATGAGCATATCATACAAACCTTCTCCGTGAAAAAATACATATACATACCAATTATCATAATAATCGGTCCAGTAGTTTTTGAGTTCATTGAGTACATACAGACAAACATTTATATATATACTTGTAACCTATGATCCTTGTTGCGTACATTGCCCGTTATCCTCCTTTTTTTTATATTGATGCGCGTTTTCTTGGCACTTTGTTTTATGTCCTGGGCTAGAACGACTCAATCACAATGAGTCCGTTTCGCCAACGTGGCGACGCTGGTTGCTAGCCGAAAACCCATTGGCACAGCTGGCCGAAAGCACAAAATGGCGATAGGACTCCTGTGTGAGCGTTCGTTGTTTTTGTGTTTTTGTGTTTCTTGACACATGTTTCCCCAACATCCTTTGCTCCCAAGTACCCAACACTTTTGCTAGCCAAGTGCAATACTTTTCTTGGTTATGCCGCACTGATGACGGCTAATGAGCCAGAAACATGCATGTCTGCGGTTACCATTCCTACTTGTAACCTATGATCCTTGTTGCGTACATTGCCCGTTATCCTCCTTTTTTTTTTTTTTTTTTTTTTTTTATATATATATATATATATATATATATATATATTAATAATATGATTTACTTTAATTTTATCAAACAGAATTCGCAGCTTTTTTCATAACCTCACGTATTAGTAAGTTATCACATATAAAACATTATAAAAAAAAATTTTTATTATATAAAAAATTTTTTCTTCACTATAGATGTCCTGAAAAAGAATTAAATAAATTCGAAAGCTTGACAAAAATAAAAGAGTTTTCTTCATTTACATTGGCCATAACATTGACTGCAACTCCACTATTGACTTCACGTTATATATATATATATATATAGATAGATAGATATAAAATACTGAACTTTATATGTTTACTTACGTGACAGAATTATAAAATAATCTGTCAAACACAATGTAAAACGTCACTATGATATTCCAAAACATTAGCGCAGACTGTTTTTTGTATATCTATCTCGTTTCAAGGTACTGAATGTTTAAACTGTATTTAAAGGACTTATAGTTATGACTAAACATGTGGTAAATATTTCATCTTTGTTTTTACCGACCAATATACCTTATATGTGTTTCTGTCTCTCTCTTACTCATTTAACCCTACACAAATCGAGTGCATGAATAGAAGTATAACTTCAAAAAAATAAAAACAATAAAAGAAACTTAAAAATGCAGAAATCCCGTTGAAATGCAAGACAGCTTCTAGGTTAAACACCCAATGTTAAAAAAACATAATATATGCGCATATATTCATTAACATTAAAAAAAATAATTTATATTCAGTTTAGGTGTCTTACTTTCAAGGTTATTTAAATATTGCATAAGAAATTGTTACTGGTTTGTTCAATATATTAAATTACTGAATTTCTAATATTCATTTCTGTGTATAGAATTAATTACAAAAAACACGTGCATTAAAAGTTGAAACTGTTATTAAATTGTTATAATTTTCTTTTAACAGAAGATTAAGATGATAGAGATTTGACAGATTTTTAATCCCAAAGTTTGACAATTGACAGCTGAAGGATTTGACAGCTGACGTATTTGACAGTTGACGTATTTGAGAGCTGACGTATTTGACAGCTGACGTATTTGACACATTTCTGTGATATGTAGATGAAATTGACAGATTTCTATGACATTTTATTAAATTTGACAATTTTAATAACATAATAACAAATTTAACACTTTTTCATGTTTTGTCAACATTTTTATGAATTTGAGTGAAGCAAATTAAGATGATAGAGATTTGACAGATTTTAATCTCAAAGTTTGACAATTGAACGCAGACGGATTTGACAGCTGACGGATTTTACAGTTGACGTATTTGACAGATTACTGTGATATGTAGATGAAATTGACAGATTTCTATGACATTTTATTAAATTTGACAATTTTAATTACATAATAACAAATTTAACACTTTTTCATGTTATTCTGTCAACATTTTTGTGAATCTGAGTAAAGCAAATTAAGATGATAGAGATTTGACAGATTTTTAATCTCAAAGTTTGACAATTGACAGCTGACGAATTTGACAGCAGACGTGTTTGTCAGATTTGTTCAAATCTGACATATTGGAAGAACATTATGACAGATTTGACATATTACAATGGAATTTTGTTAAGTGTTTGACAGATTTCTATGACTCTGTATCGAATCTGACAAATTTTTATTATTTTTGACAGTTTTCGATGACAATCTGAAAAAAAATACGGAAGAATTTAGTTGGATTTGACTGTATTCAAAAGATTTTTATCATATCTTGTCAAATTTGACAGATTTTCATGACTTTTGTCTGATTTTGACATATTTTAATATTTATTGGAGAATTGTCAAATATTAATGACAATATTGGAGATTTGACATATTACGATGACATTTTGATAGATTTATACACCTTTGACAGATTAGATGTGGAAATTCTGACGGGGATATGACAGATTTTCATAAAATTTTGACAGTTTTGACAGATTTTCAGATTAAATACTCTATCAAGCGTTTTATCTATCTAGTTTGTTAGAGATCGTCACTAGATGACGCTTTATTTTTACACATTTGTTCTATAACTAAAACAATAGACAAATTCATCTAAAAAATTGAAGAAAATGTTAAAAATGTTATATCTATTACTAAAAATGATAATTTCAAACGATTTCCAAATATTTAAGGTCAAATTATGGGCGTATACACTGCATAAGAAGTCAATAAACTCATTTTTGTTGTAAACAAATGTTTGTCAATAAGATACCGTCTTAATTGTTTTATATATGTTGTTAAAATATAATACTTTCATTTTTGTTCATAAGAAAAGAAGTTTATCAGTAGGTACTTATTGTTAACTTTTTTTACAGCTTTTAGAATTTTGTCGGTAAAACAATACAGATAAGTTAACCTCAATATATTATTAGTCAGATTAGTCAGATTAGTTACAATTTTTAACAAATTTTACAGATTCTACAGATGGTTTGATGTATTTGCGATGATGACAATTTTGACAGATTTTTATGACAGTTTTGTTAGTTTGACACATTTTGTGAATTAAGACAGATTTCGTTGACATTTGACAGACACTACTTCTATTTTGATGTATTTAAGTTAATTTTAGTTAACCCTACAAAGCCGAGAGGTTTTTTGTCAAATAGAATTTCAGTTTGTAATTAGTTATGGAGATGTCGCTATTATCGCACTTTTAACATTTTCTTTACTAAAGATAATGTATATGTGTGACATATCTCCAGTCTAGATGCTCTTAGAGCTTCTGGACGGATATCTTCATTGTACTGATGAGGTGCAATACGCCGAAACCGGTCTACAAGTGATATCCTTTAGAATTGCAAACTAAAATGGTTGGTTCTATCTTGCAGATATACTAACCCCGTTTAACTTTGAACTGTAATTCAATGTCCGTCGAGGCAAATAGCCAGGGAAGTAGTTGTTGGTTCTTAGTAAACGGTCTATATGTTCTTTGATTTGCAAAGACTCTGTAAAATGTCATAATAGTATTAAACTATTATTATCTTTGACATCTATTGTAAAAGCAGTTTGTTTTGGAAGCAATTTTAAACCATTTTGTTAACAATTAAACGTCATTCTAATTAAAAATAGAAAATTGAGGATAATTCCACTTAACTAAAATTTGCTAATTTTTTCCCTGAAAAATACCTAATTAAGATCTATATTAAAAAATAATGTATACCTAATTGTGGTACTTATTTTGCGATAATTCGATTTACGAGTTTCATTGTGCTAATTAAAATTAAACAACGATAATTCCTTTTAACACACTTTTGGTAAAATTTTGCATAAGATCATAAACATAAAATAAAGTGATAATTAATTAGTTGATCCATTAGGAAATAAATATAATAATAAGAAAATAAATAGAAAAAAACGACTGTTTGGTATATTGGAGCGATTTTTAATACTATTTTGACAAATTTAACCCATTTTTTATGACGTTTTGTCAGATTTGACAAATTTTGATGAGTTTGACACTTTATACTAACGCTTTGACATATTTTGATTCAATTTTGACAGATAAGTCACATTTTTACGGCATTTTGACAGATTTGACGTTGACAAATTTGACAGCAAGTGAATTTGACATATTTTTATAAAATCCAGTAGATTTTGACAGATTTGTGTAACGAATTATCATATTTGACATTTTTTAATAGGGTAAAACCAGTTTAACATATTTTTATGATAAATTGACATATTATGTTTAAGTTTGAATTAATTTTTATCCAATTTGACAAATTTTAAAGATAATGTTAAACATTTGACCGATTATGATGGAGTTTTAATGAAATAAAAAATGTTCGTACATTTTACGAATTATCATAAGGCTTTGACACATCTTTATACAATTTTGACAGATAAGGCACATTTTCACGGCATTCTGAAGGATTTGACAGCTGATGAATTTGACAGCAGACCAGTTTGACAAATTTCCCCATATTTATCACAATTTGACAGATAATCACGTGACATTAACAGATTTGACAGATTTTAATAAAATTTTGCCTATTTTGACAGATTGTAATTAAACTATAATGAATTTACCAGTCTATTAAGTCACAAAATGGTTTAATGACGTTTTTACACATTTTTATATTACGTTTTAATAAACTTTTATTATATTTTATAGATTTATGAGTACTGCAAAAAGCAAAGCAGTAAATTAATATGCTAATTTGTTAATTACAATATAACTAATCATTAGATTATTATTTAATAGCACACTTAAAAAGCTATACAATCTAGTATAATAATCATGGAATATACAAGATTAATAATTAATTTTTTGATAAAGAAATTATGTTGATAAATAATCAGTAATTGTATGTATATATACTTAATCTACACTTACTGAAATCTCATACGTTCGTTGGTTTTGTTTTTACAGAAATTTTGATATGGATCCTCAAATTGACAATGAAGCTTCAAAAGATCCAGCTGCCGATCACAAAATCATGTTACCATTCGATGAAAAAGATTTTGAAGGTAAGAAATCTCGTACTTAACAGTAACAAATATTGGTTTAAAATTGTATGTGGAATTCCATATGAAATAATTTGTATCGTTTAACAATATGTCAATTTCTGTTTGTTTTTAAGTTCTAGTTGTCATTGTTGTTATTATTCTGTCAGTTGTCATTGTTGTCATTATTCTGTCAGTTGTCATTATTCTGTCAGTTGACATTGTTGGCATTATTCTGTCAGTTGTCATTGTTGTTATTATTCTGTCAGTTGTCATTGTTGTCATTATTCTGTCAGTTGTCATTATTCTGTCAGTTATCATTGTTGTCATTATTCTGTCAATTGTCATTGTTGTCATTATTCTGTCAGTTGCCATTGTTGTCATTATTCTGTCAGTTGTCATTATTCTGTCAGTTGTCATTGTTGTCATTATTCTGTCAGTTGTCATTGTTGTCATTATTCTGTCAGTTGTCATGGTTGTCATTATTCTGTCAGTTTTCATTGTTGTCATTATTCTGTCAGTTGTCATTGTTGTCATTATTATGTCAGTTGTCACTGTTGTCATTATTCTGTCAGTTGTCATTATTCAGTCAGTTGTCATTGTTGTCATTATTCTGTCAGTTGTCATTGTTGTCATTATTCTGTCAATTGTCATTGTTGTCATTATTCTGTCAGTTGTCATTGTTATCATTATTCGGGCAGTTGTCATTGTTGTCATTATTCTGTCAGTTGTCATAATTATGTCAGTTGCCATTGTTGTCATTATTCTGTCAGTTGTCATTGTTGTCATTATTCTGTCAATTTTCATTCTTGTCATTATTCTGTCAGTTGTCATTGTTGTCATTTTTTGTCAGTTGTCATTGTTGTCATTGTTCTGTCAGTTGTCATTGTTGTCATTATTCTGTCAGTTGTCATTGTTGTCATTATTCTGTCAGTTGTCATTGTTGTCATTATTCTGTTAGTTGTCATTGTTGTCATTATTATGTCAGTTGTCACTGTTTTGTCAGTTTTCATTGTTGTCATTATTCTGTCAGTTGTCATTGTTGTCATTATTCTGTCAGTTGTCATTGTTCTCATTATTCTGTCAGTTGTCATTGTTCTCATTATTCTGTCAGTTGTCATTAATCTGTTAGTTATCATTGTTGTCATTAATTTGTTGACAGCTGTCAATTCTCTTCTTTTCTGATACCTACTATTGTTGCCAACCTTAATCTGTCATTTCTGTCGTATTTTTACATTTTTTCAACTTTAAATTTAAACCTTTTTTCCTGTTTGGACTGATTGAAAAAAATTTTTTGTTTGCTGTATACAAAACTAAATATTTAGTTCGGAAATATTGAGAGACAGTTATGTATTGTTTGGATCAAAACTTTACTATTCTTATGCCAAAGGCTATTATTATAAACCACGAAAAAACGAGTTGCACAGGGTAATATAAAATGTGTATTTCTGTTTCAAATCTTTGAAGGTTTAATTAGCATTTTTCGGTTTTTCCCAGAGGCCTAGTTAGGGAATCAAAAGATGAGTTTTTAATAAGAGAACATTGGTCAAGGAGATCAATCTTTTTTTTTGGTAAATTAACAACACATTTATTTATTTACTAATGGATATTGATAGTTCAAAGTGTATTCTTGATTTTCTTCATAAGACCTGACGTATATACAAGTTTTTCGTAGTAGATTCCAGATGCTAAAAAAGTGATTTTGAACACTTTTAAAGGTGTCCAAATTAAAATTTATAAGATAAAACTTTGCAACAGTAAATTCAGTTTTGTACTATTTCCAGTAGCTAAGAAAGTCCAATAAGTTATCTTAAGTATATATTTTTTTATGGTAGGTTCCAGAAGCTGCAGAAGTGCTTTTGGACACCTTTAAAGGTGTCCAAATCACATTTTAAAAGATTCCAACAAAGATATAAACTTTGAAATCATAATTACTTTTTTATGGTAGTTGTCAGATGCTGTAGAAGTGCTTTTGGACACTTTTAAAGGTGTCCAAATCACATATTAAAAAATTCCAACAAAGATATAAACTTTGCAAATGTAAATTTTGATTCTAAAGATTCCAAATAGCTAACAAAGTCGTTTAAGGTATTTTGAACACTATCAATGTATTTGAATGTCCAAAAGTCTAGTTTTAAAAGATATCCAGTAGCTTAGAAAGTCTAATAAGTTATCTTGAGTATATATTTTTTATAGTAGGTTCCAGAAGCTGCAGAAGTGCTTTTGGACACTTTTAAAGGTGTCCAAATCACAATTTAAAAGATTCCAACACAAATATAAACTTTGCAATCATATACCTTTTTTATGGTAGGTGTCAGATGCTGCAGAAGTGATTTTGAACACTTTTAAAGGTGTCCAAATCACATATTAAAAGATTCCAACAAAGATATAAACTTTGCCACTGTAGATTTTGTTTCTGAAGATTCCAAAGTCCAATAAGGTATATTGAACATTATCACTGTATTTGTACACTTCTTGTAACTGTCATAATAATGTTTTTGGATAATAAGACTCATTGTGATCTTGTTTACAACCTTAACAAGCATTCAACTTTTTGTGTAAGATTTCAAAGGTTTTAGAAGTGATTTTGAACACTTTTAAAGAGTCCAAATCACAATTTAAAACATACACTTTTAAAGATTAAAAAAATCAAATCAAATTTACAAACAGCAAAACATTGTTTGTGTTTATTTTCTATGGGAATCTCCCTCTATTTGTCTCGCGGTCATCGGTCTAATAATAGCAAAAAATTTGGACATTTTCATGCCAGGTCACCGGGCTCATAGCGTCTTTATTGGTGTTCATGTTCCCGTTGAAAGGCGACATTCGCATCGACGGCATCATCACCGACATCGTAGCACCGACGATAAAGAAACACCGAGAAACGGCGGGAATCGGGAAGAGAGCAAGCCCAGTAAGTGTGTTTTTGTGTTCGCATGTTTTAATTTGTATGGAAATGTAGACTAGAATGATCAGTTTGCATGTGATTGTAGATCGATTTTTAAATTTTGATGTTAAGTTGTTGAGGAAGATGACTGCAGACAAATTTGACAGCTGACGAAATTGACAGCAGAGAAATTTGACAGCAGATGAATTTTGATGACAATTTGACACGTTATACTAACACCTTGGCAATTTTGACAGATTAGTCACATTCTGATTGATTTGACAATTGACTAATTTGACAGCTTTCGTATTTGACAGATTTTTATGAGGTTTTATCCTAATTTTATAAACAATGACAGATTATGATTTAGTTTTAATGAATTTGACGAATTTTTCTAAATATTATAAATTATTATAACGTTATGACACATTTTTATACAATTTTGACAGATTAGAGACATTTTTATGACATTCCGCTTAAATTGACAGCTGACGAATTTGACAGCAGACGAATTTGACAGATATAAGGATTGTAAAAATTGAGGTTATGTTTATAAAAGCCCAATAAGTGTGTTTTATCACTGTTTTGTTTGTTAGTATGTTTTGATTTTGTATGGACATGTAGACTAGAGTGATCTGTTTGCATGAAATTGTAGAACGATTTTAAATTTTAAGGTTAGGTTTTTGGAGAAATTAGATTTAAGGGGTGTCAATTTGTAGTAAATTTGTTTAGATTTAAATGTTGTTTAAATTGTTGCAAAAGGTTAACAAACTAGTAAGATATAAGGATTGTAAAAGTTGAGGTTATGTTTATGAAAGCCCACTTTTTGTGTGGACACTGTTTATCACTGTTTTGGTCTGTTTCGCATTAGATTGTAGATTGAGTTGTTGAGGAAATCGGAAAAACTGTAGAAAATTTATATTTAAGGTTTAGATGTTTCTAGAAAGATCGTGTATCGTATCTTAGGCTATGGCCACATTAGCGGGATTTCAAGCTGCGTTTCGTTCATGCAGCGTGAATTCCCGTCATTATAAAAATAATGGGCCACACTAGCAGTTTTTTCACGCGCGTAAAAACCAGCTCATCCCTTGTCACACACGTCGATTTTCAGTGTTCGCGTCTCGGGAAGTTGAGCGAATTCAAAAATGAACTAAAGTGCTCTTAACGAAAATCACGCCACGTGAAATTCAACCCGTGTGTCAACCAAAGACAGCGTGAAAAGACGCTCGAAAATGGAACCAGTTCTATTCGTGAGCGGGAGAGCTTGAAGACGCGTCTTTCTGGCGGGAATTCATAACGTGTTTGGCCGGCCCAACTGACAACAGTATAGCCTATTTTTTTGGCGTGTTTTCACGTCAAAATGTAGCGTGAAATCCCGCTAATGTGGCCGTAGCCTTAGACACCACGCATGTCGTTCCGTTCTAATCGATTTTTCAATTTAATTTTTATAGCATGAATCATTTGTTCCTGTAATTATTTCTTGATTTATAGTTTCGCTCAAAGTTAATTTTTGCATTCACACTTCATGCCGACAAAAAATGCCGACAGAAGATTTAATTTGTCGGCATTTTTAGTCGGCATGAATCGTTTGTCGGCATTTTTTATCGGCATGAAGGGTAAATGCAAAAAAAGCAAAAATTAACTTTGAACAAAACTATATACTTTCTTTTAAAAAGGAATTATAGTAAGAAATTATAGAATTGCATGTTTTTTGTAAAACAATATGTATTATAATACCCCTCATGCTTATATGGCATTTTTAGGTGCTATGATATCCAGAAGAAGAGGATTAAGTATATCGGAAGACACGCAAATGTGTAAGATGATTTGAGACGTTAAAAAATCTGTTAAAACAATTTAATTTTAGTATTTATTTAACAAAAAAAAAAGTAAATTTGAATAGTTTTTTATGTTGTTTTAACAGATTGTTTGTGTTTTTCTGCTTGATTTTTCTGAAATCATATCATAATCATCTTATACTGTCTTCGTTCCATAAAAAATTTCATTTCTTCTAATTTTTAATTATATCGTTTGCATGTTTGCACACACTACTGACCTTGAATAGACCACGTTTCACTTCAAGTTTAGTACTAGAATGTCACCAATCTCTAACTGAGGCCAGCCAGAATAACGTGGTCACTCTCAGCTGGATCAAAGGTCATGGGAACTCTAAAGGCAACCGCATTGCGAACAATTTAGCAAAGAGGGCTGCGGGCTACAGATATGTTAGCCCTCGCCCGTCTACCAAGCTAACATTGTCCGCAGTCGTGGACCTTATTAAACAGCACTCTCACCAAAAATGTATACAGTGCTGGGATGAAACTACGAACTGTAGACTGGCCAGAGAGTTATTACCTCATCCTGGCGAGGTAACAGCAAAAAAATTTAAGGCATTGACCAGACAAAATCTCCGAACAGCTGTGGGAATCCTGACAGGTCACTGCCAATTGCGACAACATCTCTTTAGGATGAAACTAACAGAATCGCCGCTATGCAGAGGCTGCGAACAAGAAGAGGAAACAGTAGAACACATTATGTATGACTGCTCTGCTTTTTCTGAAATCAGAAGATCCGTGTTGGGCGAGTATTGGCTTACACCAGCCGATGTCAGGGAGATCCCCCTCGGGAGCCTCATCATCTATTTTAAATCAATAGGCCTGGTGACATCCTGAGGTGAGGATATCCCTACACACGGGAGGATGCACAATGGGTCATATGTGGCCTCAGTGCTGGCTGAGCACTAGCTCGCCCCTCCCAAATTTTCAGATCCAGAGATGTTTGCACACAGAAATATATTTATGCTTAAAGCTGCCTGACTATTTCGATTTTTTTTATATAAATTGCGTTTTGCGTCCGTACTATTTGGGCCTTGATCAATTGGACTAATTTAGAGAATTGATTTAATTGCACTTATTCATACAAATATTTTAACTTTTAACAGTTTTTAATTTTTTTCACTGTTTTTCCCTATTTTTCTCACTTTTCTACGATTTTTCATACTTTTCAACGGGTTTTCACATCTTTTGCAACGCTTTTTCTGTCATTTTTTTGCGTCCATCAGATTGTTTCATAAGCAGTATTTCATCAGGAATGATTATTTTCATTAATTCTAATCTATAGCATGCAAATCACCTCACTTTTTTAAAGTGTACCACAAGGTAGTGTTGTTAGCCCTATTTCGTACCATTTTTATATAGAATGTAACTAAAAATACGCCCTCTACAACTTTTAAAATCTCTTTTGGAAAAATTAATAATGCGCATCTAAACATTGTATACAAAATCAGCATAATTTAAATAAAATCTTTCCGCTAATAAATTAATAGAATTCAAAAGTGTAGGAGCACGTTTACCAATTTAGAAAAACCATCTGGTTAGTAATTATTATATAATTATTTATAAATACAATCGTTCCTAACTATCACTGCGTTGTTAGGTATATTTAAATAAGTTTACTGTGAAGTAATAACAAAATACAAATAAATGTTGTTTTTAATGAACAATTTGGAAATAAGGTGTAAGTTCTTCTTGTAAGAAGAACTTACATGCACTGTTTTTAGATTTCGAACAAGCGTATGACAGTGTGATAAGGGTAAGGTTATGGGAAGCTATGGAAGAATTTGGTATTCCGCACAAGCTAATTCGTCTGTGTAGAGCTTGCCTAGAGGGGTCAAAGAGCTGCGTTAAAACTGAAGGGGAATACAGCCAAGCCTTTTCTATCAACAGAGGCCTAAAACAGGGAGATGCTCTATCGCCAGTATTATCCAATCTTGCACTAGAGAAAGCGGTAAGAACAGCTTCAGTTGACGCAGAGGTTTTTGGCCCAAGTGGTCCTAAACTGATGTTGGCTTACGCCGATGATATGGGCGCAATAGGAGAAAGCACAGTGAGTGTAAAGGAAAACTTCACTAAGATCGAAAAGGAAGCTCAGAGAATAGGCCTCCGAATAAATGAAGAAAAGACCAAATACATGCATGTCCACCGCAACCCTGCTCGGGACAGAGTCAGACAAAACGTCACCATGGACGTCTATAATTTTGAGCATGTTCAATCCTTTAAGTATCTGGGCGCAATAATAACCGCAGACAACAATATGCAGAAGGAAATTAAACAACGCATCACACAAGCTAACAAATGTGCATATGCCATTAAAAGCCTGCTTAAGTCGAAATTTATCACTAGGAGGGCAAAAATCGTAATTTACCAAACTATAATAAGACCAGTAGCAACATACGCCAGTAAAACATGGACCCTGACAGTTCGCGATGCGGAGCTTCTAAGAAGGTTTGAGCGAAAAATACTCCGCATTATATATGGCCCATACCGTGACCCTCAAACCGACCGCTACCGAATGAGGAGTAACCTAGAGCTGGCGGAAATATATCAAAGCTCTGACATTATCCAAGAAATAAAATCCAAAAGACTGATGTTCAAAGAAGTCAAAACGACCGACTAATTAAACGAGTATGGGAGGAAGCACCGCAAGGGAAACGACCACTGGGAAGACCTAAGCTTAGATGGAGAGATAATGTTAGCAAGGACCTAGCTAGCCTTGGAGTGAACCAGCAAGAATGGAGGGAGCTAGCACAAGACCGTTCTAAATGGAGGCAAATAGTTAAGGCAGCCAAAACCCATCCTGGGTTGTAGTGCTACAGGAAGAAGAAGAAATAAGGTGTGATCTAGTGTTTCAAAATAAGAGGTAGCTCTACTAGAGATACTTCCTACCCAGGATGTGGTCATTTGATTACCTGGTTTGTACCCTCCGAAGGACAGAAGAGGTAGCTCTACTAGAGGTACTTCCCACCCAGAACATGATCATTTAATCACCTGGTTTGTATCCTCCGAAAGATAAAAGAGCTAGCTCTACTAGAGGCACTTCCCACCCAGGATGTGGTTATTTAATTACCTGGTTTGTGTCCTCCAAAGGACAGAAGGTCCTGTCTTTCTCTCGTTTAGAAACACCAGTTCGACCATTTGCTAGATAATCCCTTTTTGGTATATCGGTTTATCTGCAACTTCATCAATAACCTCCTCGAAGTCCACGTCTAACATCAGACTAATCTTACTAAGTGATCTTTTGCTGATCTTCTGACTCGTTTAACTGCAGGTTCTTATTCAGGAGGCTTTTAGCGTTGCAACTCTATAACTGCAGGCTTTTTTGTTTTTACTAACATCTATTGAGAAGACCTTCACCTCCGCTATGTTACTCCTGGGGAGTATAAGTTGTGCTCTAGTGGATTGGGATAAGGAGTAGCTCTACAAGAGGCACCACCTACCCAGGTCGTGGGTATCTAACCACCTGATTTGTATCTTGGGTGTCATGTCCAACATTAGACTACCCTTACTGAACTCCCTTAGCTCTTTCAGCAATAGTGTCGCAACTCTACAACTGCAGTGTTTTTCATCTTTGGCTAGCATCCAATGGGAAGGCTTGCACCTCTACCTTGTTACTCCTGGGTATGTACGTTGTGTTCTAGCTTTCGAATTAGTTGTAGCTCTAATAGAGCCACTTTTTACCCAGATTGTTAACCACCAATTGCAAACAATAAAATGCTCCCAATCAATATTCTTCCAAAAAGCGTAAGAATGTTCAAACCATAATATAAATAAGACATAGCAGATGACACAATTATATCACAAAAAACGTTTCTGTCATCCTTTATATTTCCTCCATTATATAGTAATTCATTTACAGGTACACCACCATCACAAAGAGTCCAATTTATCCTTGGTGAAGAACTTAGCGATGACAAACACGAAATCCATCCTCTCTTTTCCGAAATGGAAGAACTGGTTGTTGATGGCGAAGACATGGAATGGAAAGAGACCGCCAGATGGATTAAATTTGAAGAAGACGTCGAAGAAGGTGGTAATCGCTGGTCCAAACCTCACGTAGCTACTCTATCTCTTCACTCTTTATTCGAGCTAAGAAGTTTATTGTTGAATGGAACTGTTATACTCGATATGGAAGCAACTTCGATAGAACAAATAGCGGATTTAGTGATGGATAATATGATAAACAATAACAGTTTACCATATGATAAGAAAGGAAGGGTGAAAGAGGCTTTGATGAAGAGACATCGGCATCAACACCAAAGAAGAAATCATGGATTACATTTTATACGATCTTTTAATGAAATGAAAACTCATTCATCATCTAAAAGTAAGTACGAAAACTTGTTTTTTAAACTTTTTTAAATCGTAGAAATAAAAATTTTAGATGAAAATAACTGTTTACTGTGTATCAGTTCTCCACCAAAAAGAAAAGATTCTGACGATATCGATAAGGCTATTGTTATGTATCCTAGAAAAAATGGATCAATTATTTCGTTTACAGGTTAGAAACAAACAAGAGTATACTTTTACTAACAAAATTAATGGTTGGTGGAGGTGGTGATTGATATTTTTTTTTAATAATTAACAACACGCTTGCATAAAACATATGTTTTTCATTTTTTTACAGTAGACGAACATTTCGATGAACATTCTACTACAAAACATGAAAGTGGGAAATTCTTAGGAGTGCCTGGATACGGTAAATTTTATTTACCACAAACTCTTCTTTGCATGGTTGTTAAGTAATGTGTCACGTAGCTTGTGGTGGCATTTTGGACTAGTTTGGGATTTTAGTTAGTTAATTTTTTAATTTTGGTAGTCTGGAAAAGAAGTGTTCAATGAGTTTTTTCCTTGGAAAGTCTCCTGCAAGATGTGGTAGAAGATTTCAATCACATTGAGATGATCTTCTTCATGTTCCTCAATAAAACAAGTAGACTGGGTACAAGCAAAAAAACAAACACCTGGATTAAAGCAAATGTCTTCCTAGCTTTTCTTGAAATTTATCCTAAACAGTCTTCTTAAAGTCCCTGAAGATGATTATTTAACGTAGTAAATCTTCTTCTGGTTCCTGAAGAGCTTTCTTTAAACGTATAAGTTTGTTAAGGTGAGGTAAATGATCTTCTGGAACTTAAACCATCTCAAAACAGTCTTCTTCAGGTTCCTGAATGGAACAGGTTAGATAGAAATTAATCAGCTGAGTTGAGGTGGAAGTCTTCAGTGGTCTTTTAAAGGTTCCAGAAGAGATTTCTTTTAACTGGTAAGATGAGAGCTTGCAATGATGTAAAAGTTAAACCATCTCAAGTTTTCTTTATGTTTCTATAGAGGACAGGTTGACCTAGTGCAAAATAATAGTCAGCTGTGTCGAGTTGGAAGTATTCACTGGTCTTCTTTAGGTTCTTGAAGAGGTTTCTATAACCCGAAAAGTATGTTGAGGTGAGGTGAAAGCTTTCAATGATCTTTTGGAAGTGAAATCATCTAATTATGATCCTCTAGAGGACAGGTTAACAGGTTTGTAGTTATAGGGGCAATTGACCTGGTTCAAGGCAGACCAAAGAAGTTTCGATACTACAGCCAGTAGTTTAACTTGCTGGTTATTGACGAGTTTAGCTTTTTGTAAAGAGATTTTACATTAACAAACATATAGTAGTTTGCTTAAGTTTTGCTTGTGGTTTTAACCAAATTATATCCACTACTAATTTATGTATTAAATTCAAACTCCTTCTAGGTGGAGACAAATTGACGTCTATGAAGAAAAGCGCCAGTTACGCTACTATTAACCGTAACCACAGTTCAGGTGATCTCTCTGATGTTCAACACAATTTAGCATTCATGAAGAAGATCCCTGTAGGAGCTGAAGCCAGTAATATTCTAGTAGGAGAAGTTGATTTTCTTGAAAAAACTTTATCAGCTTTCATCAGACTTGATACTGCCATTATACTTGGTGATCTCACTGAGGTTCCAGTGCCAACTCGGTTTCTTTTTATCTTACTTGGACCTCCTACAGCAACAGCAGGTAAAAGAATCATATATTAATTTTATACTGTAAGTATGTACAAGATTTTTATTTTATATTACAGGGTATCATGAAATTGGACGTGCTATGGCAACGTTAATGTCAGATGAAGTATTCCATGAAGTGGCTTATAGAGCAAAGAATCGGAGCCATCTTCTAGCTGGTGTTGATGAATTCCTTGATGCTGTTACAGTATTACCACCAGGAGAATGGGATCCAGCTATCAGAATAGAACCACCAGCAGCAATTCCTTCACAGGATTCCCGTAGACGGCCTCCAGAGAAATTAGTTGAAGAAATCGACGAAGAAGAAGAAGAGCAACGTCAGAGAATCGAATCTGGGTTAGCGAGAACTGGAAGATTATTTGGTGGACTGATAAATGATATAAAAAGAAAAACACCGTTTTATATATCTGATTTTAAAGACGCTTTAGCTATGCAGTGTGTAGCTTCTTGGATATTTTTATACTTTGCTTGCCTTTCACCAATTATAACATTTGGAGGACTTCTTTCTGAGGCTACGGGTAAAAATATGGCTGCAATGGAGAGTTTGGTATCAGGATTTGTGTGCGGAATTGGTTATGGATTCTTCTCGGGACAGCCTTTGACAATTTTAGGCTCAACTGGACCAGTATTGGTGTTTGAAACTATTGTCTACGATTTTTGTAAAACTATGGAATGGGATTATATGTCTCTCAGGTTCTGGATTGGTACTTGGACTGCAATTATTTTAATGATACTCGTTGCTATTGATGCTAGTGCGTTTGTTTGTTACATTACGAGGTTTACTGAAGAGAATTTTGCTACGCTTATTGCATTTATATTTATTTATAAGGTAAGTGAATTGTTTTTTCTGCTGCATCCAGATAATGACCCATTGTAATGAAGGTTAAGGTATCCTGCACAGTGCGTTTTCTTATTAGTTATGAAGGTTACTTTGAATTTCTCTTTACCTAACTGCTAAGATTCTTCTTCATTTTGAAGATAAGGTTTTTTTGCTGCTCCCAGAAGATGGCCCATTGCAACAGATTGCACTAGAAAGAACATTTTGGTATCTTCAATGCTATTATCAACTTTCTTAGTATTCTTCCTTTCTTGCTTAGATTGCATACTAACGCATCTGTCAGCACATTTCTTTTTCTTGTTTATTATGGACTTATTATGGATTATTGTCAACAAACTCTTTAACAGACTGCTGATGACGTCTTTTCCACTGAGATTCCTATACCTCTTCAAGTTAAAGTTCTTCTGCTGTTTCCATATAATGACTTAATATACCCGATTTGGGTATCCTCCTAATCATTCTTTGTGTTCTTATCTTCTTTAGCATTTGTCAGCACATCTCTTTACCAACAAAGTTACAGACCCAAATATCTTTTTAGACTTCTTCCATTCTTTCAGATAGTTTCTTTTTAAGACAAGAAGTCGAGGTATTCATAATTTCTTACTTATGGATAAATTTTGGTAGATTTTTATTTTTGTATCAATATTTACAGGCTGTTGAAAACGTATGGGCAATAGGAAAGAAGTATCCAATAACTACTGAATTGGCAGATATTTCAAGAGAGTGTTCTTGTATCTGGAATTCGAGTGTAACAGCACCTCCAGAATTACATAATTCAACAACTGTAAATCAAACTCTTTGTTTGGTAAGTGTTAAATATATCTTGAAAATGAAGTTATTAACATTTATAATTTCAGAAATTAAATGGAACTCTATCAGAAGGTTGTTTCTTACCTCCATATGCACCTGATATATTTCTAATGTCAATTCTACTTTTCTTGGGGACTTTTGTCATATCTATTCAGCTTAAAGACTTTAAAAATGCTCTCTTTTTTCCGTCTAAAGTAAGTTGATCTTAAACAACCTTTATTGGATATAATTTTTATCAAATTTTGTTTGCAGGTTCGTCAATTTATCAGTGATTTTGCTGTAATTATTGCGATAGTATCTATGACTGTGCTAGATCTATTTGTTGGTATAAAGACTCCAAAACTTGAAGTACCACACGAATTTAAACCAACTTTACCTGGTCGAGGATGGGTTATTCATCCGTTTAATGGGAATCCGTTGTATACTGTTTTTGTCGCCATTCCTCCAGCTCTTCTTGGTACCATTTTGATCTTCATGGACCAACAGATCACTGCCGTTATTGTCAACAGAAAGGAATTTAAACTTAAAAAAGGTAAGAGTTTGTGTATGAAGATACCTAAAGAAAGTGTTGAATAAGGTTTCAAAAGCTTGTTCAATACCTTTTCGAAATCTTTAGGAAGATTTTGTTTTTGGTGCTCTCCCTCATCGCTATCTAGAAGCTGTATCAACTCTGTTGGAAAAATTGGTGTTCTTCTTCAGCAAATGTCAAAACTTTTAGAAACTAAGACTAGTTCGTTCATTTTTTAAGGATTTTTTTTTCTTGACTGCTATTGGTAAATTTCTTTAACAAGAGCCAGAAGCTTTGTTAATACTTCTGGAAGTTAAGACTTCTTAATGAAAGTCCTATTTTTTGACAATACTTCTGGAAACTAAGACTATTTTCTACATCTTTCTGTTTACTGTCATTGGTAAACTTCTTTGGCACAAACCAGAACATTTCTGGATACTACATTATTGATATACTTCGTTTCTAAGATTCAGAAACTTTATTTAATTGCTAATCTTCCTCTGGAGGATCCAGTAACACTGTTTTCTGTTCTTATACAACATTTGTTAATCTTTTTTAGGTTGTGGATACCACTTGGATTTATTTGTACTTGCCATTCTCATCCAAATCTGTTCCATTATGGGTTTACCGTGGTTTGTTGCTGCAACAGTTCTCTCCTTAACCCATGTTCACTCTTTGAAGGTTGAATCGGAATGTGCTGCACCAGGAGATAAACCACAGTTCTTAGGAGTACGAGAGCAAAGAGTTACGCATATTTTAATATTCCTTTCGATTGGTCTATCTGTTTTTCTAACACCAATGCTGGGTCACATCCCTATGCCAGTACTGTTTGGAGTATTTTTATATATGGGTATTGCTTCGTTGAAGGGATTGCAGTTCTTTGATCGGATTATGATTATGTTGATGCCAAATAAGTATCAACCGGATTATATGTTTTTGAGACAGGTAAGTTTTGTTTTATTATTGCTTAGAAAATGAGTTAAAAAGGTACAGAGTAAAGAAGTGGATACCAGAAGTGGTAAGGAACAATATTGAAGTAAGAAAAGAGATAGTGGATATTGGAAACGAAATAAAATGGATGTTAAGAAGAAGACGCAAGAGGAAGAAATTGTGGAAATTTAAAATAGGCCTAATTTTTTTTTTTTTATGGTCAAGCACAAGCACTGCAGGAAAAATCCTTTAAGGCGCTCTGAGAGCGGTGCGTGTGCGAAGAAAGCGATTCACGTTGTTCTTGAATCGTTGAAGGTTATATTCGGTGGGAAATACGGCCTCAGAAAGGCCGTTCCACAAAGAGGATGTCTTCCAGAAGAAAGAGTTCTTAAACAATAATGTTCGAGGAGTATTAAGTTGAACCACATAGGGATGGGCGGAAGTGGTTTGTCGTGTATTTCTGCTATGAATTGCTCTAGGTGGAATCAAGCGGGCAATGTCAGTAGAACACTAAATATTTGTAAAAGAGGGTCAAATCACCGACCTGTCTTCTATGTTCTAAGCTGTCGAGGTTCTTGGTTAGCTCGTGGTCACCGATCAGGCGAATGGCTCTCCTTTGGATGGAATCCAACAACCGAGGGTATGCTTCGGTGCAGAACTCCAGACATGAGAGCAGTATTCCAGTGATGGTCGAATCTGGGCTTTGTAGAGTGTCAAAAGTTGTTGTGGTGTATACAGCTTTTTGGTACGGAAAAGTACACCGAGTTTCTGAGAAGCTGTCCTGGCGATTGAAATGGTCGCAAAAGAATAACAAACCAATAAATGGAATGGATAGGAAAATGGATGATGCACATTTAAAAAAGAAGAAGAGGAAATCTCAGACTCAGATTTGTAATGAATGATTTAGTATTGTGTTAATGACAGATGTAAAGTCACAATAAATGACAATCTTCTTTTTCTTCTATAAGGGCCTCAGCTACCTGGGCTATTCGGCCAATAAATGACAACTGACAAAGAAAAGTAAAAAATGACTTTTGACAAGTTTTATTTGGCAAATGACAACTGACAGCTGATAAATGACAAATGATAGGGAGTAATTGATAAATGTTATTTTTTATTAGGTTCCAATAAAGAAAGTGCACATATTCACGATAATCCAGTTAACTTGCCTGGCTTGTTTGTGGATGGTGAAATCCTTTAGTCAAACTTCAATTCTCTTCCCGTTGATGTTGGTGGTGATGTTAGGGATTAGAAAATCTTTGGATTGCATTTTTACTCGACGTGAATTAAAAATTTTGGACGATGTTATGCCGGAAATCAGCAAAAGACACATTTTGGATGAAGAGGTGAAGTGGTATAATATTCGTAGATTAATTTTAGGACCGAAAATTATTTATAATAAAGAGTATGTTAAATGCAACATAATTGATACTGTAGATGCTTAATAGAAGAGAAAAAAAATTAATGATATTGACAGAATGTGATAGTAGATGTGTAGGAAAGTTTTTTTTTGTAAGGAACGTTTTTGCAGCATAGTGCCATGTTGGAGATCGTGTTAGTAAAAGACTTTTTAACACAAAATTATGAAGTAAGTAATATACAAACTGTAGAATATAATAATCAGCGGTATATATAATAGATGGTATAGTTTATCCAAAACCAATTGAAGGGGTGTGGTCAACGCACTATTCGAATTTCCAAGAATTCTCTTCATGGCGTACAGGTGTGAGTCGGGAAGTTAAATTCATAATTAAATAGAAATTTTACTATGGTCGTTCATATAATGACATTCTTTTGAGTTTCCCCTGGTAAAATCTTAAAAATAATTCCTATCCAAGTGGGTCTAGTTATTGTATCAATGGTTTTTGTGCTATTAGGCCGGAGTCGATTGTCTTGCTGACTTGACGTTTCGCCAACACGAGCGGTTGGCATCTTCAGAAGTTGCTTCCTGGTTGACAGTCTGCGACCAACTAAGCTCTGCGAGATCGGAGCCCGTATTTATACGTCGGGAAGGAAGTGGGCGGGGCCTCAGTTGCTTTCGATTCCAATCGGTTCTGGTCGGTGTTTTTCGTTAAGGGTAGAGTTTTCGCACCCTTTATTATTGGGACCCATGTTTTGTTAATCTTGACTGCTTCCTCTTTTTTATTAAAGTTGTTCGGGTGCTTCTCTATCTCTATGGCTTCTCTATAGAGTCTGGAATGGTATGCTGATGTAGTAGCGAGGACTTGGGTCTCCTCAAACTTAATCCGATGGTCCATAGTGAGGGTATGTTCCGCTACGGCGGATTTGTCTGCCTGCCCCAGACGACAATTGGCCTTGTGCTCTTTAATCCTGGTGTTGATCGAGCGTTTGGTGGTTCCTATGTACACGCTTCCACATGTGCACGGAATGCGGTAAATTCCCGAAGCCGACAATGGATCTCTTCCGTCTTTTGCCGATCGAAGACATTCCTGGATTTTTCTCGTTGGTTTGAAAATAGTTTTCACATTTTTCTTTTTTAGCAATCGACCAATTCTGTCTGTCACTCCCGGAATAAAAGGCAGAAATGCTTTTGCCACTGGTTGGATTTGCTCATTTTCCTTGGGTCTACGATTTGTTGGTCCAATCGATCTTTTGATTTCCCGTTCTGAATAACCATTGGCCCTCAAAGCATCATGAATATGAGTTAGCTCTGCGTTTAGTTATACTATATCTCAATAATTTTGTGTTAAATTTTGATTGCTGTAATATGAATAGTTTTATATTTACATAGAAATGCAAATTTTTCTTTCAATAGTGCCAAAATATACCGAAATGCTGATACTGATAAAAAATTTTGCCTTGTATCTAATTTTATTGTTTATTGCATCACACTTTTTGTTCTATTTGTGTTTTATTTTCGTTTTTAAATTGTTAGCGTTTGATTTTACTCAATTCGTTTTGTTTTTAATAAAATTGTAACGTAAACATATCCAAATGTGATTTGAAATATAGTAATTGTATTATCATATTCATTATTTGTAGGAACAAATTTCTGGAGTTCCTTTAAAAAAATAGGTTTTATCAGTTTAATTATTTATATCTTTTAGTACAAGTTTTAGATATAGAAGTTATCTACAAAATGATGGTTGACAAATGACAAATGAAGCAATTGACGCATGACAGTTTGTAGAAACCAATTGACAGATGACAGTTCACAAAAAGCAATTGACATTGTAACTTTTTTTTCCTCATGATGTTAAATGCTCGATTTGAGAGGTTAACATATGCGAACGGCACTCAGGGGGTAGGAGGAGAGCGAGCGTGGATTCGATCGAGCTAGATAATTAATTTTAAAAAGATAAAAAGGAAAAGAAAAATCAAAAGGTAACAATAACAGTATTTATTATCAGCTGTAATGATAAAAGAGACACACAATAAAAAAAATAAAAAAAAAATAAGATACATCTCGGTACGGTATGGTAAACACATTTTACAAAACACATTTGTGTTTAGTTCAAAAACATAATTATTCATACACAGAAAATTATAGCTAAGTACATTGTTTTATCATTTTCGTGTACTCTGATAAGCGAAAAGTGAGAGGTAAAATTTAGATGAAATAGTTATAAAAAAAGATCACCTTTTGCTTTGATATTAACTCGAGTTAAGGAGTACTCATATTGAGTGGTATAAATCTTAATTAAATAAGTGCGAGATAAAAATTAAAAGATAAAAAAAATATAAGTAAAACAGTTTATAGATAGCAGACACAAAAAAAAATATAAGTAATAAAAAAATTACAGATAAGCAATACACAAAAAACACATCTCGGTTATTTTCACTACGACACGGCACTTATGGATGTTACAGATAAATACAATTAAGATAGAATGTTCCATAGAAATAAATGGTACCCTGATAGCTCGATACAGATATAAAAAAATTGTTAAAAACTTACATTATCTTCTAAATGTTTCTAAGATACATTTCTAGCAAATGGCTTCATTCTCTCGATAATTGGTCCTAACGGTAAGATATAATCTAAACCCATTCTTGTTTAGATTTATAGATAATTAGAGAAAAACCATAAACTCATTCTTCGTAGCTGGGGGTTCGAAGAGAAGACGATAAAGTAACAATGCCGTCGTTGTTCCACTGTATACCAAGAAAACTTAAAGAAAACACTGTCTGGAGATCTTCATGTGAATCCTCGGTACGATAAACGGTAACAGAAACACATAATAGCAAGTAATTTTTAAGATAAAAAGGAAATTTGCCGGGAATTTGAAACTAGTGTCTGGTGAAGTTGTTAATCGCGTTGAGACTTAAACTGGAATGAATAAAAGTCGTTAGTACTGGGGTGACGCTGTGTCTTTCGCGCCTATTCATCTGATCTTAAACTCGGGACCTTATTGGTCGTTAAGAAAATCAATAAACTGCCTAGAAACAACCGTTAAATTCTTGTTCGAGAATATTCCTTGTAATTTACTAAGCTCACAGGGCCGGCCTAAGTAGAAGGAATGGAATAAAATGAGATTTTATTAATAGGGTTTTTTAAACACGCTACAACATATGACAATTTGTAAAAAGCAATTAACAGATGACAGTTCGCCAAAAGCAATTGACATATGACAATTTGTAGAAAGCAATTGACAGATGATAGTTCGCAAAAAGCAATTGACATATGACAATTTGTAGAAAGCAATTGACAGATGACAGTTTGAAGAAAGCAATTCACATATGACAGTTTGTAGAAAGCAATTGACAGATGACAGTTCGCAGAAAGCAATTGACATATTACAGTTTGAAGAAAGCAATTGACAGATGACAGTTCGCAGAATGCAATTAACAGACGATTTGCAATAAAAAATATATATTTTTTAATATCTTGCTTAATATTTATATGTAATAAAAATGTTTTTATTATCTGTCAATTACAGATAATAGATAACATATGACAGATAACAAATGACAAATAATTGATTAAACATTAAGCATAATATGGTAATTACAATATGATAGATGCTTTCAATGAAATTGACAAATGACAAATAACAGATGACATCTAAATATCAGATGAAATCTAATCTAATCTAATCTAAGTAACCTGGCATGGTCTCACCTATGGAGCCCCATGTTTTAAGCACTGTTTTCTATGGGAATATTGTGACTAGGTTCGGCATCAAGAGTCCTTACATACACCCGTGCTTGCAGGACTCTAGTTTGTTCAGCTGAAAATCAGCATCCCGCTGATCCTCAGGAAGGCTAGAATCCAGTTGTCCTGAATTCCTTGAGTCACTGTTGCCACAGGGCAGTTCCCTTTATAAGAGATTTGAGTCCTGTGACCAGCTCCTCAAGGTGGTGATAGGATTCAGGATTCGTGTCACCGAAAATGAGGAACCGTTTATGGTCCAAGGCCTCACGCTCGAATAGAATGTGAGTTGCCGTCTCATCGTCCATGTCACACAGCCGGCACAAGGTGGGTTCCTGTGTCAGAATCCCCATCCTCCGAAGGTGTATTCTGAATGGTCCATGCCCGGTGAGCAGGCCCACTAGTACTCTGATCTGACTCCTGCCGAGATCCAGTATGTCAGACGTGAGTTTTTTGGAGTAGCTATTGAGCATCACCTTCAAGTGCCTCAGCCCTACAGTGTTACTCCAGTGTTTGGTCGACTCTTCCCAGACCCAGTTCCTGACTTTGGTCCTTACCCAGGCTCTAGGCAGTCCCAATACAGGTTCTGGACCAGTAAATCGTGTATCCGCTCCCTTCTTGGCCAGAAGATCCGCGGTTTCATTTCCTTCAAAACCTTTATGCCCTGGTATCCATTCCAAGAAGACACTGTTTTGTCTAGCCAGTTCATTGAGGTTTTGTGTGCACTCCCAGATCAGCTTGGAACTAACCCGGAATTGTTTTAAGGCCAGCAGTGCAGCCTGGCTGTCTGAGAAGAAAGTTATCCTCTCCCCTCTCCAGCCACGGCCTCGGGCGTGGTCGGCAGCCTTTAGTAAGGCGTATACCTCAGCCTGGTACACGGTTGTCTCCGTTCCCAATCTGAAGTGCTGCCTAAGGTTGCGTGGACCACAGACCCCTGCACCGGTTCCTTCTGACGTGCGAGATCCGTCAGTAAAATACTTGATCCCTGCATCGTCAAAAATTCTTTGAGAGCCGTCCACAGTCCACTCAGCTCTGTCTCTCAGCCGGACTTGGTATCGACTCTCAAAGTTGTAACAGGGGATCATCTGGTCAGTTGGCAAGCCTGTCAACAGGACCTGACAATCTCCAGTGAACAGTGTGCGATGACGATACAAACCATCAACATCACACCTGTTAACTTTCAGCCTCTAAGCTCCCGACATCGCCTCCCCTTTGATGTAAACATTGAGAGGTGGCAAGCCCAGGATAACTTCGTCAGATGACATATGACAGATGCAAAATCTCAAACAAGTGAAAAACTTTAAAAATTACAATAAATAAAAATGGTCTTTAACAGTATTATTCTTCAGTTTTTGAAGGAACTCCAATAGAACATTCCATCAGCTTTTTATCACTCTATTTACTTACGTGTCTTTATTGTATATTTTATTTATATTTTAATTTGAATAAATTATTATTATGTTTTTCTTTTATTATTTGTTTAATTCTTCTTTAATTTGCTGAGTCTATCAACAATTGCATGGCTCAAGCGTAAGTAAATTTTATTTATGTCTTTAAATATAAAATGCTTTATTTTAATTTTTCTAATATAAGTCGAGGTAAGTGTCATATCTAATAAGTTTTTGTTTTTACCAGCAAAGAAGTTTTAATTATTTTAAAAAATTTGTAAATATTAATAGGAAATGACGGAAAAACCTCCATTAGAAATCCAAAAACAAGCAGGAAATCTGAAAATATCACTTGCAAATGGGAATGTAATGAACATTCCACTTTCTGCTATCAACATATCTGAAGAGGTTAACAAGACAGGTATATGGAAGCATGTAAACGAGAACCAGAATCATGAGAAGAATAAGAAAAAAAGTCCTAAGGGAAAAAGGTAAGAAAAAATTATACAATTTCTTCTCAACAGCCCAAAAACGTCCATCTCCTCTTCAATTGAAGATTTAGAAAAGCAGATGCTTAGCATGGTTCTATTCAGCTTCTTAAAGAATATTTTTCCACTGTTAACTATTTTTTAAGACTTCTGTCGTCCTCCAGATCTATCTTCTGCTTTTAAACCCATAATTTTGGCACATCGATGTCCCAGCCAAACCTAACAGTTATAATCTTCTGGAAGGAAACTCTTCAAAAGAGATAGTGAGTTTTCATAAAATATCGAATAAATCAAAACATAAATCTGCATCAAAAAATTGTAAAGAAGGGTATTTACAATAGGTAGGTATACCTGTATCTTAGTTTTACGCTCAAGTTTCCTTCTAAAATATCTTAAAAAACAACATCAGCTGTTAGAAAGCAGACCTCTTAGTAATTCTGGTCAGAAATCTTCTGGAGACGTTGAAGGAAATGTCGAAAACATCTAGAGGAAGTCTCGATGAGAAGATCAAAATTTTTTACGATGGACATTGGAAGTCACCATCAGCTGGTAAAAAGTCTGCATTATAAATCGAACCATGAAATAGTTCTTCTACATGGTAGAATAAAGTTGTGGGACTTTTAGAAAAGGTTTAGAATCAGATTTCTTTCCTAAACTGCTGATGAATATTCTGGAGAAGTTGTAGAAAATGTAAAAACTCTGTAGAAGAGGTTGTGAGTCTTCATTAGATCTTCAGTATAACTCTAGATCAAAAATGGTTGTTCCCATTGCACAAATTAAAAACGTTATACTTTAAGAGGAACTTTCATAGCTTCCGAGTGTTTTTCCAGATCCAAAAATGAATTTTAAAGGGAGGTGTGGTGGACTCATTGTCTTCCAATTATAATTTATTCTGTGGGATTTATTTGGTTTCTTTTTTATTTTCTAGTCGATTTAAGAAGAAGAAACAGGTCCGAAAGGATGAAAAGCTAAAAGACGAGCTGTTAGAAAAAAGACTTTCGACGTGCCAAGAAGAAGATGATGAAGGAATTATAATTAAGGTGACAGACAGTTCCATTCACATTTAAACAAACACACGCACGACAATCTACACTTATATGCACAAAATTAATTATTTATGTAAGTAGAATAGATTAGATTTTTACATTAGTGGGTATTCTGCCACTTTCCAGAGACCACCAGACAGGCTTCAAGTTATTAAACCGATCGAACCTCTTTTGAACCGTTCTCGAACTGGTTAAACAGGTTTATAAATCGATTTTGTACAGTTTAACCAGTCCCAAAGCGGTTAAAAACGGAATCGATTGGTTAAATAACCTGCAGATTGTCTGGTGTTTGACTGGTTGAACTGTTCGATGAACCGCTTTTAACTGCGGTTCATAGACCATTTCAACAAGTTTGAAAGCGGTTTAAAAGTAGTTTGATTGGTTAAATAACTTGCAGCTTGTCTGGAGACTGTTTGGAAAACTGGTTAAACTGTTCGATAAAACAATTTTAATTAGTTTGAAAGCGGTTTAAAAGTGGTGCGATTGGTTAAATAACTTGCAGCTTGTCTGACGTCTATCTGCTTGTCTGGCAAACTGGTTACACTATTCGATAAACCACTTATAACTGTTGGGAGTTCAAAAGAGGTTCATAAAGCAGTTTAACTAGTTCGAAAGCGGTTCAAAAATGGTTTGATTGCTTAAATAACTTGCAGCTTGCATGTCCTCTTTCTGGCTATCTGGAAAACTGGTTAAACTTTCCGATTAACCGCTTTTAACTGCTGGGAAGTCAAAAGAGGTTCAGAGACCAATGCAACTGGTTCAAAAGCTGTTGAAAACTAGTTCGATTGGTCAAATAACTTCCAGCTTTTCTGGCGCCCCTTGGCTGTTTGGAGAACTATTCGATGGACCACTTATAACTGTTAGGAGTTCAAAAGAGGTTACTAAACCTGTTTAACTAGTTCTAAAGTGGTTCAAAAGTGGTTTAATTGCTTAAATAACTTGCTGCTTGCATTTCCTTTTTCTGGCTATCTGGAAAACTGGTTAAACTTTCCGATGAACCGCTTTTAACTGCTGGGAAGCCAAAAGAGGTTCATAGACCAATGCAACTGGTTCAAAAGCGGTTGAAAACTAGTTCGATTGGTCAAATAACTTCCAGCTTTTCTGGCGCCCCTTGGCTGTTTGGAAAACTATTCGATGGACCACTTATAACTGTTAGGAGTTCAAAAAAAGTTCATAAACCAGTTTAACTAGTTCGAAAGCAGTTCAAAAGTGGTTCGATTGCTTAAATAACTGGTTATATTGTTCGATGAACCGATTTTAATTGCTGGGAGTTCTAAAGTGGTTTATAGACCATTTCAACCAGTTCGAAAGCGGTTCAAAAGCGGTTTAATAACTTCCAGCTTATCTGCCTTTTTGGTAAATGTGCTAAAATACCTGCACACATTTGTTTAACAATTACTTTAATAGAAAATTATTTTTTTTAAGAACATTTAGGAAATGTTGACGATGAGGCCTAGTAGGATACGACTGAAGACTCCAAGCATCAAGTCCAGTTTTTGAATGCAAGGTTTTTTATAAATAAAAAAAATTATATTTTATTACCCTTGATAATATAAAATATATATTATATACTAATTAGGGGTATAAGCAATGGATGTGTGTCATTTTTTTTTAATGTAATTTAGAGCAATATGTAATCACCGATAATGGAAAAACGATCTAATAATCAATTTTTATGAGAGTTTAATAAATCAGTGCCAAAATGTTTCATACATTACAAAATATTGTTAAAGCATATCAAAATATTAATTCTGTTATCGGTGAGTAAAAAAAATTAAATAATTTTTTCTCAATTTTTTATGTCTATATAAAACACCTGCATGAATAGTATAACTAATTTTTGTAAACTTCAAAAAATTGTATGTTTAATTTCTAAGAGGCACCTTAAAAATATTTGCTTTTTACCATATTTTAAAAATTTCTTAATCAGACTACTATAAAGGTCTTAACAGCAGCCACCTCTAAAGAAAAATCGGTATAAAAGCTACTAAAGGTCTTTTAAAGACATTAAAACATAACTAAAGAACATTTTCAGAAGACACTGAAGGTTTTTATAGAATCAAACTATAATATCACTTCTTTCCACTTTGGGCGTCAAGTCTCCTTCCAGAATGTCTTTAAAAAGTACGTTAACCACTGCTGAAGAAACTTCTGGTAGCACATCTCCAGAAGACGCTCTAGAACTCCAACAAATAAAAGAATGGAGTTGTAGTGGATTTATCTTTTTCAAGTTTTGCATTCAGATCTATTTCCAAACGTCTTCGAAGAAAATAGAGGCAGGCTCCAAAAAAAGTTCTGCTAAAAAACTGCTTAGAGATCTTCTGAAGATGTTGATTGTAAAACATCTTAAGAAGAGGTTCAACTGCTAAAGGAGCTTCTGGTAGAATAAGTTTAAGATCTTCAACAAATGAAATCATAAATATGGACCGTAGAGAGTTCTTTCAGATAATCCAAATTTAAAACAAAGTGTATTCGTCTAGTTTGTTCTTTAGGTCTTAGTCCAGAACGTGTTAAAAAGCATGCTCCAAAGGAGTTCTGCTAAAAACCTTTTAAGAGAGATTCTGAAGACGCTAAAAGAAAGAAGATGAATGTCTTCTACGCGAATTTTGGAGAAAGGTGTGGTGGGATCGTTTTCTTCGAGTGAACTGTCAACTGCTCCAAAAGAGATCTGTTTTTTTTCATCAAACTAACTGGGCGAGTAAAAAAAGTAGCTCTAATGATTTTTTTATCGAAAAAATTTTGATGAGTTACTTAATTACGCCTCTAGGTAATTATAACAAAGCTTTAAACTTTATAATCAAATATAAAACAAGTAGAAAAATGTACCTAATGTCGTTTATTTTTAATGTTATACTTTGTTAAATAAAATGTGTACAAAATAAAAAATAAATCATAATCATCAGAGTTTCATTTAAACTGTGAAAGGCTTTCGCGGCCATTGTCTAATGTATCAATGATTTTTGGACTGTTAGGCCGGCGTCGATTGTCTTGCTGACTTGACGTTTCGCCAACACGAGCGGTTGGCATCTTCAGAAGTTGCTTCCTGGTTGACAGTCTGCGAACTACTGAGCTCTGCGTGGACGGAACCCGTATTTATACGTCGGGAAGGAAGTGGGCGGGGCCTCAGTTGCTTTCGATTCCAATCGGTTCTGGTCGGTGTTGTTCGTTAACTCAGTAGTTCGCATGTTGTCAACCAAGAAGCAACTTCTGAAGATGCCAACCGCTCGTATTGGCGGGCGAAACGTCAAGTCAGCAAGACAATCGACGCCGGCCTAACAGCCCAAAAACCATTGATACATTAAACCTACCTTATTTAGGGCTCTTTTTAGGAGTTGATTTGAAAATAAACTCTTGGAGAAAAAAGACCTTTATTATATAATAACATTGAGAAAACTGATTGCTTCTACCATCAACCTCTTTAAAGTTTCTTAAAATTGCAACATATTAATTTGAAGTATTTGTAACAAATTTATATCACTTAATTGTTGTTTGGATTTTTCCTTTTGGAGGTATTGGTGAACTTGTAGCACTTCTGGATACTCTTGGTTCAACAGGAACGGTTAATTTTGAATCTGCTGATTTCCATGTTGAAGGTGCACATGTGTTTATACATTGGTCATTTTTATTTAGGCTGTGAATTGGAATCCGGTAGATTCGGAGAGGTTTCATTTCTGGTGAAGCTTAGAAATACAGAAATTAAAGTTAAGTTTGATTGATAATATCTCTGAAAATATGATTTTTGTAGCCTTACTACTTTTAGAGATATCGCATTTAGTACCTATCGATCGCGCCAATTTGCTATAAGCTTTAGAATTTTGATTGTATCTTCGACATTATGACATTTAGAAAAATTTTAACTATAACTAAATGAAAGATATAAATCTACTTTACAAAAAGTAATAACTATTTTTGTAGCTTTATTACTTTTAGAGATATTTGATTTAGTACCGAGCGCGTCAATTTACAACAACATTTGCATCAAGATTGATTATTTTGATTGTATCTTTAAAAGTAGAATATGTAGAGAAAATATATAAAGCATATATTATAGTTTAAAACTTTGTCTACAAAAAACGTCAATTAACATTTTTCGTATCTCTTCTAGTTTCTGAGATATTTGAGTTAGCACCAAGGTCGTCAGTTTAAAACACGTTCAGCGATGAGGTTTACTATTTTGCTTATATCTTCTAAACTATAATTCTTGCAAAAAAATTAATAAAACATAAATAAAGATAATGATGTTACCTACACAAAATGTAAAATAACCTTTTTACTAACTCTTTTAATTTCGAAGATATTTGACTTAGCACCGAGCTCGTCACTTTTAAACACGTTTAGGAATGGGGTTTACTATTTTAGTTGTATTATTCAAAATTTAATATTTGCAAAAAAAAATAATAAAACCTAAATAAAGATAATAATGTTGCCTACAAAAAATATTGTATAACCTTTTTGCTAACTCTTTTAATTTCGGAGATATTTGACTTAGCACCGAGATCGTCAGTATTAAATACGTATAGCAATAAAGTTTACTATTTTGCATGTATCTTCCGAACTATAATATTTGGAAAAAAAATAATGACACCTAAATAAAGATAATAATGTTATCTACATAAAATGTTATATAACTTTTTTGCTAACTCTTTTAATTTCGCAGATATTTGACTTAGCACCGACCTAGTAACTTTTAAACACGTTTAGCAATAGGGTTTACTATTTTAGTTGCATTATTCAAAATTTAATATTTGCAAGAAAAAATAATGAAACCTAAATAATAACAACAGTTTTGCCTACAAAAAATACTATATAACCTTTTTGCTAACGCTTTTAATTTCGAAAATATTTGACTTAGCACCGAGATCGTCAGTATTAAACACGTATAGCAATAAATTTTACTATTTTGCATGTATCTTCCGAACTATGATATTTGCAAAAAAAATAATAAAACCTAAATAAAGATAATAATGTTATCTACAAAAAATGTTATATAACTTTTTTGCTAACTCTTTTAATTTCGAAGATATTTGACTTAGCACCGAACTAGTCACTCATAAACACGTTTAGCAATGGGGTTTACTATTTTGTTGGTATTATCCAAACTATAATATTTGCAAAAAAAAATAATAAAACCTAAATAAAGATAATAATGTTGCCTACAAAAAATATTGTATAACCTTTTTGCTTACTCTTTTAATTTCGGAGATATTTGACTTAGCACCGAAATCGTTAGTATTAAACACTTATAGCAATAAGGTTTACTATTTTGCTTATATCTTCCAAACTACAATACTTACAAAAAAACTTATAAAACCCAAATAAAGATCATAATCTTATCCACAAAAACTGTTATATAACCTTTTTTCTAACTCTTTTAATTTTAAAGAAATTTGACTTAACATCGATATCACAAAATTATGTTAAAACTTACCATTAGGGCTTGGTGGAGGTGAGATTTTCTGTAGTTCTTGTTGTTTAAGATCCACAAATAATCTGTCAGTTTTATTAGGAAAAAACTCCGGTGCAGTTGTAGCGAAGAAAATATCATTTTTTGATGCAATCGATTTTAATTTTGGCATTGTCATTGTATGTATCAAATTCCCATTTACTATTAATCGAATTTCCATCGTATTTTGTGTAAAAGCGATCACATACGGAAATGCACATACTAAAAAAAATAATTGTTTTATAATAAAATAAGCGCCTAGACTATTAAGATTGTAGATCAATTGGACTTAATATGTAAATTTGTGTAAACTGCACTTATTAGTTTAAAATTTCTTACGTATATCTGTAGGTACTGAATTCCAATGAAAATCGAAATTTGATGAAGAGTTTTCATCATTTATTTTCTGAAAATGACAAGTATCTACAAAAGAAACAAAAATTGAATGTACTTTGATTACCCGATTTTAATATTGATCTTACGATTGTAGCATAAAAGCAGTTGGATTTCTTGATCTTCATACAAATCTAACGCAGCAACCAAATTCGTTTTAGAACCTTCAACAGTGTGTAAATGTTGTGCAGATCCAGTTCTTCCATTAACAATATCCCAATGATTTTTATATCCAACGCAAACAAGAGTATCACCATGACTAGGTGTAGTGGGACTCCATCCACTATCTAAGATTGTTACCATAGATGGGGCTTCGTTTAGAATTAGCTCCTATTGAATTTAGAAGTTAATATTTATGTTATGATTACGTTTAGCTTCGTTTACCCATAGAAATGTGAATCCTTCTACTGTATCTGTATCACTTGATGGACACCAAGCTGTCCATGCAGCTGAATGTTTCCATTGGTACATTTGAAGCTTTTTTCCGGATACTACAGACATACGTAACTTTGCACCACCTAGAATTAAACGTAAGAGATTTGTAATTTAAGCAAAAAAGGTACAAGAGTAAAAGTTAAAGAAGAGATGTTAGAAACATGAAAAATGATACCTGAAACATTTTTTTCTGAAAAAAAAAACGAGGAAAAGTGTATTGGAATGATTGGAAGACAGAGGAATCATCCCAACAAAACAATTTACTGAAATTAGAAGATCCATGTTGGGCGAATACTGGTTTACACCAGGTGATGTAATCAGGGAAATCCTATTTTAAATCTCTAGGTCTCATGACAGCCTCAGGTGTGGGTATCTCTACACACGAGAGGATGCACAATGGTCCATATGTGGCCTCAGTACTGGCAGAGTACTTACTCACCCCTCTCCATATTTTCCAGATCCAGAGATTAGAAGGAAGAACAAAATTGTGCAATGATTGACAGTAACAGTTAACAATGCAGATGGCATTGAAGGTGAAGATTTCAAAGAACAAAGACATGAAGAATAATTCAGTTTGGTAGTATTGTGCAATATTGTAAACCCTCCAACAAGAATTGAAGAAGAATTAGGAAAATTTTACAGAAAGCAAGAGAAAAGTGTAATAATTAGAAGAGAATCAAGAACATTGGAGAAAAAAATGTGACTGCATAAGAAAGACGAGAATTGTGCAATGATGAAATTAACAGTTAACAGTGCATATCACAGTTATTTTCATATTTTATATACTAAATGAAAATGTTAACATATGTATATGTAAATTATGTTTACGAGAAAGTTAATTGGCTACATTATTCAGCGTCCTTTTCAGTAAACTAGAATTCTCAGTTTAATTTATTTTAGTCATTTTGTTTGTTAAATACGGCCTACGTTCTTTCAGGAGCTAAAAATACAAGTTTAATTCACACAGAAAAAGGTAACAGCTTTCCAAATCAGTACCTCTGTGTTTATTTGCATAATTACAAAGTTTTATCCGAAAAAAAAATCCTCTAATGAATTGTTGTTCTTTCGAGGGTGAGTTTGAGTTGGTTTTTTACTTATGTAGATTTTATGTAAATAAAAAATATACCTGGTCGTGATAAACTGTACAAATTGGTCCCTCTCGTTCTTTCGATTCGATGTTCTTTAACATCAATTCGAGATTTAGCTTCTGTTGTATCTTCAATTTCTAACAACCTAAATACGTATATTTTTCCTTCTTTGTTACTGCTACCACCACGCATTAAAAAAATCCCGTGAGGCTCCACTACATTGAGCTGCTTCACTTGAAGCGACTTATTAAATATCAATCTATGAGAAGTTCCATCTGAAATTTTAGTTATTTAATACAAAAACACGTGTGTATATAAGAAGTTATACTTCGTTGACGTAAAAAGATAAAAAAGGTTTCAGGTAAAACTTGTAGGATGCACCAACTTACCAACAACAATATATACACCTTCTTCTGTACCAATAACCAACTTGTTATCTCCCCAGGAGTCAGCACAGATTATATTTTGACTAGGAAAAACTGGATAAAAACAACTAGCTTCCCAAGGAGATCTTTTAAAAAGTGCACCAGTGCTACATCCAGCTGATGCTAGACTTGTTGGGGCATCACCTCGAACTATTGCTTCAAGTTTTAATGCTTGACCTATTCGAACGAATTCTATCTGTCGGGAGTCTTCTTTGAGTTTGGAATGACGAGGAGTATCAGCTAGAACATCTGAGAAGGCTCTTCTATTTAACATTGTCTATAAAAATATATATGTGTAAGGGTACCTCCAAAGAGAACATATCGTAATGAATTCTTTGATTCTTTAGCTATCCAGTTGAATTTTGGGTTGGGACGATAGATATATAGCTACAACACGAAACTATATCGCTCGATTTTGTTAGTTAGCACTGATGTCGCGACTGTTTAAACATAAATTGTATTAAGTTTAACAATTTATCACAAAAAAAAAATCGTGCGATTTTCGGGAAATATTTCAATACAACTTATAATCGGGCGATGAAATCGCAATTTTTTTTTAATCGCCTAAAGTTTTGGAGATATTTCATTTAGCACTGGGGTCGTGTTAAACGCAAATAGATTGTTTTTTTGGAAGAATCTAAGTAATTATAATTGAATTTTGGGTGGGGACGATAGATATATAGCTACAACACGAAATTATATCGCTCGATTTTGTTAGTTAGCACTGATGTCGCGACTGCTACTGTTTAAACATAAATTGTATTAAGTTTAACAACTTATCGCAAAAAGTAAAATCGTGCGATTTTTGGGAGATATTGCGATACAACTTAAATACAATCGGGTGACGAAATCGATTTTTTTTTCAATCGCCTATTGGAGATATTTCATTTAGCACTGGGGTCGTTTTAAACGCAAATAGCTTGTTTCTCTGGAGAATCTAAGTAATTAACATTATTTTGTAGTTAAAACTATTCTAATGAATATTTTCTCGTACGTACCATTCGACCGTCTATCATGTGTTCCGAATATAAGTCCTTAATCAGCATATCTAATGTTCTCTGTCTCTTTCTTGCAAACGTGGGTGTTTCGAACGTAGCCTTTTCACCATTTATTAGCTTTACTAGTAGAAACTCCCTGAAGAGATAGGGATCAGTGAAAAGCGGAGGACAGGGCAGGCATGGTCCAAATAACGGCACCGATTCGTCTGAAAATACTGATAAGCGGTATTGATTGTCCAACATTGTCACAACAGCGAATATATCTGTTTAGATTTGTTAAGGAACAATTTGTTAAAAATTTACCCAATAAAAACTCTTTTAATAAAGTTTAACACAGTTTGATATGTACTTCATTACATCCACTTGTTTATTAGTGTCTTCTTCTGAACTTAAGAGAGCTTCCTTGCAGCCAATATAGATAATATTTCTTCACTTCTTCTTTTGATAATAGTCGACAGTCTTCTGAAGCTTCAATGAAATCATTACTTGAATTTTTTAAGATGTTGCCATTAAGCTAATGAAAATGGTACTTTTTCTGGTGGATTTTGACTAATTCTTCCATTTCTTCAAAAGCTTCCATGAAGCCATTAGAGATGGTAAATCTATTTTCCTGCTTTACTTCTTTTGGTGCACTTAGACCAATTCTTCAACTTTTTCTAAAGCTTCCATAAAGCCTTTAGAGATGGTAAATCATATGGCCTTTATTACCTCATCAGGTAATTGTTTCATTCATTTGCACTTTCTTACTTCTTTTGGCAATTGTAGACCGATTCTTGAAATGTTTAGGAATGGTTGACAGTTTTTGTGTTCTTCATTACTTTTTTTGGTGATCGGCAGCCACTTTTTGAACGTCTTCGTAAGCTCCCAACTGATTTACAAAACTTGTGTCCAGTTTCACTGTATTGTAGACTTTACGTATTTCTTTAAACGCTTCTGAATGTTAGCTCAAGAATAGTTAATGTATCTTTTTCCTGTGTAAAGTTTAAATTTCAGACTTCTTTTTCATTTTTTTCCTTGAGAACGATAATAACATTTCCTTCCTATGCTACAATATCTTTAGAAAAAAAGTGATTTTCAGTGTAGGAACAGAGATATGTACAATACACAATACCACTTAAAATAAAATTGCGACATTTTGTACTTTTGCAGCTTTTATCCCCAAACTTCCTTTTTTACCGATCAAGCTACTTCTGCATGCATACATTTTATATTTACTACCTTTTTTACTGAAAAGATACGTCGTTTTCATTTTATTTTTCTAACAACTTGACCTGGTTCGCGGTAGTGAATTCATATTTTTCAGTAAATTAACCTAGCATGTAATACAGTCTTCTTTTATATGCAAAAATATGTTGTTAGAAAGTCACCTGTATGGAGCAAAGTAAAATAGAGTTTAGATTTTTGTAGTACAAGAGATGTGTTTATAGGATTTTAAAGTTACGTTATCTGAGTGTTAGTTAGTTCTGCATTGCTTTTCTTCATTCAGAGGAGGAAGAAATCATAGTCTAACGTATGCTCTCCATATTCAGAAAGTGTAAGAGTTAAAAACCAATGGTTCGAGTAAAATATGTCTTCTACCATCATTGAAAGAGCTAAAGAAGACTTTGAGGGACACAAGGTCTTTGCTTAAGCTTCTGTAAAAGTTAAGAGAACTAAAGGAAGATTTGGAGGTAAGAGAAGAGGTCGTAAACAAGACCTAGAGAACTACAAGGAGACTTTAGAGGATTGCTTCTTCTCTTATTACCCAGTTAAATGTATAACAACTTTGGCGAAAACTCTTTAGTTGTTAAAAAAGTAAAAACAGTCATCGACAAAGTCCAGAAGATTGAAGATTTAAGATATTCAAATAGCGTAGGAGACCAGATCAAAGGTGTTAAAACAAGATGATAAAACAAGACAGTAGAGTAAAAGAAGTTGTTAAAAACAACATCCAGAGGGTTTGAAGATTTTATAGTTTAAGAGCTGCTACAACTTTCGAGACTGAAAAAGCTAGAAAAAGTTGGTCCAGAGGAGGAATAGATGGTTCTAGTCCGTTAAAGGATTTCTAGGTCTTTAAAAGCAAGTCCAAAAGGTCTGAGTTAGAAATTTCCTAATTTTTCGTTCAATTAATATTTGATGAAATACTAAAACAGACCGATTAGCATTGTTTGTTCTTTCTTCACGTTCGAGAAAACTCAATAAGATAACCCAACCAATTTCATCGTATTACCAACATCATAAAATATCTTTATTAACTGAAATAAGAATGGAAAAATAAATTTCGTTCCGTGTAGATAAAAGGATACGTGTAAACTGCGATTTTATGCAGGTCGGGTTGAAAAGAGAATGCGCCATTTCAGGATCATCCTCAGCATCGATGAACACAATATTAACGATATCGTTTCCGATGTGCCTCTTCCGTTCCACCTGCTGTCGGTTATCTCGTGAATATGGCAACAATGTCGAAACATGAAACATTATTTCGTGGCCTTCGTAGATCGTGTATACGGAATATTTTCCGGTCATGTCGCCTGTAAAACACAGAATGTTACATAATTTATCAATTATTCATGTGACATGAAGTTTGATTGACAAGTGACGTAAAGTGCCACGTACTTTTGATGTAACAAAAGAATTAAAAATAAAACAATAAATTTTGAAAAATTAATTAATTTACTTCAAATAGAAGTTCAACTCCAGCTGAGATCGGTAAGTGGTTTCTCTACTGGCAAATTAGTGCCCAGCTCAGCCGTAGAGGGTAAGTACAAAAATAATAGTGAGTCGCGCCACCGATTTGAACGGTAAAATCGGAAACCCCCGTTGTTCCAGGCACTGACCTTTCTTACTGGAGATAATTAAATAAATTAAGAATCTTAATCAAGATTAATTGAATTGTACATATAAGAACGATAAAGTGAGCTAAATAAAACGAGAATATCAAACTAGACCCTTCTTTAATATATAAAAAAAATATAGTGTGGGTTTACACTACTGTCAACCCTAGCGCCTTAACAATGGTATAAATATGAAAGTAAAGAAAAAAAGAATTATCTGAGAAGTGTGATCACACGCATGTCTTAAACTTAAAATCTAAAGTTAACGACTTAAATCTACAGTTAGAATGGCTTATAGCTTATCTGGTAATCCTGTAGTCGATTTCCTCCAGCCCTTGGCTTCAAATGCTTCACCAATAATTGGCCAAAAATTATCTAGGCCTGTACCAAAAATTAGGCCCGTACCAAAAATTAGGCCTGTACCAAAAATTAGGCCTGTACCAAGAACTTGAGCCCTTTCCAAAAAACTTAGGCCCGTACCAAGAACAAATTAGGCTTGCTCCAAACAAATAAGCCCGTACCAAGAACCCTATTGTAATAGGGTTTATTTATCTCTAGAATCGTGGCACCCTCAACTGGTATGAATGTGCGAAGACGTGAAGGTTGCTAACTGTACTGATTTAAACACCGCCACTCTAAACTGCAATTCGCCGGCCTGAATGGTATTGAATTAATCAACAATTCGCTGACTGTACCGTGATCCTATCCACAGAAGACTTCATAAAAATCCCGACACGCGGTTTTCCATTGAATCACTCAAAAATAACAACAGAATCTAACTCCAACAACGATTCGAATGGATAATAAGGTTTAGCTTCAAAAATCCAAAATTAATTGTTACAGATGCACTGCGATTTAAAACTTAAACCAAAAAGTCTCCTGACTCTCTCACACAGCTGTTCAGGTCGAAAGCAAATAGGAAAAATGGCTGAGACAATCGATTCCTTTTGACGAAATATGACACAACCGAAGATGGCCTCTACCCGTTTAATTCTTAACTAGTTCATCTGGTCTTTAATATGTCAGATGCCAACGTAACGAATCACCTGACTGCAGACAACAATATACTAAGTTTTACGACCAGAAAAAGAAGAAGTGATACCCCGCGGTTTACAAACGTCAGCGATAATAATTTAATAACAACAAATCTTATTACTTGTCATAATACCCCAATAATTCTCAATATGTACCCAATAACAATAAATAAATTATCACTTTTGATAAATGAAGAATCAAATTTGGCTATAACGCTAAATGTTGTTGTCGAGCCCCCAAATCTAGAAAAGTTAGTAAGGTGTGTACTCAATTTATTTTCGATTAGAATAATTATTGCTAACGAGAAATTAACCCGTGACAAAAGTTTGATTGTCATGTGACGTAAAGTTACAATGACAGTAGTTTTTAACAAAAATCTACAGTCACAAAACGTCATCTGTCATTCTGTTCTATAAAAGCAAAACGTTGACGTTTAATTGACATTTGACGTAAAGTTTTACTGACAGTAGTTACCAATAAAAAACTACGTCATCTGTCAATTTTCTACAAGTTTTCTATGTTACCTTTAATGTCAAGTCCTCCTCTGTATTTATCCCATCCACGTAACTTAATTTTATCCCCCAACAGCGATAGAAATTGTTCGAATCTATAACTACCACATTCTGAAATTAAGAAAGGCACTTTATACAAATGTTATCTCTAGAATAATTTACAATGCGAAATTTTTAAATTGAATTTCCATAAAATAAAGAACGTTTTATGAATAAAGAACTAAATTTTTTTACAGTGATGTAGAATAATTTAAAAAAGACATCTGAAATATGACAACTGACAGTGTTTATTAAAACAGTGTTACCAACTATAATACAAAGATTATTACTTACCATTACTTAAAATATCATCATCACTATTTTGACCCTGTCGCATATAAATAACACCAAACTTAAAATTCACTGATCCTTCTTGTTCTTCTAACAATAATAAGTCTTTTTGAATTTCAGGTGAAAAAATTTCTTTTGGTCCTTTTTCGATCTTGTCCATGTTCGGAAAATTGGATAAGATTTGTTTTACAGTTAAAACTTTATTGGGAGGTATGGGAAGTGATATTTTTTGAGTTCCCTAAAAATTTATTTGGAAAAATTAGATAACAAGTATTGAATACAGTCTTAACACTTCTATGAACAGTACATAATGATCTCCAACTATCCACAACAAACTCAAGAGATGTTGGTTATGATCTTAAAGTATCTAGAGGCTCTTTCAAAAAGTTGAGAATGATCTCAAATTGCCAGCAAACTTAGAACAGAATGTTTCGGATAATCATAAATTGTTGGAAAGAAGTTAGGAGAAATATGAAACTATCCATAAATTTTCAACAGCTCTGATAATGTTAAAGATGATGCAGAAGTATCAAGAAGATCTTACAAAAAGTTGTGAACAATCTTAAACTAATGTATCAATGGTTTTTGGGCTCTTAAACTGCCTGCAGCATGTTCTAAAGCTAAGAAATGAATGTTCCAGTTAATCATAAAGTGTTGAAAAATCTCTACAAGAAGTTAAGAGGGATATGAAACTATCCATAATTTTCCAACAGCTCTGAGAATGTTAAAGATAATGCAGAAGTATCAAGAAGCTCTTAGAAAAAGTTGGGAAAAGTCTCAAACTAACTGCAGCATTTTCTAAAGCTCAGAACAGAATGTTCCAGATAATCATAAAGTGTTGGAAAATCTCTACAAGAAGTTAGGAGAGATATGAAACTATCCATAATTGTTCAACAGCTCTGAGAATGTTAAAGATGAAGAGGAAGTATCAAGAAGTTCTTACAAAAAGTTGGGAACAATCTCAAACTGCCTCCAGCATGTTCTAAAGCTCAGAACAGAATGTTCCAGATAATCATAAAGTGTTAGAAAATCTCTACAAGAAGTTAGGAGAGATATGAAACTATCCATAATTGTTTAACAGCTCTGAGAATGTTAAAGATAAAGAGGAAGTATCAAGAAGCTCTTACAAAAAGTTGGGAACAATCTCAAACTGCCTCCAGCATGTTCTAAAGCTCAGAACAGAATGTTCCGGATAATCATAAAGTGTTGGAAAATCTCTATAAGAAGTTGGGAGAGATATGAAACTATCCATAATTGTTCAACAGCTCTGAGAATGTTAAAGATGAAGAGGAAGTATCAAGAAGCTCTTACAAAAAGTTGGCAACAATCTCAAACTGCCTCCAGCATATGTTGTAAAGCTCAGAACAGAATGTTCCAGATAATCATAAAGTGTTGGAAAATCTCTACAAGAAGTTAGGAGAGATATGAAATTATCCATAATTGTTCAACAGCGCTGAGAATGTTAAAGATGAAAAGGAAGTATCAAGAAGCTCTTACAAAAAGTTGGGAACAATCTCAAACTGCCTCCAGCATGTTCTAAAGCTCAGAACAGAATGTTCCAGATAATCATAAAGTGTTGAAAAATCTCTACAGGATGTTAGGAGCGATCTGATGGTATTCATAAATGTTCAACATCTCTCAGAATGTTAAGGATGATACAAAATTATTAAGAAGCTCTTACAAAAAGTTTGGAACGATCTGAAACTGCCATCAGCATGTTCTAAAACTTAAAATAGAATGTTTCAGATAATCATAGTGTTGGAAAATCTCTACAAGAAGTTAGAAGCGATCTGAAACTGTCCACAAATGTTCTACAGCTCTGAGAATGTTAAAGATAGCCTAAGATGATCTCAGAGCAAACAGAACCGTCCACAACTATCCACAACAGGTTCAATAACTCTGATAGTATTTTCAGATAATCTAAAACTATCCATAACTCTCTTATAGCATCTACAAAGAGTCATAAGTGATCTAAAAGGAACAGAAGTGTCTACAACTGTCCAAAACATGTCCAAGAACTCAGATAGTATTTTATATCATCTCAAACCATCAAGAACTCTTTTATAGCATCTACAAACAGTGAATAAGACATCCAGAACTTGTTCAGAGTCTTCCATAGTGTTTTAGATAGTTTTAATTGATTTCAATGCATGTTAAAGCTTTCCAGAACTATGTAGAACAGACTACTTACAGTTTTTTTGAACAAGATTGCTCGACAAAGAGGCACACAGGTGTTTGTATCTTCGTTCAATACTATGCTAAGAAAAAAAGGTGATTTGTCGTTATCAAGTCCAACGTAATTTTGGTGAACTGTAATATAAAAAAAATCGCTGATTTGTTTATATCTATTTATATAATCAAATACTTACGTTTTCCCAAGAAGTATTTGAAATACCATCGAGTTTGATACTCGGGATTCTCGAGGACAGGCGTGCTTGGTGAACCGAACATCTGAAAGACACACGTTTTTAGATTCTGTCCAAATAAAATATTCATGGAATAAGTATAAACATAAATCGAATTCTTGGTCAACAAACTAGATGTTTGTATACGTTAAATAAAAAAATCTCTGAGAGAAATTGAAACGAGTTTCGGAGAATGATATAAGATCGTTTTGTATTAATTTTCTAGCTCAATTGTTAAGTAATCAAACATCACAAAAAGTACACAAAAACTTTTTCTGATTCTGATAAATATTTTTTCGCACTGAAGTATTATATTGAGATTTCCATAAAGTCTTGAAGTTTTCAGAGATTTACTAACGAGTTTATATATACTGTTATGGTCTGAACTAGTTGGTCTTTGTGTAGTATGCAAATATGATTAAGACTAGCTAGATAAAAAAATGTTGGTATGAATCTATGGAACTTTTATTGTCACATAAGATAATAGGGTAGTTTAATTGTTTTAGGTTTTATTGCATTATTTTGTATTATTTTATATTGTATCCAGGCCAAAGTCAGTATGTTAGATTTCAAGGCGACATTATATAGTTTAATTCTTATTCTCACGTAGCGTAAGAATTGGTTATAAAAGAGCGTCGTTGAGGTCGCACTCGGGAGTTCGGAGTCTAAGGTTGTCTGTAAGGGTCACCCTTTGGGGTATCCCTAACACAGACCCTTGGGCCTGGGCCGTTGTGACTCATGACTTATTTTCGTGAGTAAGTGTGACATGCCACCATGTAGTTTATTTGGCAAGATTAGTTAAGATTTGTATTTAGTTATTCGTTATTCACATTTTTATCATTTATTTTTATTGCTTGTTTCCTTGTTAATATATTTGTTGTTTGTTTCCTGTTGTTTATCTTATCTTTCCCTTGGTTAGGTTTCTGCCCTCAGCAGTATACCTAACCAGGGGGTAGATAACCACGACCTTTAGTAAGCTACCCCTCATCCCAAAACATTAAGGCACATTCCCCAACCCCCCCCCAGGCGTGACATGGTGGAGGCGCCGGGCACGCCTGGGGGGGATGAGATTGTTATAGCATATCATAAGAATATATATGCTGTTTAACGTAACTAAAGAAAGTTAACTTAAAAACAAATTACTGTCTTGAAAACTAGTTGACTAGAAAGGAATACGATTAAGGAAATGTTTTAAATGAAAATTTTCCAAAGTAAAGTTTAATTAAAAATATAAAAGGTTACTTACTTCGTCCTTTTCTCCGGGAGAATCCCCATTTTCTATTCTAAATCGTCGAGATTGCTCTTGGCCATCAACTTCTGGTTGCTGTAACTAAAATAATGAATATTTCACAACTCGTTTACGAACCAAAAAGATTTTAAAATTGTTTTAAATTGAATTTTTAAACTCACTATACTTGTTAGTTTTTCTACTTGTCCGTTACCGGTACTTGTAGCATGTATATTTTATTAAAACATTTTAAATTAAAGTAAAAAATAGTTTCCGAAGAGACAGAAGCACATAATACTATACTAGAGCAAACTTATAAGCAAAATAGCTGCGATTATCTTGATTTCATAGACCTTGAAAAAGCTTTTGATAGAGTTGCAAGAAAAAATTTAAGGGAGAGTTCCCGGATAAAAGTCTGTATGCAAGAAATGTGGATTACTTCATTAAGAAAACAGAAAATATGACAGGCTAAGACAAAGAAGGGATCCAAATTTATCCCTGTAAATTTACAAAAAGAGTATACAATAACGTCTGGTATAAAAAAATAGATGTCAAATGTTAAATGTTAAAAATATCAAATGTAGAAAATGAGTTCATGGTAAGGCTGGCGGAATAGAAATAGAATAACCATACACAGGCTAGGTCACTTTACTTAGACTTCCCTTAAGGAAAATTACTTTTCAGATTAATGATCCTTTAGGTTATTGAACCTTTAGAAAAATGATTTTAGTGAACCTTTAGGTAAATGAAGTGGTCCATGGAAATAAGCAAAAAAAAAGTCAGCAATAAGAAAGAATGTGCTAAATTTGTATATAAACAAAACCAAAACATTACTACACTTAAAGGGAAGAATAATGTTTCGATTATATATATAAAATGAAAATTTTACCTGCTCTACAGATCCGTAGTAACGCCTAGAAAATATTCCTCTTCTCGATATAAGATCACTGGCTGTAGAACTGTAACAAAAGACACAAAATTAGTAAGTATTGTGAAAAAACTGGTATAATATTTCAAACAGTATATCCCCATATGCAGAAGACAACGTAGGGGACTACCAATGCGGGTTTAGACCCAAGAGATCAACAACAGACCAAATATTCACCATAAGACAGCTCCTAGAGAAAAGTTGGGAGTTTGACAGAGAGGTCCACCAACTTTTTGTACATTTCCGTCAGGCATACGACAGAATTACCAGGGAAAGTATCTGGCAAGCGTTGGAAGTCATAAGGGTACCAGAAAAGATCATAAAGCTAACCAAGATATGCGTAGAAAACTCTAAAGCCAAAGTTAGGGTAGGAAGGAACAACACTGAAACATTCTCTATCAACAATGGCCTAAAACAGGGCGATGGCCTGTCACCATTGCTCTTTAACATAGTGTTGGACATGGCTATCAAAGAAACAAACATCGGTATGGAAATATTCACAAATAAGGGCCCAGAAATGATTCTGGCATATGCCGACGACATTGACACGGTAGGAAGCAGTACGATCAAAACAAAAGAAATGTTCATGAACATAGAGAAGGAGACCAAGAAGGTGGGCCTAACGATCAACGAGGACTAAACTAAATACATGCATGTCAGACGGAGAGTAGGAAGGGACAGAATAGGGCAAAATATAACCATGGACACCTACAATTTCGAATGCGTAGATCAATTTCAGTACCTAGGAGCAGTTATAACCTCGGACAACGATATCACCAGCGAAATAAAAACAAGAATACAAAAGGGCAATACATGTTTTTCGCCTTGCAAGATCTATTTAGGTCCCGATTAATATCTAAGAACTCTAAAATACGGATGTATTCGGCAGTAATCAAGCCAATTATTATGTACGGTTCGGAAACATGGACACTGACGAAGCAGAACGAACTAGTGCTAACTATTGCCGGTAGAGTGCGCTCGTGTTCCTAAGATACTTGGTTAAATACTTACGCGGGAAGTTTTGTTACTATTAACAGCTTTTATGACTAACTAATTTTAAATAAATAAATTAATATTATATATTGAATTTAATTTCGCGAAATTTAAATGTCATAAATGTCATAAACATCGGTTCTTATAAGGCTCTATAAGTTCTTATGGTTACTCGCGCCGCCAGTGGCAAAAAATAGAACTATTATCTGGGTTGATTATTGAGACCAGAAATATTATGGAAAAGCCTATACCGTGTAGACTCCTGGTATCTAGTATTCGTGAGAAAGATGCTGCGGAAAATCTTTGGGCCGACAGTAGACGAGAGAACGGGCCAATATAGAATAAGAACAAATGAGGAGCTTAAGAACATATACAAAAGACCGAGTTTAGTAAACGAAATAAAAGCACAACGGCTCAGATGGACCGGACACGTACAGAGATCGCCAAACGAACGTCTTATCAAGAGGATATGGGAAGAGAACCCAGTAGGAAAGAGACCTTTAGGAAGACCAAGGTTCAGATGGAGAGACAATATAAAAGAGGATGCAAAAGTCTTAGGAGTAGGGGAATGGAAGGAGGCGATGTTGGACAGGGATAGGTGGAGGCAAGTCGTAGATGCAGCTAAGACCCACGAAGGGTTGTGACGCTACAAGAGAGAGAGAGAGTTTTTAAAATATGCCAAAGTTTTATAGGTGTATGTCAAAACCGTCAAATAACAAATGTCACAAACGTCAAATGTCAAAACTGTTAAATGCCAAAAACCGTCAAAGGGTAAAATTCTCAAATGTCAACAATGTTAAATGTAACTGTCACCATTGGTCAACTGTCAAGAAATTTCAAATGTCAAACGTGTTACCTATGTAAGAAATTTTATTAATTAATAGTTAATGTTTTTATAAAATTCGGTATCCTCACTTTTAAGTAAAATGAATACATTTTAACACCTTCATAATCCAACATTCTAACCGTAAAATAAATTATAACCGGGAACACTAAATCTTCGTCACTCTTTATACGACCTTCAATGAAAAGTTTTATATGAATAAATCCTTAATAAATATATCACGTATACCGTCAACGTATCATATTATGAAACTGGGATACGGATTAGATTATGCCACATGGGCATACGATATTACATGCCCAGAATCCCTTTCATACTTAATCAATTATATCACGGATTTTCTACAATGTGCTCAGAGAGTTGTTATTAATCCGGATGTTAACGACAACATCTGAGTTTTTGTGAAAAATCATTGAAAAGATAAATAAAAATATAAACTGATAAATGAGGATAAAAGAGAGTTAAATTAAGAAAGAAACTGGTTGGTTGTGTTATCATTTTCCATAATAAATTTGGCTCCATTTACTTTTAGTCTAAACGTAGAAGGTTTTATAGAAACTGAAGAAGACTTTAACAACAATACCAGAACAAGAAAACACTTAAAACAATTATCAGTAACTGGTGGTACTCTTCGGAATTTTGAAGTGGACTATTAGAAATGATCTTCTAAATACTTGAACAGAAGAAAAAATTTTAAAATCTCTTAACAAGCATCAAGTAATGGTTAAAACCAATTAGAAGGATTTCACCAGAAGCTCAAGCAATCTTCTGTACTCATCTACAATTGATCACGTATACCACGTATACCGTCAACGTATCATATTATGAAACTGGGATACGGATTAGATTATGCCACATGGGCATACGATATTACATGCCCAGAATCCCTTTCATACTTAATCAATTATATCACGGATTTTCTACAATGTGCTCAGAGAGTTGTTATTAATCCGGATGTTAACGACAACATCTGAGTTTTTGTGAAAAATCATTGAAAAGATAAATAAAAATATAAACTGATAAATGAGGATAAAAGAGAGTTAAATTAAGAAAGAAACTGGTTGGTTGTGTTATCATTTTCCATAATAAATTTGGCTCCATTTACTTTTAGTCTAAACGTAGAAGGTTTTATAGAAACTGAAGAAGACTTTAACAACAATACCAGAACAAGAAAACACTTAAAACAATTATCAGTAACTGGTGGTACTCTTCGGAATTTTGAAGTGGACTATTAGAAATGATCTTCTAAATACTTGAACAGAAGAAAAAATTTTAAAATCTCTTAACAAGCATCAAGTAATGGTTAAAACCAATTAGAAGGATTTCACCAGAAGCTCAAGCAATCTTCTGTACTCATCTACAATTGATGCTACCCTTTGGAATCTTGATGAGGATAATAGGTGCGCCTTCAATGAGCTTTTAAAGACTTAAACAACAGTAATTCGAAGACGTTAGAAGGACTTTACCAGAAGCTCAAGCAATCCTCTGTTCTCTGTTTAGAGTCTTAATGAGGTGTACTCTGAAGATTTGAAGAACAAAAATTGGTAGTGAATCTGTTAACAAGCATCAATATAAACAAGTGGAAGGCCTTAAAAGGATTATTGGTGTCTTCAGCACCATTAAAAGAAATTAAGAAGCTTAAACAATGCTCTGCCTTTATTATTGATAAATGTTTTTTTCCGTTTATGTTCAGGGTTAACAATGTGTTGAATTATTCAAATTTTCCCCTTTAAAATAAAGTCAAAGCTTGTTTAAATCACTAAATAAACTACGCACACTTCATAATTACTATCCATTATCAGTAAATTTATGTTTTAAACAAGATTAAATCCAACAAAAAGCTTTTAAATCAATGTAGGTGTATAAATATATTCGCATTTCAGATAAATCCGTATTGAATTGCCGTCACATACAGATTTTGTAAATTCCAGCAAGGTCTTTATCCTGAAATATTCCCTTAAATTCTTGGACAAATAGTTTTCCACAGTCTGACACTTTATTTGGAGGAGAATCGAGGTTCTTTCACCTCTTCAATCTTCGTTTCAGACCGTTCATGGATGTGGAATAAATTCGTGTCGACGAACAGGAATGCGATTCTTGGCCAGACTTTGAAGTGATTAAAGTTTCTGTGGATCTGATGCGGGTTTACACAATTTTTTTTGATACAAAATTAACCTAGATATATATGTTTTTTAGTCTTTATTAAGGTCACAAATATTGTTAACACATACAGGGGGATTTTTTTTCTGGTTTCCAAAAGATTATTTATCTTTTGTGTGACTCATGTTTAGTTTTTTTGCGTTTAAACCACTTTTAACGTTTCTTAAGATTAATTTTCTGATTCTAGGTAGGGAGATGTATGTCATCTAAACCTCTGGTATTGTATAAATGGACCACTTTTGTTAAAAGAAACGAACTGTTGAAAATATTCAGGTGATAATGGATTTACTATTTTCTATTTTGCTTTGAACAGTGTAGTGTCACGACTTTGTTAAGTTTATACAGATTTTTTGTAGCTAATAAATAATAAAATAATAGAAAATAATAACAATAATAACAATAATTTATAATGTATCCTGACAGTGTTTCTGCACAAGTTCCGGATATTGCTGATAGAGTTAGGTAAGTAGAGATTTTATACAGACAATAATAAATGCTTATGTATGTATAAACACTCTGTTGTGTTTACAAATTACAATTCCTTCACTAATTAATCGAAAGAAACTTCGTTCCATCCGGGTGTCCCTTGACACCTCTCACTTTTTTTTTCGCTTATCTTGTCTTTCTCTCCTGTTGTTCCAGATGAATGGTTTAAGAGACTTCTATTTGCATGTTTCTTCACGAATTAACAAAATTTTGTTCTACTTTTCAGAGGTTTTTTCCCCTCTCGAGTCTTCTGTTTAGTTCTTTGCTTTAGATACACTTTTGATGTCTGTTGAGAATGATTTTAGAAGGTTTTTTGAACTTATTGCTTCACACATTAACTAAATTTTGTTTAACATGCTAGAGGCTTACTTGATTTTTATCCCTCCTGCTTAGTTTTTTGCTCCAGATGCACTTTTAGACTAGAGGCCTGTTTTTGCTTATTCCTTCATTGATTAACTAAATTTTGTTCTACTTTACATAGGTTTCTTCGCTTATTGAGCCTTTTGTTTAATTCTTTGTTCTAAATGCACTTTTGGTAACTTTTGAGAATGATTTTAAAAGATTTTTTTGCTTATTGATCCACACATTAACTAAATTTTGTTTGACATTTTAGAGGCTTTCTTGACTTTTGTGCCTCCTGCTTAGTTCTTTGCTCCAGGTGCACTCTTGGCCTAGAGGCTTCTTTTTGCTTATTGCTTCATTGCTTAGCTAAATTTTGTTCTACTTTCCATAGGTTTCTTCGCCTCTTTAGCCTTCTGCTTAGTTCCTTGCTCTAAATGTACTTCTGGTGTTCTTTGAGAATGATTTTAAAAGCTTTTTCTACTTATTGCTTCACACATTAACTAAATTTTGTTTGACATTTTAGAGGCTTTCTTGACTTTTGTGCCTCCTGCTTAGTTCTTTGCTCCAGATGCACTCTTTGCCCAGAGGCTTCTTTTTGCTTATTGCTTCATTGATTAACTAAATTTTGTTCTACTTTCCATAGGTTTCTTCGCCTCTTGAGCCTTCTGCTTAGTTCCTTGCTCTAAATGTACTTATGGTGTTCTTTGAGAATGATTTTAGAAGCTTTTTCTGCTTATTGCTCCATATATTAACTAAATTTTGTTGGATATTTTAGAATCTTTCTTGACTTTTGAGCTTTTGGCTTAATTCTTTGCTCCAGGTGCACTCTTTACCCAGAGGCTTCTTTTTGCTTATTGCTTCATTGCTTAACTAAATTTTGTTTTACTTTACATAGGTTTCATCGCCTCTTGAGCCTTCGGCTTAGTTCTTTGGTCTAAATGCACTTTTGGTAATGATTTTAGAAGCTTTTTTAGCTTATTGCTCCACACCTTTAAACTTCTTGTCCAACCTTTTGTCAATTTTTTTTCTGTTTTGGTATTATTTTCAAAATTCATGCAAAAAAACTAATTTCGACTAATAAATTTTATACTGTCGATTTTTCGTGACGTTGTGACCTTCATAATTTTTCCGTATATATAAGAAAAATCAGGAAAATCGGGAAAATTTAAATATGCTAAAGACGTTCCCAACGATTTATTTTTTAATAGAATTTTAAAAAGTTGTTTCAAAAACTTTTTAATTAATATTAAATTTTGAACGAGATGAAACGAACCTCAATAATTAGAATCGATAGAGTCTTTATTAAAACCAGCCTGCTTTTCCAAACAGTAAACAGACTTTTTCACTAATAAGATATTGTTAGAAAGTTCTATCAACTTTTTTGTTAAAAAGTTCCATCAACTTCTTTAATCAGCAATTATATTGTTTTTATATCAATCTAGAAGTTGTGTATAATTTGAAATTGTTTTATTTTTTTGTTTTATCTGATTTTCTCGCTTGAAAAAAAAAGGGTGTGGCAGTCAGTGGGACTGCCAGCTGAAGTTATACTTCTATGCACTGTTAACTAATAAAACTTAATAACTACAAACTACAAACACAGGCAAGTAGAAATATTTTTTTTAAATTAACTCTATTCAATTAAATAAATACTTAGAAAAATAAGACCAGTTGATGTGTGTCCTTACTTCAAACACGAAAACTAAACAGTAAAACGATCAATGTACCTACAAAAAGGGGTTTACAAAACCCCATAGTGCAAAATATAATGCAAATTACTGAATACATATTATGATTAATAATATTAATATAAAATACTAAACTTTATATGTTTACTTTACTTACGTGACAGAATTATAAAGTAATCTCTCAAACACAATGTAATACGTTACTATGATATTCCAAAACATTAGCTCAGATTGTTTTTTGTATATCTATCTCTTTTCAATGTACTGATACCTTATATGTGTTTCTGTCTCTCTCTTACTTACACCATTACATAGGTAGGTGGGGGTAAAGCCCCGCACGAGGCAAAGCCACGCATCGGCTTTTTAAATTTCCCGCGCATAATTCCCGAGCCAGTCGTTTGGCTAATAGATCGGTGTTTACATTACTCAGTGTGTCACAAAATCTTGTGGTGACAGGACGCGTGTGAATCGAAAAAATGAGGTAAGTTGATTTTTTTTGGCTTTGATATAATTGTTTCATTAACTTGGTCGAATAGTCTATGTGTTTGGTTTAGAATTATTAAAAAAATGATTTATCGGTTAATAGTGTGATTGTTTGCCCTTGTTTTGGTATACATATATTTTACTTAACTTGGTTTACATAGATTGTAAAAATGTTTGGAATAAGCAATGGCAGTATGGGGTAAAGCGCCGCAGTATATAGAGGCAAAGCCCCGCGTGCGGGTCTTTGCCCCATTGTGCCTCAAAACATGTGTATTGTGTATACCTACATTGTAATCTGTACTTATTTATAATTTTGTTATTTATTTATTATAACCATTGTTATAAATAAATGCATACAACATACAAAACTTATTGCATATTGCATTCGTTTGAAATAAGTGTTTCTATTCCAGAAACTATAAAAGAAAAACCTTGTATATGCCCATGACAGAAGAAAAGCTGACTGCGGCACGTTCGCTGATTGCAAGAGGTATCTCCATCCGTCAGGCGGCCAAGGAGATAGGCTTTCACGAGTCGACATTAAGAGATAGACTCAAGAAAGGAGGGGGGGATAAGCTTGGACGATTTCGAGCCACTTTTTCATCGGATCAAGAATCAGAGATAGTTCGTCACTGTATCGAATTGGACAAGCGATTTTTTGGTCTCACATTAAAATCCCTTAGATTTCTTTTATATAAATATGCTGAGGAGAACAACATTCCTCACAAATTTTCCGTTGAGGCGAAACTTGCGGGAAGGGACTTTACCCGTAACTTCATGAAAGGGAATAAACTCTCCCTGCGCGTTCCCAGAAAAACCAGCATTTCCAGAACTATGGGGTTTAATAGGCAACAACTTTCTCAATACTTTTCCAACCTAGAGGATGTCATGAAAAAATTTAATTTTGGTCCTAGCCAAATTTTTAACATGGACGAAACTGGAGTACAAACAATTCCGAATATACTTCCGAAACATGTTGCTCCTACGGGAAAAAAGGAAGTCGCTAAGGCTGTGGCAGCGGAGCAAGGCCAAACAGTCACCGCTGTGTGTGCGGTAAATCCTTTAGGAAATTTTGTGCCTCCTTTCTTTATCTACTCTCGAAAAAGGGAAAATCGACTTTTAATTAAGGGCGGTCCAGTAGGATGTGACATGGCTGTGACCGATAAAGGATACATGAATACTCCTACATTTGTCAAGTGGCTAAAACATTTTCGGAAGTACACAAATCCAACTAAGGACAATCGAATTTTATTAATACTAGATAACCATGTTTCCCACACTAATATAGAAGTAGTAAACTATGCCAAACTTAATCATATTGAGATGCTTACCTTGCCACCTCACAGCAGTCATAAGACCCAACCCCTCGACCGCTGCATTTTCCGACCCCTTAAGGCGTATTATGATGCAGCTGTTGATTCCTGGAATGTTTCTAATCCAGGAGAAACCTTTAGTGTTTATAATGTAGCCGAATCATTTAAAGTAGCGTTTGAAAAAGCAAGCACACTTGAAAATGCAGTTCAAGCCTTTAAAGTGACTGGAATTTTTCCTTTCAATCCGAATACTTTTTCAGACGTAGATTTTTTGCCATCGGAGGTAACCGATCAGCCTCCAGATGAAGACCTAGACGATGACGATGATAGGCAGTTAGTAATGTTTAATAATGATGATATCAATATAGAGAATTTTCCTGCTGTCTCCGTAGAAATTCATCATGATCAACCGTCTACTTCTAATAATGCAAGAGAAGAACGGGATATGTCGCGAGACAACCACACTAAAATTCTTACTGCCAAAGAAGTAGCATTTCCTTCCAAAGTTCCTTTAACAAGTCCGAAAGATATTATACCTCTTCCCAAAATAAAAATAAAGCGGAAACGTAATAGGAAGGGACTAAAGTCAGAGCTGTTAACATCAACGCCTAACAAAGAAAAAATGGAAAAAGAGGCAACTGAAAAAGAAAGGCAAATAGCTGAAAAGGAAAAGCGTTCTATAGAAAGAAAGAGACGCCTAACGGAAAATGTAACAAAGCAACTTTTTCCTACATCCATCCCAAATAAAAGAAAAAAGAATTGCAATGAACAATCTTCCTCAGACTCCGACGCCGAATATTCTATTCATGATAGTAGCTCTGATTTTCATTTATCATCTGATGATGAGAACAACATTCATGAGGATGACGACTTACTACGAAGTTCTGAATCAATGATGGCAAATGATTATGCTATTGTTAAGGTTCAGGGAAAAACAAAAAATTCTTTCCGACACTATATAGCTAAAGTTATTGCTATTTATCAAGGAGGTTATGAAGTGGTATATTACAAAAGACTACCACAGACTTACAAATTTTCAGAAACCAATGAAGAGTCCTTCGTTGCTGATGACGATATAGTTTTACGATTGTCGAAGCCTACTGAGATAAACTCTTCTAGATTTCACAACGCGATTTCTTTTACAGAGGATTTGACGTCTTTTACTTTATACTAAGTGACTTTTCTTTCTCTTTTTCTTTTTATTGTGTTATATTTTTATTTCTGTAATATAAAAATCTTAAAAGATGCTATTAAATGTGTTTTAATGAAACAGATTTTTTTATGCATACAATTTATCTACCACTGGGGTAAGCCCCCGCATTGCGGGGATTTGCCCCACTTCAAGGGGCAAATCCCCGCAATTTATTTTTTTCTTAAATCTTTAATTTATAAATAACGGATAGTCATACACAACGTATATTTGAATGAAGTTTTGGATAAGAAGCTAACCTAATTTATCCACACAAATTTAAAGAAAAATGCTATTTTTGCTTCCCACTATTATATAAAAACTGAAAGTTGCGGGGCTTTACCCCCACCTACCCTATGTAATGATTTTTCTCATTTAACCCCACACAAATCAAGTCCATGATAAGAAGTATAACTTCAAAAAGCTGAAAACTGAAAAATATTTAGTTAATGTGTAAAGCAATAAGTATAAAAAAGCTTTTACAATCATTTTCAACAGACAACCTAAAGCGCATCTAGAGCAAAGAACTAAGCAGAAGGCTTAAGAGACGAAGAGACGATTGAATTTTAGATTATTTATTAAGGATCTACAGAAAACTCCAGAAGGCGATGTAAAAAAAAAAATCTTACACGTTTTTATATTTTTCTCAGATTTCCAATTAAAACTAACCCTTTTAAGTAAATCCATACAAAATAACCCTACAAAACTCTTGTTTCTTGTCTTTGCTTATCATTTGACCAAGCATAAATTTAAAAAACGGTTCATTTCATTATCTGACTTTGAATCAGGCAGAAAACGAGACAAGGCAGAATTGCAATTTCCCCAAGTATTTGAAAAGGTGTTGAAATATTAAAGGTCAAATAGAGTTCCACTTGAAAATGCCATCCTACTCCACTCTAATGAGTTAAGTGGGTTTAGCTTTGCCTCCTTTTTCTCGCATTTATACTTAATAAGCACTTCTAAACAGAACAGTCATCATTATAACCATAAAAATTGCTTACAAAAAACAGATAAAGTAAATAGGGTACAGAAATTTCATCAATATATAAATCAAATAGGAATAGAATTGGGTTGCTATTAATATTAATGTCTTTATTCCCGAAGGAATCCGGTTTCCAGAACTTTAATTAAATTTAATTATTGTCAGGTTTGTCTTTGTTAAGAATGAATCTGATCGGTTCGTTAGCTGAATTTAGATTGAAATAATAAACTTGTTTTTAGGTTAATTAGATTTTTTGCTTGGATTTGCTTGAAGAGGTTTAGGGTTGAAAATTTGCTTCCAAAAGTTACAATTTTTGCTTTTTTTCTCTCAAAATGTTGAGAACGTTCTCAAAGTATTCAGAAGCACTCCAAATTTTCATTTAAGTATTCCATTTGTGTATTAAAGTTTCTTAGCTTGCTAATAATGTTCTCAAACTATTCAGAAGTGCTTAAAATCGATAGAAATCAATAAAAAGGGATCCTTTACTTTTATTATAAAGTCTTTAAAACTTTTGGAAATTAATTAGAGTGAACAAAAGCTTTTATAAATGTCAAAGAAGTTCCTCTATCTTCATAGTAAAGTCTCTTAAACTATTAATAATGCTCTCAATGTATTTGGGAGTGCTTCAAATCTCAGAATGTTAAAAACCTTCCCAAAGTATTTAGAAGCACTCCAAATCTTTAGAAATGTATTGAAGTATACTAGAGCTTTAGAAAACTATAAAAAATTGTCTTGAGATGCTCTATCGGTATAGTAACGCCTCTCAGAGTCCTAGTAATGTTCTCAATGTATTCAAGAGTGCTCCAAATCTATAGAAACTTATTAGGGATTCATAAAAGGTCAATTGATTTTATTAGACAGTTCCTTAGAATGTTCAAAACGTTCCAAAAGTTTTTAGAAGCACTCCAAATGTTTAGAAGTATACACGAGCTTTTAAACTCTATAAAAATCAATCTTGAGTCTGTATCTGTGTAGTGAAGTCTGTTAGAGTACTGATAATGTTCTCAAAGTATTTAAGAGCGCTCTAAATTTATAGGAAACAATCAGAAAATCATAAAAGGTCATTTATCTTTATTAGAAAACAGAATGTTGAGAAAGATCTTATGGTAGGTTTACAGGCTGGGCAAGTATCGCAAAGGCATTCAAGGAGCTTGGAGCTTGTGGATGCTTGTCAACCCTGGAAACCTACCATTAAAGTATTCAGAAGAACTCCAAGTATTAAATTCTAGACTTTATGGACTTATAAATAGATGCAGAGCATACAAAAAAGATCTTTTAGTGCGCAGTGTAGGCAAGTCAAGAAAAACAGACAACTTTAAGTCATTTTGTATACTTACATAGCACTGCTGGCTCTTCTATGAAACAATTTGAACGCACTGACATCTCTCGGTGGTTTACTTCTAAAAGTAGTAACGCACACACTTTTTGACCGATCTCTGTCTCTTGTATTTTCATCTTGAGCAACAGTTTTATCACCACCACGTAGGCGTTGCATTAAACGCATATCGAGACACAACATCACTCAAATTTCTACTCAAACATTTTACTAATTCATCGCGAACAGTTTATTCATTAACAGTTCTATTCTGCATTATTCTTCAACTATTCAGTTAAGTTTGAATATTTGAAATTGGGTAAACAGTTTGTGTCGTGAATGTACAAGAAAACTGTGTTAATATTTTATTACCAAACCAATGTGTGACCTAATGCCACTGAAAATCGATATATAAATGTTGTTTATTGAAAAACAAATTAGATCGTCGTACGCGATAAAGTAATTAATTAAGTAATAAAATAGATAACCGTTTTCTTTAAGTCCTAAAGATAAGAAGGTTTTCTGAATAAATTTTCGTGTTCTACTTACAAGTTTATTGGTTTTATCACATTTTAGATTTAATGGGTTGATGTCACGAATGTTAAAATTCACGCACACAATTATGAAAACATGTTTTTTTTACTCGGAAGTTACAAAATTGGAATATAAAGCTCATAATATATAGAGAGCTTTTAGTTTAGGATTAGTCCTCTCTACTGTTTACTAGAATATTTCAAAATTCAATTTTTAGATCTGAGATCTATTAAAGGTAAATTAAGATAGTTTAGAATGTTAAAACACCCTCAAAGTATCTGGAAACACTCTAAATGCTGAAAGAAACACTCTAAATGCTCAAAGTTTGTTGATTTTTATAAGAACATAGTGAGTCTCTCCCGAAAATTTTTAATATTTCTTCATTAACGATTTTAATAAAATTTGGTGCAAATATATAAAAACAGTTCTATTTTTAAGTGGTGCAATCAATTTTTATAAATATCTTTTATATCAGAGTATATACAGGATGATAGAAAAGAAAGCTCAAAATTTCCCTTTACTAAAAACACAATCGGTCTCTCCTTAAATTTTCTTATACTTAACTTAATTGGATTTTAATAAAATTTGGTATAATTGTAGAAAAATGTTTATTTTTTCCAGACACGTACTCACATTTTTGATTTTATACTATATAAAAAATATACAAGCGTTTATCAAAAAGTTTGTTGATGTTTATAAGAACATAGTGAGTCTCTCCCGTAAATTTTCGATATTTCTTAATTAAAGATTTTAATGAAATTTGGTGTAAATATATAAAAACAGTTCTATTTTTAAGTGGTGGAATCAATTTTTATAAATATCTTTTATATCAGAGTATATACGGGATGGTACAAAAGAAAGCTCAAAATTTTCCTTTATTAAAAACACAGTCGGTCTCTCCCTTATTTTTCTTATACTTAACTTAATTGGATTGTGATAAAATTTGGTAAAATTGTAGAAAAATGTTTATTTTTTCCAGACACGTACTCACATTTTTGATTTTATACTATATAAAAAATATACAAGCGTTTATCAAAAAGTTTGTTGATTTTTATAAGAACATAGTGTCACGGGCTAATTTCTCGTTAGCGATAGATATCTTAATTTGTAAACAAAATTGTTTTCTTACCTTATAATCCTTCATTATTGTAGGGTTTAATCGAGTCAGGAACCGGTTGATTTAGTTCGATTATAGATAATCGCCAATTATTGTTTATTCTGGCCATAAATTATTCCTAATATCGCTGAAATTGTTTTAGAAGTATATTTATTAAAATTCAGATTATGAATTCTTGGGGTTATGTTTTTATTTTCACCCGGCCGAGGTACTATTTCTTTCCTTTTGTCGATAACTCGACGTATTGTGTTCTACAGCCAGTTGTTTCGTGGTATTGTTATTTTGCATATTAAGATTGAAAATGAACGAGAAATTAAGTAATGTTGAGATTTTTGTTGTTATCTTGATAAGTAATAAGATTAGTTGTATCAAACGACCACTGTTTGTTCGTAAATTGGTAGCTGACGATCCTACGGTTATTGTCCTCATAGTGGTAGAGGCCATTTATTTTTGAAGTGTGAGTCAATCTCATGAAATGTAACACGTAGTGAGTTCTTTCTTTTCGACTATCAGCTTTTGACTCGAACACTTGTCTTGAGAAGATTTTTTGGTTTAAGTTTGTAATCTCGGTGCAGCCGAGTCAATTAATATTGGATTTACGAAACTAAACCTCAGTTTTTCCATATTGAATCGTGTGGAGTGGTTCCTGTAGATTTTTGGTACAGATTCGTTGGAAAAATCCTCGTGGAGGGATATTTAGTAAAATCTTCGTTGGTGAGTAGCACGTTTCTTTATTCAAGTGGTTGTTCAATCCTTATGTTTTTTTTTTCGCTTTCCTTTTGTTACCTTCGAAGAGTAGGTAGCCCACAGAACAGACAGTGGAATTTTTTTTGGTAAATTCAAAACCGTTCAGGCAGCAAATTGTGGTTAGAATTCCCCATTGTTGCAGTTAGCAACGAGGATATTGTTTTACCCGTTTACCAGCTAGGTGTGTCACGAGTTTAAAGAAAGAAACCCTATTTTAATAGGTGAGTTACGATATTATATTTTTATAAGATTAATAACGCCATATTGTCGCAATTTTAGTTTTAATATCTTGATTTTACAAGATTAATAACGCCATATTGTCGCAATTTTAGTTTTAATATCTTGATTTTACATGTATATTTCTTTGTGTACTGTATGTAGGTATTATTTTGAGAAACTAGACTCCTTTCGGTTTTCTTGTGCTATTATTAATTAATCTTATGTTAAATCTTAATTTAGTTTATGGTTATAATTTTGTTATGACTAGTAAGTCAAATTAAAGTTTGTTAAGGGCTTTCAAATCATTAGTTTTGATCAGTAATTGTAAAATTCAGAGATGTCAGCTTCTAAATCTTGTGTAATTCATTTAAATTCATTTCATTCTTTCATTGTTGTGCAAAAATAAGTTAATGTGTTCAAATTGTATTAAAGTCAGTAAAGTAGTTTAACGCTATTAAAATCAATTAATTCGAGGAGTCATTAAAATTTGTTTGAGCTATTATTAATTCCGGAATACGATTTTAGGGTCCTAGTTACGGGCTTAAGTCCTAGATACAGGCATAAGTCCTAGATATAGGCAGAATTTTGATTGCTGACCTGATACTTAGTACGAGCTTAAGTTATTGTGATTAGTGCAAGCCTATTGGTTCTGGAACAGGCTTGATTTTTGGTACCGGCATAAGTATTGGAGAAGCCAAGGATTCGAATTTAGTTTAACAGATAAGCCAAACTAGATTTAAGCCTTGACTATAGTTTTTAGTTAAAAATTTATTTTTCTTTTTTTAGTATTGCGTGTGATCACACATATTAGATAATATTCTTTTTAATATTACTCGCATATTTTTTTTATATATAAATATCGATAACGTTGTAAAGCGCAAGGTTGTAGAGTCAATTTTTTTTTTATTTTATTAAGGAAGGGTCTAGTTAATATTCTGTTTTATTTAGCTCACTTTACCATTTGTATTGTTCAATTCAATTAATACTGATTAAAAATTCAAAATTTATTTAATTATCTCCAGTGGGAGAGGTAGTGCCTAGAACAACAAGGGTTTCCGATTTTAACCGTTTAAATCGGTGGCGCACTCACTTTATTTTGGTACTTACCCTCTACGGCTGAGCTGGGCACAAATTTGCCAGTAGAGAAACCACTACCGATCTCAGCTGGAGTTGAATTTCAATAGGAAAAATTTGATTAACCTTTTGATTAGGTTTTCAAAATTTTATTTTATTTTCATTAAAAGTACGTGGCAATAGTGAGTGTCTTCAGTAAATTTTCGATATTTTTTCATTAAAGATTTTACTGAAATTTGGTGCAAATGTAGAAAAACAGTTTATTTTTTATACCAGAGTATATACGGGGTGATACAAAATAAATCTCAAACTTTTCCATTAAGAAAAACATAGTAACTTTCTAATGATTCCTAAAAGTATTGAATTTCCTATACAAATCTTCCCCAATTTCATTTCTTTATTATTAAATTACCATATTTTAAATTTGATTTCAATGAAACCGAGTTTAACTTAAATTGATTAAGTTTCGTAATTCAACTTTAAGGTAGGTCGTAAGTTGGTAATATTATTAATTAGCCAGTCAGAACTCGGAAAGCTCGATGTCAAAATATTGCCCTGCGGATCATTTAATCAGAAAGTTTGGGTTTTCCCACTCAAATCAATCATGTTTGTGATACAGTTTAAATTTTATATGTGTTTATGTATTTATGCAGATGTAAATGGTGTTAATTATATTTTTTAACACAATATAAACTCTATATTAATACCAAACCTCGAATTGAAATTTGGCTCTTTACAAAATATAAAATATCGTAAAGACGATTTTTAAATGCTCAGAAATGTATCTCTGAGCATTCAGAAGCACTTTCATCGATTAGAAATCTATTGGAATCTTTAAAACTTTATAGGACGTCTGTAAAGCTAGAAATGTCAAGTCGGCAGAATCACTCATATTATATCTCAAAATTTAGTGCTCATTTAGTGCTGATAACAGATATTTGGTGCTGTGATAGGGGGACTAAAAATGAGAACACTGCTAACTTTTCATTAAGCTAGCAGTGTACCATTCGTAACCGCGCTAAAACGGAAACTAATGGAATTAAAAGACGTCACTATTTAGTGCTCAATTAGTGCTGCCAGTACAGCAAAAGATTTTTGAAAAATATTTTTTTTTATTTACAAATCTACTACCTAGTAATTGAGCACTAAATGGTGACGTCTTTTAATTTTATTAGTTTCCGTTTTAGAGTCTTCTCCTCGCTCTTGAGACTGCTGGAGTCGTTATACTAGCACTAGTTGCTTTGAAAAAAAAATTGTTTAAAACTCCTTTACTACAACGACAGCACTAAATAGTGACGTCTTTAAATTCCATTAGTTTCCGTTTTAAAGTCTCTCTCTAGCTCTTAAGGCTGCTAGCGTCGTTATACTAGCAGTAGTCGATTTGAAAAAAATATAAAAAAAAATATTTTTCAAAAATCTTTTGTTGTGCTGGCAGCACTAATTGAACACTAAATGGTGACGTCTTTTAATTTCATTAGGTTCCGTTTTAGAGTCTTCTTTAAGCTCTCAAGACTGCTGGCGTCGTTATATTAGCAGTAGTTGATTTGAAAAAAAAAATAAAAAATAAATATATTTTTCAAAAATCTTTTGCTGTACTGGCAGCACTAATTGAGCACTAAATAGTGACGTCTTTTAATTCCATTAGTTTCCGTTTTAGCGCGCTCACGAATGGTACACTGCTAGCTTAATGAAAAGTTAGCAGTGTTCTCATTTGTAGTCCCCCTATCACAGCACCAAATATCTGTTATCAGCACTAAATTAGCACTAAATAAGCACTAAATTTTGAGATATAATACGAGTGATTCTGCCGACTTGACCTTTCTAGCTGTACAGATGTCTTCATAGGAGTCACTGAACTTTTGTTTGTAGTGCTTTTGAAGGCTGAGAATCTTTTCAAAGCAGTTGGGAGCACTTTAAGATGCTTAGCAAAATATTAGAAGCTCTTAAAGTCTATTTAAAGACTTGTTTCATAAATTAAAGATTAATTGGATTATATTAACAATTATGAATACCGCGCTCGTCTAAAAAAAGCTTTATATTCTCTTGTACGAAATGCTAATCGATAATTCCATTTAATAATAAATAATCTTAAAAACACCATTTATTAGTAATCATTTTTAGCTTCTACTAAAAGCAAAATCTAGTTAAAACCCTGTAAAAGTCCATAAAAATATGTATCCAACCGCGTGGAATTACAAAGTAATACATTTTTAATGGTTTACTTACGAAAAGCACTAAATTACGTGCTGACAGAAATTCTCAGAGATAATCCGTTGTATTTATGTACTGATGAGTTTTGTATGGTATTATTGTTTAAAATAAGATACAAAATTCTGTGTGTAAATAAAATCCTGTCACATTTCCACTTTCCTGCGATTACAACTCTGACAAATGATTGCTGGAATCTGCAGGAATTATATTTAATTAAGCCTGCTATCAATTATTCAATTTGTTTTCCGCTCTAATGATTTAACGTCTTTAATCAAAATGTTTACACTTTGAACATCGCATAGGTCACTGATTTTCACAGCTCTACCACAGCTTATTCCAAAAGGAATCAATGCAGATGTAGAATAATGTTATATTCTTATTTTTTTACCGTTAACGTGTGATAAAGTCACAAAATTTATCACTTTGTATATCACTGTAAACTTCTTAATCAAGGAGAGATAAAAAACCGAAAGAGCATTTTTTAGTGCTCAGGAATCTATTAGAGTATTCAGAAGTACTTGAAATGATTAAAACTCTTTTTAAATCTTTAAAGCTCTAAAGCACTTTACTTTTGTTTTAAGTGCTGCTTAAAGTATTTAAGAGTATTTCCAAAGCTCAGAAATTTATAGTTATTTAAAAGCTTTTAAAACCAACATGCGACTCTTTAAAACTACTTTATTAAATCTTCTAAAAATCTTTTAAAGTAATCTAAATACTCAGAGATCTATGTCAAAGTATTTAGAAGCATTTAAAATAATCAAAAATCTTTTAAACTCTTTAAAGTGCTTCTTAAAGCTTTTAAAAGCACTTCCAATGCTTAGGAATCTATCCAAGATTTCAGAAGCTTTTTAAACCCACATGTGACTTCTTAAAACTTTATAGAAGTTACTCTCTACTTTATAAAACTTCGGAAACTGTTCAAAAGTAATCTAAATGCTCTGAAATGTTTCTTAGGGTATTCAGAAGCACCTCGAGCAATTAAAAACCTAACTGGATCTGTAAAACTTGATATGAGTCACTTTGCTTTTGTTTATAGTGCTTCTTAAAGCATTTAAGAACACTTTCAATGCTCAGGAAATTATCAGATTGGTCAAAAGCTTTTAAAACCAACATATGACTCTTTAAAACTTTAATAAAGTTACTCTCTACTTTATAAAATCTTCTAAAATTCTTCAAAAGTAATCTAAATACTCAGACATCTATGTCAAATTATTCAGAAGCATTTTAAATAATTAAAAATCTTTTAAACTCTTTAAAGCTTTATAGAAGTCACTTTACATTTTCTTTAAAGTGCTTCTTGAAGCATTTAAAAGCCAATGTATTTATCAGAGCTTTCAGAAGCTTTTTAAATCAACGTATGACTCTTTAAAACTTTAATGAAGTTACTCTCTCTTTATAAAATCTTCGCAAAGTGTTTAAAAGTAAGCTAAATGCTCAGAAATGTTTCTGAGAGTATTCAGAAGCACCTGGAGCAATTAACAACCTAACTGGATCTGTAAAACTTGATATGAGTTACTTTGCTTTTGTTTATAGTGCTTCTTAGAGCATTTGAGAACACTTCCAATGCTCAGGAATATATAAGAGTTTTCAGAAGCTTTTGAAACCAACATATGTCTCTTTAAAGCTTTATAGAAATTACACTCTATTTTATAAAATCTCCTCAAAGTATTCAAAAGTAATTTAAATACTCAGGTATCGATCTTACAGTATTCAGAAGCATTACTAATGCTTAGAAATCTATTTCAGAGTATTTAGAAGCATTTGGAGTGACTTAAAACCTATAGGAGCAATAAAACGACGAAAAAGCGATAAATTTTCTGGGATTTTTAACTATTTTATGTCTATAACAAGTGATAGAAAATCCCAACAACTGTGTTAATTAAAAGTATGGTTTATATTTTGCACCACACCTCTATTTGTATGAATATCGAACCTATTTATAATTTGAAAATAATAAAATTTGCGGTTAAATTTCCACTCTAACACACCTAATATGAAACTAATGAATATCCATGACGAGTAGTCAAAATTAGCAACGAACACGTGTTTATTTGATTTAAAAAAAATCCAAATATTTGATTTGTATATATCAAAAATTGATTAAAAAGTATCTGTTTTAAATTTTACAACTGATCCAATTCGGTAAAACGGTAATTTTCAATTTTTACTAAAATTGAAAATAAATCGTGTTCGTAAACCAGGAAATCTCTCGTTTTTTCATTTTCCTTTCTATTCGCGCTTCACAACATGCCACTCTCCATGAAAACGTTCAGTTTAATTTCATGTCAAATGGCTTAGATGGTTTTTTTTAGCTCGGGAATTTCTCTAGAGCAATGTTTGTATAGGCTATTTATAGAACAATATGTCAATTTATATAAAGCATCCATTTCCTATTCTACCATAAATATTGGCATAAATAAATAAAATATATGTGTTACTTTGAGTCAGTATAAGAAACAAAGGTGTCGTTTGGTAACGATTTTTCTCTCAGAAAACAGCACTGTGAATCCCACGTCCGTTTCTCCTATAAAAATATTAAACCGAATAGAATATATCGACTAGACGTTAAAAAAGTAGTTGTGCCTTTCCATGTTTGTATTTTTATGTACATACAACAAACGGTAATGAGGTAGCTATTAGAACCAAAAGGTCGATATTGTGAATACAATTTCCATAAGTTTATTGGTAATAAATGTTGTTTGGATATAAAGTTATGTTTTTATTTTACTATTTGATATCGACCAAGAAACACTCCATTTTTGATGCCAAAAGATTGGCTTTGGCTCTGGTTTTATATATGATATTTGGCACTGCCAAAAGGTGCTAAAGATGGACATTCTATTAAGAAAGCCATTCGAGCTAAGCATGAGGCAATTTGTGATAAATAGGAAATTCAGTTCGATCAAAAAGCACTCTGGTGCTAATTATAAGCTTTAGCTTTAAATTTAAAGCTGTCATTCTAAAGATAGATATTTTTTAAAGAAAGCAATTTGATGTTAAATCAAGTTTTGGTGCTAATTCATACCCTCACTATGGACCATCGGATTAAGTTTGAGGAGACCCAAGTCCTCGCTACTACATCAGCATACCATTCCAGACTCTATAGAGAAGCCATAGAGAAGCACCCGAACAACTTTAATAAAAAAGAGGAAGCAGTCAAGATTAACAAAACCTAGGTCCCCATAATTAAGGGTGCGAAAACTCTACCCTTAACGAACAACACCTACCAGAACCGATTGGAATCGAAAGCAACTGAGGCCCCGCCCACTTCCTTCCCGACGTATAAATACGGGCTCCGTCAACGCAGAGCTCACCAGTTCGCAGACCGTCAACCAGAAAGCAACTTCTGAAGATGCCAACCGCTCGTGTTGGAAAAACGTCAAGTCAGCAAGACAATCGACGCCGGCCTAACAGCCCAAAAACCATTGATACATTAATATTTAGTGTTGTTAAAATAATCTTTGGATCTAATTTTACTAGCTTAGATAAGCTTTTTATTAATGAAGCAATCTGGTGCTATATAAGACGTGTCAAAAAAGCTATATAGTGTCACATACGATAAAAGGGTAGTTAGTTGTTTTATATTTCATTGTAATATTTTGTATTATTTTTTATTGTAATCATTCAGGTCAAAGTCAGTACGTTAGATTTCAAGGCGACCTTATATAGTTTAATTCTTATCCTCACGTAGCGTATGAGTTGGCTATAAAAGAGCGTCGTTGAGGTCGCATTCGAGGAGTTCGGAGTCTGAGGTTGTCTGCAAGGGTTACCCTTTGGGTGTCCCTTAAACAGACGCTTTGGTCTGGCCGTTGTGACTCTTGACTTATTTTCGTGAGTAAGTGTGATATGCCACCATATAGTTTTATTTGGTAAGATTAGTATAGATTATTGTATTTAGTTATCCGTTATTCATTGTTTGTTCTTGTTAATATATTTGTTGTTTGTTTCCTGTTGTTTATCTCATCTTTCCCTTGGTTAGTTATTTGCCTTCAGCAGGATAACTTACCACGGGGTAGATAACCACGACCTGGGTGGGAAGTGCCTTCAGTTAGTTACCCCTCATCCCGAAAACACTAAGGCACATTCTCCTTTCCCCCAGACATGACAATAGTGCTAAAGATGAGCTTTGGCCCAAATATAAAAGCATTCGGATATTTGTTGTAGTCAAATACTTTTATACTTCAAGATAACTTTTCATTAAGCAAGCATTTGGGTTTTAAAAGAGTAATATGAGGTTTAGCGTTGTTAAAAAAACATTTAGAGGTAAATATTAGATTTGCTCCAATCAGAAGCCTTCTGATGCTAAAGATGAGCTTTGGCACTGATAAAAAGCTTTTTGCTGATAAAGATAATATTTGGTAGAGATGTTCAAAAAAAGCTTTGGCTGTCTGAGGTATCGAGCTGTTTAAAAAAATATTTTGATGGTTAAAATGGAATTCGGTACTTCAAAAAAGCCTTCAAGCGTTAGAAATGAGCTTTGGTCCTGTCTAAAAAGCTTTTTTTTATTTTATATTTAACTATTTTTATATTCTATGCAAAAATTGATTCAGGAATTTTTGTATTCGAGGTTTTTAGTTGATTTTTAAAATTCCAAACATCACATAGCTACCTCTACTTGTGACATATTTTTGTGTAATTTAATTCCAACGGGAATAGTTCTTTTGTATTATTTTACGAATGTGTTGCTTTCGTTTCATATCGATTTATTTGTCGTGACTCCAATGGGAATCTTATTTTTTACGTGGACCATATCTTTATATCTTATTGTCTCCCACAGGAACTATAATATATTCAATTTATTTCTTGATTTTTTTTTGTTATAAAAAGATTTTTCCATAAAAAGAAAAAAAGCATTGTGTGTCTTTATGAAACCACGGTAAAAGTGAAACTTTTTTTCACACTATAGACATTTATCAATCTTAATTTTATACTTGGAAAATTGGAATGGACCGAATATAAATAAAATTAAACAAAAATAATATAGCGTCACTGTCAGCTGCTGCAAACTGTAGGCGTCGAAATCGAAATCAAAATCGAAATCGAAATCAAAATCAAAATCAAAATCGAAATCAAAATCAAAATCGAAATCGAAATCAAAATCAAAATCAAAAATAAACAACAACAACTTTGCCTATTTCGCTTTATATTTAAATAAAATTTGCATTTTGTTTCAAATACGAATTCGTGTTAATTTTATCCATGATTTCTTTTAGGTACCTACCTACATACAATACGCAAATATTCACACTTTAAGTTTAGATAATTAGATACGTAATTATTTATAATTACCGCTGAGTAGGCGGTCGACCACGCGACATGCGACATGCCAACATGCCTGACATGCACTAACACAGACCAAAAAACGATGTAATAAAAGTTTCACTTTAAAAACTCTCTTTTAGTCGAAAATGCGTTCTAAACACTATCTAAAGCTTAAGATGGGCTTCCTGCCTAGTGCTAAAGATGAAATTTGATGCGAAATGAGCTTTGAAGCTTTTAAAACAAAGATATGCTTTACGCGTAAACAAACATTTTTTGATGCTAAAGATGAAAACTTCTTTGTCAAGAAAGCTCTCTGGTGCTAAAAATTAATTTTGCATTGCATTTCCGTATTTTTTTTCTATGCGTTAACTATTTTAATGAAAAATAAGAGTAGAAAAAAGATTCTTCCATTCTATTATAATGTAGGTCAAAGCAGGAGTTTTTACCTTGAGGATCAATAACAGCATGTATTATCTTTTGGAGATTTTTATGTAAATCCTACTCTGGTTTATTGTTAGAACTATGTGAAGTTCATATAAAAATAGAACAGGTCATTATGCATGTAACTTATAAAAGGAAAATTTATATTTTAAAAACATAATAAATGTTAAATAACGTATCTGAAAAATTTAACAGCAACGTTTTATTTTATAGTCACTAAACACAAATGGGTTAATTTGTATGTTTTTCACGTTTTTCATGCATGGAAAATTTGATGACAGATATAAAAATGTTTATATAGGTATACAAAAAGTAAACATCTAATGCTAAATTTTTTTTTAAAAAGTTCAAAGGTCATTTTTAGGAATATACTTATTTTGGAATAATAATCGAATACAATATTTTTTTTAGTGCCATCTAAAAAACTTAAAACATAAAGAACATAAAAGGAAATTTACCACGGACGAATAAGAAATTCTCACTGAATTAAATTGGTCTCGACTTGGTAGGTGACAAAAAAGTCTTTTCAAGTTATTAAAATCCTCGTAATGAAATACTTTTTACGCATCTTAGTTTATATGAAAGGAATTTTTTTGTTGATAATTTTTATTTTTAACTTCGAAATAGGATTTTTTTTACGTAAAACTGTTTGCAACTGGTTAGGTAGAAGTTAGTCTTTTTTATATTAGTTTAAGTGCGGTAACAATAAAAAGATAGTTCTCTGTTAAGGTTATTTAGTGTAAATTTACCCCCGTTATTTAAAAATTTGGAATTTTGCGAAACTAATCTAAAAAGATTCCAAATTTAGCTCTGCCTGTTTGAACTCTGTTAAACTAATATCTTTCTTCAGTTCTTTGGTTAACTCTTGAATCTGCAGTAAGAGGATTGAAATTTCCTCCACACTTTCCAATTCTTTTATTGTTGGTTGCACCACCAGCTTTCTGGATAAACAAACTGCAACTGTGTTAAAATTTTCAATTTTGAATGTATTTATTCTCTGACAATTACTGTCTTCACCGAGGCAGTCTTCCTTGATAGACTTAGGACGACTTCTGGATGAACTCTGGAATAAACTGTCAGTGTCGGGATACAACAAAAAGCATAGGTGATAATAACGGATACTAAAATTATATCAGTTGTCCAGGATTCCTTCTAGGACCAGATTCAAAAATTTTTAAGTCCTGATAGGTCCTATATGAACGCGCACCTTGATGCGTTTCAAAAATCTAGACCTACCATCAGGTGTTTTTTTCAAGGTTAAGCGTCGTCTATTGGAAGCTTTTTGATTTTTGAATCGTTATAGTTGTTATCCCTGATTTTTTCGGTGATGCGAGATAATGCTCCAGTAGTTTGAGATTACCTATTAAAAATATGGCTTATCCACCACAAATCTTAGACTTGAAACAAATATAAAATGTTCGAAATACAATTAAGAGCTCATCTAATCCAGCCTAATAACTTGATGGACTTAGGACGACTTCTTGATGACATCGCGAATATACTGTCAGTGTCGGGATACAACAAAAAGCATAGGTGAAAATAACCGATACTAAAATTATATCAGTTGTCCATGATTCCTTCTAGGACCAGATTCAAAAATTCCCAAGTCCTGATAGGTCCTATATGAACGCGCACCTTGATGCGTTTCAAAAATATAGACCTACCATCAGGTGTTTTTTCCGAGGTTGAGCTCCTCTATTGGTAGTTTTTGGTTTTGAATTGTTATAGTTGTTATCCCTTTTTTTGGTGATGCGAGATAATGCTTGAGTAGTTCGAGATTACCTATTAAAAATATGGCTTATCCACCACAAATCTTAGACTTGAAACAAATAGAAAATGCTCGAAATACATTTAAAAGCTCATCTAATTCAGCCTAATAACTTGATGGACTTAGGACGACTTCTTGATGACATCGGGAATAAACTGTCAGTGTCGGGATACAACAAAAAGCATAAGTGGAAATAACCGATACTAAAATTATATCAGTTGTTCATGATTCCTTCTAGGACCAGATTCAAAAATACCTAAGTCCTGATAGGTCCTATATGAACGCGCACCTTGATGCGTTTCATCCTAGACCTACCATCAGGTGTTTTTTCCGAGGTTGAGCGTCCTCTATTGGAAGCTTTTTGATTTTTGAATCGTTATAGTTGTTATCCCTGATTTTTTCGGTGATGCGAGATAATGCTCGAGTAGTTTGAGATTACCTATTAAAAATATGGCTTATCCACCACAAATCCTAGACTTGAAACAAATAGAAAATGTTCGAAATACAATTAAGAGATCATCTAATCCAGCCTAATAACTTGATGGACTTAGGGCGATTCTTGATGACATCGGGAATAAACTGTCAGTGTCGGGATACAACAAAAAGCATAGGTGATAATAACCGATATTAAAATTATATCAGTTTTCCATGATTCGTTTTAGGATCAGATTCAAAAATTCTCAAGTCCTGATAGGTCCTATATGAACGCACACCTTGATGAGTTTCAAAAATATAGACCTACCATCAGGTGTTTTTCCAAGGTTAAGCGTCCTCTATTGGAAGCTTTTTGATTCTTGAAGCGTTATAGTTGTTATCCCTGATTTTTTTGGTGATTTGAGATAATGCTCGAGTAGTTCGAGATTACCTATTAAAAATATGGCTTATCCCCCACAAATCTTAGACTTGAAACAAATAGAAAATGTTCGAAATACAATTAAGAGATCATCTAATCCAGCCTAATAACTTGATGGACTTAGGGCGACTCTTGATGGCATCGGGAATAAACTGTCAGTGTCGGGATACAACAAAAAGCATAGGTGATAATAACCGATATTAAAATTATATCAGTTGTCCATGATTCCTTTTAGGACCAGATTCAAAAATTCCCAAGTCCTGATAGGTCCTATATGAACGCGCACCTTTATGCGTTTCAAAAATCCAGACCTACCATTAAGTGTTTTTCCAAGGTTGAGCTCCTCTATTGGAAGCTTTTTGAATCGTTATAGTTGTTATCCCTGATTTCGGTGTCGGAATACAACAAAAAGCAGAGGTGGAAATATCTGATACTAAAATTCGTTCCCTTATAGAAAACAACGAGAAAAAACCAACGCAATTAATATATTTTAAAAGAATCATTACAATGCCTGTAAGCTCATCTAATAATATGTAAAACTTTCTAGTTTTCAAGCGTTTAAAATAAAATCTTACCTACACGTGTATTTACAGTAATCTTATAACTTTTCCTACGTAGGTTATTACTTTTTAAAGAATTTTATATTCAAGACGGTTTATTAGAAAACATAGGAAGTTATGGTGAATAGCAATTTTGCATAAAACAAACTTTTTCTATGAATACGCCAAAATAGCCGTGCTTTATTGATTATTTTGCCGCAGTGTTATACCTTCTGCTCAGATACTATTATGTCCTGCTTTATAGCAGAAGAATAATGCTGCTATTAACAAATTTACAACATTTTATACCGGTTCTGTAAACTAGAAAATACATTTTATAAAGTGTTAAATTATTACCTTTAAGTTTCAGAATTTGGGTTTTTGTCCTGGGACTGAACCAAAAACCCAGCTAAGAAGAAGTTTTTGTAAGCAAATTTTGTGAAAAAAGACATAAAATGTAAAATTTGTTCAAAAAGTTTCAATCAGAGATGGAGGAAAAGACTGTTTTTAATAACAATGGACAGGACAATACAAGTGCTCACACTGCCCAAATGAGAATCTAGTTTTTGGAGTTTCAAAACATTGAATTCTTAGACCATCCACCATATAGTCCAAACGACTTCTTTACTTTCCCAAAGATCAAAGATTCAATGCATGAGCAACGATTCCAGTCAACTGAAGAAGCCATCGATGCCTTTAAAACAGCGATTTTGCAGGTGTCAACTGAAGACTGGAATATTTGTCTTACCAATGATTTGAACAATAATTAAGGTAATTATCCAGAATTGGGGCTCCAGACAAAAATCGCTCCAAAAAATTTTTCACCCCCTAAAATCGTTACTGTAGGGTAGAATGAGGTAATATAAGACGGGGGAGAAAAAAAAATTCAAAAACCCTCCACTCCGGTGTTAGGTAAGGTTAGGTTTGGATACACCGGAGTGGAGAGTTTTTGAATTTTTTTTCTCCCCCGTCTTATATTACCTCATTCTACCCTACAGTAGCGATTTTAGGAGTGAAAAATTTTTTGGAGCGATTTTTGTCTGGAGCCCCAATTCTCGATAATTACCATAATTAATACCCAATATCTCTATCAACACAAAACAATACAAACAAAAACCTATCTAATACAAACTCAAAACTAAAACTATCAACCGATTTCCTTAAGGGCGACTCACACTACCAGAAAGAACTCCAGTTTAAAGATGGAAAAACATTACGGGAAAGTAACTTTTTAAAACATATTTACATTTATGTCAACAAGTATATTCAACAGTTCCTAGATTTTTGTTATTTTTAAAAGTTGATTTTTATGTACTCTAAGAAAACTAAATAGCGCCTAAACAAACATCGTTCACAAAATTCGATTTTAAAACCAAGGACAGATTGAAGGAAAGAGTCGGTGTCATGTCGTTTGCCTAAAAACTCTTAACCGTCCACGGCGTCGTCGTCAGACAAAACCCGTTTCACCCTCTTAGAAAGTAATTACCACCAAAGCAACTTCTCTTTTCCGACCTCAAATAACCTTTACTTGTTTATTCTCTCTTCTATTATCAGTATTAGGGTGTCGGCCGATCGTTCTACTAATCCAAATCTTTTTGCAATGAAAAGTTAAGTTTTATTGAACAATAAATTTTCTTTAATCGACTTTTAACTAACCTAGGTCAGGCAAATTTCAATACCAGATGTTTAATTTTTTGGTTACAATATGAAAAAAACACTTTTGTATGTATAGATACTCTTCTATCAAATTTTATTACAATAAAATTTGGTGAAATGAAGATATGAAACTTCTAAATCAAGTAACAAACTTTTAAAAGTTTTTGTTGGATATTAAAAAAGTTTTAAACGAAGACTTAACACAATGTTTTATTACTAAATATCATTTTACACTTCTATGAAATTATACAGAAGATTTCAGAATAAGTAATCAAATTTAACATTTAAAAATGAGAAATAAGTTTGCCATAGGCTAATCCCCGAAACTGGTTAGTAAAATGATTATGATCTCTCAAATAGGTTAAAATTGGGTTTTTTATTATTTCTTAAAACCGAAAAAAAGTATAAATATTAACTTTGGTGAATATTTTGTACCACTACAATCACTTTTCAAGGCTATTTTTTTTATTTTTTATTATTATTAAAAAAGGTAAAATTAGCTACCCCTCAATTCATACTACTTTAAATGGAACTTTTGTAAAACCTTCCATATATTTTTAAAAAAATTACGTTTATAAAAAGTAACATACGTTTTGATATTTACAATTATTTAAGTTTGTTTATTACAATTTTTTTCAAAATCACTACCAGGGAATTATTAATAAAATACGGGACAGTCCGAAAGTGTGTGGAACGAAAGATTTTTATAAAATTTTAACAAACCCTCGTATATGTTAAAAAATAGGTGAGCTTTTAAAAAAGTTGTCACGGGTTAAATTCTCGCAAGTGATAAATATTTAATTTGTTAACATAAGCGTCTTCCTACCTTGAAATTTCCCATTATTAAAGATTTACTTGGGTCGGGAACCGGTTGATCTGTTTCGGTAATAGATAGTCGTCAACTTATAAATGTATTCTGGCCATAAATTATTCCTAATGTTGCTAATATTGTTTTGGAAGTAAATTTCATGTAGCTGTTAATTTCTTTTTAATTACTGTCATCTTGCACTTTCATCTGACTGGAATACTTTCTCTTTCTTTTTGTCGATAACTATCATATTGCGGTCCTACAGCCAGCGGTTTCGTGGAATGGTTACTTGTGTAATAAGATTTAAAACAAACGAGGAAATTAAGTAATGTTGAGATTTTTATTGATATCTTGATAAATAATAAGATTAGGTATCTAACGACCACTGTTTGTTCGTAAATTGGTAGCTGAAGATCCTACGGTTATTGTCCCTATAGTAGTAGAGGCCACCTCTTATTTCGACGTGTGTCAAATTCCGCGAACGTTGATATGTAAGAATCCGTTCTTTCTATTACCAGCCTTTGTCTTGAAAACGTGGCAGTGAGAAGATTTTCTGGGTTTGTAATCTCTGTTCATCGGAGACAATTAATTTTGGATTTACGAAATTAAACCTCAGTTTTTCCTAACGAATAGTATTGGAGTGAGATTTTCCGTTATTTTGGTGGATTCGTTGGAAAAATTCCTCGTGAAGGGATATTTAGGAAATCTTCTGTGGTGAGTAACACGTTATTTATTCATGTGGTTGTTCGATTCTTATGGTTCTTTCGTTCCCTATGGGTGTAGGTAGCCCATAGAGCAGACAGTAGGGAAATTTTGGTAATTTAAAACCGTTCAGACGGTAAATTGTGGTAGAATTCCGATTGGTGCAATTAGCAACGAGAATATTGTTCCACCCGTTTACCAGCCAGGGGTGTCACGAGTTTAAAGAAATAAAACAACCCTATCTTAATAGGTGAGTTACTATATTATATTTTTTTTTATATATAAGATTAATAACGCCATATAGTCGCAATTTTAGTTTTAATATCTTGATTTTACATGTATATTTCTTTGTGTATTGTATGTAGGTTTATTTATGTGAAACTAGACTCCTTTTTGCTTATTTTTTTACTATTATCAATTAATTTTATGTTAAATTTTGATTTAATTTATTGTTATAATTTTGTCGTGACTAGCAAGTCAAATTTAAGTTTGTTGAGTACATTTAAATCATTAGTTTTGATCATTAATTGTAAATTCAGAGAAGCCAGCTTCTAAATGTTGTATTATTCATTTAAATTCATTTTTATTCTTTCATTGTAGTACAAATTTAAGTTAATGTGTTCAAATTGTATTAAAGTCAGTAAGTCAATTAATTCGAGGAGTCATTAAAATTTGTTTGAGCTATTATTAATTCCGAATTACGATTTTAGGGTCCTAGATACAGGTATAAATCCTAGTTAAGGGTTTAAGTCCTAGTTTTTGGTTGAGTTTTGATTGCTGACCTGATACTTAGTCGAGCTTAAGTTAGTTGTGATTGGTGTAAGCCTAATAGTATTGAAAATTAAAGAATTTAAACAAAATATTATAGCTGTCTAAATTTGGATAGTATTTACTTTGTTTTTACAAAATTTTATTTATATTGAAAAATAAAAAACCTTGAAAAATTACGGGAGAGACCGAGTGTGTTTTATTGAAAAAATGTGGTATTGTGGCATTTTATGATTCTCTATATATTTAACACAAAACATTAAACTTTATAAAAGCAAATACTGTTTTAGAATAAACAAAATTTGTAGTTTATTTTCATTAAAATTCGTATAAATCACTTTAACAGAAACATATAAAAAAATACGAGGGCAATCGAAAATGTATTTTCGAACGAATGATTTTTACATATCCTCGTATATTTTAAAAGATAATCAAGTAATTAAAAAAGTAATTAGTGTTTTTAAATTTGTAGAACGCCTTCTTAATTTCAACAAAAAATTGTTAATATCACAAAATGGGAAACATGGAAAAATTAGGGGAGAGACCGAGAGTGATTTTCCAAAAGTGCTATTTTACGAATATTTTAACAGAATTAATTGTATATTATATAATGTTATTCAAGTTAGTTATCATTTAATGTTATCTCTTGGTATTTAACCTAAATATAAATATTCAATTTTTAAAAAAATACCCGAAATATCATAAAGTTAAACGAAGTTTGCATCAAGTGCTATAAAAAAAAATAACTGCCTTAAAAAACCTAAGTTTTTCATAAATTTCTAATTAAATCAAAACTTTAAAACTTCAAATTCACCCTTGCATTCTCTTACCAAATCCCGAAAGCACAATTTATAAATGCAAAAACAAACTAAAAACATCTAAATCAGCAGGAAATCGTTCCAAAACGACACTACATCAACATTGTAATCGTCTGCAAACTAAAGTTCCGTGAGTGCGAATTTCAATTTCCGCGGGGTCTTCGAACCCCCGGGAAAGTCGCGTTGGGATATCGCCAGGAAATTCGTTCTTCGAGTCAAACACGACCCTCGAAACGCGAAGCTTAAACTGAGTTTTGAAAAGCTGTTCGTTCTCGCGCGTTTCTACAAAGTTCGATGCATCGAGGTGCGTCGATAGAGAACGCGCATTTTCATTGTGTTATCTATCTATTATCGAGTTTTATCTGTTACTAAATTATAAAAATAACTAGCTGTAAACACAGGGTTTTACTCAGTTTTTTTAAAAAAAATTTAGATACATTGAAGTTTGATTGAAAGAGGAAAACGATTTTTAAAAAGACTAAAGCTTCACTTCTTAAATTTTTCCAACCAGCTTTACAAAACTTCACGGGATTTATTTTTTTAAGTAGTTTATGTTAAATCAAGTTTTAAAAGCTTTTGGAGATGCTATTAAATTGAAGCTGATAATTGGACCAATAAATAAACTTCTTATAAGAACAATTTTAAGAACGCAACAAGGCCTTTGAATTCTACAAAAACGTAGAACTGATTGGTTAACACCCTGAAGATCCACGATATCAAATTTAATGTCTTCACTGGTAGAACTCCTTGCAGTATTGCCAATGGCTTTATAAACATCTCCACGAACTTCATAGGCTTCTTAGAAGTTCACTTTAAAAAACAGTTTACTGATTTTATCTGAATTTCAGAAATGTGTAAACTCTGAAGAAACTTTTCTAACGTTTCTATTAGTAGAAGTCCTTACAGAGTCTTTAGAAGTTTAATAAACATATTTATTAACATCTTAGGCTTCTCAGAAAGTTGCCTCCAGAAGCTTTTTTAGTGAGTTATTTGATTCTTGGAAATACTTCAACTAATTCTTAAGAATACTCCTCCACCAAGACCCTTAACACCACTTCCACAGACACCCAAAAAACCTGTTGAGTTTATAGTGTCTGTTATACTAGCACCAGACCTTATACGAAGACTTCCGACATACTTACCTGAACTACTCTCTGAAGGCTCATACCATTAAAGCCTTAGAACTCTACAAAGACGTAGAACCAATTGGTCAACACCCTGAATACCCACGATATCAAATTTAATGTCTTCACTGGTAGAACTCCGTAAATATTGCCAACGGCTTTATAAATATCTCTACTAACTTCTTAGGCTTCTTCGAAGTTCACTTTAAAAAACAGTTTACTGATTTTATCTGAATTTCAGAAATGTGTAAACTCTGAAGAAACTTTTCTAACGTTTCTATTAGTAGCAGTCCTTACAGAGTCTTTAAAAGTTTTATAAACATCTTTATTAACATCTTAGGCTTCTCAGAAAGTTGCATCCAGAAGCTTTTTTAGTGAGTTATTTGATTCTTGGAAATACTTCAACTAATTCTTGAGAAGACTCCTCCACCAAGACCCTTAACACCACTTCCATGGACACCCAAAAAGTCTGGTCAGTTTATAGTGTCTGTTATACTAACACCAGACCCTCTACGAAGATTTCCGACATACTTACCTGAGCTACTCTCTGGAAGTTCATACCATTAAAGCCTTAGAACTATACAAAGACGTAGAACCGATTGGTCAACACCCTGAAGATCCACGATATCAAATTTAATGTCTTCACTGGTAGAACTCCTTGCAGTATTGCAAACGGCTTTATAAACATCTTTACGAACTTCTTAGGCTTCTTAGAAGTTCACTTTAAAAAACAGTTTACTGTTTTTATCTAAATATCAGAAATGTGTAAACCCTGAAGAATCTTTTCTAACGTTTCTATTAGTAGAAATCCTTACAGAGTCTTTAGCAGTTTTATAAACATCTTTATTAACATCTTAGGCTTGTCAGAAAGTTACATCCAGAAGCTTTTTTAGTGAGTTATTTGATTTTTGGAAATACTTTAACTAATTCTTGAGAATACTCCTCCACCAAGACCCTTAACACCACTTCCACGGACACCCAAAAAACCTGTTGAGTTTATAGTCTCTGTTATACTAACACCAGACCTTCTACGAAGACTTCCGACATACTTACCTGAGCTACTTTCTGAAAGTAAAGCCTTAGAACTCTACAAAGACGTAGAACCGATTGGTCAACACCCTGAATACCCACGATATCAAATTTAATGTCTTCACTGGTAGAACTCCTTCAATATTGCCAACGGCTTTATAAATATCTCTACTAACTTCTTAGGCTTCTTCGAAGTTCACTTTAAAAAACAGTTTACTGATTTTATCTAAATTTTAGAAATGTATAAACTCTGAAGAAACTTTTCTAACGTTTTCTATTAGTAGAAGTCCTTACAGAGTCGTTAGCAGTTTTATCAACATCTTTATTAACATCTTAGGCTTCTCAGAAAGTTACATCCAGAAGCTGATTTAGTGAGTTATTTGATTCTTGGAAATACTTCAACTAATTCTTGAGAAGACTTATCCACCAAGACCCTTAACACCACTTCCAAGGACACCCAAAAAGTCTGTTGAGTTTATAGTGTCTGTTATACTAACACTAGATCTTCTACGAAGACTTCCGACATACTTACCTGAGCTACTCTTTGGAAGCTCATACCATTAAAGCCTTAGAACTCTACAAAGACGTAGAATCGATTGGACCACACCCTGAAGCTCAGTTCTTCATACAAATCGAACTCCTAAAGTTTTACTAACATTTTTGCCAAACTTCTTAGGCATCATATTTTCAGAGTATTACAAGACAGTTTCCAATAATCAGCTACTGTGACCTGAACGTCAAAAAACACAAATTTTTTGATTTTTTTTCGCCAAAGATCCCTGGACATCATTTCTACGGACTCCCAGGAAGTATTTTTAGTGTATAATGTCTGTTACACTAACACTAGATCTCCGAAGAAGTCTTTCAACATCATCACATCAGGTACTTCTTAGAAGCTCATAGCATTAACAGCTTTAGAACTTTAAAAAGGCCTAGACCCGATTGAACCCCACCATCAAGATCCACGACGTTTCACCGGCCACCAACAGCATCTCCTTCATCGCGCATCGACGCAATCTTCCTGATTTTATAATTTGTAACTAATTATTTAATTTTCTTTAATTATCCTAAACCAGCTCAAAAAAATCGTGATTAAAATGAATGCTAACAGGTACTTAAATCACAAAAGAAATAATTTAAATACCTATCTCTTAATCGCCCACTTAAATTTTGAACCTAAACGAAAAGTAATTAAACAAGTGGTTTTAAATTTCGAGCAATCGAACTTTTAATTTAAATGGAAAGCAACACGAAATTTAATTCTGTAAAATTAATCAATCGGTGCAAAGTTAGCTTTGAGTAAATTTGAAGTTCTCATGGCAAATCGATTCCATTCTCATGTTCAATTAAATATTTTAATGGAAGTGTCAAAATCTTGAACTATATATGTTTCGTATGTGGAATAAATAATTAAAATTTTATATAGAAAAAAAAAGAAATCAAATGCTGTAAGATTTCTACGAAAGTAAATTTTCCGATAAAATTTGTTGTTGTTAATGGAAAAAAGATGATTTCTGGGAATTTTGTGACAATACAAACAAAGATTTGTATAAAATTGGATAGAAGATACTTGTTTTTAGAATTTGGCATAGAAATTTGATACGAATGTTTTTGTATCAACAGATACACGGAATATTTTTTGGAGTATAGAATTTCACATTATCTATATGGTACAAATTTATATCAGTCTAATAAATAAATCAAAAAATAACGCATTTATATTTTTACGTGCCGAAAATCGTTAAGGGAAAAAAAGTGAGAGGTGTCAAGGGACACCCGGATGAAACGAAGTTCCTTTCGATTAATTAGTGAAGGAATTGGAATTTGTAAACACAACAGTGTTTATACATACATAAGCATAATGTCTGTATAAAATGTCTACTTAACTAACTCTATCAGCAATATCCGAAACTTGTGCAGAAACACTGTCAGGATACATTATTGTTATTATTTTCTATTATTTTATTATTTACAAAAAACCTGTATAAACTTAACAAAGTCGCGATACTACACTGTTCAGAGCAAAATAGAAAATAGTAAATCCATTATCACCTGAATATTTTCAACAGTTCGTTTCTTTTAACAAAAGTGTCCATTTATACAATATCAGAGGTTTAGATGACATACATCTACCTGGAATTACTTTTTATTTCAATTAAATTTAAAACAGGAATTAACAATTTAATACAATATTTTAAAATTAAAATATTTGACAGTAATTGAGAGTTAAGGTAATTTGACGTACCTAACTAGTCAAGTTACGAACTATTTTTAAAATGTTTATGAATTTATTAATTTATAAAAACAGGATGAAATAAAATATAATACTATTACAGGTACTTATTTTTTATTCTACAGTATTTTCTTTTTAATGTACATTTTCTTTTAATTTAAATAGTGTCTTTTTAATTGTAATATATCTATCTATGAGAGAGAGAGAGAGACAGACAGACACGCAGAGAAACATGCGTGTGTCGTGACATATTTTGGTCTGAATTTTTTCCGGCTAGCCTCCAGCCTCCGTCGTAACTGGTCGTAACGCCCGAAAGGGGAACTTCGTTCCAAAATCTGTTGTGTCTTTTTGATAAAAAAAAAAATATTCTTGAGACCGGCGTTTCATAACCTCTACTTTTTCTTAGACTTCTATCAGAGCCTTGAGGTTATTCAGCGAGCATCTTATTTCAGTCTTTACAAAAATCTTTAAATTTCTCTACTAAACAAACTTAGCAAATTGTTACATTTACTCCATACTGCTATATGGTGTAGAAACCTGGACCATAAAGCCCAACATGATGAAGCGATTGGAGGCCTTTGATATGTGGGTATTTAAAAGATTACTTAAAATTCCTTGGACAGATCACACCACAAATGTTAAAGTATTAAATCGAATGGGTTGTTGCCAATAATAAAAAGAAGAAAAACTGCTTATCTGGGGCATATATTTCGAAATTCCAAGTACCAGTTCTTCAAGCTTATAATGGAAGGAAATCGGAGCATCGAAAAAAAAACACTCATGGCTTAAAAACATAAGGGATTGGACAAACCTCGATTCCCATGCACTCTTTAGAGCCACACAAGATCGAGAGGAGTTTGCCAGCATTGTCGCCAAAATCCACTAATTGGATTAGGCACCTTAAGAAGAAGAAAAAAACTTAAAACTCATTATGCAAGACTTTTTTTACGTATTTATTACCTCAAAATGCCTTTAAACATCTTGCAAACCTTCCAGAAACTATGTTGGTATAATGGTATATCCATTAAAGGGTCATTGCTCTCATTCTAGATACGTGTATACTCTGAAGGCACTTTTTTAACGGCTTTAGTAGAATTCCTTGCAGAGTTTTATAAACATCTTTATTAACATCATATCTTAAAAAGTTACCTCCAGAAGCTTTTTCAATGAGTTATTTGAATCTCAGACATTTTTCAACGACGAAATTTTCATTAGGTTAAAAGAATCTTCAAAAAACGACTAGATGAAGCAGTCTCTGGGGGCTCCACAAGAACTACAAAAAATTTACTATAAGAGCGTCTGGGAGTTCTTGAAAAACCTCCTCCTGGGTATCACAAGTAAATGTAACTTTTGTATCAAAATAAAACATTTTAATGAAACAAAATACAACATATAAATTAAAATATCATATTTCTGTTTTTTAATAGGATAATTACACCCAGAAGGAAAATAACAAATACATTGAATACCATTTGAAATATGTTATATTTTATCAACTTATTTAGATATGTTTATTTTTAAACTTTTAATTTATCATGGTTGACATACATACATAATTAAGGTATATTTTAATACAAACTACGTCGTAATATAAACAATAATAACATTAAACCTGCTTTGAAGGACACACAAGAAATCTAAGAAAAAGATGGTGAGTGCTAGAAACTGGAAGACCCTATGAAGAGATGCGATAGATATTTAATAGTGGCGAAGTTAACAGTCTCATGGAACCCAAAAAGTCGACCTGCCATAAAGTTCTTCTTATACAAAGGTAAACTAACCATGTGTAGACTATAGAGAAGTCTAAGAAGTAAATGATAATTGGAACAAGTCTCTGGAAACCTTTAAAAAGCGAGCTTTGATCCAGTTCTACTTACAAAGATATTTAATAGTTTTAGAAAAGTCTACGAATGTAGATGGAGCTGAAAGTTGAAAGATATTAAAAAAGAGATCTTTTAGATGTTAAAGAAGTAAGTGAAGAAGTTAAAAAAAAGTTTTGGAACCTGTAAACAGTGCTTTCTCCGAATTTTCCTTAAATATACAATCCTTCTAAAGATTCAATAGCAGTTAAAGAAATAAGCAAACACAAAGGCTCTTTGAGACATCTGAAAAGCGACCATTTATTGCAGAGCCTTCAAAGATCTCTTCAAAAGCACCATCTGTTCATTATTATAAGATTTTCAAAAGTGTTTTCAATCTTTGCAGTAGAACTTAATGGAGAGTCACCATACAGACCTTTAAGAGTCTTCTTTAACATCTTTTTACACTTGTTCAAGGTCTCCTGAGAGATTTTTAAGGCCTTCCAAATGCTTGCAGACCCTCCGGAACTTTTGAGGATCCTCTTCGAAATGAGTATTTGCTTATTATGAGGTCTGCAGAACTTTTTTAAAGAACTTAATGAATATGCTTATAGACCTTTAAGAGCCTTTTTAACAACTCTTTCTACTTTTTATACTAATGAAAGTTCTCCTGAAGGAATTGAACAAAACTCTGGAGAAGTCTTTAAAGACTTTTTCGAAATCAGCATCTGCTTATTGTTATGAGGTCTGCAAAAGTTTTTACAAACTTTGTAGAAGAACTTAATGGATAGTCACCTTACAGACTGTTTAGAGCATTTTCTAACAACATTTTCAACTTTCCATACTTATGCAAGAACTTAATGAATCTTCGTAGACCTTTTAGAGACTTTTTAACAACTTTTTATACTTTTTACACTTATGCAAAGTCTCTTACGGGATGTTTAATGCCTCTCAAACGCTTGCGGAACCTCTAAAACTTTTAAGGAGACCTTTTGGTGCTTTTTTTAACAAGTTTTTCTTTTATTTTCCAATTATGCAAGATCTAATTGGTCCACCTTGTAATTCATTTAAAATTTTAAATACACTAATTACTGTTAACGCTCTCTAGTGGACATTTTTAAAAGTTAAATTTCTCACTTCGGAAGTTTTCCTGGTTAACGAATAATTTCCCTCTCTGGTAAATTCCTGCGAGTAGCAGGATTATTGATCCTGCTTCTTAGTACAATATAGTCCACAGTAGATGGCGTTTTAGACCTGTTGATATTCAGAAAAATTGAGTAAATTTTAGATTCGAGTATTTTTGTAATTAAACGTTAATTGAGAATTAGTTTATGCATGAGTGAATTTTAGAAAATTAAAATTCCTAGGTGCACAAACAGTAATTGCAGAATTAAATATTTTCATAATCTCGAAGATTTTAATTGCAGGTTTTAATCAAAAAATTTAAATTTGTGTTTAAGTACATCAAATTGATGCAGGATATTTTCTACAATGTTTTACGAGAATTTTATTTAAAGAACTTCATGGAAAGTCACCTTTAAAGGTCGTTTGACTTTTCCACCTACTTTTTTACTATTTCAAGGTCTCCAGACTTTTTGACCTTCTTGCAGAGCCTCTTGTAACATCTTCAATGTCTTCTGAATATTTTTCAATACCTCTAGTACTTCTTGCAATCTTGAACAGCCTCCTGAGACTTCTTCAAGGTCACTAGCTGCTTATTAAATTTCTTACGCGGTCTTTTGAGTCTTTGTGAGGCTTCTCTATAGACCTTTTTTGGTTATATGATTAATCTCTATCATTTTTAACATTTATACAATAAGAACTTGACTGAAGGTTACCTTAGAAGATCTTTTCTAACTACTTTGTATCCAGAGAGTCATACAAAGGCCACAAACTTTTGTACTTCATGAGACTCCTTTAAAAACTGCTTTAATGCCACCATTAGTCCTCGTTGCAGGTAATTCAGATTTCTCCACTAAGGGAATCGTAGTTTTTGCAGAAGATTTATCAAATTTTGTACAAGTATCTAATGAAAGGTCACCTTACAGGACTTTTATTGCCTTTCTTAATATCTGTATCTACTTTTTACACTTCTGAAGGGTCTTCAAAGGATTTTTTAATGCCTTTAAAACTTCTTGGTATCTCTGTAGAGCTTTCAGTATCCCTTTTCACTCTACAAGTCTCCAGAGAGTTTTGCCATGTCTCTAAAACTTCTTGGATTACTTAAGGAACCTCCAGAGACTACTTTGTTGTAACCACTTAGTAGAGGTCTTTTGAGGATTTCAGATTCCTTCTTTTTATATAAACACTTATTTTTTACACTTCATCAGGATCTTCTAAAAGTTTTTTAATGTGTCCTTTTGATTTCTTTCAAAGCCTCCAATAACTCCTTTAAAGTTACCATCAGGTCAATAAACTCCTTATGGAGCCTCCAGCTTTTTCATTGAGTTCTTTTATTTCTGTGGGTTAAATTTTTTACTATTTCTAAATCATTTTAGATGCTTCAATGGCATTATATTATTCTTTACTGATATACCAGAAGAATCTGATGAAACCTAACATTTGCCACGTACTTTTAGTGAAATGAATTGAAAATAAAAGAAATAAGAAAAATAAATTTTGAAAAATTAATCAAATACTTCCAATTGAAGTTCAACTCCAGCTGAGATCGGTAAGTGGTTTCTCTACTGGCAAATTAGTGCCCAGCTCAGCCGTAGAGGGTAAGTACCAAGATAAAAGTGAGTGCGCCACCGATTTAAACGGTTAAAATCGGAAACCCCTGTTGTTCCAGGAACTGACCTTTCCCACTGGAGATTATTAAATAAATTTAGAATATTAATCAGTATTAATTGTATTGCACAATAAAAACGATAAAGTGAGCTAAATAAAACAAAATATCAACTAGACCCTTCTTTAATAAAAAAAAAGTAAAGTATTAACACTACTGTCAACTCGCGCTTGACAACGTCAACAATCTGTCAATTTAAATTAAAACTAGAAAAACGAATTTTAACTAAAAACTATAGTCACGACTTAAGTCTAATATTGCTTATCTGTTTATCTAGATACGATTCCTTGCAGTCCTTGGCTTCACCAATACTTAGGCCGGTACCAAAATCAAGCCTGCTCCCAGAAACAAATAGGCTTGCACCAATCACAAATAACTTAAGCTCGTACTAAGTATCAGGTCTGCACCCAAAATTTAAGCCTGTATCTAGGACTGTATCTAAAATTGAAGCCTGTATCTAGGACTTCAGCTTATATCTAGGACCCTAAAATCGTAATTCGGAATTAACAATAGCTTAAACAAATTTTAATGACTCCTCGAATTAATTGATTTAATAACGTTATACTACTTTACTGACATTAATACAATTTAAACACATTAACTTATATTTGCTCAACAATGAAAGAATGAAATAAATTTAAATGAAATACACAAGTTTTAGAAGCTGATATTTCTGAATTTTACCATTTCTAACCAAAACTAATGATTTGAATGCACTTAACAAACTGACTTCCTAGCCATAACAAAATTATAACAATAAACTAAATTAAGGTTTAACATAAATCTAATTAATAATAGCACAAAGGAACCGAAAGGAGTCTAGTTTCTCAAAATAATACACACATACAATACACAAAGAAAAATACATGTAAAAATCATAATATGAAACTAAAATTGCGACTATATGGCGTTATTAATCATAAAAAAAATATAATATGGTAACTCACCTATTGAAATAGGGTTTCTTTCTTTAAAATCGTGACACACCTGGCTGGTAAACGGGTGAAACAATATACTCGTTGCTAACTGCACCAATAGGGGATTCTAACCACAATTCGCTGCCTGATCGGTATTGATTTAACCAATAATTCCCCGTGAACTTCCTACATTTCGTCGGAGACAAAAGGAAACAGAAAAACCATAAGGATTGAACAACCACATGAATAAAGAAACGTGCTAATTACCAACGAAGATTTTACTAAAATCCGACTACGCGGTTTTTCCAAAGAATCCGTCCCAAAAATCTACAGGAACAACTCCACACGATTCAAAATGGAAAACTGAGGTTAAGTTTCGTAAATCCAAAATTAATTGACTCGGATGTACCAAGATTAAGACTTAAACCCAAAAATCTTCTAACGACAAGTTCTTAAGTCAAAGGTTGATAATGGAAAGAACTCACCACGTGTTTCCTTTCATGAAATTTGACACACTCCAAAAATGGCCTACTACTGTAGGGACAATAACAGAAGAATACAGCTAACAGTTTACGAACAAACGGTGGTCGTTTGATACAACTAATCTTATTACTTATCAAGATAACAACAAAAATCTCAGCATTACTCAATTTCTCGTTCATATTCAATCTTAATATGCTAGATAACAATATAACGAAACAACTGGCTGTAGACCACAATACGTCGAGTTATCGACAAAAAGAAAGAAAGAGTACCTCGGTCAGGTGAAAACGAAAGTGACAGTAATTTCAAAAAAAAAATAAACATAACCACAAGAATTCATGATCTGAATTTAATAAATATACTTTCAAAACAATATTAGCAATATTATGAATGATTTATGGCCAGAATAATAAATAATAGTTGGCGATCATCTATTGTCGAACCAAAATCAACTCGCTCCTGACTCGATTTAGCCCTTAGTAATGAAGAATTTATAAGGTAAGAAATTAGTTATAACTAGAGCGAATTTTAACCCGTGACACATTATAAAGATTCTTTTCACTTCTCTACTAACTTTTTCTACTCCTGTAATGATTTTTTAATGACTCTTAAATTTCTTAGAGTGCTTGTAGAGCTTCTATAAGTTACTTAGACTTTTTAATATTTCAATTTATTTAATTCAAGTTTATGGAATAAAAATGATAAACTTGGCAAACTTCCTGAATAGAAACCGCTTCAAAAACACAATAAATGATTTAAAAGGTTCATTACAATATCAAAAAACAGGAATATAAAATACACAACTTCGTTCTAAATCTAAAATGATATTTTATTCTAAAAGTTTTAGTCAAGTCAACTCGCTTTCGGTCTTATTTGTTTGTTTTCTGCTTCGAGAATATGTATCTAATCATCTTTATCGCCTATTCTGAATACACAGGGGATGGAACTCGAGAATTTTTTTATTGGATCCATATTTAAAATTAAAATTGTGTGTTAACTTTGAGTGTTTTTTATTATTATTATTTTAAAGTCTGGAGAAGTGAACGTTAAGAGTAACTTCTTTTCGTCTTTTCCACCAATTAGGGAAACTTTTATTGAAAAGGTCAGAATATTCCGAATAAAATTGCGAATAAAAAGCTGTGTGCTAGAAGGAATTAAACAACAATCCAGTATAAAAAATGGGAGCTACTTTCGTTACCTATTAAAAGGCTTCCTAAAAAATCTAGAAAATAGAAAGTGGATTACAAAAACCATTGCTTAAAACACTTTTATAGAATTTTAAAGAAGCTTTTGTTAAAGAAGCCCAAATAGTTAGTTCTTTGAGTTTCTTTGAATTTACTTTTATTTTAAAATAGATTTATCTCACTTTAAGTGTATTCATTGAGAATATACAGAAGAAATAAGCATACAATCCTATAAATTTGATAAATTAATTAACATTTTTTTTGGTCCTTCGAGCCGGATGGGTAAAAAACCTTAAATCTCATACATACTTAGAATGCTTAAAATTTCAAAAAGTAAATTTACTCTAAGCTATTTTCAGAAAAGGAAGATTAATCTTTAAGTATCTTTTTTATTCAGGGCTAACTTTGAAGTATGTGTTAAGAAGCTTTTTAAATCTTGTTGAATTTATTTCAAAATCTTGTAAATCGCAATATTTTAATCTTTAAAATGATTTTAAAGTTGCGTTGTATAAAAATAAATATACCAAACCTTAGAGGAAACTTTATTGTAACCATTTACAACTATATTTTGGGTTTCATTAGATTTTGTGAGGCCTTTATCTCAGAATTGAACGAAATTTAACTCCTACATGTTTAAGGTGCTAAGGCTGCATCTAACAAGAATTTTGAGTCTAATTCAAAAAGGTAAATAAGAGCTTTTTGATTTGGAAACCTGTTTGTGATAGGGATATTTTAGATACAAAACCTTTAATTGTGTGACTGTAAAGTATGAAGGGAACTAGAGACCTTTTAAGTGAGGTTCAAGTCGTTAACTTTAGATTTTAATTTTAAGTCATGCGTGTGATCACACTTCTCAGATAATCTTTTCTTTACGTTCATATTTATACCATTGTTCTGCGCTAGTGTATAGAACTTGTAATTTAGATTAACCACAGTAATTTTGGATCATTAAAAGGAGGTCTAGTTTTGAAGATATTTTGTTTTATTTAGCTCACTTTAACGTTCTTAACTTGCAGCTCAATTAACCTTGATTAAGATTCTTAATTTATTTAATTATCTCCAGTGAGAAAGGTCAGTGCCTGAAACAACGGGGGTTTCCGATTTTAACCGTTCAAATCGGTGGCGCGACTCACTATTATTTTTGTACTTACCCTCTACGGCTGAGCTGGGCACTAATTTGCCAGTAGAGAAACCACTTACCGATCTCAGCTGGAGTTGAACTTCTATTTGAAGTAATTGATTAATTTTTCAAAATTTATTGTTTTATTTTTAATTCTTTTATTACATCAAAAGTACGTGGCAAATTTAATTTAAAAAGAAATCTTGTAATGTACCTTAAAGTGCCTAAATAACCTTTTATAAGGTTTCTGTTTCTATTTGTACATAATGGGTTTTAGATTGAAGAAATCATTAATGTTTGATATGTAAACAGTATTAATAATTTCAAATAAAAACTCTATCTATATCTAATATCAAAATCAATAAACAATACATTTTTTACATTACAAACTACTCAACGTAACAGTAAATGGATCCCTGGTCGTATCTATGTTTGAAAACTTTCATAAAAGCGGAAAATTAAATCCAAAAAGGGTCGTTAAAACAAAGTTGAACAAACAGTTTTACCTTTTTGCTGTCGCAGTCCACATCTGCAAACTAGCACTTCTCATATCCAATTTATGATGAGTTGATACCACTGCCATCCGTCTATTATAACCAGGAGGCACTTTTCCCCCTGGGGGATATTTCACACTCATATTGTTCCGGATTTTAGTTTACGTGTGTCTGTTTTTCACTTAACACTTTAACACTAGAACGCACTTAACCGAATTTGCAGATACATGTCAAATTTTTGTATTATGCAAATTTTTTATTAAAAAAGAAAGTAGAAGAGAAAGAACACGTAAACAGAATTGGGAGATTATAGAAAAATAAGTTTAGTTTTTCTTATTTAACATTTAGATAGCTTTTTCTTACTTTTAAAGCTCATAAATTAGTTTTTTTAAACACTTTTTTAAATCACGTTGCTTTAAGAACAACAGAATATTTTAAAAGTGATTGTTAGTGAGTTATGTTTATAGATAGAAACTGATCTAGATTAAGTTAGGGTTTGTTGGTCAACCAGAGAAGAGTATAAGCGCATGACTCGCCCTTTTTTATGGGACAATTTTATACAATGATCAAAGAATGATAGTCCCTGAGATGGATATTAATTAAAAAAATGAAATACAAAACTCTTTTATATAGGAAATGTAGTAAATGGTAGAACTGAGGATAAAGTTAAACGTACACTGTCTTAGTTTTTGTGTTAGCAGTGGAGTGTATGATTGACTATCCGGCTCAAAGAACCAGAATTTATGTTAGTAGTGGATTGTAATAGTAACTATATTTTAACACTTAAACAGTATAAAAAAGTACAATTTACGTTTAGACCTCTTACAAAAACTTCTGGCATCATCAATCGTAAGCATCACCAAAGCTACGTTCTAAATTATCAAATTTGTGAGATTAAATGCTTATTTTCTCTAGATTTTCTTAATAAACAGACTTACAGTAAAATATATCGATTTTAAACTCAGTCAGATATAGTTTAGAACCATACAATGATTTATTAATTAGATTCAATATCTGTTTTGTTAGACCCAAATCAGTCAAACAATTAAAGTATAAGCAATTTAATGTAATTTTCAGGAATTATTTACGCTCTAAGCAGTTTCAAATAATCAATACACACAAACAGACTAATAAATTATTGTTATCAATTATTCAATTATATCTCTTTTACACAATAACACAATATTGTAAAATTATTTTTAATAATTCACGTTAAAAAAATTTCTATTTTGACAGAAAAAACCTCTAAAAATGTCAGGTGCCAAATAATATCTGTCAAATGTCATGTGTGAAATGCCATCTGCCAAATGTCAACTGTTAAATGTTAACTTGCAACTAGCAAATGTCATCTGTGAAATGTCAACTGTAAATGGCATGTCAACTGTGAAATGGCAACTGCCAAATGTCAACTTCGGGATACTGCACTCGTACTACGAAATCTTGTAACACTTGTATTACAATATATTATTGTTATTTTTTGACTAAAAACTTAAGTTGTCTTTAGAATAATATTCCTCGCTTACAAAATATTACACTCCTCTCATTTACATATATAAAGGTATACTATCTATTCATGGCAAAATTAGCAATTTTAACAGAAACTGTTACTATAAGGATTATGAATTCCGACCCGCTTGTTCTTCGCAAACACCAAACTGAAAAGCGTAATTCAACGAAATGCAGTTCAACTAAATTACATTTCTCCGAAATTATAACTGTTTGGCAAATTTAAAAACTTTTAAGGTTGAAGAAATATTATTTCTTGGCGGTTTTATAAAGTAGAACCATTCTGCTGTGTATTTTTAACTTAATTTGCACAATTTAAGTTATCTATACTGATACTGATTCCTTTATGTTTTTTTGAGTGTATAAGTCGAGTTTCCGTTAAACTGTTCTTATGGAAAATTAGAAAAAACATCTGGAAAAATGTTGTTCTGTTTCTAAAACCACTTCTGTTTGTTTTTTTAACTGAAATTTTACAATTCAACTAATTAGATAAAGTAATCTACACTGATACTGACTCTATTATTATTATTTTTCTAGTTAATAATACTGATATTGAACTATTCAACAGTAAATTTACAGAAGTTTTTAGCTGATTAAAAATATAGATTTTTAATCTAACAAACACTTAAGGGCCACTTTTCACTCCTGCATCATTATTTGTATTGCTTTTAGTTTCTCTAAAGGGCTATAACATTTTGTAATGTCACTGCAGCGGCTTATATCGTTATTATATATTTTTTTTACTTTTACTCAAGTTTAAAATCGTATTTCAACGAATTGCACTTTATCTCAATTACTTTTCTCGAAAATACCACTCTTGGTACATTTAAAAATTCTAAAGTTGGAAATTTGAAGTGAAAGACTATTTCAATTTTTACAATAAAAGTTTTAATATACAGATACTGATCCCTTCATATACATGTACACTTGCTCGCCCCTCTCCAATTTTCCATATCCAGATTAGGTCACAGTGTAAGGTCTTCAGAGGATTACCTGAATGTATTCTTTTAGTCACTAGAGACCTGTATATGGCTTTGTCAATAACAGTCTTCATATGGTAATTTAACGTTTTCAATTACTTCTTAAGATTCTATATCATCCTGGTTTGTTTTAGTTAAATATGTGTAAAACATATACAATAAATTGCATAAGAAAATAAATTTTAATAAATAACACCCTTGTTTAATACATGAAATAATCCCATTGACTATAAAATTAAACTTAAATTGTTATCAAAGGCTTTCAATCTGGAGCTGTGTGCATCCGCACCACTTGTTTCACAATTGACATTAAAATGGAAAAAGAAGGGTATAGAATCCGAAACAGAGAGAGAGCATTATTCAGTTTTAGTAGCAGATATTGTTTCATTCATACTAAAAACTAGTTTAAAATTCACTGCAGGCAGACAACTGGTTAAAATTGCTAAAAAAATGAACCATATTCCATTAGGTATGACTGTTTAATCAATCAAACTGGTAATAGAACTTTTGTATTCTTGAATGCAGGTTTCATTTTATTGCGGTCGTATGTCTGCGTCTTTTCATGCCAATGTGGGTTTACGTTACATAAAGCATGTCTTCGAGAAAGAAAAATGATATCGTGAGATAGAAAAATTCACTATAAACACGAGATGCTCAGCTTAATACATCGAAAAAATATTGTATCAACAGTTTTGTTAAAAAAATACTTCAAGCTTGTATACCATAGAATAAGTATTAATCATATGTTAAATGTCATTGTTATAACTGTCAAATGTCCTCTGTCAAATGTCAATAGTAAAATTTCAACAGTTGTAGCGTTTTTAAAAAAACCTGTTAATAACTTGTCACGGGTTAAAATCCGCTCTAGTTATAATTAATTTCTTACCTTATAAATTCTCCATTATATATATATATATATATATATATATATATATATATATATATTCGTATGAAAATAGTAGTAGTACAATATAAGTATATAATTTACAAAAATATAGTCATTAAACTTGAAGAATTTGTTCTCTTCTAAATATTGTATCTGCGGAAAGTTTTTAAAGGGTGTGCGCAGTTCTTACATTCGTGTTGGAGATTAAGGGAAAAACCGCAGAAAAAAAAACCTTAATCGAGTCAGGAACGAGTTGATTTTAGTTCGATTATAGGTAATCGCCAACTATTGTTTATTATTCTGGCCATAAATCATTGCTAATATTGTTTTGAAAGTATATTTATTAAATTCAGATGTTGTTGTATTGTTTACGTTGAATTATATTATCATTCGCTGACATCTGTGAACGGTTGTCACTTCTCTTTCTGTTTGTATAACTCGTCATATTGTCGTCTACAGCCAGTTGTTTCGTTATATTGTCATCTAACATATAAAGATCGGATATGAACGAGAAATTGAGTAATACTGAGATTTTTGGTGTTATCTTGATAAGTAATAAGATTTGTTGTTATCGAACGACTACCGTTTGTTTGTAAATTGTTGGCTGTCGACTCTTCGGTTATTGTCCTTACAGTGTTAGAGGCCATTTTCGAGTCTGTCAAATTTTATCGAAAGTGAGCGGTTTCTCTTTCTTTCCGTTATCTGCTTTTGACCAAAGTGGTTGCTCGAAGACCAGAGAAGATTTTCGGTTTAAGTTTCAGTCTCGGTACATCCGGGTCAATTAATATTGGATTTATGAAACTAAACCTTGTTTTTCCATTTGAATCGTGTTGGAGTTAGTTTCTGTTGTTATTTTTGGGACAGATTCATTGGAAAAAACCTCGCGTAGGGATTTTTGTTAGATCTTCTGTTGGTAAGTAACACGTCTTTTATTCATGTGGTTTGTTCAATCCTTATGGTTTTCTCTTTCCTTTTTATTTCCGACGAAATGTAGATAGATCACAGAACAGTCAGGGAATTATTTGGTTAACTCAATACCATTCAGGCAGCGAATTGCGGTTAGAATCCCCTGTTGGTGCAGTTAGCAACGAGTATATTATTTCACCCGTTTGCCAGCCAGGTGTGTCACGATTTTAAAGGAAAAAACCCTATTACAATAGGTGAGTTATAATATTATATTTTACTATGATTAATAACGCCATATAGTCGCAATTTTTAATTTAATATCTTGGTTTTACATGTATTTTTCTTTTTGTATCGTGTGTGTGTGTATTATTTTAAGAAACTAGACTCCTTTTAGCTCCTTTGCGCTGTTATTAACTAATTTTATGATAAACCTTAATTTAGTTTATTGCTATAATTCAGTTATGGCTAGTAAGTTATATGTAAGTTTGTTAAGTTCCTTCAAGTCAGTAGTTTTGATTAGAAATTGTAAAATTCAGTAAAATTAACTTCTAACTTCAGTAATTTGTATAATTCATCTAAATTCATTATTTTTTTTTTGTATGTTAAGCAGAATAAGTTTTTTTTGTAAATTGTATTAAAGTCAGTAAATTAGTATAACGATATTAAATCAATTAATTCGAGGAGTCATAAAAATTTGTTTAAGCTTATTGTTAATTCCAAATTACGATTTTAGGGTTCTTGGTACGGGATTAAGTCCTTGGTACAGGTCCCAGTTTTTGGCACAGGCTTTAATTTTGGTGCAGTCCTAATTCTTGGTACGGACTTAAGTTATTTTTGTTACGGGCCTATTTGGTTGGAGCAAGCCTATTTGTTTTTGGAGCAGGCTTGATTTTTGGTACAGGCCTAAATATTGGTGAAGCCTTTGAAGCCAATGACTAGAAGGAATCGTTATCTGGATTATCAGATAAGCCACTATAACTAGATTTAAGTCGTGACTATAGTTTCTAATTTTAAAGTTCTTTTTCTTGTATTGCGTGTGATCACACTTTTCAGTTAATTTTATTTAGATTACTCTTAACTTTCATGTTAATAACATTGTCAAGCGCGGGGGTTGACAGTAGTGTGAACTCTAAATTTTTTTTTTATATTAAAGAAGGGTCTAGTTGATATGTTTGTTTTATTTAGCTCACTTTATTGTTCTTATTGTGCAATCCAAGTAATATTGATTAATATTTTAAATTTATTTAATTATCTCAAGTGGGAAAGGTCAGTGCCTGGAACAACAGGGGTTTCCGATTTTAACCGTTTAAATCGGTGGCGCACTCACTCATATTTTTGTACTTACCCTCTACGGCTGAGCTGGGCACTAATTTGCCAGTAGAGAAACCACTTACCGATCTCAACTGTAGTTGAACTTCTATTGGAAGTATTTGATTAATTTTTCAAAATTTATTTTTTTTTATTTCCAATTCATTCATTACACTAAAAGTACGTGGCAAACTAATTTATAATTCCTTTTTAAATAAAAAGCCGACCCTGTCTCCGTAAAGTCCTGGTCTACGAGATAAAAAACGCAGTGGGTACTTTTAAATCTAACGAACTTTTCAAAGCGAAGTTATCGATTTTTTTTCTGACAAATCAGTGATTGCGTTAAAAATCAGGGGAGCTTCGCGGGGGTATCTTACGCGCTTTTTGTTCCACCGGAATTCATTCAATAGGGAGATGGCTAAGTAGAAGCATCTAGAGTACTTTTTAGTTCTAATTTTCCCGTTTTTTGTTTACCTGGAATAAAAAAGTAATTGTGTTAAAAAAATAGATAATCCTATTTTGCTATACCAATAATGTTTCTAAAATTTCCTGTTGAATGTACTGTGCAAAAATTGTAGATAAATCCTGGTTTGAATATCGTGCAGTGTTGAATATTAATACTACTTGTCTGAAATTTTATTACAATTGATGCAGAATGATAGTTTGTACGTTTTCACGTTCTGAATGTGAATTTTGGTATATCGATGGCGCTGATTGAATTGAAATGCAATGAATTTATAAAGCTCATTATGGATTATGTGAAAAGTTTTATACAATTCGTTTTATTGGTGCATATGGTAAAGACCTTCAAAATCATGTTCTGGATTTGTATTGTGGCAAAATGGTTTTAAATTAACACACGAAAAGGCATCGCCAGCGTAGTTTCAAATTAACACACGAGAGGGCATTGTTTACGTAACTTAATCGACCGCGTACCGTATGAGATTAAGTAGCCATGGTTTACACACAACTTAAATTTTTCTACAATATTTCTGCTCAAAATAATGTAATATAAAAATTCTACATACATATGTATGCCATATGTCTGGTAATAAAAGTTTATACATCTTTTCACATAAACGTAAGTTACGTGTTTTTTTTATCCTACTGGAAACAGTAAAATTTCATTTTACAATAACTCCAAATACAGACTTACCTTGAAACGCTGTTAAGCAGATCGGGCCAAGCAAGTGTCAGCAATGAATCTCGCACAAACAACTCCCAGGACGTGAGGTGAGACTCGCTGAAGACCCTTTCTGACCTTTGAAGACGTGGCCGACAGGGTCTCGGGCGGTTTTCCATTTTGACCCTTTGGCACTCGACTCAATCCTGGATAAACAACAAGAATCAATGTTTTGATTGAATTGTTTAACTAACGAGAAGAGGAGTGGGTTTGGATCTATTAAGGTGTTAAGGTTTGAAGGATATTTAATTTGTTTATCTTAAATAAATAATAATTAAACAATTTTATATGTTAAACGCAAAGATAAATTAGAATGCTCAGATATTTCAGAAATTTTTATGATTTTTGAAAAAAACATGTAAAAACTTTAAGTAAGTAGTTGATCAATGTGTGTTCTAGGTCAAATTTTCAACATAACCTCATTTTTTTAAAGCGGCAAAGTACCTAGAGATAGTACTGAACCCTTACAGCTACCAACTTTATAGTACAGCCAACTTATCTTTTTCGAAGGGCCTCAAAACTCTTTTGATTGTATCAGAAGACACATCAGAAGCATTTTCAAAAAGCCATGACAACCAATTCAGTCTAAAAACACATTCAGAAGAGGACATAGATTTTGATGAAGAAGTAGGCGGAGTTAAAACCTTCGAAGAAAACAAAATACTGGCACACACCAAGTCTCAAACCTATAAGATTCATTATGAAGAATATTAAAGTGAAGCACCAGGATATGACAAGATCAGTAAAAGGTCTTTAAAGAACCTTCCAGAGAAGATCTCAAAGGTCTCTGTCTCTTCTATTTTCTATGATTTCGATTGTGTCACTGATCTCTTTGCAATCTAGGCTATCCTATATTATCCCTCATCATTTGCACTGCCTGATGAATGCAACTTTTTCTTCACCACCTTTTTCGCTTTCACCACTTTCTCTACTTTCTCTTCATCTTTATTTTTTGGTGCCCCGTTCCCTTATAATTTTTCCAACACCTGTTTTGCTATCTTTCTATTACTATTCCACTATTCATCCACATCATCTTTCATTCTAATCTCTTTAAACACTGTTTCCTCAAACCACATTCCTCTTTTCTCAATTTCCACCTCTGATTTCTATAAAAACGTTAAAAACAGTATTAAATCAACAAAAATTGATAGACCCCAAAAAATATCATTTATATCTAACTTTGTGCGTTAACCGTATTGAGTTTACGATTAATGATCCGCATCGAAATAATAAGAAACATATAAAAGTAGAGACGTCTGGAATTTCAGTCACGAATTGATGAATCTTGGATATCATTAATATTAATCTTTAAATTACACGTTTCACTAATTCATTGGAACTTCAGAGTTGTTGAAAATTTTGCCACCTCACGATGAAAATGTTAATTGAAGCGAGATGGATAATTTACATGCAGAATTATACACATAATGTAAGGCTTTGTTGTTTAATTTATATCTAATTAATAGACAATGTGGCTTTATTGATGGATATTATTAGGTAAAATAGTTTAGTAATTAAAATATTCTAAATAGTTGTTCGACTGTAAAATTTTAAATGAAATTGCATAATGAAGTGTATGTAATGTGTTAAAATTAATGCAAGAAGTAATGTTATGGCTGAAGAGGTACTGTTATTGAGGTACATAAAGAGGCACTGTTAGCACTGTCGAGGACCCGTTATCGTTAAAGAGGTATTGTTATTGTTACCTCTTGAAATGAAAAAGTGATCTCCATTCAAGATTTACTCCTCAAAAGTACATTGGAATCCAGTTCATGGAACCTTCTCCTGTTGATACAAAGCCAAATACTATTCCCGAAGACGTAGTCTTAGACAGTATATGGCCATATTGGTTCTAGAAGATTTACCACTTCTTTAGTGGAAGCAAAGATCTCTCCTGAACATTGTAGCGAAAAATACTTTAGATTTGAACTCATTATAGTAGAGTTCCAAGAAGGAAAAATGAAAAATGACGATTTTCTTGTTTTTTTGGAATCAGTCTCGATACTTATTGAACAGAACCTGTAAGAGTTCTTAAACTTGGATCATTTCCAACTATTTATCTTCATTGAATAACTTCCTACATTTGAAAATTAATGTATTTGGCTGTTGCAATTTCGAATTTTCTATTTGTTTTTTTAGGAGTTATATCTTTTATATAACGTATTGATTAATTTCAATGAAGTTTTCTTTATAAGAAAGTTCGAGTTGAAAAATTGGAAAGTATAACAGCTTTAATAAGAACAAAATTATATTACTTTATAAATTAAGTTTTCCCTTCATATTAAAATTAACTTCGTTGTTACTGATGTGGAAAACGAAAAAATTATCAAATAACTGGTAATGAAAATTTAATTTGTAAGATAATAGACACTAAAGTACGATAAACAAAATGTAATAACTTATTAAGAAATTGAGTTATTTTTTTGAGGATTATGAAAATTGATGGTTTTATTATAAACATTCGAATGATTCCTGCGTGGTGTAATGTGGGTTTGGGAGATCCTCTGGCGTGTCTTCTCCGTCGTGAGGCCTCCTATTTGGCAAGGACGAAGTGAACCACAGAAACCTTCACCAAGAGCTCATTTTTGAGTATTCAGTGTAGTCTCCGTCCGTCCATCATGTTCACTTTTACCATCTATCTGTAGGAGAGAGGGGTTCTATCAAGGAGGTCTTCTAGATCTGTAGAAAGGTTCCTGTCTACTGTTTGGATAAGTCTTAGATAGGGAAGGGGATCTTGATTTTCTTTGGAGTCCTCCATTCCAGTGGGTGTGGAGGGTCCTTTAGGCTGCGATGTTCGTTCCCTGTACAGTCCAGAAGGGCATTATGACTATATCTCGTAAACTACTTAACGGAATTTGACTTGCAATGTATCCTTTTAAAGAGAATGCGATGTAAAGTGGTAACAGGGGCGGTGGGGTAGTGCAGTGAAGGGTGGGATGGATGCAGAAGCTTGAGTTGCTGACCGCAACTAGGCTTCTGGATCCCCCTCCCCGAATCGGTACGACCCTGGTGTAATAGCCTTCCAGAGGCACACCCCGGGCAACGGCAAGCTGGGAGAGGGCCTCCCTCATCTTACGGCTAATAATTACACAAACAACCCCAAGTGAAGGTATGAGGTACCGTGTCGATGTACTGAATGGCCAACGGGTTAAGTTGGTCTCGCGAACGGTCCCCTGGGGGCACCGGGCGAAACCCCCTTGTAACAAGCCTTACCTGATCATGCAGGGCTCTCATCAGGTGGACCATCCCTTCCCAAGCTTCTCGTGGGACTTATATGGAACCAAAAGAAGAAGAAGAAAAAAAGGAGAAGAAGCCAAATGGCAGGTGGCGAAAGGAAAACGCCGGGAAGCTAAAGCCCAAAGGCAAGCTAAAAAGGCGGAGAGGGCAAAACCAGAAGCTGTAAGGCAGGTGGAAAAAGCAAAGGCCCAGACACCACAAGCCGAAAGGCAGGCGGGAGAGGGCAGTTTGAAGGTCAATTCGGAGGAAGATATTGACCTAATGTCGACCGAGGAAATGATCCAGGCACGACTATCGGGTACCTCAAAGAACAAGATACGGAGACTTGTGAAGGAAGGTCTCGAAGTCGCCGAGGCAAAACACAAGGTGATAAGAGACAACTTCAGGAAGTCTCTAGAAAAGGTTAAGACCGAAAATAAGGAGGAGAAGAAGGAGAAGCCAAAGCCTATAGCACAGGTAACTCCTAAGCAGAAAGGCCAACAGCCCAGCACCTCCAAAAAACGGTCAAGGTCCGCACACATAAAGGTCACACATAAAGCTACATACAATAGCCCTTGGTAGGTGTAGACAATTGTGTGGCAAGAACTGGGGCTTGAACCCCAAAATGAACCTATGGTTGTATACACAAGTAATTAGACCAATATTAACCTATGGTTCGGTGGTGTGGTGGAGTAGAACGCAGCAGTCCGGGGTGATCAGGCAGCTGGAAAGCATTCCCAACCCAATAAACATCTAATCTAAAGTGGTAACAAGTGTCAAAAGAATGTCTTGTAATGATAATTTTTTGTGGAAAAATACTTACCATATTACAAAATTGGGCTGCTATACAGCACTTCTTTTGCGTATGAAGACGAAATACGTTATCTGTAAACAAAATTAGTATCAGACCATCTTGCACTTGCAGATTATTAAATTTGAATAATAAATTTGTTTTACAACATTTCTCTTTAATTTCTCTCCAGAAATCGCTGGTAGTTAAAAAATAACAACTAAGTACCATTCGCATTGTAAACTTTTTTTTAAATTAATTTTCAGGAAACTTAGGTAGTTACAATTAGCTAAAAACCAACTGAGTACTGTTCGCATTGTAATACTTTTCTCTAAATTCCTTTATATGTTACAATTTAACAAAAAGACCACTGAGAACCGTTCGCATTGTTATATTTTTCCCAAACACCCTCACAAAGGTTAAAACACAATAAAATAAAACAAATATTGAACTAAGAGTGAAAAGAGAACCACTTTAAAGAAGTATCCAACAAAGCAATATCTCTTTTTGTAGAATAAAAGATTTATGGTAACAAAAGCAATATCAATTAATACCTACCTTTTAGTTATTGTATTCATTGAGCACGTATTTAATCAACTAAAAAGCTTTTCTGATACGCTTAAATTCGAGGAATGATTAATATTTTCAGTTTAGAGATAATCGTTTGTATTGCGGAGCATTATTTGAATCGAAGTTATTACTACTATCAAAGATATGCCGATTATTGTAATGTGTAGTATTTGTTTTGATGAGATACTCTATTTAGATATCAGATCGTAAATCGGGTTTTTGTTATTACGAGGGTCTTTTATGTTGGTTCCATCGCTAGGAGAGTCTTTAGGGTCAGTTAGAGACTTCAAATTTTCTTAAGTTGACTCAAGAGGATTTTAATCGCTTGCAGCGTCTTTAGTTTGATAGTTTGACAGTAGAGACAGTTTGAAAATCCAATTTTTTTTGTAATACAACCAAATGTTGCTAGAGAAGCTTTTAAAGCTTAAAAAATCAACAAAGGTTCTGTAGGACATCCAAAGATTCTTGGAAAATGTATCAATGGTTTTTGGGCTGTTAGGCCATCGTCGATTGTCTTGCTGACTTGACGTTTTGCCAACACGAGCGGTTAGCATCTTCAGAAGTTGCTTCCTGGTTGACGGTCTGCGAACTACTGAGCTCTGCGTTTACGGAGCCCGTATTTATATGTCGGGAAGGAAGTGGGCGGGGCCTCAGTTGCTTTCGATTCCAATCGGTTCTGGTCGGTGTTCTTCGTTATGGGTAGAGTTTTCGCACCCTTAATTATGGGGACCCATGTTTTGTTAATCTTGATTGCTTCCTCTTTTTAACAAAACATGGGTCCCCATAATTAAGGGTGCGAAAACTCTACGCTTAACGAAGAACACCGACCAGAACCGATTGGAATCGAAAGCAACTGAGGCCCCACCCACTTCCTTCCCGACGTATAAATACGGGCTCCGTCAACGCAGAGCTCAGTAGTTCGCAGACCGTCAACCAGGAAGCAACTTCTAAAGATGCCAACCGCTCGTGTTGGCGAAACGTCAAGTCAGCAAGACAATCGACGCCGGCCTAACAGCCCAAAAACCATTGATACATTAGACAATGGCCGCGAAAGCCTTTCATAGATTCTTGGAAACTTTACAACATCTACAGATGTGCTTCGAAAACCTCTTTAATGAAACATTTAGCACTAGAATTGTCTTTAGAAGCTCAAGGACTCTTTTATCTTACTTTCATCTTTTACAACATCTTTAGAGTCGTTTGAAGATCCAATCATCATTAAAGGTTCTGTAGGCTATCCACACCTTGCAGAGTATTGAGATATACTTTTAAAATACGAGTTAATACTTCAAGATTCCCTTCAATGTATCTTTTACGATTGAAATCGTCATAAGAGAACTTTTTATATACCTAGAAAGTCTTTTTAAATATTTCAAGCATTGTATAACGTTCCTATATCTACACTTCTTGTTTTTGCAAAATTTCTATTTATTTATTCATAAGAATAACCCTGTAGGTACGTGTATCATTAGTAATTCCAGAATTTTCACGAGCAGAAAATCGACCTTGACACAAAAAACACGTGGAATAAAACCGGGACTCAGTCTGTTTTAGGAATGAATACGTGAAATTGTACAGAATTTTATTTACATCGTATGCAAATAATCCAAAAAGATGGAAATGTAAATCCCATGTTAGATAGAAACTTACCTTCAAATATTACCATTTATCCCTTTTGCGTCGATCGAAAATTGCTTTTTCTGTTTATACAACTTTCTGTGTTATATAAGGTAAGAGCATTCGATAATAAGGAGACAAGGGGAAAACTAAACTGGATTCTGTATATCTAGTATTGAGTGGTTTTGTCTAGATCGTATTCGTATACAGGGAAAGGTAGAAGAGTAGTTTTTTCATTAAATAATTCAAAATAAGTTTCTAAAACTGTCAACATTGCTTCTGGTGATAGTATTAAACTAAAACAAACACTAAAAGATCTAAAACCTTAGAAGATGCTTGGGAGGACTGTAAAAAGCTTCAGGAGATGAGAGTAGAAGACAATGGAGACAGTGGAACAGCTGTAGATCCTTTAAAATGGAAGGATTCTTCAGGTAAAGTAAAGCAGATTCTATGGATGGTAAGTACTGAAGACTCTAGGGATACTTTAAGACACCTTAAATGCCTAGAAACCAAATGTTATACTGGAAAAGTGCCTCTGAAACCAGTATACGTGTAACACTTCTCGAATTTATAAACAAAATGACGTGCTAAAGATGCTTTAAGAGAAGCTAACAAGCCTTTTGAGAAGATATAAGTAAAAAAAATGCTTTTAAAAGCTTCTAAAGACATTAGAAGACCATGTGTATTTTAGCCTTTTGGATTTCTACAAGAAATGCAATGGAGACGCAAGCAATCCTCTTAGGACCATTACAAGTCTCTGAAAGGCATGTATGATGCTGGTAAAGTGCCTCTGGATACAGTAGAGGTACTATTTCTGCATATGTGGTTCTGGCTTAAGAAATGCACATACTGACAAGAGAGATTAACAATTCTCTCTGGTAAATAATAAATGCTTTAAAAATACCTCTGGAGACAGTAAAAGTACAGAAATACATATAAGTAAGCTTCTAGAAACCATATATGATGCTGGTGAAGTACCTCTGGAGGAATTCGCACTAAAGAACTAATGCTTGTACTCTTGTATTCGTAATACTGAAGACTTAAGCCTCTGGAAACTATATACGATACTGGTAAAGTGCTTTTGGAGACATTTAAACTGAAGAACTAATACAACCCCTTGAGTCCATACAAGAAATACAAGTATTATATACTGAAGAATTTAGCTATGCTTCCATAGATCTTAAAAGCTCCTGGAAACCATATACGATAGTGGTAAGTGCCTCTGGATGCAGTCAAACTAAAGAACTAATGCAGCCTCCTAAAATCCATACAAAAAATGCAAGTACCAAGTACTGAAGACTCTAGCTATTCTTCAGTAGATGTAAAAGCTTCTGGAAAATATATCCGATAAAGTACCTGTAGACGTAGTAGAACTGAAGAACCAATGAAGCTTTTTGAATCCATACAAAAAATGCAAGGACAAAGTACTAAAGACTCTTGCTATGCTTCAATAGATCTTAAAGCTCCTGGAAATTATATATGAATGTGTGGTTAAGTGCCTCTGGAGGCAGTCAAACTAAAAAACTACTGCAGCCTTTTAAATCCATACCAAAAATGCAGTACTGAAGACTTCATTGCGTCTTAAAAGCCTCTGGAAAGCAGTAAAGGGACTCTGAAGGCAGTGGAAATAAATAAGACGTGAGACATGTGCAGTTCTCCAAAAAAGATCTTTACAGATATTGAAATGTATGTTAAAAATCTTCTGGAGGCGGTATAAGAAATTCAGATTCTGGTATAATCCCTCTAGAGACTCAATACTTTTCAGACACTGCAGCAGACGAGCAAGTAATATTTTTTATTCGAATTATTAAACCAAAAAAATCGTTTTAGAAATTTTACATTATGCACAAATATAAAAAAAATGTTCACCTCTTAAATCATAAAAACACGTCGATCTTGTGTCAGTTCAATCCAGTATTCGAAAAGAATGCTAAATTCTCCAGAGGACCGCCTGTCTGCAAATTTCACCAATATAAAGACGATAACAAAAGCAAAAGAAGATAATGACACGTAAAACCCGTTTGGTAAATAAATTCCTAGCGTCGACTTTTGTGGCCACAGGACATTGTTACACATTAGTGTTAAAGGATAGTAAATTACACTAGTTTGTAAAGTGTGATTTATTTCTACATATCTGCTAATGGATGTCTAAATATGAGTATAAATTATAGCAGTAAAAAGTATGTACTTATGTATAAGCACGTAAGAAGTTATACTTCTTTGGCGTAACAAGATATATTTTTGAAATAAATAATACTAACCTTAAATTTAACAAACGTACTCAAAGTAATATGTACCAACTATTTTTATCACATATATACACTCTTAATTTTATTGTTGTATATATTCAGCAGCGAAACTGTCATTTAGAATAGAATTATCATAAAGAAATAGGTAAATAACAATAAATAACAAGGACATATTAAAATGTTGACCATCTATTTTTATGAAGACGCTTTTTCGTGACGTTTGCTCGCGCATCCTTAAAATTTACCCAAACCCAAAAAGAGCGTCCCTATGGAAGTAATTTTAAAGACGTTATTCACGTCAAAAGAATGTCTAAGTGTTACCAACCTATTTTTTGTTAGTCTGACACAAAAGATAGGCTGCGTTTTGAATTTTTTGTCATTTAACTGTTTGTTCTCCCTTAATAAATTCTTGTTAATTATTCCCTTTTATATCATAACAGATTCGATTCAAAATATCTCGACAGATTAATCTACCTGAGTTAGTTCTCTTTGTTAGTACATCAAAAGTCTTTGATGTTATGTACCTTTGCTAATAAAACTTTTATGAAGTAAATAATTACTATAAACAAACTCTTCGGTTATATCAAAGCAAAATTTAAATTACTAATTTTTTTGTGGTGTGATTGTGTTTCTATCAGGATTAAATTTATATATAAAAAACTGATTTTATAGTGGTAAAATGCATGATTTATTCACGTGTAAATGTGGGAGCACATGCAAAAAAATTATACCTTATTAATTCAACTAGATATAATCAAAAACTCACTCTATTCGGGTTACATGAACAAATAACCGAGGTTTTGTGTTAAATGTGATTTAAACAATCAATATGCAAATTTATATCAATGCGAAAATTATTTTGCTTTGTTTCTGTTGAGTTTTACGTTTATAGACGAAATAGCGGGAAAAAAATGTTAGTGTTGTTTTTTATCGTACCAATGATGTAAATTTTTGTTTTGTATTCAAATATTTGAGATAAAAGTTGTATATTAAGACAGGTGAGTTCCCAGGGCTCTGCGGGAGTGTGAGGTCACCACACCCGGAAATAATAGTGATCTGGAATGGTATACAACAACGATACAGAACACAATCATCAAGTCTTACTAAAGCTCTTGCCCCCTAAGGCTGACTAATAATAAAGGCAACTTCACCCCTTGGTGGTGCCCAGAATTAGAACGCCTAAGGAAGATGGCGAGAAAGGCTTTTAACAAGGCAAGTAGTTCAAAACTCCTCGAGGATTGGAACTTATACAAGCTCCACCTTAAGGAATACAAAAAAATCGTTAGGCAAAAACAGAGAACGGCATGGAGAACCTACTGTGAAGAAATCGAGGATTTTCCACAGGCAGCGAGACTCCAAAGAGATTTAACAAAAGATCCATATAGAGATATTGGTATACTTAAGAAACAGGATGGTAGCCAAACTACCAACCTGGAAGAAAGTTTACATCTCTTGCGAGAAATACACTTCCCCGATTCTGTTGCCACAGTAGAGGCAAAGCGGAACGAGGAACATCACATACCCTCGACAGAGGACTGGCACATTGCCAGACTCATTGTTACCGAGGACAAAGTTAAGTAGGCAATATCTAGCTTCTCCCCCTTCAAATCACCGGGAATGGACGGAGTTTATCCAGCCCTGCTGCAGTGGGGTCTGAAGGAGCTCCTTCCTCACCTAGTGCAAATATTCAGAGCTTCCCTAGCTCTGAATTATATACCGAAGATGTGGAGAGAAGTAAAGGTTGTCTTCATACCAAAACCTAGAAGAATAGATTACTCCATTCCAAAAGCTTACCGACCCATTAGCCTTACATCATTCTTACTAAAAACGATAGAAAGGCTAAATGAAAGGTACATAAGGGATACAGTGATTAACACCAAACCACTGCATCCCAATCAATATGCATACACAACAGGGAAATCCACCGATACCGCCCTACATCATGTGGTTGGTCAGATCGAGCGATCATTGGATAAGAAAGAGTCCACCCTGGGCGTATTCATAGATATCGAGGGAGCTTTCGATAAAACCACGTTCCCTAAAATAATGCACTCGCTTACTGATCGAAATGTACCTACAACAGTAAGCGGATGGATTCTCAGCATGCTCTCCATGGGGAAACAGTAGAACACATTATGTATGACTGCTCTGCTTTTTCTGAAATCAGAAGATTCGTGTTGCCGATGTCAGGGAGATCCGCCTCGGGAGCCTCATCACCTATTTTAAATCACCAGGTCTGGTGACAGCCTGAGGTGAGGATATCCCTACAATACGGGAGGATGCACAATGGGTCATATGTGGCCTCAGTGCTGGCTAAGCACTAGCTCGCCCCTCCTCAAATTTCCAGATCCAGATGAATTCCCTAAAAATTCATGAGTTCAAGTAGCACAGCAAATTGGTAACAAAAAAGGGCTCAAGGACACTTCATTTGTCAGAGAAAGCGGTTGAACTCTCTTATTTATGTTCTCTTTTCGGAGCGTGCTCAACCCATGCTTCTATGCGCTAAAAAGAAACTAAAGATGACCAGCAATCAGGTCACTGTTTCAACTCTAGAAACAGTGACCAAGAACAACAAAATTATTCGTGTAGATCGTCAAATAAACGTCCAGATGATTGCCGCGGGTGTAAATGCCGAAAAAGAAAACATTTACACGAGGAATTACACATGACAAAAGTCTGTGCAAAGTTGGTGTCAAAAAATTTGACTACTGACTAACATCTCGTATGTCAACAGGTCTGCTTACGTTTACTTGAAAGGTTAAAAGAAAATTCCGGATTGATGATTGTGGCGAAACGTGGATTTGTCAATATGATGTTGAAACAAAGCGCAATTGATGAATTGGATGTCTAAATGAAAGTTCAAGAAAATGTTAATCGTATTTTTCGTCATTAACGGTATCGTGATGACTGAATGGATTCCGAAGGATCAGTCTGTCAACCTAATTTACTATTTGTCATTTTTGGCAACACTGCGAAAACTAGTTCGTAAGAAGCGACCCAAGTTGTGGAAGAACAACTCATAGATTTTGCACCAGGACAACGCACATGTCCATAACGCGCTATCTCTAAAGCAGGATTTGGCCATTAAATGCACTCCAGTGCTCGAAGATTCATTATTTTATTTTACAATTCCGCAAGTATATCTAACCTGTATATAAATCACAAGTTACCAGAATACTGAAATGTGTATCATAAACCAATGGAAGTATGTAATAAGCCTTATCAGGCTGCCATATAGTTAACAACTAATTAAAAGTATGGGAGATCAATTTAAGAAAAAAGAAGACAAGCAAAAACCGTAAGTACAAGAATCCAAAGAACACATGTTGTAAACCAGTATTTGATTAAAGTTTCTACTCGCCAGATTTGGCACTGTGTGACTTTTTTTGTTTCTGAAGATAAAATCTGCTTTGAAAGGATCCCGATTTTAGTCGATGGAAGAAGTAGAGGAAAAAATGGCAAAGCTCCTAAAGGCCTTCACCAAAGAAGATTTCCAGGAGTGCTTTGAGCAAAGGATAAAATGTAAAGAAAGGTGTGTGGCGAGGACGGGTTAAGTATATTGAAGAGGAGCATTCTTTTTCGTAACCGGTCTCGTTATTTAATAGCCACACCTCGTATGCAATTCTACATAGAAAAAACTTTACAGTATAATATCAATCTAATCTAAATAAAGAATGTACCATCAAAGTAATCGGTATTATTCCCTAAAGCAAAGTAAAAAAATGTGGATTGTAAAACTCGAGATTGTATTTGAAAAATAATTTTTCATTTAAAACCGTCAATATCGAGTTGAGTATGCTGTTGTCCTTTCCACTAAATGGAACTAATTGAAGTTTCTCCCTCTGGCCAGTATAATTTTCTTTTATTGCTTCGTTTGTACTACTACAGATGCCTTCTTCCAAATTTTAAATTTCGCATTGCATTTCAAGTTGAATTGAAACGAAGATTATATTCCAAATGCAATATTCAATTTCATTTTATAAAAGTGACAAAAAAATCGTTCAAGGAAACTAAATGTAGAACAGAAAAGTTTTTATACAGATTTTTATATAAAATACACATCAGATTACAAAAATCGATTTAGTTTCACAAAAGAAAAAAATCGAAAAGTTTTTAATGTGACGATTTTACTGAGGTAAAATAAATTAGAAACACAACACAACCGAAATTATTTTATCAAAATATTTTACGTATACCTAAGCTTCCCATTTGATTTAAATTAGGATTGTATCTAGAAACAAAATTGTTGCAGGGTTTCTCTAATTCGTAGCTGGAAATATTGGACCCTAGGGAAGTTAAGTTAATTTTCTCTTGCTATTTGGTTTAAGAATGTGGAAGGCTTTCAACGGGATTTTAATAATTACCTAAATTTCTTACTGTGTCTCTTCCTTGGTAAGCCGCTGTGAGATATTTTGAGCATTTTATGCTTTAGGAATCAAAGAGAATGAATTGTTGGTAAAAATGTTACAGAAAAAGCAATTTGAAATATTTTGATATGAATCTTTGTGCAGTTTTTTAAATTAGAGATGATATCGATTTATTTTTCTATTATGGATACACTCGGTCTCTCCCTCATTTTAAACATACTTCATTCGGGCTTTATTGATAGATGCCAATCATCTGGTTGAATAAAGCCTGAGTGGTTCAAACTTTTCGTTTCCATAGTGAAACCTTACAAAAAAACCTTTTGCTGGTGATTGATGGTCATTAAAGCCACACAAGAAATGTGGTCGCATATATCACTCCTTACCATCATCTGGCAATTCTTTATCTCCTTTTGTAGTTCCTGCTACTGTTTAACCTAATCCATATACCTATTGTAATCACCCAGGTCAAAGTCAGTACGTTAGATTTTAAGGCGATCTTCTGAGGACTCTATAAGATGTAAGCACATTTTAAACCAAATTTTGGAGTCACCACAAGAAATTTAAGTGCTGATGAAGACCTTCATGAACCACTAGACTTTGCTATACCTACATTTTTGGTCACACTGCAAGAAATACAAGTATTGTTAAAAGCTTCCGGAGAGACGATCATAAATGGGAACTACTAAATAAAGGTATAAACCTGTGGTGGTTCCTCAAGAAAGACAAGTAAAGATAATCTTGAGACTCTACAATGTGTAAAAACATATATAGATGAATTTTGGAGTCACTACAAGAAATTTAAGTGCTGATGAAGACCTCCATTACTCACTAGACTTTGCTATAAAATTCTGGTCAAACTGCAAGAAACACAAATGATGTAAAGAGCCTCTGGAGAGACGATCGCAAATGTGAGCTACTAAATAGAGATAACCTGTGGTGCTTCTTCAAGAAACATAAGTAAAGACCCTCTGAAGATGCTACAAGCTGTTTTGGAGTCACAACAAGAAATTTAAGTGCTGATAAAGACCTTCATGAACCATTAGACTTTGCTATACCTACATTTTTGGTCTCACTGCAAGAAATACAAGTATTGTTAAAAGCTTCCGGATAGACGATCATAAATGGGAACTACTAAATAAAGGTATAAACCTCTGGTGGCCTCAAGAAAGACAAGTAAAGATCCTCTTGAGATTCTACAACTTGTAAAAACATATGTAGACGAATTTTGGAGTCACTACAAGAAATTTAAGTGCTGATGAAGACCTCCATGACTCATTAGACTTTGCTATAAAACTCTGGTCACACTGCAAGAAACACAAATGATGTAAAGAGCCTCTGGAGAGACGATCACAAATGTGAGCTACTAAATAGAGATAACCTGTGGTGCTTCTTCAAGAAACATAAGTAAAGACCCTCTGAAGATGCTATAAGGTGTTTTGGAGTCACTACAAGAAATTTAAGTGGTGATGAAGACCTCCATGAACTAATAGACTTTGCTATACATTTCTGGTCACACTGCAAGAAACACAAATGATGTAAAGAGCCTCTGGAGAGACGCTCACAAATGTGAGCTACTAAATAGAGATAACCTGTGGTGCTTTTTCAAGAAACATAAGTAAAGAGCCTCTGAATGCGCTACAAGGTGTTTTGAAGTCACTACAAGAAATTTAAGTGGTGATGAAGACCTCCTTGAACTAATAGACTTTGCTATACATTTCTGGTCACACTGCAAGAAACAGAAATAATGTGAAGAACCTCTGGAGAGACGAGCACAAATGTGAGCTACTAAATAGAGATAACCTGTGGTGCTTCTTCAAGAAACATAAGTAAAGAGCCTCTGAAGACGCTACAAGGTGTTTTGGAGTCACTACAAGAAATTTAAGCGGTGATGAAGACCTCCATGAACTAATAGACTTTGCTATACATTTCTGGTCACACTGCAAGAAACAGAAATAATGTGAAGAACCTCTGGAGAGAAGAGCACAAATGTAAGCTACTAAATAGAGATAACCTGTAGTGCTTCTTCAAGAAACATAAGTAAAGAACCTCTGAAGACGCTACAAGGTGTTTTGGAGTCACTACAAGAAATTTAAGTGGTGATGAAGACCTCCATGAACTAATAGACTTTGCTATACCTACATTTCTGGTCACACTGCAAGAAACACAAAAAATGTGAAGAGCCTCTGGAGAGACGATCACAAATGTGAGCTACCAATTAGAGGTATCTGGATCTGGAAATTTGGGGAGGGGCGAGCTAGTGCTTAGCCAGCACTGAGGCCCCATATGACCCAATGTGCATCCTCCCGTATGTAGGGATATCCTCACCTCAGGCTGTCACCAGGCCTAGTGATTTAAAATAGGTGATGGGGCTCCCGAGGGGGATCTCCCTGACATCGGCTGGTGTAAGCCAATACTCGCCCAACACGGATCTTCTGATTTCAGAAAAAGCAGAGCAGTCATACATAATGTGTTCTACTGTTTCCTCTTCTTGTTCGCAGCCTCTGCATAGCGGCGATTCTGTAAATTTCATCCTAAAGAGATGTTGTCGCAATTGGCAGTGACCTGTCAAGATTCACACAGCTGTTCGGAGATTTTGTCTGGTTAATGCCTTAAATTTTTTTGCTGTTTCCTCGCCAGGATGAGGTAATAACTCTCTGGCCAGTTTACAGTTCGTAGTTTCATCCCAGCACTGTATAAATTTTTTGGTAAATTAGAAGTATAAACCTCTGGTAATTGCTCAAAAAACAGAAGTAAACACCACCTGAAGACTCTACAAGATGTAAAAACATTTTTAAACAAATTTTGGAGTCATTTTAAGAAATACTATCACAGGTAGACCAATAGAATCAAACTTTATACTGATTTAAAAAAATATAATAGAAACGAACATTACCATTCTATTACGAAAAATATACACAAGAGAAATGAAAAACCCGCTATATTAGTAATAGAAATGAGACCATTATAGAAATGAAACATATGATGCCCAAGAGAGATTTCAATCAAGCTTTTTCAAAACATTTTCCAATATCATAACACACATTTTATAATAAGCAATTTTTTTTAATATATCCACAACAGTAGTTTTCTTTTGGTACAATTTTCAATTGTGTAAGATATAAATTGTAGCGTTCCAGTTTTCGAAACACAAATATTTCATAAAATCTATAAAGAAAATGAAATTTATCATATTTCTCTTGGGCAGATTTAATAATAGAATCGCCACCAGGATTATAACAGACTTGGAAGTTCGGAAACAGTAAGCAGACAACAATAAATCTTGAGGGACTGCGAGATAAGGGTCCAGCATTAAATTTAGTTCAAACATTTGGATCGTTTGAGGTGCCATTTATTATTAGACGCAGCCAAATCTGATTTGAACAGTGATTAAAATATAGAAATTTATACCTTCAAGTAATATTTGATGAGCGTTTTAGAGAAGATGTGTTAAATTAGCTATGATGGTAGAAACTTTCTAATTGTAAAGAGGAAGTTTTCGTATGCGATATTAAGTATACAAATCTATAATCCTATAAGGATAACTAAGGAAGTTTGCAATCCAAATGTACCAACTTTTTCGTCGTTTTGTTAATAAGAGTGATCAAAAAATGGTTAGATTCGTTTTATTTATTGATAAATACAAACGAACAGAAACGGAGAGTCAAACGGTGACAAATGCGGACGGTACTGGGAGAGACTGTGTATGTTTTTGTCAGAAGGCATTATTGTTTAACTTTTCTGTATCACCTGGTATATCTTTTGAACTGTAGAAGATACTGCTAAAGCAAGATTACCACCAAAAATAAAAATTTTTCTTCTAGACACAGATAAAGTTTCGCAAAAATCGAAGAAAGGAAACTATTGAAAATTCCAGGGAGAGAAAGTGTATGTTTTCTTTCGAAACAATTTTATGAAACTTTTTTGTACCACCTGGTATATCTTTTAAATTGTACAATATATTACAAAACCACGATAAACAATGGAATAAGGATATATTTCTATTCTTGCAAACGAAATCTCATCAAAATCCAAAAAGAGATAACCATTGAAACAATGTGTTTTCGTCCGAATCAATTTTGTGAAACTTCTCTATATCACCTGGTATATCTTTTGAACTATACCAAATAGTACAAAACTCAGATGGTCAATGAAAATTGGATGTTTTCTTCTAGTTGTAAACAAAATTTTACTCAAATCCAAAAATTAAAACCATTAAAAAATTAAGGGAGAGACTGTGTATGTTTTCTGTTGAAACAATTTTGTGAAACTTTCCTATACCACCTCGTATATCTTTTAAACTGTACTAGATAGTACAAAACTCAGATGGGCAGTGGAAATTTGAAGTTTTCTTCTAGTTGTAAACAAAATTTCACCCAAATCCAAAAAAGAAAACCATTGAAAAATTAAGGGAGAGACTGTGTATGTTTTCTTTTGAAACAATTTTGTGAAACTTTCCTATACCACCTCGTATATCTTTTAAACTGTACTAGATAGTACAAAACTCAGATGGGCAATGGAAATTGGATGTTTTCTTCTAGTTGTAAACAAAATTTCACCCAAATCCAAAAAAGAAAACCAATGAAAAATTAAGGGAGAGACTGTGTATGTTTTCTTTTGAAACAATTTTGTGAAACTTTCCTATACCACCTCGTATATCTTTTAAACTGTACTAGATAGTACAAAACTCAGATGGGCAATGGAAATTGGATGTTTTCTTCTAGTTGTAAACAAAATTTCACCCAAATCCAAAAAAGAAAACCATTGAAAAATTAAGGGAGAGGCTGTGTATGTTTTCTGTTGAAACAATTTTGTGAAACTTTCCTATACCACCTCGTATATCTTTTGAACTGTACCAGATAGTACAAAACTCATATGGGCAATGGAAATTGGATGTTTTTTTCTAGTTGTAAACAAAATTTCACTCAAATCCAAAAATTAAAACCATTGAAAAATTAAGGGAGAGACTGTGTATGTTTTCTTTCGAAACAATTTTGTGAAACTTTTCTATATCACCTGGTATATCTTTTAAACTATGCAAGATATTACTAAAATCAGATCAGCAATGAAAATCAGATGTTTTCTTTGTGTTTTAAACAAAATTTTACTCAAATCCAATAAAGAAAACTATTGAAAAATTAAGGGAGAGACTGTATGTTTTCTTTGAGAACAATTTTCTGAAACTTTTCTATATCACTTGGTATATCTTTTAAACTATGCAAGATATTACTAAAATCAGAGCAGCAATAAAAACCAGATGTTTTCTTATTGTTGTTAACGAAATTTTACTCAAATCCAAAAAAGGAAACTATTGAAAAATTAAGGGAGAGATAATGAATGATTTTTTTTCAATCAATTTTCTGAAACTTTATTGTACCACCTGGTATATCTTTTAAATTGTACAAGATAATACAAAACTGTGATAAGCAATGGAAAAAAGATAGTTTTCTCTTTTTGCAAACAAAATTTCAACAAAATCCATCAAAGGGAAATATTGAAAAATTAAGGGAGAGACGAAGTATTTTCTTTTGGAAAAATAATTTTTTTTTATTTGATTCTAAATCCGTCAACGTGCTTCATTCTCTGATATTATTAACTCTATTGTTTCAATTACATGAGCAGCAATTTAGAACAAGATAAAACAACATAAAACGTAAAATAAGTAAACATACCACAGAAGTACAGCTGACAAAACAGCGATTCAGAACTGTATAAAAAAACCGTTCGTGTTTTCGTTGTATGATCGGAATCACGTTCTCTAAAAGCGAATTTTGAGCGGTTTTAGAGCGATAGAGACTTGCGTGTCGTCACAGTTGGACGCTCGCGGTTCACTAAAGAGCCAAAGATAACCTGTAGCTTTTACGGAAATTGCGACGCTGGAGCGAGCTTGTTAAAATGTTCGGCTACGCATGAGTCTCGCTTCGAAACAACGTTAGTTTTGTTCTTTCTTTTTCTTTTTTCGTTTTTTTCTGTTTTAAACGAATGAGAGTATGCTGCAGTGGATGCAGTATTAGAGAGGGTGCTGATTGGAATTTTTAATGTTTCGATCAATTTGTTCTTGATTTAAAACCGTAGCAACACAACTTACATAATATTGGTTAGTTTAATTGTCTATTTATATCGATTTATTTTATACGACTTATCTGTAAACATGGACTGACTAATGTGGAAGAGAATGTCAGTCTAGACCAAGTTTCAATTATGAGATTTTTTACACTATTTTCGTTATAAACAATTTTGACAAACTTTTTAATATCACCTCGTATATCTTTTGAACTGTACAAGATAGTACTAAATTTGGATGGTCAATGAAAATTGGATGTTTTCTTCTATTTATAAACGAAATTTCACTCAAATCCAAAATATAAAACCATTGAAAAATTAAGGAAGAGACTGTGTGTATTGTCTTTTGAAACAATTTTGTGAAACTTTCCTATACCACCTCGTATATCTTTTGAACTGTACCAGATAGTAAAAAACTCAGATGGGTAATGGAAATTGGATGTTTTCTTCTAGTTGTAAACAAAATTTCACTCAAATCCAAAAAAGAAAACCATTGAAAAATTAATTTTGTTTTTTTTTAAACAATTTTGTGAAACTTTCCTATACCACCTCGTATATCTTTTGAACTGTACCAGATGGTACAAAACTCAGACGGGCAATGGAAATTGGATGTTTTCTTCTAGTTGTAAACAAAATTTCACCCAAATCCAAAAAAGAAAACCATTGAAAAATTAAGGGAGAGACTGTGTATGTTCTCTTTTGAAACAATTTTGTGAAACTTTCCTATACCACCTCGTATATCTTTTGAACTATACCAGATAGTACAAAACTCAGATGGGCAATGGAAAATGAATGTTTTCTTCTAGTTGTAAACAAAATTTCACCCAAATCCAAAAAAGAAAACCATTGAAAATTTAAGGGAGAGACTGTGTATGTTTTCTTTCGAAACAATTTTGTGAAACTTTCCTAGACCACCTCGTATATCTTTTGAACTGTACCAGATAGTACAAAACTCAGATAGGCAATGGAAATTGGATGTTTTCTTCTAGTTGTAAACAATATTTCACCCAAATCCAAAAAAGAAAACCATTGAAAAATTAAGGGAGAGACTGTGTATGTTTTCTTTCAAAACAATTTTGTGAAACTTTCCTAGACCACCTCGTATATCTTTTGAACTGTACCAGATAGTACAAAACTCAGATAGGCAATGGAAATTGGATGTTTTCTTCTAGTTGTAAACAATATTTCACCCAAATCCAAAAAAGAAAACCATTGAAAAATTAAGGGAGAGACTGTGTATGTTTTCTTTCGAAACAATTTTGTGAAACTTTCCTAGACCACCTCGTATATCTGTTGAACTGTACCAGATAGTACAAAACTGAGATGGGCAATGAAAATTGGATGTTTTCTTCTAGTTGTAAACAAAATTTCACCGAAATCCAAAAAAGAAAACCATTGAAAAATTAAGGGAGAGACTGTGTATGTTTTCTTTCGAAACAATTTTGTGAAACTTTCCTAGACCACCTCGTATATCTGTTGAACTGTACCAGATAGTACAAAACTGAGATGGGCAATGAAAATTGGATGTTTTCTTCTAGTTGTAAACAAAATTTCACCGAAATCCAAAAAAGAAAACCATTGAAAAATTAAGGGAGAGACTGTGTATGTTTTCTTTCGAAACAATTTTGTGAAACTTTCCTAGACCACCTCGTATATCTGTTGAAATGTACCAGATAGTACAAAACTGAGATGGGCAATGAAAATTGGATATTTTCTTCTAGTTGTAAACAAAATTTCACCCAAATCCAAAAAAGAAAACCATTGAAAAATTAAGGGAGAGACTGTGTATGTTTTCTTTCGAAACAATTTTGTGAAACTTTCCTAGACCACCTCGTATATCTGTTGAAATGTACCAGATAGTACAAAACTGAGATGGGCAATGAAAATTGGATATTTTCTTCTAGTTGTAAACAAAATTTCACCCAAAACCAAAAAAGAAAACCATTGAAAAATTAAGGGAGAGACTGTGTATGTTTTCTTTCGAAACAATTTTGTGAAACTTTCCTAGACCACCTCGTATATCTGTTGAACTGTACCAGATAGTACAAAACTGAGATGGGCAATGAAAATTGGATGTTTTCTTCTAGTTGTAAACAAAATTTCACCGAAATCCAAAAAAGAAAACCATTGAAAAATTAAGGGAGAGACTGTGTATGTTTTCTTTCGAAACAATTTTGTGAAACTTTCCTAGACCACCTCGTATATCTGTTGAAATGTACCAGATAGTACAAAACTGAGATGGGCAATGAAAATAGGATATTTTCTTCTAGTTGTAAACAAAATTTCACCCAAATCCAAAAAAGAAAACCATTGAAAAATTAAGGGAGAGACTGTGTATGTTTTCTTTCGAAACAATTTTGTGAAACTTTCCTAGACCACCTCGTATATCTGTTGAACTGTACCAGATAGTACAAAACTGAGATGGGCAATGAAAATTGGATGTTTTCTTCTAGTTGTAAACAAAATTTCACCGAAATCCAAAAAAGAAAACCATTGAAAAATTAAGGGAGAGACTGTGTATGTTTTCTTTCGAAACAATTTTGTGAAACTTTCCTAGACCACCTCGTATATCTGTTGAACTGTACCAGATAGTACAAAACTGAGATGGGCAATGAAAATTGGATGTTTTCTTCTAGTTGTAAACAAAATTTCACCGAAATCCAAAAAAGAAAACCATTGAAAAATTAAGGGAGAGACTGTGTATGTTTTCTTTCGAAACAATTTTGTGAAACTTTCCTAGACCACCTCGTATATCTGTTGAAATGTACCAGATAGTACAAAACTGAGATGGGCAATGAAAATTGGATATTTTCTTCTAGTTGTAAACAAAATTTCACCCAAATCCAAAAAAGAAAACCATTGAAAAATTAAGGGAGAGACTGTGTATGTTTTCTTTCGAAACAATTTTGTGAAACTTTCCTAGACCACCTCGTATATCTGTTGAACTGTACCAGATAGTACAAAACTGAGATGGGCAATGAAAATTGGATGTTTTCTTCTAGTTGTAAACAAAATTTCACCCAAATCCAAAAAAGAAAACCATTGAAAAATTAAGGGAGAGACTGTGTATGTTTTCTTTCGAAACAATTTTGTGAAACTTTCCTAGACCACCTCGTATATCTGTTGAACTGTACCAGATAGTACAAAACTGAGATGGGCAATGAAAATTGGATGTTTTCTTCTAGTTGTAAACAAAATTTCACCGAAATCCAAAAAAGAAAACCATTGAAAAATTAAGGGAGAGACTGTGTATGTTTTCTTTCGAAACAATTTTGTGAAACTTTCCTAGACCACCTCGTATATCTGTTGAACTGTACCAGATAGTACAAAACTGAGATGGGCAATGAAAATTGGATGTTTTCTTCTAGTTGTAAACAAAATTTCACCGAAATCCAAAAAAGAAAACCATTGAAAAATTAAGGGAGAGACTGTGTATGTTTTCTTTCGAAACAATTTTGTGAAACTTTCCTAGACCACCTCGTATATCTGTTGAAATGTACCAGATAGTACAAAACTGAGATGGGCAATGAAAATTGGATGTTTTCTTCTAGTTGTAAACAAAATTTCACCCAAATCCAAAAAAGAAAACCATTGAAAAATTAAGGGAGAGACTGTGTATGTTTTCTTTCGAAACAATTTTGTGAAACTTTCCTAGACCACCTCGTATATCTGTTGAACTGTACCAGATAGTACAAAACTGAGATGGGCAATGAAATTGGATGTTTTCTTCTAGTTGTAAACAAAATTTCACCCAAATCCAAAAAAGAAAACCATTGAAAAATTAAGGGAGAGACTGTGTATGTTTTCTTTCGAAACAATTTTGTGAAACTTTCCTAGACCACCTCGTATATCTTTTGAACTGTACCAGATAGTACAAAACTCAGATAGGCAATGGAAATTGGATGTTTTCTTCTAGTTGTAAACAAAATTTCACCCAAATCCAAAAAAGAAAACCATTGAAAAATTAAGGGAGAGACTGTGTATGTTTTCTTTCGAAACAATTTTGTGAAACTGTTCTAGACCACCTCGTATATCTTTTGAACTGTACCAGATAGTACAAAACTGAGATGGGCAATGGAAATTGGATGTTTTCTTCTAGTTGTAAACAAAATTTCACCCAAATCCAAAAAAGAAAACCATTGAAAAATTAAGGGAGAGGCTGTGTATGTTTTCTTTTGAAACAATTTTGTGAAACTTTCCTATACCCCCTTGTATATTTTTTGAACTGTACCAGATAGTACAAAACTCAGATGGTCAATGGAAATTGGATGTTTGCTTCTAGTTGTAAACAAAATTTCACCCAAATCCAAAAAAGAAAACCATTGAAAAATTAAGGGCGAGACTGTGTATGTTTTCTTTTGAAACAATTTTGTGAAACTTTCCTATACCACCTCGTATATCTTTTGAACTGTACCAGATAGTACAAAACTCAGATGGGCAATGGAAATTGGATGTTTTCTTCTAGTTGTAAACAAAATTTCACTCAAATCCAAAAAAGAAAACCATTGAAAAATTAAGGGAGAGACCGTGTATGTTTTCTTTTGAAACAATTTTGTGAAATTTTCCTATACCACCTCGTATATCTTTTGACCTGTACAAGATAGTACAAAACTCAGATGGGCAATAGAAATTGGATGTTTTCTTCTAGTTGTAAACAAAATTGTACCCAAATCCAAAAAAGAAAACCATTGAAAAATTTAGAGAGTGACTGTGTGTGTTTTCTTTTAAAACAATTTTGTGAAACTTTCCTATACCACCTCGTATATCTTTTGAACTGTACCAGATAGTACAAAACTCAGATGGGCAATGGAAATTGGATGTTTTCTTCTAGTTGTAAACAAAATTTCACCCAAATCCAAAAAAGAAAACCATTGAAAAATTAAGGAAGAGACTGTGTATGTTTTCTTTCGAAACAATTTTGTGAAACTTTCCTATACCACCTCGTATATCTTTTGACCTGTACAAGATAGTACAAAACTCAGATGGGCAATGGAAATTGGATGTTTTCTTCTAATTGTAAACAAAATTTCACTCAAATCCAAAAAAGAAAACCATTGAAAAATTAAGGGAGAGACTGTGTATGTTTTCTTTTGAAACAATTTTGTGAAACTTTCCTATACCACCTCGTATATCTTTTGAACTGTACCAGATAGTACAAAACTCAGATGGGCAATGGAAATTGGATGTTTTCTTCTAGTTGTAAACAAAATTTCACTCAAATCCAAAAAAGAAAACCATTGAAAAATTAAGGGAGAGACTGTGTATGTTTTCTTTCGAAACAATTTTGTGAAACTTTCGTATACCACCTCGTATATCTTTTGAACTGTACCAGATAGTACAAAACTCAGATGGGCAATGGAAATTGGATGTTTTCTTCTAGTTGTAAACAAAATTTCACTCAAATCCAAAAAAGAAAACCATTGAAAAATTAAGGGAGAGACTGTGTATGTTTTCTTTCGAAACAATTTTGTGAAATTTTCGTATACCACCTCGTATATCTTTTGAACTGTACCAGATAGTACAAAACTCAGATGGGCAATGGAAATTGGATGTTTTCTTCTAGTTGTAAACAAAATTTCACCCAAATCCAAAAAAGAAAACCATTGAAAAATTAAGGGAGAGACTGTGTATGTTTTCTTTCGAAACAATTTTGTGAAATTTTCGTATACCACCTCGTATATCTTTTGAACTGTACCAGATAGTACAAAACTCAGATGGGCAATGGAAATTGGATGTTTTCTTCTAGTTGTAAACAAAATTTCACTCAAATCCAAAAAAGAAAACCATTGAAAAATTAAGGGAGAGACTGTGTATGTTTTCTTTCGAAACAATTTTGTGAAATTTTCGTATACCACCTCGTATATCTTTTGAACTGTACCAGATAGTACAAAACTCAGATGGGCAATGGAAATTGGATGTTTTCTTCTAGTTGTAAACAAAATTTCACCCAAATCCAAAAAAGAAAACCATTGAAAAATTAAGGGAGAGACTGTGTATGTTTTCTTTCGAAACAATTTTGTGAAACTTTCCTAGACCACCTCGTATATCTTTTGAACTGTACCAGATAGTACAAAACTGAGATGGGCAATGGAAATTGGATGTTTTCTTCTAGTTGTAAACAATATTTCACCCAAATCCAAAAAAGAAAACCATTGAAAAATTAAGGGAGAGACTGTGTATGTTTTCTTTTGAAACTTTCCTATACCACCTTGTATATCTTTTGAACTGTACCAGATAGTACAAAACTCAGATGGGCAATGGAAATTGGATGTTTTCTTCTAGGTGTAAACAAAATTTCACTCAAATCCAAAAAAGAATACCATTGAAAAATTAAGTTCAAGAAAATGTTGATCGTTTTTTCCGGCATCAACGGTATCGTAATGACTGAATGGATTCCGAAGAGCCAATCTATCAACCAGATTTACTATTTGTCATTTTTGGTAACACTGCAAAAATGAATTCGTAAGAATCAACCCAAATTGTGGAAAAACAACTTGCACCAGGACAACGCACATGTCCATAACGCGCTATCTCCAAAGCAGTATTTTGCCAATAAATACACTCCAGTGCTCGAAGATTCATTCTTTTATTTTACAATTCCGCAAGCATATAATACCCATTATCTAACCTGTATATAAATCACAAGTTACAGAATACTGAAATGGGTATCATAAACCAATGGAAGTACGATCGATGTTTTCACTCAAATCCAAAAAAGAAAACCATTGAAAAATTAAGGGAAACAATTTTATGAAATTTCCAAAACCACCTCGTTTATCTTTTAAACTGTACCTTCAAGTGATTAATCAGTTTTTTTTTTTCATGTTAGACTTATTTGACAGTTGATATTTTTGACAAGTGACAGTTCTTTTAGTAACATCTTCAACATTTTAGTTGAAATTTGACATTTCTGACATTTGACAATTGAAATTTCATATTTTTAACATTTTGACAGTTGAAATTTGTCATTTCTGACATCTTTGATATTTGTTCGGTCGAATAAGCCTTCCACATCTATTTTATTTTTTAGTGAACTTCTTCATATAAACTGTGAAAGGCTTTCACGGCCATTGTCTAATGTATCAATGGTTTTTGGGCTGTTAGGCCGGCGTCGATTGTCATTTTGACTTGACGTTTCGCCAACACGAGCTATTGGCATCTTCAGAAGTTGCTTTCTAGTTAACAGTCTGCGAACTACTGAGCTCTGCATGAACGGAGCCCGTATTTATACGTCGGTAAGGAAGTGGGCGGGGCCTCTGTTAGAATCGAAAGCAACTGAGGCCCCGCCCACTTCCTTCTCGACGTATAAATACGGGCTCCGTCCACGCAGAGCTCAGTATTTCGCAGACTGTCAACCATTGATACAACTTCTTCATAGTCTCGGTTTTTTCTTTGTAGAAATACATTTTTAATGAAATAAAAAACAATGCGAGCAACATTTATTCGGTTTTTTTGCATATATAATTATTTATATACATCAATATACGAAAATAAATACAAAATATTCTTCAACAAATACAGAGTATACTCGGTTAATACTTTAACATTGGTACAAAGGAACCTCACTATAATGGTCTTTTAAAAAAAAAATGCAAAATGATGATCATGGTAAATACACGAAGAAATAAAAATTTTTATAAAAAGAAAAAATTTCACTGAGGTTAATTTAAATTAAGTACTACTATGTATACACTTAAAAAAAAATGAATTTACCATATTTACAAAATTTATTTTTCACTATTTATTTACTTAATTAGGTGGCATTAGGATCGAAAAATAGGGCGGAAAATGCAAATATTAAAAATACCACTCCACCAATTATAGTTACTGAAAACAAAAATATATTATAAAAAATATTTTAATTTTTTTAACGGCATTTACCTGTTCGTACTGATATTTTTTGGGCAATCATTCGACCACCCAATACAGCTACTCCTGTACATGCTGAATGGCCCAAAACGCCACCCAGTATCACACCATAAACATTCTAAAAATTTATATAAACCAATATGTTTATATGCGAAATATAATAAGAAATATAAGGGCTAGAATGTCTGATTGATTACAAATGATCAGAAGTGATTGAAAGCGATTAAAAGCGATTTTAAGTGATTGAAAGCCATATTAAGTGATTGAGAGCGATTTTAAGTGATTGATAGCGATTTTAAGTGATTGAAACCAATTTTAAATGATTATAATTATCAAATACAAAATCTTACCTCTCTGGCACCTAAAAGAATGGTTGTTAACTGAGATCTATCACCCCATTCCGCTAAAAATGTTAATGTAAACGCTTGTAAAAATATTCGAGAAACTTCATACCATACAGATTTATTTCGTCGATTAATACTACTACTACTACCAGCCTCAACATCTGGAATTATATCTCGTTCATGCTAAAATTTAAATATATAAAAAAAAAAATTCTTCTTTATCATATTTAAACTACCTCTTCTTCTCGTTGTCGAAGTTCCATTTGCACCTCTTCAAATTCCTCTCTTCCTTCATCTTTTTTCATATGGTAACCTTCCCATAACATTTTTAAACCAAATAGTGCAAATAACGCTGTACTAATATAATATGTATAAGCTCGAGGAATTACATTTACCAACCAACCAAATAATGCTAATAAGAAAAAAATATGTACCAGCAACTAGACAAATTATCGATAAAAGTATAGTTTTTTCAATCACATCAATTTTGATTAACAATCATTTGAATAGCAGATTGTGATTTTTGACATTTGACATGTAACATTTTTGACAATCGACATTTTTAAAGTTTGACATTAATGACATTTGACATTTTTGACGTTTAACATTAATGACATTTGACTGTTTTAATTTCTGAAATTTGTATGGTTGTCTAATTGTCTGTGTACTGTTTTATTACCTAATATATGTTATTACCTGATAAAACTGTCATTAAAACCAATGCTGATATGGCTCCAGCAAAAACTGTTAATCTAGGATGTCTCATGGCCATAATAGCTGCAATAAAAAATGTTTTATCTCCGATTTCGGAGACGAGAATAACACTAAGAGAGGCGACAAATGCGTGAAGAAAACTGACATCTTTTGGAGTACTGCCCGATGGTGTTACCGGTATTTCTCCCTGAAATTTTTTTTGTGTAAATTTGATTTGTTTTTAAATGAAAGGAAAATATAACTTTGTATAACTAATAAACAAAAGTATAAGTTAATTCACCGATACAACTCTCTAACATCATTTGACATTTAGGTAGATGGCGCTATATTTCGATTTGTAGACAATACAGATGAAATAGAAACACTGGGATGAAATCGAAAGCTGAGTAATAAATCGATTTTGTTTATTTAATATTTATAATTAAAGAGAACACAAAACAAATGTATAAACCATACAGTATTGTAAACATGAAATAACAAAAAACAGAAAATCTTGATTGAAAGCGATTTTAAGTAAATGAAAGCGATTTTAAGTGATTAAAAGCGATTTTAAGTGATTGAAAGCGATTTTAAGTGATTGAAAACGATTTTAAGTGATTGAAAGCGATTTTAAGTGATTGAAAGCGATTTTAAGTGATTAAAAGCGATTTTAAGTGATTAAAAGCGATTTTAAGTGATTGAGAGCGATTTTAAACACATTCTAAACACTTCCCATACAAAACATGATTAAATTATCTTTGATATTAATAACTGCTTTTTTTTCCTGCATCTACAGTATTTTAGGTCAAAGATTATCATTAATTAGTATTTACATAACAAGTTATATATTATTTTTATGGTTGTAGCTTTATTTTGATTCATATATTCCATTTTTATTACAAGCTAATTAAATATGTATTATTTTTATTGTTTTTTAAACACCATTATCTTTAAAAGGTGCTTTATGAAACTAATTAATAAACAAACACAGACAAATTACGAAATATAAGTAAATATAAGTCAACAAATTGATAGATATTGATAATCATCACATTAAAACAAAGTTAATTACGGAAATACTAACGTTGGATAAGTAGTTTTATAAAATTGAAAAACACGTGTTTACATTTATTAAAAAATTATATTTAGAAAAAATGTAAAAATACTCACCAATGTGGGTTTATCGTCATCATCTTTTGGTTCTATATCTGCCGAAACTATTAGGAATATCGATGAGAGTATTAAAACACATATTGAACAATACTTTTGATCCATTGTCATTTTTACAACTATATTTTACTATAAATTAGATTACAAATGTGTGTAAGACATAACTTATATCTAAGTAGAATTTTATCTTAAGTAAAAATCTGATCACAAACACGTACGTGAGATAAAATTAAGCATTTGCTAAGTATTTTTAAATGAATGAACTTAATATACGTCGTCTTTCGTCTTGTTGTCAATAATTTTGACAAGTATGTCTTCTTCTTTTTCGAACTGCCTTATACCTCAATTTTAATTTATTTTAATAAATAAAACGTTTTCTAACTTCCATCTTTGATTTTAGTTGTAATATATTATATTAATTAAAGTTAAATAAGTTTATTATTACCTCAGTTTACAAATAAAGTGTGTTATTTTATTTCTTATAACAATATTTTAGTCGATACAGTTGGTAGTACTGAATTTGATTGCCAGTAGAAAAGTCAAATACAGTGACAGGCATTTTCATACAAAAGTTGCTTCGTTAACATTTTTGTGTTATTATTATAATTAAAAGTAGAAAAATGGTAAGTTTATTGTGATTTATAATATACTATAACATAGTTTTATAAAATAATTTAATTATTTTCTGATATTATTTAATAGTATTCGTATAATAGAAAGATTTCCTAACCTCTTACTTCATTGTAATTGTATTATTTGAGTTATTTTTGTTTAAATTATGCTTTTTAAAGGTATTAAAGTAATGGATTAATAGAGTATGTTAGTTAAATACCTTATTTTTATAATATTTATAACTTTAAAATTAACTGAGTTGATAATTTTTATATTTTTAATGTTTAATTCGAACTTCATCTTACAAGTGTGTTTCATCAAATACTATTTGTAAGATTTGACTGATTACCATTATAAATCAATAATTTTGTTCTTTTTAAACGTGTTTTCAAGTTTTACTAACCTAAAAGTTCTTTACTGAAATCAAATAGAACTTTAGTCCGTTGTGTCTATTGCCTAAATGGTTTCAAACAGTTAAACTGAAATTTGATTTTAGTGGGATCCTTTATAACTATAAATTTAAGCGTTTAGTTGTTAAATATTAATTTTAACACTATTTAATATTTGATTCAGAGTTTCGCTTTACCATCTGTAAAAGTAAAACCAACTGGAGCTGACAGTTTTGGTGTTAATGATGAATTTGTTGGTCAAAATTTGATGACGTATGGACTTACTTCAGCTAAACAAAATACTGATATTCTTCATCCTTTATGTGAATCAGAATCAAAAGTAAGTGTTGTCTTTGTCAGTTTGTCTATTGAGTTGGTAATCTTTATTAACTTTTTTCCTTTGTCTCTGTCAGTTTCTACAATGAGAGATAAAGGGAACAAGTTAAGATATCTTTTTGGACATTTTAAACTGCCGGTTTGCTCAGTTTATTTATAAATCTAAACCTAAATCGTTAAGATTACTCAAAATTTTAATATTTTAGTACCACGATAACATCAATAAGATGAATATGACTATTCTACAAAATACCCAAGGTTTACATGCTCCGCTCCGAATCGCTATGGAGTTAAAAACCGCTAAAAAAATAGGAAGATTACCATTTTTACCATCATCGAATGTTATGTTGGATTCTTTAACTGGTAGAGATTTGGATATTGGACCTGAAGATTTGTTTAATACACCAGAATTTTTGGAAGTGTCTCGTCAACCTCATGCAGCAGTCGAAAAATCCATGGGATTATTATAGAATATGATTTATATTTAATATGTAATTCAGTTTAAATTAGAACACAATAAAATTCATTTTTATATTGTAAGAATACAAATTTTACTTACCTTCAATTCCTTATCTACAGCTTCCGGACCGAGTCAGGGCCGGTGGAAGAAATCTAATTTATAAAAAAAGAACTTTGACACTAATTATATATTTATTCTCTAATTTAAGCTAATTCTTCAACATGACTATCACTATTACTAGTTTTATTAACTTTAGGTGGAACTGTATAATTAAAAGGTTTTCCTAACTTTTCAAAAGCATCTTTACTCCTAATTACAGCAGTTCTATTAAGAAAATCAACGGCTACTGTCTTTGTTGCTTCTTCAAATACATTCACAACTTCTTCGTATTTTTCTTGGTTTACTAAAACATCTAATAAACAACTATAAGCATTTCCTAATGCTCCTTCGGATACGCTACTGGTTTTTAAATGTTGAATTAGTCGTTTAGCCAGTTGGTCATTTTTGTTATCTCTAGCTGTTTGGACGATTTTTTGGAACATAATTCTAGATGAATTTTTTAGATTCTCATTCCAGATTCTATCGGCTTTTTCGTGTTCGCCATTGATAAAGTATCGCGTCCAGAGTACGTTTAGTGGGCCAATTATTCCTTTTTGTGCGTATTTCATTGCCAAAGTTTCGTCTGAAATAATATAATTGAAAGGTTGCGATTTGTTTTAAATAAGAAAAAGTTAATAAGATATAAGGTTGGGGAAAAAGAAATTGTCGTATTTGTGATAGAAATTTGACGCTTTATTTAACATATGCGCCGTTTTGTTCAAAAACTTGTTGCCATTTAGAAGGCAACTTCATCCTCCCCTATAAAACCATCTCCTCCTTATTTGCAAAAAAACTCAACCAGTTTTCGCAAGCCTGTTTTGAGGCCAACTTACTATCACCGAAAGCGTTTTGCATGGACTGGAAGAGATGGTAATCACTTGGTGCAAGTTCCAGACTATACGGTGGGTGCGGTAGGACATCCCATCCGAGCTCCCGTAGCTTCTGGTGGACCATCAAAGATGTGTGAGGCTGAATGTCGTCCTGGTGGAACACAACACCATTCCTATTGACCAATTCTGATCAATCGCCTGCTTCAAACGGTCGAGTTGCTCACAGTAGAGGACCGAATTGAGGGTCTCGACATAGTTGAGCAGCTCATAGTGGATGATTCCCTTCCAATCTCACCAAACACACAGCAAAACCTTCCTGGTCGTCAATCCGGACTTGGCGATGGTTTGGGCCGACTTGCCGCTCTTCGACCATGATCTTTTTCGCTTGGGGTTGTCGTACGTGATCCACTTTTTATCACCAGTCACCATCCGCTTCAAAAATGGGTCGAATTCGTTCCGTTTCAGCAGTGCATCGCAGGCGTTGATTCGAGATTTTTTGCGTCAACTCGTGTGGCACTCAAACATCCAGCTTTATTTGAAATTCAATCTTCTGCAAATGGTTCCAAACGGTTTTATGGTCTCCATCCAGTTCCTGGCCAATCGCGAATGCTCACATGCCGGTCTACTTGGATGATTTCGACGATTTTATCGGTTTCTACAACCATTGGTCTACCATTATCTTCAACATTTACTACACCAGAACGAAATCGATCGAACCAACGATGTGCTGTGCGAATCGTTACAGTATCGGGTCCATAAACTTCACAAATTTTTGCGGCCGCCTTTGTTGCATTTTTACCTCTCAGGTAGTAAAAACGTAAAATATGACTAATTTCTTGCTTGGTGGACTCCATCTTTAAAGCGATATAACTTGAGACTGAAACGTACGATTACAACACTATCACTTGTAGCACAGATAGTCAACTTCAAATCGCCGTTTAGTGTGAAGAGATACGATAAGTACAAGATATGTTTAAGTGTTGTCATCTATTGACAAAATACGACACTACTTTTTCCCCAACCTATTATAACAAAAAATATTCCTCGACCTGCCAAATACAAACTAACGCGCTCTAAAAAAATGGTCGAATTGAGAACCTTCTCCTTTTTTGAAGTCGGTTAAAAATTGATCATATTAAAGGGGCAATAAAAATAAAGAATGTACTTACATTGTTCTGTTAGTTCAGGATGTTTTTCCAAAATTCCATACGCTCCCCCACGTGGAAATTGTTCACTAATCAAATTCAAATCCTCATCTTTAGCATTATCAATATCAGTATCTAATTTCTTCAAATATTCTTCACCTTTACCGCTTACTAAATTAGCATGGCACATTCTGTTATCAAACGAAACAATCCTTTTCACTTCCGGTTTAATTTTTTCACCAATTTTTGAGAGAGTCTCAACATCTCCAGCACTAGCTAATTTATTTAATAGAAATCTAAATACTCGATTTACTGGTAAATTACCTCGTTCTATTATTTCGAAAGCAATTTGTGATGCTTCTTTTAACTTATCGTTTTGTAATAATTTTTCTATAAGTGTTGATAAATCTACAACTGAAATTGGTTCTTTGGAGTTGTTTTTAATATTTAAACAATCGCGTAAATGTCCTGATTTAAGTTTTTGTCTGAATATAGTTTGTGGGCTTACTATTTGTTCTGGTTGTTTATGAGAGGTAGTAGGTGTTGGTTGATTATTATAATTTGGTATTACAAACGGTACTGATAATCCATTTTCTTTTAAATATTCGCCTAAAGTGATTAAAAATTGATCAGTAGGTGCTAAATTCTCTTCTTGCATTTGTGTCCATAATCCTAACGCTTTATCAGTATCATTCTGTTTTTTATAACTCAATAATAATTGATAATAAATATCAGATCGATCTATATGATTAAGATCTTTAGTAGCATCTTTTAATCCTTCTAAAGGTTTTATAAGTCCTTCTTGTTGATAACGTTCACAAGCACTGTTAATACGTTGTGGTCGACTTTGTAAACCAGGAGTTTCTAATATTTTTCGAGCCTGTCGAATACGACCACATTCAACAAAAGCAAAAACTAAATCGAACAAACTATTAACCTCACCATGCACTGATGTACTTAAATCAGTTAATTTTTGTAATTTTTCAGCATCTTCATTTTGTATTAATTTACACGCCAATTCATTTTTCCAGGGTGTTGTTTTGAATTGATTAACACACCATTCGAATTTTTTTAAAGCGCTATCAATATCATCACGTACTAAATGTACTTTTATTAACGGACCTAAATAGACATTATTAACTTGTAGATATTCTTTTTTAACTAAAGTATCGAATAATGTATCCAAATCTTCAACTTTACCCTCAGTGGCTAAAGTATTTAATAATCGCCAAATTAATGATGAGTAAGTAAATGGTTTATCTTCAATTTTTGTATTATCTCTTGGAGTGTTGTTGAGTATATTTAAGCCTTCTTCAAATTGATTATTTTTTATAAATAAAGTAGATAAACGTATTATTTTCATATCGTCTAATAAAAATTCATCGCCTTGTAATTGTTTAGTTTTTTCGTAATATTCCATAGCTTTATCGAGATTGTTATGATGCGCATATAAATCTAATAATTGTGCATATAAACCAGGAGTGAATACAAATTCAGTTTTTTGTAATTCTTCTAAACATTTCTCAGTTTTTTCTAAATCTTTATTACGATAATATAAAGTTAATAATTGTCGTTTTAAACCTTTTGTTTCTTGATTTTTATTTTCTAAATTTTGTATTAAACGTTCTAATTGTGCAATATTCATTTGATGCGAAGGAGTGTATGTTGGTGGTTTCTTTTCTACTGGTATCGGTATTAATTCACCAGATGTTAATTTACCTAATAGATTCGATATATTATCAGTCATTTTTTCACCTAATTTCTCTTCTAATTTCTGTGCTGAAGGTGTAGAGATACTTAAACCTTGTTCGACTAATTTCTCTAAAACTGGTTCAATTACCTCAGTAAATTTCGTACCGTTATATTTTAAATCCAATAAAAATACACCGAGTAGTTCAGATTTATTAATATTAACAACTTTCTCATCATCTTCTTGTAATTGTGTTTTACGTTCGGATGAATCATGGATGGTACGTAAAAGACTGATATAAGATTGTAAATCATCAGTACGATAAAACGCTGATGTTAAAGGTCGTCTTAATAACTCTCCGGGATAATAAGCTGGTACTCTTAAAGCTATATCAGCTGCTTCTTGTATTTTATTTTGTGTTAATAAATAGTATACTAAACCCGAAGCTGCGGCACCTATAGATACATTTCCTTCGCGTAATATTGCTATAATATCACTACTAGATTTAGATTTTAAATTCGGTATAACATACTCTCGAATAGTCTCACTTGTTGGTACAATTTTAAATTCTTGCATCTTATTTAAAACATTAACAATTTCTTTATTATTAGTTTTTGATACAATTAACGGCCAAAAGAAATGTTGTTTTATTTGTAAACCTTGATCTTGTAGGATGTTTAATAATTGATAAGCGATTTTTTCGTTACCGATTTGTAAACTGGTTTCAGTTGCTAGTGATAATGCTTTATCGTGCATTCCTTCTGTTTGTATTCGATTACAATACTCGATTATCACTTCTATCGGTCGATTCGCTTTAACTAATTGTTTAATGAAAAAAGAACCGGAAGGTAGAGGTGTACCGTCTTCTTTAGTATTTCGAATCATTGATTTTAGTATTAAAAACGCGCTATTTTCTTCGCCTTTATTAATAAGGCGTAGAATAACATTAATAGCGTCTTGATTGTATCCGACTGTACGTCGGATTTTTTGTAAAATAACAGGTACGTGTTGGCCATGCTGATTTGTCGCTAAAGAATAAATTATATCTAAATAATCTTTATCTAGAAGGTAGATTTCTTTGGTTTCGCATTCTTCGATTAGTTTTGTTATGGTTTCGATTTCACCTTTGGACGCGTATGCGCATAAAAGAGTCGTGTAGCTGTCGGCGCTCGGTTCAAGACCAGCTTGGGCCATTACGTTTATTATTCCTCGAGCTGAGTCCATATCACTAAAATTTTATTAACAAATGATAGTCAGATGAAAATTAAATTAAAGTTTCTTAAATATAATTGTTATAAAAATTTGACATATCTGACATTTGCAATCTCATTTGCTAAATAAAGTTTTCGACATTTGACATTTCTGACAGTTGATATCTCTAATATTTGACATATCTGACATTTGAAGTACCTATCTCACATTTAACAATTATGGCACATGTCAAATGTGACGTTTTTTGACATTTAAATTCCTGACATGACATTTAATACTTTTAAAATTTGACAGTTCTAAGATTTGATATATTTGACATTTGATCTCATTTGGAAATTAAAAGTTTTTTACATTTCACATTCTTGAATTTTAGTATTTCTAACATTTGACATATCTGACATTTCATATTTTTGACATTTGACATATCTCATATTTAACAATTATGGTAAGTACTTGTCAAATGTGACGTTTTTTAAATTTTGCATTCCTGACATGACATTTATAACTTTGAAAATTTGACAGTTCTAAGATTTGATATATTTGACATTTGATCTCATTTGGAAATTAAAAGTTTTTTACATTTCACATTCTTGAATGTTAGTATTTCTAACATTTGACATATCTGACATTTCATATTTTTGACATTTGACATATCTCATATTTAACAATTATGGTATGTACTTGTCAAATGTGACGTTTTTTAAATTTTGCATTCCTGACATGACATTTATAACTTTGAAAATTTGACAGTTCTAAGATTTGATATATTTGACATTTGATCTCATTTGGAAATTAAAAGTTTTTTACATTTCTCATTATTGAATGTTAGTATTTCTAACATTTGACATATCTGACATTTCATATTTTTGACATTTGACATATCTCATATTTAACAATTATGGTACTTGTCAAATGTGACGTTTTTTCAATTTTGCATTCCTGACATGACATTTATAACTTTGAAAATTTGACAGTTCTAAGATTTGATATATTTGACATTTGATCTCATTTGGAAATTAAAAGTTTTTTACATTTCACATTCTTGAATGTTAGTATTTCTAACATTTGACATATCTGACATTTCATATTTTTGACATTTGACATATCTCATATTTAACAATTATGGTACTTGTCAAATGTGACGTTTTTTCAATTTTGCATTCCTGACATGACATTTATAACTTTGAAAATTTGACAGTTCTCAGATTTGATATATTTGACATTTGATCTCATTTGGAAATTAAAAGTTTTTTACATTTCACATTCTTGAATGTTAGTATTTCTAACATTTGACATATCTGACATTTCATATTTTTGACATATATTTGATATATTTGACATATTATGTGATATATTTGATCCCAGGCATTGATGATTTCGACATTTGTTATTTCATTTCTGAAGTTAAACTTTTCTGATATTTGATATTTTTGACACTCGAAAATTCTTGATATTGGAAATTTATAACATTTGACATGTGACATTCATAATTCTGACATTTATTGACAGTTTTAAAATTTTACATTTGTCATTAAAATCGTATCGACATAAACAGAATGACAGAATTTAACTTTAAAAAATTTATATTAATTGGTTTAAGAAGTACGCAAAAAATAATAAAAAATATGTTAAAGATTAAAACAGTACTCACCCAGCTTTAGAATGTCCAACAATTAAAGCATTAAAAACATTTTCATTAACTGACATCTGTTTTTCCCTCATAAATTCTAATATTTTCGTCGCCCCTTCAATATCTCCATCCTGGCAATATCTCGCTATTAATCGTTGATAAGTAACTCTATTTGGTTCAATTCCCTTCGATTCTAACTCACTCAAAAACTCTGTTGGTGAAAATTGGTGTTCATTCTCTAAATAAACACGCAAAAGAGCGTTATAATGTGATATATCCATTGGCACGTTTAATTTATTTAAAGTATTCCATATTTCTTGAACTAATTTTGTTCGAATCTCAGGTAATTCATCGGGTACTAAATTCCCGCAACATCGAATAACCAGCAACGATTGCGAACTTGTCGCAGACCGTGCTTGTCGGATTTCTTCAAGAACATCTTCAATATCGCGTCGAGAAATTCGACCAGATTTTCTGACATCTTGGTCGATTCTTCGTAGACTACTTTCTAAGTTTTGGTCTTGTAAAGTTGATGTTTGTGTGGCGAAATTACTGAAGTTAAAAGATTTTGATTGTTGCATCATATTATAAGGTTAGGTTTTGACTTACCTTTGAATTATACCGCAAAGACATTGAGATGTGTTTACTAAGTTTCCATCGAATTCTCGAGGTGTGTTTATTACAACATTTCTTGCAAATCCTGCAATGTATCGTACAAACTTTGATGATCTTAATATAGAAGCCATGCCGATATTTGTTTCATTTAATTTGACAGGACACTGAAGTTAGCAGTTAGTTCTTGAATGGGTGTTCTCTAATGGTCTTTTACTTTTCGGCTAAATGGGTTAATTAGTTAATTTAACGTGATTTTAATTAATTATTACAAAAAGTAATTTGTTTAAATTTTGTTTTATTATAGAAATATATTACAAAATTATAATGTTTACTTATTTATTTTGTTTAACTTTTTATACATTGAAGTTACGTAATATATTAAACCCATAGGCGTAGCTTAAAATTAATTTTAAAGGGGTTAATAATTTTTAAAATTATTAATATAATTAATTTTTTTATTGATTCTAGATAGATTTATATTAGTTTTATTTATTATTTGTACTTACTTATAAAAGTCCATAAATCTGAGAAAATTGGATATTATGTAAAAAATGGATTAAATAATAACACACAAACATCTTTAATTTATTTATATCAATATATGTGCATTAATAAAATCAGAATTTAAACAAATTTAAGTCTTAATTTGAATGTACGTATATAAGAACATTTCTTTAAAAAAACTATAAAAAAAATAACTACAAAATACATAAATTACAACAAAACAGTATATAATATCACAGACATTAAGCATGGCTCGTCATATATGGTTTTTCTTTATCCTGACCGAAGCAGTGCGTTAATATATTATTCATAAGCTACCAAAATCAATTACAATAATAAATAAAATCAATTTTATCAAAATCTACACGTTAAAAATTGAAATACGGGGGTCAATTGAAAAGTAATGATTCCTACCCTATAACTCGATAAGTGGTGGGGGTAGAGGGATGCGGTTTGTTCCATTCTAAAGCTATACCCCCCCCTGAGCCACAATAGACTCTTGCGAGTCGCAGTGGAGGGCCTTATAGACCCACTCACCATAAACCTAACCTATACCCCCCCCTCAGATTTTTATTTGTTCCCTAAGATGAAGTAGATGAGTAGATCTGAGGAATTTTTCGTCAACACAGTAGTAGAAGGCATTACTTATCAATTGACCCTCGTACATTTCATTATAAAATTTAATTTGAAAATATTCGAAAAGGAAGACAAATATAATTAAATATCTTTGGTTCATTTGTTTATATAGCTCCTTTTATTCGATTTTTTTGTTTTTTGTACAAATCGACACCAAAGTTTGATGTTTTTAAATAAATTTTTGAGTATATTTATATCGAGATTCATTTTGTAAAAATATATTTTTTTTACCATAACCGACCAGTAGCTTCATTATCTTCAATTTGATCAGTATGAAAAAGAACTGTCGCTAAACTAATTGAACATAAACATACCGTTATCATACCTAAGAGTATATAAACAGAAGTTATCAACCAAAATGCGAATAAGTACAAATTTTTATTACAATAACGACCTAAATTTGGATCATAATTTGGTTCATATTCTTTATATACCCACACTGAACCTAAAAGAAAAAAAACTTGACATTTGACATTGACAACACTATCAAACGACAACTGACATTGATTGACAAATGACACTAAGAATTAAAATTATACAAAAACTTACCAATTATGAACCACCCTAGCATAAAACAATTTAGTAAAGTCTGAGTAGGAGACTGTCTTAAATTCTCCTCTTGTCTTTCTTCTTCAGTTTGTCTCACTCGTGCTGACAAGTGTAAAAGTTGCTTAACAACTCCAAAAATCCCCCCAACTAACAAATAAACAGGAATATATTCTCCTTGAGGACAATCATGTAAATAAATTGATCCCATTACTATCATACAAATTGGAATAACTATAGTAACACCTAATATTATCGTACAACCCACTAAAAATGATATAAAATGAGAGAAATGCAATGTTAGAATAAAAATTTAAATACTTACATGTACCTAACACAATTATTATAATATTTTTAAGGAAATCCAATACTCCTTTACTTGTTTTTTGTGCCTCAAGTACTCGTCCAAATAGAGAATCATACGATGGTGGTGGAGCTAAAAAAATAAGGTTAACAACACATAATTATAAATATATTTCAATATTTACCATTTGGATTAATTGCTTCTTCATAGGATGGAGGTGCTCCATCTTCAAACGATTCAGTTGCATTTGCAAGCATAATGAAACTTTTACTACTATAAGACTTAAAATAATTGTGAAGGACATGTAATATTTACACAATAAAACGTTTTACATGTACACTGTACTCATTCTAATTTTGTATTTTTGTTACAATTTGTTTTCTTATAAAATTTAATCTACATAAATAAAAAATATATATCGTAAGCAGTCTTGTCAAGTTTATCACTGTCACTCACTGTCAAAACACTCAAAACGTGTGGACTTGTATATAAAGTAAAAATTACCAAAATTATTTATTATGTTATCGTAAAAAACATAAATAAATAATAATTCCTTTAGATCTTTAGATGTATGTGAGTCAATAATATTCTTTTTATAGATTTAATAACATTATTTATATAGGTAATTATCTATTGGTCTATGACTGTTTAAACACTAACTTTAGTAAAGGCCATCTGTCACTTTGTGTTTATAAATATATACAATGAACTCAATTAAAAAATTAGCTTTTCGGCCTTATTTTAACGCAATTTCACGATACTACAGTGTAAAACCGAAAGAAGAGATAGAAAAGTTAATAAAAAACAATAAAGTAGTAGTTTTTATGAAAGGTGTTCCAGAACAACCTCAATGTGGTTTCAGTAACGCTGTAGTTCAAATTTTTCGAATGCACGGAGTTACTTACGATTTTCATAACGTTTTAAAAGATGATTCACTTCGTGAAGGTATGTATTTATATTTAAATATTTATTTTATATGCGGTTTGTAGTAAACAAAGTGAATTTTGTAGGTATAAAAGAATTTTCAAATTGGCCTACAATTCCACAAATTTATATCAATGGGGAATTCGTGGGGGGTTGTGATATCATGTTACAGATGCATCAATCTGGAGATTTAATTGAGGAATTAAAAAAAGTTGGAATTCGTAGTGTTTTATTGGATAAAAAACGTGATGAAGACACTAGTAAAGAGTGAGGTTATGATTATGTAGTTTAATGTATATATTACTGATTAATTAATATAATTATAAGTGTATTATACTTATTTTGTGTTAACTGATTTCATTCCTTTATCAAAGTACTAGCTAACCCGGCGGACTTCGTACGTTAATTTTCATGACAATCGGTTGAACGGGGCAGAAGTTGCTACTCTGCAGCGCCACTTGGTGGCGAGTGGCATCAATCAGCATATCATACAAACCTTCTCCGTGGTAGAATACATATACATACCAATTTTCATGACAATCGGTTGAACGGGGCAGAAGTTGCTACTCTGTAGCGCCACCTGGTGGCGAGTGGCATTAATGAGCATATCATACAAACTTTTTCCGTGGAAAAATACATATACATACCAATTTTCATGACAATCGGTTGAACGGGGCAGAAGTTGCTACTCTGCAGCGCCACTTGGTGGCGAGTGGCATCAATCAGCATATCATACAAACCTTCTCCGTGGTAGAATACATATACATACCAATTTTCATGACAATCGGTTGAACGGGGCAGAAGATACTACTCTGCAGCGCCACCTGGTGGCGAGTGGCATCAATGAGTATATCATACAAACCATCTCCGTGGAAAAATACATATACATACCAATTTTCATGACAATCGGTTGAACGGGGCAGAAGTTACTACTCTGCAGCGCCACCTGGTGGCGAGTGGCATCAATAAGCATATCATACAAACCTTCTCCGTGGTAAAATACATATACATACCAATTTTCATGACAATCTTAGTTTTTGGAACGGAGAATATCTGTCTTTTAACACTTTTTAGATCCTGATGATAACTTGTCAACTTTTGAAGTTATTCCGAGTTCTCTCTTTGCCAATTCAAAATTTAACAAACTTATAGGTAAACAATTATGATAAAAACCAAGTTTTTATAAAGAAAGTAAAGTTTGGGATATATTCCAATTTTTGTATCCCCAATTCTCTCTTCTGTAATGAAGATACAACATTTATACCCTAATTCAAAAGAGTGTAGAGTAATAAAACACGAAGTGTCATAAAATTTGGCTGAACTTCGGTGTCGCCCATGGGCGTAGGCAAATCTGATGATTAGTAAACTTAATAATTAAAGTAAATTACAAATTATATACAGATAATAATAAACGGCCATTTTTGGGGAGCAATTTGGGCACAAGTTTAAGGATTTGTTGCAAGAAACAATACCACATTTAAAATGAAAGATGTCAAGGGTGACCTACCTGCTTCTTATGAAATGAGAGAATTTTGCAATGGAGACTAGGGAAGTGACAGAATTTATTGACGGATCACCCTCTAGCCATTTTGAATACCTAATGAGATTTTATTACTCTACACTCTTTTGAAATAGGGTATAGCATAAACTATTCCTTCACGAACTTTAAAATCCTTCGCAACAGAATAAAAAAACAAACTTTATAACCTTACTTATTTACTTATACAAATAATATTAATTAACGAAACTAAGTTTCTCTAGTTTAAGAAAAAAAATTAATCTTAATATCTTTTAACTCTCTCAATATATTTAGTTTGAGTTAAAACTCTTCTCCCTTGAGTTGGATCCATCATTCGATCCCAATCTGTTTGCCCCACCACGAATCCAATCGCTCTCATCTTCTCCTGTTCACGTTGTTCCTCCAAATCGGCCCACCTAACCTAAATTACAAAAAAAAAAATTAAATCTAAGACCCCCCAATTTGAATATGATAATTTACCCTCTTTTTTCCTGGAGTTCTGGATTTCGGAGGTTCCCACTGGTCTTCCAATTTGAGGTATTCTGCCATGGTTTCCGATTTCCGGATTGGTTTGCTGACGCCATCGAGCTTGGCTGTAATAAAATACAATAATAACAACAAAATTGGAATAAAATCAATTGAAAATGTTATGATTTTTTTGAAGTTATACTTCTATTCGTGCGCCGGGGGTGTAAAATTTGTTATAAGAGTAAATCGGCAAAATCATTATATTAAGTTACATATGTAATGGCGTGAGTAAGAGAGAGACAGAAACACATAAAGTCCTTTGAATTCCGTTTAAAGAGATATATATAAAAAACAGTCTGAGCTAATGTGTTGGTATCATAGTGACGTTTCACATTGTATTTTAACCTATAAAATGGACACGGAAGTTTGTATTTATAGTATAGTAGGTCCATGCTTCAAGCATATTATGGTTTTGCTAAATAATTCCCATACAAATTTCTATACCCGGACGCGTGCATAGAAGTATAACTTCTACCGGCAGTCAGTGCCACACTCGTTTTTGTTTATTAACTTGGACCAAATAAGTGAGCATTTTAATTATGTTGATAAGTTTATAATACTTTAATTTTAATGAAATGTGTATGTAAGGTTAGAAAATACCAAATTTGGATTTTCTGGTTCGATATTTTAGTGTTTATTGGAAATAATGTAAACAGTTAACGTACGCCATTGGAATATTGGATTACTGTAGTAAATACCGACAGATTATATATGGCGAGTAATAATTTCCTCATTTGAGGAAAAGAACACTTTTTTAAATGTAATGCCAAAACAGACTGCGCGTCCCGATTTAAGTTCGTTCTCTCAGTGAGAGAGAATGAAAACGATCGGAGCAGTATTTGCTTCTCTTGATAATGGGTGGAGCGAAAAGCGAAAAAATATCGATGCAGTATTTGTTTCTCTTTTTAATGGGCGGAGCGAAAAGAGAAAAAAGATCGATGCAGTATATGCTTCTCTTTCTAATGGGCGGAGTGGAGAGAGAAAAGAGACCGTAGCAGTATTTGCTTCTCTTTTTAATGGGCGGGTCATACTAACTACGTGATATTGAACTAGCAATGATTGATTTTGCGTTCTGAATAGACGATTAAAAAGAAACGCAAGTACTGTTCCGATAAATCTTTTTCTCTCTTGTACTGGGAGAACCGGATTGAATTGGAACACTTAGTCTAGGTATTACATGTATAGGAAATTGACAAGTGACTCTTCACTGCCTTACTGACAAATGAAACTTCACGGTAAGACAGTTAAAACGTCACTTGACAAGTCATTTTTCAGATGGACGTTACCTATAAAGGAGGAAATGACACTTTACTGTCAACTGACAAATGAAATTTCATTGTCAATTGACAAATGAAATGTCAGTGTTTATTGAGAAATATAGAATGCTTTGGATTAAAAATTTTTTAAAGCAAAAGCTGATGGAACTAATTTTCCTGAAGGAAACGATGCTATTTTTAATTTTTGTAAATTTATAAGGGGGGAATTACCTATCAATCCACAAATGACACTTTTCTGTCAAATTTGATATATAGTATTACGATGCCACGTATTTTTAATGAAAATATAACAAGATCCAATACTTAGGCCGGTACCAAATTCAAGCCTGTTCCCAGAACCACTAGGCTTGCACCAATCACAACTAACTTAAGCTCGACTAAGTATCAGGTCAGCAATTAAAACTCAACCAAAAACTAGGACTTAAACCCTTAACTAGGATTTACACCTGTATCTAGGACCCTATTAAGATAGGGTTATTTTATTTCTTTAAACTCGTGACACCCCTGGCTGGTAAACGGGTGGAACAATATTCTCGTTGCTAATTGCACCAATCGGGAATTCTACCACAATTTACCGTCTGAACGGTTTTAAATTACCAAATTTCCCTACTGTCTGCTCTATGGGCTACCTAAACTCATAGGGAACGAAAGAACCATAAGAATCGAACAACCACATGAATAAATAACGTCTTACTCACCACAGAAGATTTCCTAAATATCCCTTCACGAGGAATTTTTCCAACGAATCCACCAAAATAACGGAAAATCTCACTCCAATACTATTCGTTAGGAAAAACTGAGGTTTAATTTCGTAAATCCAAAATTAATTGTCTCCGATGAACAGAGATTACAACTTAAACCCAGAAAATCTTCTCACTGCCACGTTTTCAAGACAAAGGCTGGTAATAGAAAGAACGGATTCTTACATATCAACGTTCACGAAATTTGACACACGTCGAAATAAGAGGTGGCCTCTACTACTATAGGGACAATAATTGTAGGATCTTCAGCTACCAATTTACGAACAAACAGTGGTCGTTAGATACGACTAATCTTATTATTTATCAAGATATCAATAAAAATCTCAACATTACCTAATTCCTCGTTCATTTTCAATTTTAGTAAGCAAGATAGAAATATAACGGAACACTGACTGTAGAACACTATACGTCAAGTTATCGACAAAAGAAGAGAAATAGTACCTCGGCCGGGTGAAAATAAAAACATAACCCCAAGAATTCATAAACTGAATTTTAATAAATATACTTCTAAAAATAATTCCAGCGATATCAGGAATAATTTATGGCCAGAATAATAAACAATAGCTGGCGATTATCTATAATCGATCTAAATCAACTGGTTCCAGACTCGAGTAAACCTTTAATAATGACGGATTTATAAGGTAAGAATTTAGTTATACTAGAGCGAATTTGGCCCGTGACAACGAGCCGGCACGGACCTGTCGCTCAGGAAGTTAACGCCAGTTCTTAGAATTTCGAAGATTCCAGTTGCTTTTCGATCGACCGGATAATTCGAAAGCGTTCGATTCTAGAAACGTTGTTTTTCGTTGTAACGTTGCAAACGCTTCTAGAAGGATTTAATTTTATATATAAGGGACCACTTCGGACGGAGAAGAATTAATTGTAAATGTATTATCTATTTGTGTTTACCAATAAATGGTTCAGTTTGTCTGCCGTTTATCACTTATCCAGAATCCACGAAGGAAAAATTATAACAAAGCTTCAATTTAAATGCAATAATTCCTGGGGTTCGGTCAATATTTTATTATTTTTTTTTTTTTTTTTTTTTTTTTTTTTTTTTTTTTTTTTTTTTTTTTACACTACATATGTTTATATGTTTCGGCAATTATGTCATTTTCAAGTGTTAAGGAAAACTTGACATATTATGACTTTTTTTTTTTTATTTAAACGGTCATTAAAGCTTCAATTGTCAATTCATTGATATAAACGACTATGACGCTATTATTTTGACAGAATGAGATTTGAGTTGGGGAATTACCTATCACTCCACAAATGTCACTTTTCTGTCAAATTTGATATATAGCTTTAATTGTCAATTCATTGATATATGACGCTATTATTTTGACAGAATGAGACTTGAGTATTTTTGGAGATTAATGTCAATAGAAAACAATCGTATATATAACAAATCATAGAAATGGTAGTAGCGACACCTATTGTAAAAACTGGCAAATTTCAACTTACACTCCTAGTAAATATTGTTGTTACCATAATTATGGTTGACATAGAATTATACTATTAAGCACATTTATATTAAATTATTATAAATTATATAAAACTTACCAAGATTATTACTAGAACAGTCGAAATTGTCCCATTTGCTTCTTACTTGGTCCTAGAGGATACTCAATTTTTATTAAAAATACTCGACGACGAATATTACAATTAACAAATAAATAAATATTAAAAAAATTTGAGCTGTGAAAAGAAATCATTAGTAGATTGAAATCAGATGATCATTTTACTAAAACCGAGTGCCGTTCGCATCACTTTAAACGCATTATGATCACTTGATTTATATAAAATTAAAAACAAATATTAATTTCTATAAAACCACCCGTTAATTTACTGGTTTACCTCTGGATCGTTATTCTGTTCAAAATCCGCATCTTGTGATTGATCGTCCAATTCCATTTCAACCTCTGTGATTGAGAACGTTTGAAGTAATCCGGAAGCATCGAGTGTTGGATGATGAGAAGGAGTCGGCTCCCAACCAGAAATTATTTCCTCAATTTCACTTTCGGTGCGATTGTGAATGTTGCGTTTTGAACATTGCAATGGATCAAGGTCCATTTGACAAATATAAACCTTTAAAAATCATCACGATTTCATTTAACTATTCCATATATGTATATACGAGAGTGGTCCAATAAGTACTTAGCCTCACCGCCCGATGGCACCACTATCGTGATCGCGTGTCAAAAATTGGTTTAACGAGTTGCAGGTTGGTTTTTGATAAGTGAAAACGTGACAAAAATCCATGATCTCGTATTGGCAGACCGCCGATTGAAAGTGCGCGAGACAGCTGAGATAGCAGGCCTCTCAAAAGACCACGTGGTTCATGAAATGAAATTTTGGGCTTCAGAAACCTGTCGGCGCGATGGGTGTCGCGTGTGCTCACTCTGGACAACTAGCACAATCGTGCGACCACTTCAGAGCTGTTTGAACGTAATCCCAAGGAATATTTGCGTCTTTACGTGACTGTCGATGAAACATGGATCTACTGGTACACACCAAAGACCAAGGAACAGTCGAAACAATGGACTACACCCGGCAAATCAGCTCCGAAGAAGGCGGAAAGTGATGTCCACCTTTTTTTGGGATTCAAATCAACTAGCTGGAGAAGGGCAAAACGATCACAGGGTTTATTGGACCGATTCAACGCAGAGTTGCAGAAAAAACTTCCACATTGTTGAAGCTAAAGTCTTCATAAAGGGACACTCGGCGAAGTTTACTGCAGAGCTGCTATCACAAAGGCGAAATGATGTCAGAATGATTGTCAGTCTCTTGACAGGACATTGTAGGCACAAGAAACACATGAGTCAGTTGAACTTAGCAGATGAAGACATCTGTCGATACTGCCAAGAGGAGGAGGAGACCGCATTTCATGTCCTATGCCAATGCGAAGACCTTGCAAGGACGCGGTATCTAGTACTGGGAGAGGAGAAACCGGCTGCTCCAAGTTATGCGGAGTGGCCACTGTCATTAAGAGGGCAGAGCTGGACAAGGTTCTCTAATCCTATTCTTGAGATAATGGGTGGTCACAATAGATCTGCAGAGGTCGCAGTAATACAGGCTAACAGCCAACCCAATAAACATCTAATCTAATCTAAAACTTCCACATTTGGCGAAGAAAAAAGTGCTCTTCTACCATGACAACGTACCGGCTCAAACCTCCGCCTTCACCATGGCCAAATTGGGCTACGAACTGGTGCCTTCAAAAAGTCACTCGCTGGACAAAAATTTGAGTCGAAGCGGCCAAGTTTGCAGACCTCCAGAAAATATGGATCCAATGGTACATACCAGAGACCAAGAACAGTCGAAACAGTGGACTGCATCCGGCGAACCTGCTCTGAAGAAGGCGAGACTGTCCCGTCGGCCGGAAAAGTGATGGCCACTGTTTTTTTGGGATTCTACATCAACTAGCTGCAAAACGATCATAGGGCTTTACTATGCCGAAGTATTGGACCAATTCAACGCCGATTTACAGAAAAAACATTGGATAAAGAAAAAAGTGCTCGTCCACCATAACAACGCACCGACTCAAACCTCCGCAATCACCACGGTCAAATTGGCCTACGAACTTGTGCCCCATCCACCGTATTCTCCAGATCTGGCCCCGTGTGACTTCTTTGTGTTTCCAAACTTAAAGAGTCACTCGCCGGGCAGAAATTTGAGTCGAATGAGGAGGTTATCGCTGCCACGGAGGCCTACTTTGCAGACCTTCAGAAAACTTATTTTTCAGAGGGGTTAAAGAAGTTAGAGTATCGCGGGAGCAAGTGTATCGAGCTTAAAGGAGAAATGAATAGACATTTTTCCAAAATTTGCATATTCTTTTGTAGCACAAGTACTAATCGGACCAACCTCGTGAAAAAACAACAAACTCACCTGAAAACCATTTTGTTTGGCAAAACTCCACATTTCCCCAAAATGTTTAACTTTATCATTAACATTATCAACAATAATAAACGGAAAATATCCATCGGTTATAGTTTTTTTAAACGATTTCATAAATGATGCGCGATAAGATTCTTCCATTTCCGGTTCGTATTCGTAAATCATTTTTTTCATACTTTGTAATTTCCCGTCGACTAGTATTTTATTTTCTTGTTCCACTAAGAAATAATCATCTAATGATAGAATTCGAGGTGCTGAACCACCATTTTCAACCTAAAAAACTCACCAATATTCACGAATCTAAAATTCACAAATTCACAATATAACTGACCTCTTTATCTTTAATTTGCTTGGCGAGAAAAGTCTTTCCACTTCCTGGAGGTCCTCGAAGAATAATAACAATCCTTGGTGGTCGATTATATCTTCCTGGTGGATTAATAATATCCTCAATCATCGTTATCTCCATTTTTTTAGTTGATGGATTTGGAGGATTACTCAATTCGGGACTTTTACTCTCACTTCTTCTAATATCCATATCTTCACTATGTCTATTTTGCTCATTATGTTCGAAATCCATATCGGTATCTGATAAATCCTCGAAATCGTCACTTTTTTTCGTTAACACCTCATGTCTTCTATCATGATCTCTATGTGGTATCTTATCACGATAATGGCGCTCTCTTTCGTATGGTTTGTATTCTCTTTCACGAATAAATCGATCTCTATCGTCATACCGTCTATACATTTTATCGTCATCTCTTACCGGCAGAGGGCGCTCGTATCTTAGTACAGTAGGATCGAATTCGCGTATAAATTTAACCGATTCTGCGAGCCATTTAGGCCGTTGCGGCAACGGGATTCGATTCAATGATTTGTGTCGATAATCGAACATATTTAAAGGTTCGATTGTCACATCTTGTTCAGCTAGAAAAAAATAGTAAATGACTCCAAATATGTTTCGGGATCTATGAAAAATTTAGGAAAGTAGAAGGAGAAAATTCCAAGCAAGGTATGGTGAGTCTTAAAAGTACTCAAAAAGAACCACACAAACTACTCTACTCACTCCCTAATCAAGTCCGAATAAGAAGGAACAGACACAATAAAAAGTAGTTTCTTTGATCCTCTTCCGAACTTCAAAAAGATGTTTTGTGACCTGGAAGATGATGAACTATGCCTTGGTCAAAGATTCTGTGGTAGAAATAGATAGTCCGAAATGAGTATAAGAGCGAAAGACAAATCAAACGATCTAGTAGTTAGTTTTTTACAAAGTTTCTCTTAGATCTTCGTTCCATAGAGACATTGAAGTCGAAACTTTAAATATGTGAGATTTCTAGCTTGCTCGAACTATTAAAACCATGATACTACGATCGGAGTAACAATTGCACCATCTTTGGTAAAAAGACAAGTTCTGGACAGTTGCAGTCACCAAGTTTCCAAAGAGCTCGGGGTCACTTTTGAGCAATCGTGGGGAAATCTCTTGGAAGAAGAGAGGAGGAAATCCACGGACTTCATCAAAAAAGAAGGCAGTCTATTTGCAGACGAGGCGTACAAATCTCGTCCGGAACAACATTGGTAATGCTGCCCCCATTCGACAAGCACCAAGACGGCTGCTTTTCGCTAAGCAAGAAGAAGCCACATCGATCACGAAGGACATGTTACAGGAGGGACTCATCGAAGAATCCAACAGTCCCTGGTCATCTCCTGTGGTACTGGTTACCAAGAAAGATGGGTCTACAAAATTCTGCGTAGATTACCGGAAAATAAGATAATCTAATACCTAAACACTTTTGGTTTGAACGACAGAAGAAGACGATTAGAAAAAAGTCTTTAAGTAACCAAATATCCTAAAGGAGATGAAACCGTTTTTAAAAGAGAATTCTCACCAATTAAATACGGGGTAGGATTCAAAGGTAATGAGCCTCATTTTATTCTGAAGCGAGCGTACTTCGCCGCGCGCTCCGCTTGCCAGGGACGGTGGTGGGGACTGTTAGCAACACAACGCAACTTAGTTCAGTTGCCTCCGAGCTGTCGAAGCGGTAGGATCGGTCTGGAAGTGAACCCCTGTTCGGTGGTCCGTGACACGGCAGAATGGAGAGTTCGTTAGAGCAACGCTACGCGATAAAGTTTTGCTTTCGGTTGGGCAAGTCTGCTTCCGAAACATTCGCAATGCTTCAACAGGCGTTTGGGACTGAGTGCCTATCCTATTCTCAAGCGAAAAAGTGGCACAAGGCCTTTCGGGAGGGCCGGGAAGAGGTGCCCGACGAACCCCGGTCTGGACGCCCGTCGACGGCCCGAACTGACGTTAATGTGCAACGAGTGCGTGATTTTTTGGACACGGACCGGCGTTTGAGTCTCTATCAAGTATCAGTGACTTTGGACTTATCCGAGGCAACGCTGCAACGCATTGTTACCGAGGACTTGAAAATGCGGAAGGTCTGTGCCAAGTTCGTTCCGAGAGTTTTGACTCAAGAACAAAAAAACAATCGAGTCCTCCGAGATCCCCCAGCCTCCCTACAGCCCGGACGTGTCACCTCCTGACTTTTTCTTGTTTCCGCGCTTAAAATCTGCGCTGAAAGGAAAACACTTCGACTCGATCGAGGATATCCAAGCTAATGTCAAGGCAGCCCTTAACGCCATCCCGGAACAGGCCTACGCGGACGTCACCGAGAGTTGGAAATCCCGCCTACAGAAGTGTATTGATGCAGAAGGGGCTTATTTTGAAGACTATTAGTTATTTGTACCGATTTGATTAATAAATTTGTCTTTCTGAACAAAGGCTCATTACTTTTGAATCCTACCCTGTAAATGATTTTAAAAATACTTACCCATCCTTTTAGATTTGTGATCATAATCAATAACAGTACTCGGTTCAAATAAACCATGGTCTTCTACTACTTCTTCTTTTTTCTGAGGAAGAACCACCGGTGGTTGTTGATTATAATTCTGTATAAGAGGAGGAGTGGGAGCAATGGGAATTGGACCAACTTTAATATCAAATAAACTCGGTATCTTTTTTCCTCCATTATTATCATTGTTTTTATTACTAATATTATCATTGTGGTATGGATCATCTTCTTTAAACATATCATTATATTTATCATAATCATCTTCTTCATTATATTTATCGTAATCATCATAATCATAATTATTGGTTGATCCGTTATTATTTGGTCTGTTAAAATTGCCATCATTTGATCTTGGTCCCATCATATTTCTATCCGGAGGTGCCACATTTCTGTCAAATGGTGGTGGTCTATCAATAAGTCCCATATTTCTATTATTTCTATCTTGAGGTGCTCCTGATCTATCCAAAGACGAAATATTTCTATCAAAACTTCCTGGTCTATCCAAAGAAGAAATATTTCTATCAAAACTTCCTGGTCTATCCAAAGAAGAAATATTTCTATCAAAACTTCCTGGTCTATCCAAAGAAGAAATATTTCTATCAAAACTTTTTGGTCTATCCAAAGAAGAAATATTTCTATCAAAACTTCCTGGTCTATCCAAAGAAGAAATATTTCTATCAAAACTTTCTGGTCTATCCAAAGAAGAAATATTTCTATCAAAACTTCCTGGTCTATCCAAAGAAGAAATATTTCTATCAAAACTTTCTGGTCTATCCAAAGATGATATATTTCTATCAAAAGAATCGTGAGATCTTATATTTCGATCATTACTCATTTGCCTTATATTTTCATCATTTCTATTATCAAACGATCTATTACTCCGTTCATCAAAACCCGGTGGAGGATTGTTAAAATTATTCCTTTCAGTCGATTGATAATAATCAGTTTGTGGTGGTGGTGGTTGATTGACTGGAGTACTAAATTGTCCAAAATTAGAATTAGTATTCTGAGATACCATCGATAACATACTCAATAATTTCTGATCTCCAAGAATAGTATTAATACCTTTACTAATCGCTTCAAAATCTGGTCCTTTATTTTTATTTTCTGCCTCGTCTGATGGTATAATAATAGGTTCAGGTTTCGTTTCTTCTTCTTCTTTTGGATCATCTTTAACTAAATCCAATCCAGGAATACCACCAGAAGATAAAGAAGAGGTTAAAAATCCTCCGCTCTCTTGTGGTGATGATGAATGTTCTTCATCTTTATTTACTTTATATTCTTGTGTAATCGTAGGAGGTGGTTTACTGAAATTAGGTGTTTTAGGACCGGGATAAGGTCCTAATAATGATTTATTGGTATCAACTATTCCTGTTGTTGTCGGAGGTGGTTTTTGTACAGTTAAAGCCAATCGTTTACGTCGCATTTGCTCTCGACGATCCAATAATGAATTTCTCCACGATTCCCATTTTTTCTCATACTCTTTATACTGCGTTTTATCGGGATGATTAACATTTTGTTCTTTCCATTTATTAAATTGTGCTTCCCATGCAGCGAATTCTTTGTCGAATTTTTTCTCAGCCTCCGAAAGTTGTTCTTCTCCTACCGGAGGTTGTTTTGGTTTTTCTAATGTCACTTTCTTCGCAGTTTGATATTCTGGTTCTTGTACATCTTGATGAGGGCGTTTTTGTGCAGGTTGTTGCCAGTTGTATGCTGGTTGATGTACTGGAGTTGTTGTGTAACCCGTATGAACCAGTTTTTGAGGTGGTTCTTCTGGTGGTAGAGGAGGTTTGTTTTCAACTGGTAAAGGAGGCGCTACAGATGCTGCCATTGCTGCTGGTAATGGAGGTTGTACTGCTACCGGAGGAGGTAGAGCTCCTTGCATTGCAGTTAGAGATTTCTGATACTATAAATAATAGTCTTATTTGTAAAAGAATTGAAAATAAAGTCACAAAATATAAATATTGGTTGCTTTAATTAATCTAATCTGATGTCCCTTAAGGTCTAGCTTCATCTTAGGCTACGTCACTCGGACTCTCCGGGGAATGAAGGACCCTCCATACCAACTGAACTAAAGAAGATCCCCTTCCCAATCTAAGACTCCTCCAAACAGTAGACAGAGACCTTCCTGAAGACCTAAAAGCTCTCCTTGACGAATCACCTCTCTCCTACAGGTAGAGGTTCGATGGTGTCAACATTTTAGGACTAAAATGAGACTGTGGCGAAGGTTTCTGTGGTTCTCTTCGTCCTCGCCAAATGGAAGGCCTCACCACGGAGAAGACACGCCACAGCCTCAATCTCCCAAACCCACATTGCACCACGTCGGTCACACTTTCATACATACTCACACTGACACCCAAGAAAAAATAATGACGGTTTAGGAATATTCAAGGAACTTTGGAACCAGAAGTGATGTCCCTTAAGGTCTTCTTTCATCTTAGGCTACGTCACTCGGACTCTCCAGGGAACGGACACCGCAGCCCAGAGGACCCTCTATACCCACTGGACTCAAAAGAAGATCAAGAGTTCCGAAAAACAAAATCCCCTTCCCAACCTAAGACTCCTCCAAACAGTAGACAGGGACATTCCTGAAGCCCTAAAAGCTCTCCTTGACGAATCACTTCTCTCCTACAGGTAGAGGTTCGATGGTGTCAACATGATGGACTAGATACAGAAAAAAAAATGAGACCTTGGGGAAGGTTTCTGTGGTTCCCCTCGTCCTCGCCAAATGGAAGGCCTCACCACAGAGAAGACACGCCACAGCCTCAATCTCCCAAACCCACATTGCACCACGTGGGTCACACTTTCATACATACTCACACTGACACCCAAGAAAAAATAATGACGGTTTAGGAATATTCAAGGAACTTTGGAACCAGAAGTGATGTCCCTTAAGGTCTTCCTTCATCTTAGGCTACGTCAATCGGACTCTCCAAGGAACGAACACCGCAGCCCAGAGGACCCTCTATACCCACTGGACTCAAAAGAAGATCAAGAGTTCCAAAAAACAAAATCCCCTTCCCAGCCTAAGACTCCTCCAAACAGTAGACAGAGACCTTCCTGAAGACCTAAAAGCTCTCCTTGACGAATCACCTCTCTCCTACAGGTAGAGGTTCGATGGACTAAAATGAGACTGTGGCGAAGGTTTCTGTGGTTCTCTTCGTCCTCGCCAAATGGAAGGCCTCACCACGGAGAAGACACGCCACAGCCTCAATCTCCCAAACCCACATTGCACCACGTGGGTCACACTTTCATACATACTCACACTGACACCCAAGAAAAAATAATGACGGTTTAGGAATATTCAAGGAACTTTGGAACCAGAAGTGATGTCCCTTAAGGTCTTCCTTCATCTTAGGCTACGTCACTCGGACTCTCCAGGGAACGAACACCGCAGCCCAGAGGACCCTCTATACTCACTGGACTCAAAAGAAGATCAAGAGGTCCGAAAAACAAAATCCCCTTCCCAACCTAAGACTCCTCCAAACAGTAGACAGGGACCATCCTGAAGACCTAAAAGCTGTCCTTGACGAATCACTTCTCTCCTACAGGTAGAGGTTCGATGGTGTCAACATGATGGACTAGATACAGAAAAAAAAATGAGACCTTGGCGAAGGTTTCTGTGGTTCCCCTAATCCTCGCTAAATAGAAGGCATCACGACGGAGGAGACACGCCACAGCGTTAATCTTCCAAACCCACATTGCACCACGTGGGTCACACTTTCACACACACTCACACCCAAAAAAATAATGACAGTTTAAGCACGTTCAAGAAACTTTGGAACCAGAAGAAGACACAGTAGCTACAAAAGAAAGAAAGAGTTGCTACAAATGGAGGAGTTTGTGAGAGTGGGACCGATGCTAACTTTATCCAACCCTTCCCATTCACTCCCTGAAAAGGACTAAGTCCTACAACAGGGTCATAATTTAAACTAAGCTACAAATTGTCTAAATTGGTATTTTCAAGTCCTGATCTGATCTAATCGGAGCAGATTTATTCCTGATTATATTTAATCTAAGCTGCAAATTGTAGAAACAAGAAAAAATCTATCTTACTTCTGCGCCATACTGTTGGTGCCATTGCTGGTACTGTTGTTGCCATTGGGCCCACTGTTGCCAATTTTGTTGTTGGGCTTGTGCCCACTGTTCCTGACTATAACCTATAACAGGTGGCGCTGTATTCATTGGATTCATCACAGGTGGAGCTGTATTCATAGCTGTCATTACAGGTGGCGCTGAGTTAATTGCAGTTGGTATTAAAGTTGACTGTACAGGGGCACCCATTGGTGGTGCTGCAGTGGTCCAAGTTGGCCAAGACATTTTTTATTTACTAAAATGTATTTAAAAAATGTGAATTTTGAATTGTTTTGTTAATAAAACTTACCTGTATTTGTAAATTTTTTTATATAAATATTTATATGACGGTGTTTCTTTGATTCGACTGAAATTTGAATGTAATGAAGATTGTATATTTTTTGGTGGTTATAAAAAGTATAAGGAGCTTCAGTAACCACCAGAACAAGATGTGATGTCATAATAGAATATTTCGTATAAAAAAAACAATTTTTATTTTCATTTCATTTATTAATTAATAACTACAAGATAGATTTCATAGAAAAAATATATCAAAAATATATAATATTAAGTTATTTCAACATTTATTATCTTATTATCCGAAGGAATTGGATTTGGTATCAAAAAAAACAATACAGACACTTCCCTATATATTTTTCGAGCGAAAAGTCAATTGCGATGGATCTAGGAGTGCAAAAATCTTGCGTTGCGCCCTCTTTGTTAAAAAAAAAACACGCGTGCGAAGGATTTATCGAAACAAATGTTTCGTTGTGGGACAAGAACTGGTTGCAACCTGGATTAAATGGGTATAGTTTCGTTCAAAGTTAATTTTTTTATTCACACTTGATGTCGACAAACGATTCATGCCGAGAAAAAATGCCGCCAAAGTAAATCTTTAATCGGCATGAAGTGTGAATGCAAAAAAAGCAAAAATTAACTTTGAAAGAAAGTATACTGTCCGCAGTGAGGATCAGTACCGTCTGCAGTGAGGATCCGCAATTTGTATCAACATAAATTTAATGATTTATAAATGGACCAGCGCTATAGTTTAAGTTAAATTAGAAATAGTGGTTTAACCCCTAAAAACGTTGCTAAAAGCTCTTGATCCCCAACAAGAAATTCTAACGGAACGTCTTAAGGAAGTATGTTAAATAGTTTAAAGGAAATATAAACCTTTTCACAGGGAAGTAATAATTTTAAGCGAATAAGTACTCGAGGCAATCAAGCATTATGTTAGGAAATCTTTTAGGATAGGACGGCTCGGAATGCGGTTTTTTGAGAGGCCTTTTTTGCAAATTTAGTAACTTTGTAAATAAGAGTCAGAATTGGCCCAAGTTGGTACTCAGGGGTTTTTGAGGTCGCTGATCACGATTATGATGATCAAATTGACTCCCCGAATACCTGGAGCTTAGTAACGTCGACAAACGTCATCTCCGGGGGAATATCCCGAACTTCATGCGAGAAAGGAGAGAAATACGACATCCGGGAGTTTTTTGGGTCGCTGGATTTAAATATGGCAACAGCGAACACCCCACAGACACGTTGTGTCCCCTAACCTGGACGCGGACGTTATCTTCGAGAATTTTCCTGGAAATAGCAACAAAAACGATCCAAAAAATAATTATGGGGGCGTTTTGTGTGCGCTGAATCCGAATTTCTTGTGGATAACGACCACTCAACTCCTGGTGCGCCCTTATCTGGAGGCAGACGTTATCTTCGAGAATTTTCCTGGAAATAGCAACAAAAACGATCCGAAAAATAATTATGGGAGCATTTTGTGTGCGCTGAATCCGAATTTCTTGTGGAAAACGACCCCAAGAACACCTGGTACGCCCTAACCTGGCTATGAACGTGAACTCCGATGGTTTTCCAGACACAGTTGAAAATAGCAAACCGCAAATCGTTACGGGGGTTTTTTGAATCCATGAGGCGTACGCCGATGACATTTAAATTCAGCGCCCCAATAAACGATTGTCGGTTCGTCTTTTTTAATTGTGCCTGGAAAAACAATGGAGATGACGTTCAGAGCCAGGTAAGGGCGCACCAGGTGTCCGTGGGGTGTTCGCCGGTACCATATTTGAATTCAGCGACCCAAAAAACCCTCCTAACAATTTTCGGTTCGTCTTTTTCAATGTGTCTGGGAAAACCTCGGGGATGTCGTCCAGAGCCAGGTTAGGGCGTACCAGGTGTACGGGTTGTCATTTTCCACATGAAATTCGTATTCAGTGCACACAAAATGTCCCCATAATGATTTTCAGTTCGTTTTTGTCGCTATTTCCAAGAAAATTCTCGAAGGTTAGGGCGCACAACGTGTCTGTGGGGTGTTCGCCGTTGCCATATTTAAATTCAGCTACCAAAAAAACCCCCGGATGTCGTTTTTCTCTCTTTCCTCGCATGAAGTTCGGGATATTCCCCCGGAGATGACGTTTGTCGACGTTACTAAGCTCCAGGTGTTCGGGCAGTCAATTTGAACATCATAATCGTGATCAGCGACCTCAAAAACCCCTGAGTACCCAACTTGGGCCAATTCTGACTCTTATTTACAAAGTTATTAAATTTGCCAAAAAGGCCTCTCAAAAAATGCATTTGGGTGTTTCCCACAGGCTTTTGGCCGTTCCATAACCGACACCCATTTCTCATCATAACTAAACAATGCTAAATCTAAATAAGGGAAACAACTATACGATTGGGCACTTATCGGTAATTGCGCTAATAATCTTTTAATGGCTTCGGTTTGTCCACCGAATTTGGCATTTATAATAGTTTGCTTAAAACGACGTTGTAAGAGTCAGGAATATAAATTATTTGCGGGACTCGATAAAAATGGGGTTTCTTTGTAAATATTTGCGTTACGAAAATAGTTACCGAATAGGGTTACAAAATTGGCGCCCAACGTGGGGCCCTTCTTGATTTGGCAATAACACTATTATCGCAGGGCAGACGTATTAAAATAATGTTTCTGAATTGTTGAAGAAACTGTGAGAAAGTGCACGACTGAAAATAATTTGCTGTCGAAGAAAACACATCACCCGTCTTCCACCACGACGACGCAATAAAACTTAAAATAAATACCAACCTATAATCAGGTGGATTTCGGCCCAAAAACGAACGTTACAATAGTTAGTATCCAATGCCCACTAATCGTAAAACTAATGGTTATACGGAAAACTTATCATTGGATTCTCTGGAAGGTATTTTTTGGCATAAAGGGCACAAAGTAAGAATTTTAACACTGTGACAAGTAACATAATAGAATCAAAATACTTCTTTATTTATAGCACATAAAAACATTATAAAAAGTTAAGTAAATACTGACTTTCTCCATCATCATCATCTTCAATATGATAACTATCATGTCTTAAATGAAAATTGACAATATACTCCGCATTAGCACGTTGCACAAGATATAGCAAACGGATCAGTTGGATGGAAAGTAAAGGCCACCAATCTCCTGACAGCAGGAGTAGTCGATCTAATATCTCCAGCACAAATTTTAAATCGCAAGAAACCCGAATCTCGAGCATAAAATCGAATTGGGTGTTTCCCACAGGCTTTTGGCCGTTCCATAACCGACACCCATTTCTCATCATAACTAAACAATGCTAAATCTAAATAAGGAGAACAACTATACGATTGGGCACTTATCGGTAATTGCGCTAATAATCTTTTAATGGCTTCGGTTTGTCCACCGAATTTGGCATTTATAATAGTTTGCTTAAAACGACGTTGTAAGAGTCGGGAATATAAATTATTTGCGGGACTCGATGAAAGTGGAGTTTCTTTGTAAATATTTGCATTACGAAAACAGTCACCGAATAGGGTTACAAAATTGGCGCCCAACGTGGGGCCCTTATTGATTTGGCAATAACCCTATTATAGAAGAGCAGAAGTATTCAAATAATGTTTCTGAATTGTTGAAGAAACTGTGAGAAAGTGCACGACTGGAAATAATTTGCTGTCGAAGAAAACACATCACCCGTCTTCCACCACGACGACGCAATAAAACTTAAAATAAATACCAACCTATAATCAGGTGGATTTCGGCCCAAAAACGAACGTTACAATAGTTAGTATCCAATGCCCACTAATCGTATAATACGGAAATATGATCATTGGATTCTCTGGAAGGTATTTCTTGGCATAAAGGGCACAAAGTAAGAATTTTAACACTGCGACAAGTAACATAATAGAATTAAAATATATCTTTATTTATAGCACATAAAAACATTATAAAAAGTTAAGTAAATACTGACTTTCTCCATCATCGTCATCATCATCTTCATTATGATAACTATCATGTCTTAAATGAAAATTGACAATATATTCCGCATTAGCGCGTTGCACAGATATAGCAAACGGATCAGTTGGATGAAAAGTAAACGCAACCAATCTCCTGACAGCAGGAGTAGTCGATCTAATATCTCCAGCACAAATTTTAAACCGCAAGAAACCCGAATCTCGAGCATAAAATCGAATTGGGTGTTTCCCACAGGCTTTTGGCCGTTCCATAACCGACACCCATTTCTCATCATAACTAAACAATGCTAAATCTAAATAAGGAGAACAACTATACGATTGGGCACTTATCGGTAATTGCGCTAATAATCTTTTAATGGCTTCGGTTTGTCCGCCGAATTTGGCATTTATAATAGTTTGCTTAAAACGACGTTGTAAGAGTCGAGAATATAAATTATTTGCGGGACTCGATGAAAATGGGGTTTTTCTTTGTAAATATTTGCGTTACGAAAATGGTCACCGAATAGGGTTACAAAATTGGCGCCCAACGTGGGGCCCTTCTTGATTTGGCAATAACCCTATTATCGAAGGGCAGACGTATTAAAATAATGTTTCTGAATTGTTGAAGAAACTGTGAGAAAGTGCACGACTGGAAATAATTTGCTGCCGAAGAAAACACATCACCCGTCTTCCACCACAACGACGCAATAAAACTTAAAATAAATACCAACCTATAATCAGGTGGATTTCGGCCCAAAAACGAACGTTACAATAATTAGTATCCAATGCCCACTAATCGTGAAACTAACGGATATACGGAAATCTTATCATTGGATTCTCTGGACGGTATTTTTTGGCATAAAGGGCACAAAGTAAGAATTTTAACACTGCGACAAGTAACATAATAGAATCAAAATACTTCTTTATTTATAGCACATAAAAACATTATAAAAAGTTAAGTAAATATTGACTTTCTCCATCATCGTCATCATCATCTTCATTATGATAACTATCATGTCTTAAATGAAAATTGACAATATACTCCGCATTAGCGCGTTGCACAGATATAGCAAACGGATCAGTTGGATGGAAAGTAAACGCAACCAATCTCCTGACAGCAGGAGTAGTCGATCTAATATCTCCAGCACAAATTTTAAACCGCAAGAAACCCGAATCTCGAGCATAAAATCGAATTGGGTGTTTCCCACAGGCTTTTGGCCGTTCCATAACCGACACCCATTTCTCATCATAACTAAACAATGCTAAATCTAAATAAGGAGAACAACTATACGATTGGGCACTTATCGGTAATTGTGCTAATAATCTTTTAATGGCTTCGGTTTGTCCGCCGAATTTGGCATTTATAATAGTTTGCTTAAAACGACGTTGTAAGAGGCGGGAATATAAATTATTTGCGGGACTCGATGAAAATGGAGCTTCTTTGTAAATATTTGCGTTACGAAAATAGTCACCGAATAGGGTTACAAAATTGGCGCCCAACGTGGGGCCCTTCTTGATTTGGCAATAACACTATTATCGAAGGGCAGACGTATTAAAATAATGTTTCTGAATTCTTGAAGGAACTGTGAGAAAGTGCACGACTGGAAATAATTTGCTGTCGAAGAAAACACATCACCCGTCTTCCACCACGACGACGCAATAAACCTTAAAATAAATACTAACCCATAATCAGGTGGATTTCGGCCCAAAAACGAACGTTACAATAGTTAGTATCCAATGCCCACTAATCGTGAAACTAACGGTTATACGGAAATCTTATCATTGGATTCTCTGGAAGGTATTTTTTGGCATAAAGGGCACAAAGTAAGAATTTTAACACTGCGACAAGTAACATAATAGAATCAAAATACTTCTTTATTTATAGCACATAAAAACATTATAAAAAGTTAAGTAAATACTGACTTTCTCCATCATCATCATCTTCATTATGATAACTATCATGTCTTAAATGAAAATTGACAATATATTCCGCATTAGCACGTTGCACAGATATAGCAAACGGATCAGTTGGATGAAAAGTAAACGCAACCAATCTCCTGACAGCAGGAGTAGTCGATCTAATATCTCCAGCACAAATTTTAAACCGCAAGAAACCCGAATCTCGAGCATAAAATCGAATTGGGTGTTTCCCACAGGCTTTTGGCCGTTCCATAACCGACACCCATTTCTCATCATAACTAAACAATGCTAAATCTAAATAAGGGGAACAACTATACGATTGGGCACTTATCGGTAATTGCGCTAATAATCTTTTAATGGCTTCGGTTTGTCCGCCGAATTTGGCATTTATAATAGTTTGCTTAAAACGACGTTGTAAGAGTCGAGAATATAAATTATTCGCGGGACTCGATGAAAATGGAGTTTCTTTGTAAATATTTGCGTTACGAAAATAGTCACCGAATAGGGTTACAAAATTGGCGCCCAACGTGGGGCTCTCCTTGATTTGGCAATAACACTATTATCGAAGGGCAGAAGTATTAAAATAATGTTTCTGAATTGTTGAAGAAACTGTGAGGAAGTGCACGACTGAAAATAATTTGCTGCCGAAGAAAACACATCACCCGTCTTCCACCACGACGACGCAATAAACCTTAAAATAAATACCAACCTATAATCAGGTGGATTTCGGCCCAAAAACGAACGTTACAATAGTTAGTATCCAATACCCACTAATCGTATAATACGGAAATCTGATCATTGGATTCTCTGGAAGGTATTTTTGGCATAAAGGGCACAAAGTAAGAATTTTAACACTGCGACAAGTAACATAATAGAATCAAAATACTTCTTTATTTATAGCACATAAAACATTATAAAAAGTTAAGTAAATACTGACTTTCCCCATCATCGTCATCATCATCTTCATTATGATAACTATCATGTCTTAGATGAAAATTGACAATATACTCCGCATTAGCACGTTGCACAGATATAGCAAACGGATCAGTTGGATGGAAAGTAAACGCAACCAATCTCCTGACAGCAGGAGTAGTCGATCTAATATCTCCAGCACAAATTTTAAACCGCAAGAAACCCGAATCTCGAGCATAAAATCGAATTGGGTGTTTCCCACAGGCTTTTGGCCGTTCCATAACCGACACCCATTTCTCATCATAACTAAACAATGCTAAATCTAAATAAGGAGAACAACTATACGATTGGGCACTTATCGGTAATTGTGCTAATAATCTTTTAATGGCTTCGGTTTGTCCGCCGAATTTGGCATTTATAATAGTTTGCTTAAAACGACGTTGTAAGAGGCGGGAATATAAATTATTTGCGGGACTCGATGAAAATGGAGCTTCTTTGTAAATATTTGCGTTACGAAAATAGTCACCGAATAGGGTTACAAAATTGGCGCCCAACGTGGGGCCCTTCTTGATTTGGCAATAACACTATTATCGAAGGGCAGACGTATTAAAATAATGTTTCTGAATTCTTGAAGGAACTGTGAGAAAGTGCACGACTGGAAATAATTTGCTGTCGAAGAAAACACATCACCCGTCTTCCACCACGACGACGCAATAAACCTTAAAATAAATACTAACCCATAATCAGGTGGATTTCGGCCCAAAAACGAACGTTACAATAGTTAGTATCCAATGCCCACTAATCGTGAAACTAACGGTTATACGGAAATCTTATCATTGGATTCTCTGGAAGGTATTTTTTGGCATAAAGGGCACAAAGTAAGAATTTTAACACTGCGACAAGTAACATAATAGAATCAAAATACTTCTTTATTTATAGCACATAAAAACATTATAAAAAGTTAAGTAAATACTGACTTTCTCCATCATCATCATCTTCATTATGATAACTATCATGTCTTAAATGAAAATTGACAATATATTCCGCATTAGCACGTTGCACAGATATAGCAAACGGATCAGTTGGATGAAAAGTAAACGCAACCAATCTCCTGACAGCAGGAGTAGTCGATCTAATATCTCCAGCACAAATTTTAAACCGCAAGAAACCCGAATCTCGAGCATAAAATCGAATTGGGTGTTTCCCACAGGCTTTTGGCCGTTCCATAACCGACACCCATTTCTCATCATAACTAAACAATGCTAAATCTAAATAAGGGGAACAACTATACGATTGGGCACTTATCGGTAATTGCGCTAATAATCTTTTAATGGCTTCGGTTTGTCCGCCGAATTTGGCATTTATAATAGTTTGCTTAAAACGACGTTGTAAGAGTCGAGAATATAAATTATTCGCGGGACTCGATGAAAATGGAGTTTCTTTGTAAATATTTGCGTTACGAAAATAGTCACCGAATAGGGTTACAAAATTGGCGCCCAACGTGGGGCTCTCCTTGATTTGGCAATAACACTATTATCGAAGGGCAGAAGTATTAAAATAATGTTTCTGAATTGTTGAAGAAACTGTGAGGAAGTGCACGACTGAAAATAATTTGCTGCCGAAGAAAACACATCACCCGTCTTCCACCACGACGACGCAATAAACCTTAAAATAAATACCAACCTATAATCAGGTGGATTTCGGCCCAAAAACGAACGTTACAATAGTTAGTATCCAATACCCACTAATCGTATAATACGGAAATCTGATCATTGGATTCTCTGGAAGGTATTTTTGGCATAAAGGGCACAAAGTAAGAATTTTAACACTGCGACAAGTAACATAATAGAATCAAAATACTTCTTTATTTATAGCACATAAAACATTATAAAAAGTTAAGTAAATACTGACTTTCCCCATCATCGTCATCATCATCTTCATTATGATAACTATCATGTCTTAGATGAAAATTGACAATATACTCCGCATTAGCACGTTGCACAGATATAGCAAACGGATCAGTTGGATGGAAAGTAAACGCAACCAATCTCCTGACAGCAGGAGTAGTCGATCTAATATCTCCAGCACAAATTTTAAACCGCAAGAAACCCGAATCTCGAGCATAAAATCGAATTGGGTGTTTCCCACAGGCTTTTGGCCGTTCCATAACCGACACCCATTTCTCATCATAACTAAACAATGCTAAATCTAAATAAGGAGAACAACTATACGATTGGGCACTTATCGGTAATTGTGCTAATAATCTTTTAATGGCTTCGGTTTGTCCGCCGAATTTGGCATTTATAATAGTTTGCTTAAAACGACGTTGTAAGAGGCGGGAATATAAATTATTTGCGGGACTCGATGAAAATGGAGCTTCTTTGTAAATATTTGCGTTACGAAAATAGTCACCGAATAGGGTTACAAAATTGGCGCCCAACGTGGGGCCCTTCTTGATTTGGCAATAACACTATTATCGAAGGGCAGACGTATTAAAATAATGTTTCTGAATTCTTGAAGGAACTGTGAGAAAGTGCACGACTGGAAATAATTTGCTGTCGAAGAAAACACATCACCCGTCTTCCACCACGACGACGCAATAAACCTTAAAATAAATACTAACCCATAATCAGGTGGATTTCGGCCCAAAAACGAACGTTACAATAGTTAGTATCCAATGCCCACTAATCGTGAAACTAACGGTTATACGGAAATCTTATCATTGGATTCTCTGGAAGGTATTTTTTGGCATAAAGGGCACAAAGTAAGAATTTTAACACTGCGACAAGTAACATAATAGAATCAAAATACTTCTTTATTTATAGCACATAAAAACATTATAAAAAGTTAAGTAAATACTGACTTTCTCCATCATCATCATCTTCATTATGATAACTATCATGTCTTAAATGAAAATTGACAATATATTCCGCATTAGCACGTTGCACAGATATAGCAAACGGATCAGTTGGATGAAAAGTAAACGCAACCAATCTCCTGACAGCAGGAGTAGTCGATCTAATATCTCCAGCACAAATTTTAAACCGCAAGAAACCCGAATCTCGAGCATAAAATCGAATTGGGTGTTTCCCACAGGCTTTTGGCCGTTCCATAACCGACACCCATTTCTCATCATAACTAAACAATGCTAAATCTAAATAAGGGGAACAACTATACGATTGGGCACTTATCGGTAATTGCGCTAATAATCTTTTAATGGCTTCGGTTTGTCCGCCGAATTTGGCATTTATAATAGTTTGCTTAAAACGACGTTGTAAGAGTCGAGAATATAAATTATTCGCGGGACTCGATGAAAATGGAGTTTCTTTGTAAATATTTGCGTTACGAAAATAGTCACCGAATAGGGTTACAAAATTGGCGCCCAACGTGGGGCTCTCCTTGATTTGGCAATAACACTATTATCGAAGGGCAGAAGTATTAAAATAATGTTTCTGAATTGTTGAAGAAACTGTGAGGAAGTGCACGACTGAAAATAATTTGCTGCCGAAGAAAACACATCACCCGTCTTCCACCACGACGACGCAATAAACCTTAAAATAAATACCAACCTATAATCAGGTGGATTTCGGCCCAAAAACGAACGTTACAATAGTTAGTATCCAATACCCACTAATCGTATAATACGGAAATCTGATCATTGGATTCTCTGGAAGGTATTTTTGGCATAAAGGGCACAAAGTAAGAATTTTAACACTGCGACAAGTAACATAATAGAATCAAAATACTTCTTTATTTATAGCACATAAAACATTATAAAAAGTTAAGTAAATACTGACTTTCCCCATCATCGTCATCATCATCTTCATTATGATAACTATCATGTCTTAGATGAAAATTGACAATATACTCCGCATTAGCACGTTGCACAGATATAGCAAACGGATCAGTTGGATGGAAAGTAAACGCAACCAATCTCCTGACAGCAGGAGTAGTCGATCTAATATCTCCAGCACAAATTTTAAACCGCAAGAAACCCGAATCTCGAGCATAAAATCGAATTGGGTGTTTCCCACAGGCTTTTGGCCGTTCCATAACCGACACCCATTTCTCATCATAACTAAACAATGCTAAATCTAAATAAGGGGAACAACTATACGATTGGGCACTTATCGGTAATTGCGCTAATAATCTTTTAATGGCTTCGGTTTGTCCGCCGAATTTGGCATTTATAATAGTTTGCTTAAAACGACGTTGTAAGAGTCGGGAATATAAATTATTGGCGGGACTCGATGAAAATGGAGTTTCTTTGTAGATATTTGCGTTACGAAAATAGTCACCGAAATTTTCAAACAATTCTAATAATTCCAATGAGGAATTTTCGTAAATTGCTAATATATTACTAGTTTTCATATCGTATCCCACAAAAAATTGTGGTTGTGAGTTCACATCTGTCGATTTTAATGTAACAACATCCTCGCTGGCGTATTTTATTAACAACGTATTCTCATCTATTAATTGCATTTTCCACATTTTTAATGTTAAAAAATTATCAAAATAATGATAAAATTTCCGTAATTCAGTCGGATCATCAAACGAAGCAGCTCTTTTATACAAAAAAGTCAACAATCTATGTTTCAATGAGTTAATACCAGTCTCTTTAAACGCTCTTTCCGTAGGATAAACAGAATTATAAATAAACGAATCATCCTCAAAACAAAATCGACCAATTTTTTTAATATCCACAAACATCCCATCTAATATTTGAAAAATATGAATCAACTGATGCTGCACGGATAAAACAGCTAAAGTATCTTTATACAAATATAAACCTTGATTATGTGATAAAAATATTTTATCAACTTTAAAATGTCTAATATCACATAATTTCCCCAAATATAAATCAATTAAATACAACGTATAATCCTCTAGAGGTGATTGTAAATTTGGTGTAACAGATTCGTTGCTGGTGTAAATCTCGTAAAAATGTGGTCGAATTTCTTCGGGTATAAACGAAGCTGAACCAATAATAACATATCTTCCATCTTCACTAAATAAACTACATTCTCTATTTAATTGTTCATTTCCAATAGAAACACTTACGAGATGTTTAAGTGTGAAAAACCGATCAAACATTTTACTTTTAACCTCAAATCGACGTTGTTCGTTATTAAAACCATCTTCTTCGCAGTTTCGTAGCAAATCTGCAGCTGCAGCTGGTCCGCGATATAAATAAATTTCCAAACACGCCTGATCGGCGGAAAATGCGATAAAATGTTTACCATCAGGGCTGAATTTTCGAAGGAAACACGGGGGTTTTTCGATATTTATAACGGTAAAATTTGGGTAGACGTTTTGGTAGAATTGGCGAGCGGTGTGGAAATGGGTACCCGGTTTCTTGTAGGAAAATATTTGACGGTTATTTAGACGGATTACTATGTTTTGTGGAGATATTTTTTTACGTTTGTAAAATGTCTCCATTAGTTTAGAAAGGCTTCTTGATGGTCCACTATTTTATTTATTTTTTAATCTGTAATAAAATATTTACTATGTACTGACAATTGTTAGTGTATGATTTTTTATGTTATTTATTGTTTCAATTAAGTTAACTTTTCATACAAATTTACAAAATCATCATACAAATTTTTTTAACGCAAAAAAGGATCTGAGTAAGTAGAAGTTGACAGGTTTGCCAATTGACCATATAATCCCCAGCTTCAACTTTGAGAGTCGATACCAAGTCCGGCTAAGAGACAGAGCCGAGTGGACTAAGGACGGCTTTCAAAGAATTTTACGATGCAGGGATCAAGTACTTTACTGACGAATCTCGCACTTCAGAAGGAACACCAGTGCGGGGGTCTGTGGTCCACGCAACCTTAGGTGGCACTTCAGCTTAGGAACGGAGTCATCCGTGTACCAGGCTGAGGTATACGCCTTACTAAAGCCTGCCGACCACACCCGAGGCTCTCAGACAGTCAGGCTGCACTGCTGGCCTTAAAACAATTCCGGGTTAGTTCCATGCTGATCTGAGAGTGCATACAAAACCTCAATGAACTGGCGAAACACAACAAGGTCTTCTTGAAGTGGGTGCCAGGGCATAAGGGTTTTGAGGGCAATGAAATCGCGGACCTTCTCGCCAAGAAGGGAGCGGATACACGATTCATTGGTCCAGAACCTGTACTGGGACTACCTAGAGTCTGGGTAAGGACCAAAGTCAGGAACTGTCTCTGCGAAGAGTCGACCAAACACTGGAGTAATACTGTAGGGCTGAGGCATCCGAAGCTGACGCTCAAAAGGTGCTCCAAAAAACTGACGTCTGACATACTGAATCTTGACAGGAGTCAGGACCCCTATTTTCGAACGTGTGATGTGAAGTGAGTCGGGAAGTGATCGATCCCTGACAGAACCTTTCATGGGTCGTATTTTCGATATTGCAGCGTTGCCTCGTTATATTTATGAAAATTGAAAGAATTTTCTTCAAAAAACTCCATTTTTTGCACAACAATAAGGAATCAGACCACAGATAACTATATTCTTTTATTTATGAAAGACAAGTTTCAAAACAAAACTACAATAACGACTCTAATAAACATGTGATTTTGACAATACGCTAACGCCTGAATACATGCAACGATAATGCGCATGTTTCACTGCTTCGACTGGGTCTGTGTGATGTGTGAGTTATCATATAGTCTAAAAATACGGATCGCCGGCTTCTCACCAGTGATGTATCACATCACATATTCGAAAATAGGGGTCCAGATAAGAGGACTGGTGGGCCAGCTCACTGGGCATGGACCATTCAGACTACAGCTTCGAAGAATGAGGATTCTGACAATGGAACCCACCTCGTGCCGACTGTGCGCCATGGAAGATAAGACCGCAACTCACATTCTATTTGAGTGTGAGGCCTTGTACCATAAACGGTTCCTCATCTTCGGTAACACTAACCCTGAAACCTATCACCTCCTTGAGGAGTTAGTCACTCAGATCTCTTATAAAGGGAACTGCCCTGTGGCAACAGTAACTTAAGGATAGTCATCCAAATCCTCAAGAACACCAGGATTTATGCCTACCTGAAGATCAACGGTGGTGATGAACTTCAGCTGATCAAACTAGAGTCCTGCACGCATGGAATGTATGCAAGGTCTCTTGGTGCCGAACCTGGTCACAATATTCCCATAGGAAGCAGTGTTTAAAACATGGAGCTCTACAGGAGAGACCATGCCAGGTTTATTTAGATTAAATTAGAAGTTGGTATATTTTCCAACAAATAGAACATACTTAATAAATCAACTTTGGTATGGTGACCACACATCCAACAAAAAAATGGCATCACTAAGCTAAACAAAGTCAAACACTTGCTTGCCTTGGTATAACTGGAGCTCTGAGTGTTCTTAACAGCAGAAATAAAAATTCTCTTAGACCTTCCTCCTCTTCGCATGATTTTGAAGGGGAGACAAGGATGCAGCAAGAAAATCTGAGCAACACTGTTAGAAGAAACATTTAGGAAGGAAATCAACCACGATTTTGTAAAAATTGCGAAGAATTAACAAGAAACGGAAATAGAGAGTAATAACGCTGCCGAATTGATGGCTTCACAATCTCAAGAATTATGTAATGCAGATATAATTGAGATAGAAGCCTAAAGTAAAGAATATCAAGTAGTTTCGGCTTCTTATTGCATCGAAATTATTAATTGTTTAATTTAAATCACTAATCGAAGCCTTTAATCACATTCAAGCTGCAATACAATGATCCCATGTTTGAAATGGGTTCTGAACTTAATAATAATGTTTCTGTCGCTAAGAAATTCACGATAATAGAAAGAAAGAAGCTAAACACGCGTTTAGAGCACTATTTTTTCATATATAAACAAATCAAAGAACAACTTTTCCCTTCAAATATATGAAAGGAAGAATCTTGTTTTGCGTCACTATTTTATGGTAACAAACATAAATTAAAAGCTTTAAATACAAATTTAGTTTGTTAAAGATCTGAAGACAAACTTCGCAATAAAAAAGAATCCAAAATTACCAATAATATATACAAAATACATTTTTATAACCAAGAATGCTCAAAAATTTAATCGCAACATAATAAGCACCTTTATAGGTAAAAAATAGATCAAAATTCACGATACTATACCATAGAGTACGCATGTATATAAATAAATACAAAATTACAAACCATCACTACACTTTTAGAAATAATTTCGATTGATATTTATGCAATAAAAAATCGTTATCATTATTACCTTTCAATATAAAAAACATAAAAATTATAAACGATATTTATGTTAATGATATATTTGTAGGTAAATTTAATTATTTTACAAACCAACACATTTAGTTTTTAATATATTCGAGATTTTCGTATACAATTTCCAGGTTATGTCAAGTTATATACGGGATTCAAAATATTAATAAATTTAAAGTTTTATTTAAAATTAGTGATATAAATAATATTTAAAATACTTTTATGTAAATAAAATATAAAACTAGTGGTTACTAGAGCCAATATTAACAGTTGTATCAATAATATTAAAAATAACGTACCTGTATTTATATCTCCAATGTAAACAATACGGTATCTAAAAATTATAATAGAATATATAAATATAATATTATAATTACATTTTTATACACACTTACACTTAAATATTAATAAATTTAACACAAAATTAATTAATAAACACACTAGCGGTTTACGTACGCCATTTGCACTACATAAAATGACATAAAATATAAAATCAATATCTTCTTCTTTTTTTTTTGACATGTATTATTCTTATTATAAATTAATTATTATTATTATCACAAATGCAATATATAATTAAACTATAACATTCAATTTTAACGTTTAAGTTAAAATATATTAATAAATTATTATTTATTAGAATAATATTAATAGGTGACTGAATTAAATCTAATTTCAAGGCCACACGTAATATGTCAATAAACACAGTCAATAAACGTCAAACATTAACAATTATTACAAATACAATATATAAATAAACTATAACATTCAATTTTAACGTTTAAGTTAAAATATATTAATAAATTATTATTTATTAGAATGGTCTTAATAGGTTACTGAATACTGAATCAAATCTAATTTCAAGGCCACAAGTAGTATGTCAATAAACACAATAAACGTCAAACATTAACAATTTTTATCATTTTAATTATATTAATTTTGTGTTAGAATATAAAAGTGAGTTATAATGACGGTAACACTATTAAAAAATCCTGAAATGCAATTTGGTGCAATTACATTTTTTGCTAAACAACATAAAGAAGATATGTGTGGAAGTAATGGTTTACCGTTAACCCCAAATTCAATCATTATATATGGAAGAGCTCAAAAATTAAAGTCAATAAAATCTCCTTATTTGTGTCAGTATTTAGATATTATACGTGGAAAACATGGTAAGTTTGTTTATCTATTTAATTTCTATTTTGAGTATAATATTTTCTTTTAGAACGTACTGTAGTTGTTTGTCAATACTGCGGTACACCTTTATATAACTTTCTAGAAAAGAAAACATTTAATATTGATGATATTAAAAGAGTAGCATATCAGTTACTTCGAGGTCTTAATGAGCTTCATAAACGTAATATTGTACATAGGAATTTAAGTAGTGAAAATATATTAATACAAGAGAATAAAACTGATATTAAAATGTTTAATTATGGACTTTATTATCTTACTGAAAATGGGCGTTTGGTATCGTTTCCTGTTGTGTAAGTTACTCTATTTATTTATAATTATTGTTCTTAGGTTAAATTCGATATAATTCATTTCTAACAGTATTTATCTTTATATAATTTGGATTATGGATTATATTTATAGGCAGTTATTATATGCAGCTCCTGAGGTTTATTTAGATGGTATCCACAATAGTTTACCGAATCCTAAAGTTGATATTTGGTCTCTCGGAATAGTTTTAGTTGAATTAATTTTGGATAAAAAACTTTGGAGTACATTAAAAGCTGGTCAAAGAATCAGAAAGATTATCAGTTTGTTACAATCGAATACGTCAGTTTTTGAACGTATTGCTCGAGAACATAACGCGTATGAAGAGTATTTGGTGAGGGATTTATTGGTATAGTCTATTTGTTTGCAGTTGGCAGCTAAGAAAAGTCATTAAATCATAAAATGTTGTAAACAAGACACTAAATCAGTAGCGCACGTACTTATTTATATCGGTATTAAGAAATTTTAAAAAAACTTCGGTTCTACGGTCATGGGATCTATTTATCATTAAATCGTAAAATGTTGTAAACAAGATCCTAAATCAGTAGCGCACGTACTTATTTATATCGGTAATAAGAAATTTTAAAAAAACTTCGGTTCTACGGTCATGGGATCTATTTACCATTAAATCGTAAAATGTTGTAAACAAGACCCAGTAGCGCACATACTTATTTATGTCGGTATTAAGAAATTTAAAAAAAACTTCGGTTCTACGGTCATGGGATCTATTTACCATTAAATCGTAAAATGTTGTAAACAAGACCCAGTAGCGCACATACTTATTTATATCGGTATTAAGAAATTTTAAAAAAACTTCGGTTCTACGGTCATGGGATCTATATATCATTAAATCGTAAAATGTTGTAAACAAGACCCTAAATCAGTAGCGCACGTACTTATTTATATCGGTATTAAGAAATTTTAAAAAAACTTCGGTTCTACGGTCATGGGATCTATTTACCATTAAATCGTAAAATGTTGTAAACAAGACCCTACATCAGTAGCGCACGTACTTATTTATATCGGTATTAAGAAATTTTAAAAAAACTTCGGTTCTACGGTCATGGGATCTATTTATCATTAAATCGTAAAATGTTGTAAACAAGACTCTAAATCAGTAGCGCACCTACTTATTTATATCGGTATTAAGAAATTTTAAAAAAACTTCGGTTCTACGGTCATGGGATCTATTTATCATTAAATCGTAAAATGTTGTAAACAAGACTCTAAATCAGTAGCGCACGTACTTATTTATATCGGTATTAAGAAATTTTAAAAACAACTTCGGTTCTACGGTCATGGGATCTATTTATCATTAAATCGTAAAATGTTGTAAACAAGACTCTAAATCAGTAGCGCACGTACTTATTTATTTCGGTATTAAGAAATTTAAAAAAAATTTCGGTTCTACGGTCATGGGATCTATTTACCATTAAATCGTAAAATGTTATAAACAAGACCCTGAATCAGTAGCGCACGAATTTTTTTATATCGGTATTAAGAAATTTAAAAAAAACTTCGGTTCTACGGTCATGGGATCTATTTATCATTAAATCGTAAAATGTTGTAAACAAGACTCTAAATCAGTAGCGCACGTACTTATTTATATCGGTATTAAGAAATTTTAAAAAAACTTCGGTTCTACGGTCATGGGATTTATTTATCATTAAATCGTAAAATGTTGTAAACAAGAACCTAAATCAGTAGCGCACGTACTTATTTATTTCAGTATTAAGAAATTTTAAAAAAACTTCGGTTCTACGGTCATGGGATCTATTTATCATTAAATCGTAAAATGTTGTAAACAAGACCCTAAATCAGTAGCGCACGTACTTATTTATATCGGTATTAAGAAATTTTAAAAAAACTTCGGTTCTACGGTCATGGGATCTATTTACCATTAAATCGTAAAATGTTGTAAACAAGACCCAGTAGCGCACATACTTATTTATATCGGTATTAAGAAATTTTAAAAAAAACTTCGGTTCTACGGTCATGGGATCTATTTATCATTAAATCGTAAAATGTTGTAAACAAGAACCTAAATCAGTAGCGCACGTACTTATTTATTTCAGTATTAAGAAATTTTAAAAAAACTTCGGTTCTACGGTCATGGGATCTATTTATCATTAAATCGTAAAATTTTGTAAACAAGACCCTAAATCAGTAGCGCACGTACTTATTTATATCGGTATTAAGAAATTTTAAAAACAACTTCGGTTCTACGGTCATGGGATCTATGTATCATTAAATCGTAAAATGTTGTAAACAAAACTCTAAATCAGTAGCGCACGTACTTATTTATTTCGGTATTAAGAAATTTTAAAAAAACTTCGGTTCTACGGTCATGGGATCTATTTATCATTAAATCGTAAAATGTTGTAAACAAGACTCTAAATCAGTAGCGCACGTACTTATTTATATGGGTATTAAGAAATTTAAAAAAAACTTCGGTTCTACGGTCATGGGATCTATTTATCATTAAATCGTAAAATGTTGTAAACAAGACCCTAAATCAGTAGCGCACGTACTTATTTATATCGGTATTAAGAAATTTTAAAAACAACTTCGGTTCTACGGTCATGGGATCTATTTATCATTAAATCGTAAAATGTTGTAAACAAGACTCTAAACAGTAGCGCACGTACTTATTTATATCGGTATTAAGAAATTTTAAAAAAACTTCGGTTCCACGGTCATGGGATCTATTTATCATTAAATCGTAAAATTTTGTAAACAAGACTCTAAATCAGTAGCGCACGTACTTATTTATATCGGTATTAAGAAATTTTAAAAAAACTTCGGTTCTACGGTCATGGGATCTATTTATCATTAAATCGTAAAATGTTGTAAACAAGACCCTAAATCAGTAGCGCACGTACTTATTTATATCGGTATTAAGAAATTTTAAAAAACTTCGGTTCTACGGTCATGGGATCTATTTATCATTAAATCGTAAAATATTGTAAACAAGACTCTAAACAGTAGCGCACGTACTTATTTATATCGGTATTAAGAAATTTTAAAAAAACTTCGGTTCCACGGTCATGGGATCTATTTATCATTAAATCGTAAAACTTTGTAAACAAGACTCTAAATCAGTAGCGCACGTACTTATTTATATCGGTATTAAGAAATTTTAAAAAAACTTCGGTTCTACGGTCATGGGATCTACTCAGCTACCTGTTGTGGCAATATTATCTAGGGTTTCTATTGTGTTTGGGTTAGTAAATCCCCAATTACAGGGTGTACTCTTTGTTTTAATAGAAATGTATACTACTTTTATTATTTTGCTTGGGCTTTGAAAGATATGAATTTATAATGAATTCATTTTGCTGCCAACTGCAAACAAATAGACTTTAGATATATAAATTTTTTGAATAAATTATTCTTTAGAATATTCCTGATGATTTGAAATTGATTATTGAGCGTTGTTTGAGTATTGATCCTGTAAATCGTCCAAGTTGTGGTGAATTATTACGAGAAAGAATGTTTGAGATGTTTAATTTAAGAAATGGTTATTCAAGGGATAATCCGTATAGAAATTTTGATGTTTTTACGATACATGAATTGTATCATTGGTGGCAACTTGCTGGTGGTGATGTTTTACAAGAATTAAAAAAACAAGGATTGATTCGTTCTAGTCCACCTATTTTATCATTGCCGCAGTGAGTTATTAAAAATTGTATATACATTCTCTTTAATAATTTTAAATTTTCAGCTTAGTTTTGATCGAAGGTAATATTTTAGGACAAGAACGAAATCCAGCAACTTTATATGAACCAAGAGTGGTAAAAATGCCACTCGATTCTTTATATCAAAGATTCGAAAATATATCATTTTCTTCATTTTATCCACTAATTCAAATAAAATCTGAAATAATTTCTTTATCAGAACCACCACCGTACGATGCTAAAGGGTTACCACTCATCATCAAAGAGAAAGACCCAGAGTATCAATTTCACCGAATAATCCTATTCCGAAGATTATTACATGTAAATTCATCTTCTAATCTAAATTTTTTCAATATTTTATACATTTTTCGGTAATTATCGAGAATTGGGGCTCCAGACAAAAATCGCTCCAAAAAATTTTTCACCCCCTACAATCGCTACACTGTAGAGTAGAATAAGGTAATATAAGAAGGCGGAGAAAAAAAAAACAGCGGAATGAGGGGGCTTTTTTTTTTCTCGCCCTTCTTATATTACCTCATTCTACTCTACAGTAGCGATTTTAGGGGGTGCAAAATTTTTTGGAGCGATTTTTGTCTGAAGCCCCAATTCTCGATAATTACCCATTTTTCTTATAGGGTTATCCATTTACGAAAAATCTGATACGCGAAGAAGCTGAAAAAGACATTCCTCCACTTCTTCGCGGTGAAATTTGGGCGGCTTTGTTAGATTTGAAAAGCGATTATGATTATCAATATTTAAAATTGGATAAATTTAGTTTAACAGCGACTGATCGACAAATTGAAGTCGATATTCCGCGTTGTCATCAATATAATGAGTTGTTGTCATCGGCTGAAGGACATAAAAAGTTGAAGAGGATTTTAAAGGCTTGGGTGTATAAAAATTCGCATTATGTGTATTGGCAGGGATTGGATTCGCTTACGGCACCATTTTTGTATCTCAATTTTAATGATGAAGGTAAGAAAACACTATGGAAAAACTTTGTGACGTGAAACGTCTTTAAAATCGCGCCGGAACATATGAGTACCAGGTTCAAAAAGTGGACCATAACGAAAATGTCTTTATCATCGTACATCATCGTACCTTAATAATTACAAAACTATTAGTCCTACAAACAAAAATGTGGTGTGAATATTTCACTTATATAGTCAGCTCGCTGTTATGACCTTGAGTCCGGGTCTGGGTCGAGCGGGGCGGCGAGGGAGGGGTACTGCGTTAACTGTGCGAAACCGGCGCTCTCGCTCGTTTCTATTCAGTGTAACTCGTGACTCCGACTTGATAGCGCGGTGATTCTTCTAAAATAAATTTAAGCAAAATAAAAGAGAAGAAGAGATAGAGAAGGAAAGAAAGTTTATAGTTTTGTTTTACTTATCGCACCAAAAATATATTTTTCGAACTTATATTTCTACGAATTCGTATAGATATCCATTAATCAGTATTGAATTTGATACATGGAAGCGCCCTCTGGTGGTAACTTCCATTAATACGAATATCATATTCATCTTACCCATTAAAAATACAACATCATACTGATTTTCATAACAATCGGTTGAACGGGGCAGAAGTTGCTACTCTGCAGTGCCACCTGGTGGCGAGTGGCATCAATGAGCATATCATACAAACCTTCTCCGTGGAAAAATACATATGCATACCAATTTTCATGACTATCGGTTGAACGGGACAGAAGTTGCTACCCTGCAGCTGCACCTGGTGGCGAGTGGCATCAATGAGCATATCATACAAACCTTCTTCGTGGAAAAATACATATGCATACCAATTTTTATGACAATCGGTTAAACGGGGCAGAAGTTGCTACTCTGCAGTGCCACCTGGTGGCGAGTGACATCAATGAGCATATCATACAAACCTTCTTTGTGGAGAAATACATATACATACCAATTTTCATGACAATCCGTTGAACGGGACAGATGTTGCTACTCTGCAGCTGCACCTGGTGGCGAGTGGCATCAATGAGCATATCATACAAACCTTCTTCGTGGAAAAATACATATGCATACCAATTTTCATGACAATCGGTTGAACGGGACAGAAGTTGCTACTCTGCAGAGTCACCTGGTGGCGAGTGGCATCAATGAGCATATCATACAAACCTTCTCCGTGGAAAAATACATATACATACCAATTTTCATGACAATCGGTTGAACGGGACAGAAGTTGCTACTCTGCAGAGCCACCTGGTGGCGAGTGGCATCAATGAGCATATCATACAAACCTTCTTCGTGGAAAAATACATATGCATACCAATTTTCATGACAATCGGTTGAACGGGACAGAAGTTGCTACTCTGCAGAGTCACCTGGTGGCGAGTGGCATCAATGAGCATATCATACAAACCTTCTTCGTGGAAAAATACATATGCATACCAATTTTCATGACAATCGGTTGAACGGGACAGAAGTTGCTACTCTGCAGAGTCACCTGGTGGCGAGTGGCATCAATGAGCATATCATACAAACCTTCTTCGTGGAAAAATACATATGCATACCAATTTTCATGACAATCGGTTGAACGGGACAGAAGTTGCTACTCTGCAGCGCCACCTGGTGGCGAGTGGCATCAATGAGCATATCATACAAACCTTCTCTGTGGAGAAATACATATACATACCAATTTTCATGACAATCGGTTGAACAGGACAGAAGTTGCTACTCTGCAGAGTCACCTGGTGGCGAGTGGCATCAATGAGCATATCATACAAACCTTCTCCGTCGAAAAATATATATACATACCAAGTTTCATGACAATCGGTTGAACGGGACAGAAGTTGCTACCCTGCAGCGGCACCTGGTGGCGAGTGCCATCAATGAGCATATCATACAAACCTTCTTCGTGGAAAAATACATATGCATACCAATTTTCATGACCCTCGGTTGAACGGGACAGAAGTTGCTACTCTGCAGCGCCACCTTGTGGCGAGTGGCATCAATGAGCATATCATACAAACCTTCTTCGTGGAAAAATACATATGCATACCAATTTTCATGACAATCGGTTGAACGGGACAGAAGTTGCTACTCTGCAGAGTCACCTGGTGGCGAGTGGCATCAATGAGCATATCATACAAACCTTCTTCGTGGAAAAATACATATGCATACCAATTTTCATGACAATCGGTTGAACGGAACAGAAGTTGCTACTCTGCAGCGCCACCTGGTGGCGAGTGGCATCAATGAGCATATCATACAAACCTTCTCTGTGGAGAAATACATATACATACCAATTTTCATGACAATCGGTTGAACAGGACAGAAGTTGCTACTCTGCAGAGTCACCTGGTGGCGAGTGGCATCAATGAGCATATCATACAAACCTTCTCCGTCGAAAAATATATATACATACCAAGTTTCATGACAATCGGTTGAACGGGACAGAAGTTGCTACCCTGCAGCGGCACCTGGTGGCGAGTGCCATCAATGAGCATATCATACAAACCTTCTTCGTGGAAAAATACATATGCATACCAATTTTCATGACTATCGGTTGAACGGGACAGAAGTTGCTACTCTGCAGCGCCACCTTGTGGCGAGTGGCATCAATGAGCATATCATACAAACCTTCTTCGTGGAAAAATACATATGCATACCAATTTTCATGACAATCGGTTGAACGGGACAGAAGTTGCTACTCTGGAGAGTCACCTGGTGGCGAGTGGCATCAATGAGCATATCATACAAACCTTCTTCGTGGAAAAATACATATGCATACCAATTTTCATGACAATCGGTTGAACGGAACAGAAGTTGCTACTCTGCAGCGCCACCTGGTGGCGAGTGGCATCAATGAGCATATCATACAAACCTTCTCTGTGGAGAAATACATATACATACCAATTTTCATGACAATCGGTTGAACAGGACAGAAGTTGCTACTCTGCAGAGTCACCTGGTGGCGAGTGGCATCAATGAGCATATCATACAAACCTTCTCCGTCGAAAAATATATATACATACCAAGTTTCATGACAATCGGTTGAACGGGACAGAAGTTGCTACCCTGCAGCGGCACCTGGTGGCGAGTGCCATCAATGAGCATATCATACAAACCTTCTTCGTGGAAAAATACATATGCATACCAATTTTCATGACAATCGGTTGAACGGGGCAGAAGTTGCTACTCTGCAGCGCCACCTGGTGGCGAGTTACATCAATGGGTATAGCATATAAACCTTCTCCATGTATATACGAATTTTCATAATGCTCGGTCAAATAGTTTCTGAGTCTATTGATTTCATACATATACAAACATCCTTCTTTATATATATATATTGTTATGATCTCTATACTCATATAATTGTATTCTTGTGACTCTTCAAGGTTGGGTTCTTCGATAATATTAAACTAAAAAGTCCATCTCAATTTTAACATCATTTAATATATAAATATATTAATTCTTTACAACACTTTAAAAAAAAAAACAATATAACATTCATCATTTATCCTGTCATAAACTTAACACTAATTAATTTTAAATGAAATTTTGCCCTCTTTTCCTAAAATCCCCGAATAACTATTTCTAATATACCTCTATTACCAGCTGATAACAAACTATACCAGAAATACTTATCTTTATAAACTATGCTTATTTTATTTTGAAAATCCAATCTATGCAAATATCCAATTAATCTTCTCTATATATATCCATTTTATTCCATATTTAACTCTACCATATAGTTATTATAACATTCTATTCATACATTAATCTTCTTTTATAATTTTTATATTTATATTCATTAACATTCAGTATTTATCTTCATTTTCAATTTCTATTATTATTATATTTACTTTATAATGGTTTTTAAATTTTTAAAATTCTATATAATTTCCTAAACTTTTTCTCTGACTTTACTCTCCAAAATTCTATGACATTCTATCAATAATATTTTTTTTTTATCCCCCTAGAAACCTCACAACCCAAATTTTTTTTTATTTATGATTCCTTGATAATTTGCATAAATTGATTATTCAATTCTAATATCTAGTTATTCTTAATTACACTTATATTACATATAAAGACCAACTATTGAATACCATAACAATATATATATATATATATATATAGATAACCAGAAAGTGATAAAAAAATATATAAACATTTGCTATGTCGGTCTCAGCTCGTACAAGAGCCAGCCAGAAATATAAATCACGGCTATCGTTGGAAAGAGGGAGCTATGGGCCACACAGAGGTACCACAATGTCCGGCGCCGAGCGAGCGAGACGGTTTCGGGAACGTTGCAAAGCCGCTGCTGACGAAAACGACGACGCCGCGAGGAACTTTTCTGCTGCTGTACTTATGGACGTAACGAATGAACAGACAATCGATATCGCTAACATAGACGTTTCACGTGAAAACCAACGGCTGTGAGCCCTAGCTGTCAACATTTATGTTTTGTTGTATTTTTTTTTGATGTGAAACATCTATAGCGGCACGTAAATCAGATTTCTGGCGTGGTGACGGTGACGTCATGACGTAAAAAACCTAACGCATCGATAATAATCGATAAGAGATGTACTGATATCTTATATAAAATTGGTGTCATGTTTTGAGCGACGCGACGGTGGCGCGCCAACAATAGGGGGAAGAAGCTCATCGATTCAAAAATTTGGCGGGACAGGGTATGAATGGACTAGAAAAGTGTGACGTCAGATATGGGAGGAGCTTAAAAATGTTTCCAAACAAAACAAATTTGCATTGAAAAAGCCATAAGAGATTTTTCTATTACTTGTAGTGGTTCCTAATCAAAAATCTTAGCATTTTCCGGACACTTTTCATACGACTTAGTGTATCCAATTTATGATAGTGAATAAACATTGAAAGTTAGTGTAAGTGTTTATATTTTATATGCATTTTAGTGGAATTGAGGTTATGTTTTGTTCAGAAGTTTATAAATTTTATTATGGTAATCTTGTGATTAATTATGTATTTTTTAACTATTACATATTATTCTGTTTGAGTAAAAATGGTGATGTGTTTTGTCCCCAATTGCAAGCATTATAGCGAGCAGAAAAACTGCAAATTTTTTTACTTTTCCCAGAAATGATGTGGAAAGGAAGAAGTGGATTTCTTATCAAGTATATACGTATTTCGGTATTATAAATATAATAACAAATATTTGAAGATGTTATAAACAAGCAGGACAATTTATTACTGTATGTTATGGCTTTTTTGTTTGTGAGTTTCCTAAGTAGGTATGTTTGTTATTTTTTTAATTTTTATTTTAGAATTACTCTTAGGTAATAGATTATATAGGCTCTTGGTCACATAGAAAATAAAAACGAATATATTAAAATAGTATTTTTATTTACAAAAAATTTACCTTAATTTGGGAAAATAATGGTTTATATAAAAATCCTCTAAATACGTTAAATTCACTTCCCAATATAGATCTTTTTGAATTTCAACAATTATCTCTTTTAAGGTCCATATATACAAAAAACATTTTTCTCTTTTTAAAATATATAGATTTCCCTGAACGTGATGGTAATAATTATGATTCTGATTCATTACCAGTTCATTTTTTTCGTTGTAGTAACAAATGAACTTATTATTTTTGAATTTTTCTGAAAGCAAATCATTGCGAAATGCGTAGGGACATTTTACTTCCACAATAGCATTGTCACTTACTAATCCATCTGGACTTGCCCCTAATATACCAGAATTCTATAACCAAATTCCTGTTGGCATTACATCAATTCCTAGGGATGATTTTAATGCATCCAGACCATCTTTTTCGTGAGTTTTCCCCCACTGGATTGCTCTAGATTTCTTTATTGTTATCTACAATCATTAGAATATTAAATAATTATGCTAATAAACTTTAATTAAATGTTTTAAAAGAACTAAATAGACCAAAGTAACACCTCAAAATAAAAGGTGTACAAGCGGAACTTAAATAAAGAATTTAAGGCAATAATTATAAGCTAGTTATCCTTACCTCACAAATATAAGTTTCGTCTTTCATACTAGCATGTACAACCCCTTAAAGAGTCATAAAATTAGTATAGAAATGCATACTTTTAATATGGCCCTAATCCACTGCATTTTACCTCTTACTACCATTTTTTTATTATTATCAAAGAAATGCCTAATAGCAGACAGCTTAATAACATGATTCGATGTCATTTTTACTAAAAAAAGGAATTAAAAACTTATTTTTCACTCAAAACTTAAAACAATACAAATAAAAACATAACCTTAAAATAATTCTAAGGCATGTCTAGAAAAAGTCGAGCTCTCTTACCTTAAAATTTATGGTTTATATAAATATTAAACAACCAAAGAACCGATTTCTACAATTAATATATCTTATTTGATACAGGAAATATTAAAACTATTGATGTAAAAAAACCTTAATGGCAATTTACATACATTAAAAGTTTGTTTGGAAACATAAAATGACAGATCCCGCCCTCTGACGTCACAGCTTTTTTAGTCCATTGTTTCATAAAAACCTAACTCGATTCCGCCTACTATCTATTCTATATATATAAAAATGATTGTTTGTATAGGCAACATAATATACCTACATATTTTGCTGACCTGTAAAATTGACAGCTAGTCAATCAAAATAGATTGTTGGTGAATAGTTGTCATATAGTTGTCCGCGTAAAATTTGTGTATTTAGTTTTAAATATGAATAAACAAAGTGTTAATAAAGAAAGTGATGAAAAAATATGAATAAAAATGAGTGAGTACCTACCTACTTTATATACATTGGGGTGTCCGTTATTTCCCAGATTTGGTTTTGTTCTCCAAACACCCATCAAATTTTTAGATTATGACCTAACAAAAATTATCAGACCTTAACCAGCCCTTAATATTCACATTAACCCGTGCCTAAATCATAATACATTTCCCATTTAAATACCGTTTAAAAGTTATTCAACGATAAAGTTGTATTCATAGTTAAATTCATCATTTTCCTATTTTTTATTTAGTATCGCTTTTTGTTTGTACTAAAATTATGAAGTAACTACAATTATATTAATATAGTAACGTACTTCTATATAAATTTGTGTTTTAATAATTTCCTTTTTTAAGATTATTGAATTTAAGGCAATTAAATAAAAAGCTAAACGAAATCACTTTTTAAATTTATTCAATAAATAGTCATCGTTATCTGGAAAAAATCGTAATATTTTATTTTATCATTATGACATATTTAGTTCCTATCACAATCTGTTCTTTTCTGCATATTACTTTTACACAATAATGTCGATGTTTCACATCTGCCAGGCGTCCCGTGACGGCTCACATTTTTTTTTTAATTTTTTTGTTGTAGCCAAAGCTTTTGCTTGTCTATCAACATTTGTACCAAAATTTCTACACAAATTTTTCCTCAAAGATAACTCCTCAGTAATAGAAGAATATTTGGCGAAATTTTCACAATTAATAGCTTTTCACGATCCAATTTTAGCCAATCATTTATACGAAATCAATTTTTATCCACAATTATTCGCCATTCCATGGTTTCTAACATTATTTTCACGTAAGTAAAATTTATTTAATATATACATCTGACAGTTAACAATTGTAATATGGCAGCTCGCATATGACAGTTGACAGATGACAGTTAACATATGATATTTACAAATTTACAGTTTGAATTGTTAGAAATTGGCGTTTTCTTCGGATTTAGAACAATTTTCATTTTTTTTTTTTCAATTTGAAAGTTGACAATCAATTTGGACGCTTGTCACTTGTCAATTATCAAATGTTAACTGTCAAATATCAACTGCCATACGTCATATATCAACTATCATATGTCAGCTGTCATATATTAACTATCACATGGGGGTCCCGGTGGGTGAGTGAACAGAGTGTTTGCTTTCCACACCGTGGCTTCGGGTTCGAATCCTGACACAGCCCATGGATGTTGGCGTGAATGTTGGTGGAGGGATTGTGCCTGTTTTACAGTCCGAATAGTCTCAGTAGCTGAGGACTTTAAAAAAAAAAAAAAAATTTAACATATCAACTGTCAACGTCAACTCTCTATCTCTCCTTGTAAATTCACAAATCTAACACAAGAATGTAATATGTTTTTTTAGATGTTTTTCCGTTATATAAAATTCTACATTTATGGGATAAAGTTTTATTGGGAAATTCATCATATTCCTTACACATCGGTTTATCAGTTTTAACACAACTTCGTGATCGTTTATTAAATTCCGGTTTCAATGAATGTATTTTATTATTTTCTGATTTACCTGAAGTTGATATTGAAAAATGTGTAATTTTATCTACGAAAACGTTCAAAAACACACCAGGAAGTATCACTGAACGAGAGCATGATAATAAAGAATTTCGGAAAAAGGATGAATATGTAAGTTATTATTTTTTTTTATTGGCGCCCACGTTGGGAATTTATTATTATTATTTTTGTTAGGATATTTCTGGAGTTACTTTAAAAAATTTGAAACAGGAACGATATCCTAGGATTAGTGCACGAGATGTAATCGATTTTGTTCGAAATTATCCTCATAAGATTTTATTAATCGATATAAGGAATTTAATTCAGTAAGTCGATTTTTATATTTCAGCATATGTGACGTTTTTGACATTTAACAAATCTGACAGTTGACATTTATGACATTTCCTATTTCTGACATGTCACATTACTGACATTTGACCGATTTGGTATTAGGAAGTTCCTACATCTGAAATTTCTAACATTGTACATTTGACATTTTGTGTTTCTGACATTTACTGACAGTTCCTAAATTTGACACATCTAATATTTGGTATATGACAGTTGACATTTAACCGTTGGCAGTTGATATGTGACAGTTAATATATAACAGTTGACATATGACAGTTGATATTTAACATATGGCAGTTGATATTTGACATTTGACAATTGACAGTTGATTCTTGTATATAATTCATATTTTTTTTTCGTTTGTGTGTAACTCTTAAAAGAATCATGAAATTTGGTATAGAGAATTCTTATAATCCAAATTGATTGTCAACTTTCAAATTGAAAAAATAAAATTTTGTTATCTTTGACATTTAACAAATTTGAGAGTTGACATTTATGATGACATTTCTTATTTCTGACATGTCACATTACTGACATTTGACCGATTTGGTATTAGAAAGTTCCTACATCTGACATTTCTAACATTGTACATTTGACATTTTGTGTTTCTGACATTTAGTGACAGTTCCTAAATTTAACACATCTGATATTTGGCATTTAACCGTTGACAGTTGATATTTGACAAGTGACAGTTGACTCATGTACCTATATATAATTCATATTTTTATTCGTTTGTTTGTGCTTTAACTCTTGAAAGAGATCGTAGAATCAATTTATCAACTGTCATATGTCAACTGTCAAAATAGAAAAAAAAAATAGAAAATGAAAAATTGGAAAGAAATGAATATTGTGAAAAAAGATCAGGGAACAGTCAAACGTCAACTTTCAAATATTAACTCTAATATGTCAATTGTCATATGTCAACTGTCATATGTCAACTGTCATATGTCAACTGTCATATGTCAACTGTCATATGTCAACTGTCATATGTCAACTGTCATATGTCAACTGTCATATGTCAACTGTCATATGTCAACTGTCATATGTCAACTGTCATATGTCAACTGTCATATGTCAACTGTCATATGTCAACTGTCATATGTCAACTGTCATATGTCAACTGTCATATGTCAACTGTCATATGTCAACTGTCATATGTCAACTGTCATATGTCAACTGTCATGTGTCAACTGTCATATGTCAACTGTCATATGTCAACTGTCATATGTCAACTGTCATATGTCAACTGTCATATGTCAACTGTCAAATGTCAACTGTCAACTGTCAAATGTCACATGGCAACTGTTAGAGAGATCGCAGATGGCATTTAACCGTTGACATTTGATTGTTGACAGTTGATATGTGACAGTTAATATATGACTGTTGACATATGACAGTTGAACCTGAAAGAGGAAAAAGTGGATAAGACAGATAGAATCAGATGGAAAGAAAAGTATTCGTAAAAAAAAATATTTTCTAGATTTAATCGCTGCTCTGTAGTTGGAAGTATAAACATTCCATTTTCAAGTGTTTCTTTCACCGAAAATAAAATAGAAAATTTAGGGCATCAAAGTAATATTTTGGAAAATACAAAAGATAAAATTGTTGTTGTAATCGGTGATGAAGAAACCGATTTGGAATTGGTAAGAGTAAAGAAATTACGTTATTCTTTTTCTGATTATTTCTATTTTAGTTCCCAACGTTTTTATTACGTTGCAATATAAGAAAAGTATGCGTTTTACATGGAGGATTTAATGTTTTATTATCAGTTTCTCCAACAATTTTAGTATCTCAAAATAATATTTTATAATTTTGTTTTTATATTCATTTTCTCGAAATAATTTTTATGATAATATTAATTTTTATTATTATAATACGATCAAAAACCTTTATTTATATATTATTGTATTTTAAATATGATTATTTAATGTAATAAAATTTATTTATTATATTGTTGTTGAATTATTTTCCTGCATTTTTTCAGATAATCTATCATTTGTTTACAGTTATCCATAGTTGTCATCAATTATTTGTCAATAGTTATCTGTCAGTTGTCTTTAGTTATTTGTCAGTTGTCTTCAGTTATCTGTCAATTGTCTTTAGCTATCTGTCACTTGTCTTCAGTTATATGTCAACTGTCCTTAGTTATTTGTCAGTTGTCTTTAGTTATCTGTCAGTTCTCTTCAGATAAATGTTAATTGTCTTCATTTATCTGTCAATTGTCGTTAGTTATTTGTCAGTTTTCTTCAGTTATCTGTCAATTGTCTTTAGTTATCTGTCAGTTCTCTTCAGATATCTGTCAATTGTCTTTAGTTATCTGTCAATTGTCGTTAGTTATTTGTCAGTTGTCTTCAGTTATCTGTCAATTGTCTTCAGTTATCTGTCCATTGTTTTTAGTTATATGTCAGTTATCTGTCAATTGTCGTTAGTTATTTGTCAGTTATCTTCAGTCATCTGTCAATTGTCTTCAGTTATCTGTCCATTGTCCTTAGTTATTTGTCAGTTGTCTTTAGTTATCTGTCAGTTCTCTTCAGATAACTGTCAATTGTCTTCAGTTATCTGTCAATTGTCTTTAGTTATCTGTCAGTTCTCTTCACATATCTGTCAATTGTCTTTAGTCATCTGTCAATTGTCGTTAGTTATTTGTCAGTTGTCTTCAGTTATCTGTCAATTGTCTTCAGTTATCTGTCAGTTGTCTTCAGTTATCTGTCCATTGTTTTTAGTTATATGTCAGTTGTCTTCAGTTATCTGTCAATTGTCTTTAGTTATCTGTCAGTTATATATTAACTATCCTTAGTTATTCGTCAGTTGTCTTTAGTTATCTGTCAGTTCTCTTCAGATAACTGTCAATTGTCTTCAGTTATCTGTCAACTGTCGTTAGTTATTTGTCAGTTTTCTTCAGTTATCTGTCAATTGTCTTTAGTTATATGTCAGTTCTCTTCAGATATCTGTCAATTGTCTTCAGTTATCTGTCAATTGTCGTTAGTTATTTTTTAGTTGTCTTCAGTTATCTGTTAAATCTGTCCGTTGTTTTTAGTTATATGTCAGTTGTCTTCAGTTATCTGTCAATTGTCTTTAGTCATCTGTCAATTGTCGTTAGTTATTTGTCAGTTGCCTTTAGTTATCTATCAGTTCTCTTCAGATCACTGTCAATTGTCTTTAGTTATCTGTCAATTGTCGTTAGTTATTTCTCAGTTTTCTTCAGTTATCTGTCAATTGTCTTTAGTTATCTGTCAGTTCTCTTCAGATATCTGTCAATTGTCTTCAGTTATCTGTCAATTGTCGTTAGTTATTTGTCAGTTGTCTTCAGTTATCTGTCAATTGTCTTCAGTTATCGGTCCATTGTTTTTAGTTATATGTCAGTTGTCTTCAGTTATATGTCAATTGTCTTTAGTTAACTGTCAGTTGTCTTCAGTTATCTGTCAATTGTCTTTAGTTATCTGTCAGTTGTCTTCAGTTATCTGTTAATTGTTTTTAGTTATATGTCAGTTGTCTTTAGTTATCTGCTAGTTATCTTCAGTTATAAGTCAACTGTCTTTAGTTATTTGTCAGTTGTCTTAATTATCTGTCAGTTGTCTTCAGATATCTGTCAATGATCTTTAGTTATCTGTCAATTGTCGTTAGTTATTTGTCAGTTGTCTTTAGTTATCTGTCAGTTGTCTTCAGTTATATGTCAATTGTCTTTAGATATATGTCAGTTATCTGTCAATTGTCTTTAGTTATATGTCAGTTGTCTTCAGTTATCTGTCAGTTGTCTTCAGTTATCTGTCAGTTGGCTTTAGTTAATTGTCAGTTGTCTTTAGTTATCTGTCAGTTGTCTTCAGATATCTGTCAATTCTCTTGAGTTATCTGTCAATTGTCGTTAGTTATTTGTCAGTTGTCTTTAGTTATCTGTCAGTTGTCTTCAGTTATATGTCAATTGTCTTTAGTTATATGTCAGTTATCTGTCAATTGTCTTTAGTTATCTGTCAGTTGTCTTCAGTTATATGTCAACTGTCTTTAGTTAATTGTCTTCAGTTATATGTCAATTGTCTTTAGTTATATGTCAGTTATCTGTCAATTATCTTTAGTTATATGTCAGTTATCTGCTAATTGTCTTTAGTTATCTGTCAGTTGTCTTCAGTTATATGGCAACTGTCTTTAGTTAATTGTCAATTGTCTTCAGTTATCTGTCAATTGTCTTCAGTTATCTGTCAATTGTCTTTAGTTATCTGTCAGTTTTCTTCAGTTATGAGTCAACTGTCTTTAGTTAATTGTAATTTGTCTTTAGTTATCTGTCAGTTGTCTTCAGATATCTGTCAATTCTCTTCAGCTATCTGTCAATTGTCGTTAGTTATTTGTCTTTAGTTATCTGTCAGTTGTCTTTAGTTATCTGTCAATTGGCTCTAGTTATCTGTCAGTTGTCTTCAGTTATGTGTCAACTGTCTTTAGTTAATTGTCATTTGTCTTTAGTTATCTGTCAGTTGTCTTCAGATATCTGTCAATTCTCTTCAGTTATCTGTCAATTGTCGTTAGTTATTTGTCTTTAGTTATCTGTCAGTTGTCTTCAAATATATGTCAGTTATCTGTCAATTTTGTTTTTAGTTACCTGTCAGTTGTCTTCAGTTATCTGTCAATTGTCTCCAGTTATCTGTCAGTTGTCTTTAGTTATTTGTCAATTGACTTTAGTTATCTGTCAATTGTCCTTAGTTATCTGTCAATTGTTTTTAGTTATATGTCAGTTGTCTTCAGTTATCTGTCAATTGTCTTTAGTTATCTGTCAGTTGTCTTCATTTATTTGTCAATTGTCTTTAGTTATTTGTCAATTGTCTTCAGTTATCTGTCAATTGTTTTTAGTTATATGTCAGTTGTCTTCAGTTATATTTCAATTGTCTTTAGTTATTTGTCAGTTGTCTTTAGTTATCTGTCAATTGTCTTTAGTTATCTTCAGTTAGCTGTCAATTGTCTTTCCTTATCTGTCAGTTGTCTTCAGTTTAGTTATCTGTCAGTTGTCTTAGAGACGTATTTGGTAGGTAGTTCTATATTTACAAAATTTATGAAGATCGAATCATAGAACTGAACTTTGTTAAAGACTGTCTGTTTTATTTCGAAGAATCTAGTATTCTCCTGTAAACGCTACGCACTCCGTCTCCGTTTAAAAATTAAAAAAAAAGAAACAATTATAACATTATTTTTATTTAATATAAATAAACTATTTACATTCAAAAAGAGATCCACACATATTTTTTTTTCAATTCTGGCACACATTTCGTGGATGAAGGAACGGATTTAAAAGGAACTAAATTGATTTATTCAATCACAGTATTAAAATTTCGTCGATTTTTGTTCATTTTGTTTATCGTGATTTGCAATTTGTAATTCTTGATCATTTTTTCCAATTTCTGTTTTCGATTTTGTTGAATCGTTCCAAATTTGCTCTTCTCCACTTCCAAATAGACAATAAATTATATTTGTTGTATTAAAAATTGCAAATGTTATCCAAAAAACGGTACGCCACTGCTTTAATGTATGCTAAAAACAATTTTTTATATTGAATAATTTGTATTTTGAAGTTATACTTCTTTTGGAGCGTCAAGAAGAATTTTTACAACGTCACGAAAAACCGACATTATGAAATTAGCTAGTCAACATTTTAGTCGTTTTGCATTCGACTCTAAATGACAGTTTCGCCACTGAATGAATACAATAACAGTAAAAGGCCATAAATGTGAATAGTAAAGAATTGAGGATAACCTATATTTAAAGTTAGTTGGCGGTATTTTTAGCGTTATAACTCGATTAATTTTAAAGATTTTTAAATACTTACATCCTCAGTAAGAGCTCCAGCTAAATAAGGAGCTATAATTCCGGTAAAAGCCCCGATTCCATTGACAATCGCCATAAGCGTACCGGCAAAATTCGGAGCTAAATCCAACGCGTTTACTTTCATTCCACAATAAAATGGTCCCATAAATCCCATTGCAATTGTGAACATTATAACGGTTAAGTAACGATCACATCCTGAATACGAAGCTGCCATTATGAATATAGCTGGACCAAGTGAAGCTGAAATAATGATTTTTGTAGAGAATTTAATTGGCTTTAAAATGGTATGAAAATTATTTTTCTACGATTTATATTTGTTGAGATATTTGGGAAAATCTAAAGTGAGGCATTTTAGAAAAAAATTGTTTTGACTTGACGGAAGTTTAAGGGCGTCGGTCTAAAGGGAATATCTCTAAAACTAAGCATTATTTCAAAAAGATACAAGAATAGTTTTTTGTTAAGAATCTATTTATCTTTAAAATGCTACCAAAATTATTGGTGTGCTATTTATATTTATTGAGATATTTTGAAAAATCTAGATAGAAACAAATGTGAAAAACTTTATTTTAAGGAAATTGACACTTTTGGTTTACTACGGAATATCTCCAAAACTAAGCATTATTTCAAAAAAGCTTAAGAATACTTTTTTGTAGAGAATTTAATTAGCTTTAAAATGGTACTAAAATTATTTTTCTACGATTTATATGTGTTGAGAAATTTTGGAAAATCTAAAGTGAGGAATTTTAGAAAAAAATTGTTTTGACTTGACGGAAGTTTAAGGGGGTCGGTCTAAAGGGAATATCTCTAAAACTAAGCATTATTTCAAAAAGATACAAGAATACTTTTTTGTAGAGGATCTATTTCTCTTTAAAATGCTACCAAAATTATTATTCTGGTATTTATATTTATTGAGATATTTTGAAAAATCTAGATAGAAACAAATGTGAAAAACTTTATTTTGAGGAAATTGATACTTTTGGTTTACCACGGAATATCTCCAAAACTAAGCATTATTTTAAAAAAAATTTAGAATACTTTTTTGTAGAGAATTTAATTGTCTTTAAAATAAGACCAAAACCAACCTTCTACAATAAACACTTTTTGCAATATTTACCAATTGTTGTAAAAAACTTCCTAGCAAAAGTAATCCCCATATAATTTTTCTTCACCAGGAAATCACACAACCATCCAGTCGACATAGAAACCAACCACATCACCGCATAAGGAATTGAAGTCCAAATTCCATTTTCTTTTATATTAAATTTCAAAACATCGCTCATATAAGTCGGTAAATCCGTCACCATCGTAAAAAATCCCCAATCATGCCCAACTTGGGCAGCTACAAGCGCCCAAACAGGAGCAGATTTTAAAATACTTTTCCACGGAATATCCCGCGATTTTTCGTCATTTTCATCACTCTCCAACTGTTTTTTCAAGAAATCTTTCTCACTATCGCTAATAAAAGGGTGAGAATCAGGATCGGAGTAGCAAAGAATTTGCCAGAGAATAAACCATACCACTCCGGCACCCCCGAAAACATAAAAAACAGACGTCCATGTTTTGGTATTGTTAATTAGTACACCACTGATACTGTTGCTTACTATTGTGCCAATTTGGCTACCGGAATATACTAAAGTACCCAATTTTGCGCGTTCGTGTAGTGGTACCCATTTCGATAATAGGGCGTTTAGGGCTGGATATGTCGTTCCCTAGAAAAGTTTGAAAATTAAGAATTTAATTCCCTTTAAAATGATACCAAAATGATTTTTGTGGAATTAATAGTTTTGTAGAAACTAGAGGAAAATTACCTCTCCTAATCCCATAATAACTCTTAAAGCAACCAAAATTTTCCAATTTCCTTCAGAAGAGATAATCACCCATGGTGTAATTAACGTAAAGATCGCAGTGGATAAAATCCCGAGTCCCAATGAGTATTTTCCTCCAAATTTTTCCGCTAAAACTCCACCTGGAATGTGTGTAATTATATATCCCCAATAAAATGAACTTAGAATTAAGCCTTTTGTTGTTTCGTCCCAATCGTAAAGCATATTTGAGTCCTGAAAAAAAAATGTTGATAAGTAGCAAATTTTAAAAATGATCTCTTCTTCATCATCCAAGAGAGGAAAAGAAAATAGAGGAAAAACCAAAGAAACCTGAAGAAAAGCTACAGAGGATTGAAGAAGAAAAGGAACCAGATGATGTAACAAGGAAGAAAATCTGGTTCAACTCAAGCCAGTGGAACCTGAATGGCAGCTCCCCAGAGAGGAAAGGAGAAGAACTGAAAATGAAAAGAAAAAAGAGGAAAAAGAAAGAAAGGAACAAGAAAAAAGAGAGGAAGAAAATAAAGCAGAAAGAGAGGCATTAAACACCAGGTCGGCCACTCCTCCCCCCATATTCCTGAAGGATAAGGCTTGTTGGTTGAATTGGAGAAGAGGATTGCTCTCCAGAAACATGAGGTTCAAGGAAGTGAAGTTACTGACCGATTCAGTGAAGATATTCGCTGAATCCGTGGAGGATTATAGAAGAATGTACAAGTACTTCGAAGAAGTACGAGTAGCTGTACATACGTACAGTCTACCAGATGAGAAAACATTAAAGATGGTGCTAAGAGGCATTCACACGGACTTCACACCAAGTGAAGTCAAAGAAGACCTGGAGAGCCAAGGTTATCATCCTCTGAAAAAGTTTTGGAATTTTTCTTCAGAAGACTTTAAACATCTTTAACATTGTTAAATAAGCCTCATCAGTTTCGTCTTAAGACCCTTTTTAGAAGACTTTTTAAAAGGTTGTTTCCAAACAAGAATCGTTGTCTCTTCTTTCCTTTTAAAAACTTCTTCTTGTCTACCTTCTAGATCTGAAGAAGGACTTTTTTAACTACTTCTACAGTTTCCATCCATACAAAGAATGTTAGAAAAGAGGCATGTCATCATGTGTAACTTCCTAATGGTTTGCTACTTCTTTACTTTGTGGAAGATCAATATTATCATCTTCTTGTTTGAGTTTTAGATCTGCAGAAGCTCCTAAGGACTTCTTTGATTTCCTACTCTTTCAGTTTTCCTATATAAAAAGGATTTCATCCAATATTTAGTTCATCATCTAAACCTACTGAACATTTTCCCTTTTCTTTTCTTTCTGAAATGTCAGAAAATTCTTCTTGTTTGTGTTTTAAATCTGCAAAAGCTATCTATCAATCTATTTATCTACATCTTCTTTTCGTTATGGATCTCATTTTAAATTTTTTAAATCTTCTCTTCTTTGTAGATCTTTAGAATCTTATTTTGGGTCTTCAGAAGCTTCTAGAATGTTTTTCCTTTTCCATAACAGAGGTTCTAGTAATATTAAAAGTTTCTCTGGAGACTTTAGAGAAGTCACAAAGTGGGTGAGCTTCTAGAAATTCCATAAAAGAGGTTCTAGAAAGATTAAAAACTCCTCTGGAGACTATAGAGACGTCACAAAGTGGATGAGCTTCTAAAAATTCCATAAAAGAGGTTCTAAAAAGAGTAAAAACTCATCTGGAGACTTAAGAGAAGTCACAAAGTGGATGAGCTTCTAGAAATTCCATAAAACAGGTTCTAGAAATATATAAAACTCCTCTGGAGACTTTAAAGAAGTCAAAAAGTGGATGAGCCTCTAGAAATTCCATAACAGAAGTTCTAGAACGATTAAAAACTCTTTTGGAGACTTTAGAGAAGTCACAAAGTGGATGAGCTTCTAGAAATTCCATAAAAGAGGTTCTAGAAAGATTAGAAACTTCTCTGGAGACTTTAGTTAAGTCACAAAGTGGATGAGCTTCTAGAAATTCCATAAAAGAGGTTCTAGAAAGATTAAAAACTCCTCTGGAGACTTTAGAGAAGTCACAAAGTGGATGAACTTCTAGAAATTCCATAAAAGAGGTTCTAGAAAGATTAAAAACTCCTCTGGAGACTTTAGAGAAGTCATAAAGTGGATGAGCTTCTAGAAATTCCATAAACGAGGTTCTAGAAAGATTAAAAACTGCTCTGGAGACTTTAGAGAAGTCACAAAGTGGATGAGCTTCTAGAAATTCTATAAAAGAGGTTCTAGAAAGATTAAAAACTCCTCTGGAGACTTTAGAGAAGTCACAAAGTGGATGAGCTTCTAGAAATTCCATAAAAAATGTTCTAGAAAGATTAAAAACTCCTCTGGAGGATTTAGAGATGTCACAAAGTGGATAAGCTTCTAGAAATTCCGTAAAAGAGGTTCTAGAAAGATTAAAAACTCTTCTGGAGACTTTAGAGAAGTCACAAAGTGGATGAGCTTCTAGAAATTCCGTAAAAGAGGCTATAGAAATATTAAAAATTCCTCTGGGGACTTTAGAGAAGTCACAAAGTGGATGGGCTTCTAGAAATTTCATAAAAGAGGTTCTAGAAAGATTAAAAACTCCTCTGGAGACTTTAGAGAAGTCACAAAGTGGATGAGCTTCTAGAAATTCCATGAAAGAGGTTCTAGAAAGATTAAAAACTCCTCTACAGAATTTAGAGAAGTCACAAAGTGGATGAGCTTCTAGAAATTCCATGAAAGAGGTTCTAGAAAGATTAAAAACTCCTCTGGAGACTTTAGAGAAGTCACAAAGTAGATGAACTTCTAGAAATTCCATAAAAGAGGTTCTAGAAAGATTAAAAACTCCTCTGGAGACTTTAGAGAAGTTACAAAGTGGATGAGCTTCTAGAAATTCCATAAAAGAGGTTCTAGAAAGATTAAAAACTTCTCTGGAGACTTTAGAGAAGTCACAAAGTGGATGAGCTTCTAGAAATTCCATAAAAGAGGTTCTAGAAAGATTAAAAACTCCTCTGGAGACTTAAGAGAAGTCACAAAGTGGGTGAGCTTGTAAAAATTTCATAAAAGCGGTTCTAGAAATATAAAAAATTCCTCTGGAGACTTTAGAGAAGTCACAAAGTGGATGAGCTTCTAGAAATTCCATAAAAGAGGTTCTAGAAGACTTATAAGAAGGCTTTTCAACAAAAAAAATACTCACAGTTACTGTAGAATGTGTTTTATTTTTGTACTCTCCAGGACACGCATCCGGATCGTAAAAATCCGATTCAGTTGCTGACACCATTTCTGTGATTGCGATATTTAATGAAACTCTCAATGAATACGCATTTACAACTGCTAAAAATCCCATTATAGCCAAAATGTATCGTTGAGGTATTAAAAAAACTAAAAAAAAATTTTTTTTAATTTTTTATATTTTTATCTATTTTTTTTATAAATCCTTGTTATTGTTGTCATTTTTTTATAATATTTTTACGAAATTTTTTTTACTTGTACTAAATTTTTTAAATTTATAGGTACAATTAAAATAACACTTCCATTGTGAAAATTAAAAATATGTTAAATACCGTATAATAAAACTAAAGTACTTTACAAATATTTAATAAAAATGTAATAAAATAATATTAAATTGGGCGATTTATATTGTGTTTATCGTCTTAATTATAGTTTTATAACATAATCTAATTTTTATTTAATTAGATTTAAAAAATAAAAAATAAATTATATTTTATTTCTTTAATATTTTTTAAACTATAAGAGATATGGCAACAAGGTTTTTGTGTTAGAATAAAATATAAAAATTCACCTTAACTTTGTAAAAAAATTAATAAATAAATAAAATAAATATAAAATACATTTATCGAACAAATTTTTGTATTTAATAAAATTTCGCTTAATTCATGAATAATTATTTCGAAATAATTAATACGCACTGAAATTGCATGCAATTAAAATAATTATATGAATAAAAAAAATTGAATTTAAAATCAGAAAATGAGGTTTAAAATACTTAATAATTGTCTACTTTCATTTATTTAGTTAAATATACAAGAAAATTTCATTTTAGATCAGTTTCATAAATATGAATAATTTTTTGAGTTTTTGTGATAAAAAATCGTAAAAATGGGAAAAAATAGTGAAAATGAGAAAAAACAGTAAAAATATGAGAAAAATATCGTAAATATAGGAAAAAAGTAATAAATAAGGGAAAAAATTAAAAAGCAATAACAAACTGAAAAGTGAAGATGTCGAAAAACTTAAAAATAAGGGAAAAAACATAAAAATAGAGAAAAAAAAAGGGTGTGACAGTCAGTGGGACTGCCGGCAGAAGTTATACTTCTATGCACTGTTAACTAACAAAACTTAATAACTACAAACACAGGCAAGTAGAAATAATTTTTTATTAAAAAATTAAATAATTACTTAGAAAAATAAGACCAGTTGATGTGTGTCCTTACTTCAAACACGAAAACCAAACAGTAAAACGATCAATGTACAAAAAAAGTGTTTACAAAACCCGATTTGCTTACCGTGGGCTATTACAGATTTTAAAACACTAGAAAACAATGCAAAACATTTTATAACAACATATAAATAGGTACACACTATTACAAAATTTTAACGCACTTTGAACTGCACTTTTCAGTAACTTTGCAGGAACAGGTTTTAACTCACACGCATGTCTTCGACTCAAAAGCATAGTGAAGGATATAATGCAACCATGTGACGGTATTTTAGACTACAATACAATACTCGTTACTGAATATTATTATTAATATAAAATACTAAACTTAATATGTATACTTACTGGACAGAATTATAAAATAATATGTCAAAAATAATGCGATACGTCAATGTAATATAATAACAATAGCTCAGACTGTTTGTTGTATATCTATCTCTTTTCAATGCAATGAATGTTTAAACGGTATTCAAAGGACTTATAGTGATGACTAATAACATGTAGTAAATATTTCATCTTTGTTTTTACCGAACAATTGTCACGGGCTAAATTCTCGTAAGTGATAAATATTTTAATTTGTAAACATAAGTGTCTTCCTACCTTGAAATTTCCCATTATTAAAGGTTTACTTAGGTCGGGAACCGGTTGATCTGGTTCGGTAATAGATAATCGTCAAATTATAAATATATTCTGGCCATAAATTATTCCTAATGTTGCTAATATTGTTTTGGAAGTAAATTTATTTAATTCAGGTTATGATTTCATGTAGCTGTTTATTTTTTGAAATTACTGTCATCTTTCACTTTTATCTGACTGAAGTACTATCTCTTTTTTTTTGTCGATAAATATTGATATTGCGGTTCTACAGCCAGCTGTTCCGTGAAATTGTTATTTGCGTAATAAGATTTAAAATAAACGAGTAAATTAAGTAAGGTTGAGATTTTTGTAGTTATCTATATAAATAATAAGATCAGTCGTATCAAACGACCACGGTTTGTTCGTATAGTAGTAGAGGCCACCTTTTATTTCGACGTGTGTCAAATTTCGTGAACGGAGATATGTGAGAATCCGTTCTTTCTATTACCAGCCTTTTTCTTGAAAACGTGGTAGTGAGAAGATTTTATGGGTTTAAGTTGTAATCTCTGTTCATCGGAGTCAATTAATCTTGGATTTACAAAATTAAGCCCTGTTTTCCTATCGAATAGTATTGGAGTGAGATTTCCAGTTGTTTTGTTGGATTCGAAGGAAAATCGCTTTAGCGGATTTTAGGAAATCTTCTGTGGTGAGTAACACGTTTATTTATTCATGTGGTTGTTCGATTCTTATGGTTCTTTCGTTCCCAATGAAGTGTAGGTAGCCCATAGAGCAAACAGTAGGGAAAATTGGTAATTTAAAACCGTTCAGACAGCAAATTGTGGTCAGAATTCCCCATTATTGCAGTTAGCAACGAGGAAATTGTTTTACCCGTTTACCAGCTAGGGGTGTCAAGAGTTTAATGAAAGAAACCCTATCTTAATAGGTGAGTTACGATATTTTATTTTTATAAGATTAATAACGCCATATGGTCGCAATTTTAGTTGTAGTATCTTTATTTTACTTGTATTTCTTTGTGTCTTGTATGTAGGTTTATTTATGTAAAACTAGACTCCTTTTAGTTTTTTTTACTATTATAAATTAATTTTATGTTAAATCTTGATTTAATTTATTGTTATAATTTGGTCGTGACTAGCAAGTCAAATTTAAGTTTGTTAAGCACATTTAAATCATTAGTTTTGATCATTAATTGTTAATTCAGAGAAGTCAGCTTCTAAATATTGTATTATTCATTTAAATTCATTTTTATTCTTTCATTGTCGTACAAATTTAAGTTAATGTGTTTAAATTGTATTAAAGTCAGTAAAGTCAATTAATTCGAGGAGTCATTTAAATTTGTTTGAACTATTATCAATTCCAAATTACGATTTTAGGGTCCTAGTTATAGGCTGAAATCCTAGTTATAGGCTAAAATCCTAGTTATAGGCTGAAATCCTAGTTATAGGCTGAAATCCTAGTTATAGGCTGAAGTCCTAGTTATAGGCTGAAAACTTAGATACAGGTGTAAATCCTAGTTAAGGGTTTAAGTCCTAGTTATTGGTTGAAATTTGATTGCTGACCTGATACTTAGTCGAGCTTAAGTTAGTTGTGATTGGTGCAAGCCTATTGGTTCTGGGAACAGGCTTGAATTTGGTACCGGCCTAAGTATTGGAGAAGTCTAGGACGACGAGGAATTGTATCTAGTTATCAGATAAGCTAATTAGATTTAAGTCAACTATAGTTTTAGTTAAAAATCTATTTTTCTTGTTTATATTTTTTTTATATTGCGTGTGATCACACATACTAAATAATATTCTTTTTTTTATATATAAAAATCAATTGCGTTGTCAAGCACGAGGCTTGACAGTTTTGTAATTCTTAATAATTATTTATTAAAGAAGGGTCTAGTTGAGATTTTGTTTTATTTAGCTCACTTTATCGTCGTTTTCTTTTATATGTGTAATTCAATTAGAACTGTTTAATATTCAAAATTTATTTAATTATCTCCAGTGGGTGAAGTACTGCCTGGAACATCAGGGGTTTTCGATTTTAACCGTACAAATCGGTGGCGCACTCACTTTATTTTGGTACTTACCCTCTACGGCTGAGCTGGGCACAATTTGCCAGTAGAGAAACCACTACCGATCTCAGCTGGAGTTGGATTTAGATTGGAATAAATTAATTAACCTTTTTATTAATTTTTTAAAATTTGATTTTGTTTTATTTTCATTAAAAATACGTGGCACAATATACCTTATATGTGTTACTGTGTCTCTCTTACTCACACCATTACATATGTAATCATTTTTCCCATTTAGCTACACACTAATTCATTCCACAGAGTGTCCGAATAGAAGTATAACTTCAAAAAAATCATAACAGTGGGGAAAAACGAAAAAATGAAAGAAAAATATCGTAACAAGGGGAAAACCGTAAAAATGAGTAAATAATCGCATAAAAATGTAAAAAAAAAATATTATAAAAACCCATAATAATGAGCAAAAATCTATTTTAACAGTTATGAAAGCAGAAAATTTGAATTTAGATTTTATTAAAATATAATTAAATTAATTTAAATTGACCTTTAATTTTCAATTTATTAATAGAAAAAAAATTGTTAATCAATTACTTTCAGCGAACCTTGAAAGTAGTTTCTTGAACTAAATAAAAAACATTTTAATCTATACTAATATTATAAAGAGGAAAGGTTTGATGTTTTGTTTGTTTGTTTGAAATGAATAGGCTCCGAAACTACTGGACCGATTTCAAAAATTCTTTCACCGTTGGCAAGCTACACTATTCCCGAGTGACATTAGGCTATGTTTTATTTAAAAAAAAAATAGGGATCCTTATTAAAGTTAAGGAGATGAAAATGCTTGTGGAGAGATAAGGAACGTCTAATAAAGTAAAAATGGTAAAAGAAGCTACTGGAGCCAGTACAAGAGGTCCAGAAGAAGGTTAAGGAGATGAAATAGCTTCTGGACCCATAAGAAAAGTCTAACAAGGTCAAAATTATAAAAGAAGCCAATGGAGACAGTACAAGAGGTCCAGAAGAAGGTTGAGGAGATGAAAAAACTTTTGGAGACATAAGAAAAGTCCAATAAGGTGAAAATGGTAAAGAAAGCCACTGGAGACAGTACAAGAGGTCCAGAAGAAGGTTAAGGAGATGAAACAGCTTCTAGAGACATAAGAAAAGTCCAATAAGGTGAAAATGGTAAAAGAAGCCACTGGAGGCAGTACAAGAGGTCCAGAAGAAGGTTAAGGAGAAGAAAAAGCTTCTGGAGACATAAGAAAAGTCCAATAAGGTGAAAATGGTAAAAGAAGCCACTGGAGACAAAACAAAAGGTCCAGACCAAGGTTGAGGAGATAAAAAAGCTTCTGGAGACATAAGAAAAATCTAGTAAGGGTAAAATGGTAAAAGAATCCACTGGAGACCGTAGAAGAGGTCCAGAAGAAGGTTGAGGAGATAAAAAAGCTTCTGGAGACTTAAAAAAAGTCCAATAAGATGAAAATGGTAAAAGAAGCCACTGGAGACAGTACAAAAGGTCCAGACGAAGGTTGAGGAGATGAAAAAGCTTCTGGAGACATAAGAAAAGTCTAATAAGGTCAAAATGGTAAAAGAAGCCACTGAAGACAGAACAAGAGGTCTAGAAGAAGGTAGAGGTGTTGAAAAGGCTTGTTAACACAATACCAAAGTCTAAGAAGGTAAAAAAGTACCTAGAGGATGTTACAAAAGCTTACAAACAAGTTAAAAAGCTAAAAAAGCCTCTAGAGATAGTATAAAAGGTCCTTAAAATGTTGACGATATTGGAGAAGCTCCTGGAGACAAAAGTTTACGAAGAAGAATAAGATGGTAATAATTCTTCTGAAGACAGTACAAGAGATCCAGAAGAAGGTCGAGGAGTTAGAAAAGCTTCTGGAGACATTAGGGCTTAGGAAGAAGGTCAAAATGGTAAAAAAACCTTTGGAGGCAATACAAAAGTTCTAGAAAAAGGTAGAAAAAGGCAATACAAAAGTCTAAGAAGGTAAAAAAAGTAAAAGGAGATGTTGCAAGAGTTAACGAAGAGGAATCAAATGAAAGTAAATCGTCTACGGACAAGGTCAAGGAATTGGAAAAGCTTCTGGAGATATTAGGGCTTGCGAAGAAGGTCAAAATGGTAAAAAAAGCCACTGGAGACAATACAAGAGGTCTAGAAGAAGGTGGAGACGTTAAAAAAGCTTGTGGATACAGTCTAAGAACGTTGAAGTTCAAAAAAGACTCTAGAGTCAGTACAAAATGTTTATAAGATAATGGAAAGGCTTCTAAAGACAATAGAAAAGTCTAATAAAGTAAAAAATACTGATAGATGTTATAATAGCCGACGAAGAAGGATAAAATGGTAAAAAAAGCCTCTGAAGGCAGAGCAAGAGGTCCAGAACAAGGTAGAACAGTTGCAAAAGCTTTTGAAGAAACTACGAATGTTTAAGACTTTAAGAAAGTACTTGGAGATGTTATAAGATCTTACGAAGAAGGTTAAAATGTTAAAAAAGCTTTGGAACACCCTGAAGATGGCCTATAAGTAGAGGAAATATTAAAAAAAGCTTCTGAAGGAGTTTTATCTATACTAATATTATAAAGAGGAAAGGTTTGATTTTTTGTTGGTTTGAAATGAATAGGCTCCGAAACTACTGGACCGATTTCAAAAATTCTTTCACCGTTGGCAAGCTACACTATTCCCGAGTGACATAGGCTATGTTTCATTTAAAAAAATAGGGATCCTTACTAAAATGCCATTAATGTAACCAAAAATGACCTTAAAATCCTTACATCGCGTGCGCTGAGAATACTATTGATTATAGAATAAAATAATGTACTACGATTTTGAAGAATATATAAATATCTACAAAAAATGCCGCGACAGCATATGTCTAACTGTTATAGTTACGTCACAATAACTAATTTTTAATTTTTTAAAAGTTTTTATCTTGGTATTAATCCTTATCAAAATAACTTATTTCATAATCACGACAGATATCACAAATTTAGCATGTGCAATGGGACGAGGCTACTTATAAAGGAATTAAAGGACAATTAAGTTGTAGCAACCAATATAACTGAACCACCAGCTGGTCAACTAGCTCATACACTGAGGATACCGATGATCCCAACTGATCTACCAAATCCATTTAAACCGCTTCAATTTCCTATCAAAACATCTTTCGCTTTTACTAATAATAAGTCTCAAGGTCAAACCTTCCAATCAGTAGCGATCGGTTTTCCTCATGGCCAACCGCCTAAGGCGGCTTGGAGCACCTGAAAATCAATTATTTTGCTGCCAGAAAATAAAACAACGCACTGGGTGCTTGCTCCCGAGTTTTCTCAAAACATTTTTTTTCTCCCCTAGAGGTAACGTGTGGTAAGGTTTCGTGTTCTTGAATTTTTTGTCGAGAATTTTTTTTTATTATTTTTGAGAATTACACCAATTCTTGTGGTTAACTACTTAATTTACTAATGTTGTATATTTTATATCTATTCACCAGTTTTGAATTATTTTTTTTTATTTTTTGCTCATTTAATTTTGAATTTTAGTAGTTTCACTTTATAAAAAAAAAGAATCTTCAATTCTTTTTTTTTCGTCAGGTTACCGTGGTGTAACGTTTACAACGTTATTTGTGAGCCTAGCTCCTCGACTATTTAACTTTAAAAATATCTATTGTGAACTGCGCTGGCGCGAGGGTTATCAGATTTTGGTAGGAAATTTAGCTACCTTTTGAGTTGCGATTCGGAATTTTTTTATTTCATTTTGATAGTTCAATAAGCTTAAGTTGAATCTTCACTTTCTGCTTTCCTCGTTTCGGGCTGATGCCACTTTGAAGAGGGTCCTAGAGAGGAGTTGAATGCACGACCCATCCATTTCTTTTTGAAATCATCTTTACCAATTCAGGGTAATCGAGAAACTATTCCTGAAGTCACCGCTGATTAGAAAACATCTAATACTGTTTGTCCTGTGGTCATCAATATTTGAAATCAAGTTTCTACTCTCGCTACCAAAGGCTCCGACAGAAGACATCATTAAAAAAACCAAAGATAAGAAATAAATTAATCACTAAACTTTTGATTAACATCTAATCAATTTTTTAATTTGAATAAACAATTTTAAAACTGATTTATTCTTTTTTATTTGAAAGTTTGTACTTGGCGCCCATTATTAATTGTTGGGGGGAAATTGATAAAAAATTCAGAAGGAATCCACGAATCCTGAAAGCTAGCTTAGGGTAATTTAAGGGCTACAAACTGTAGCGTAAGGTAAAAATACCCTTGGCTAGCTCCAGAGGGTCGTGACTTTCCTGCTGTGTTTTTGCCTAATTTTCCCCAAACAAGTTTTAAAAGGGCGCCAAGTACAGAGATACAAATAAAATACTTAGATCAGTTTAAAATAGTTTATTTCTAAAAATTCTGATTAGTAATTTTGACAGTTAACGAAAATTAATTAATTCTCTTATCTTTGTTTTTTATCGGTGGCTTGAAAACGGAGTAACTTAAGCACGTGCTGTAGAAGGTTGATTTCCAATGGAGGACTTCTAGCTGAATTTTTCAAGCTTCTACGCAGTGGACTTAGAAAACAGCAACGTAATATTGTTTACAGGGAAGCGTTAACCCAATAAATTTAATGGCTTTTGTTATTTTTCTTTAATCCCCGTGCAAAGCCGGTGCGGGCTGCTAGTAATTAATAAGTTAATAAAAATTTACATTTTTCAAGATTCCCTTTTTTCAGTTTTTTAACGATTTTTTTGTCGAAGAATTTATTTTTTTTTTCCAGTTTTTTGACATTTAATGTTTTTGACATTTGATATTTTTGACTTTTGACGTGTTTAACATCTCACAATTATCCTTTGACAATTATCTTTTGACATAGAAATTTCAAATACTTTCCAATCAGATAATTAATAAATACTTACTTGTTTGAATAAATTTTATTGTATAAAAATTCCCTGCATTTACGAGCGTTTCAATGAAAAAATTAATGAATTAATTAATAAAAAATATTTAAAATTCAAGGACGAAAAGTGTAAAAATTTGTCGATCGTTTGTTTAAACAATTTAACAAATATCGCAATAAAACAAGAATATTTATTGTATTTTAATTATAATTATAATCGCATTAAACTTAAAACAATATAAAAAATTCCTAATGTTGATAATCCTTTATGTTAATTTCTTTTTTAATCCAGATTTTTTCATAAAATTACTTTAAACAAAAATTATAGATTATTAAATTATCTATGAAAAAATATATTGCATGTCACAGCCACTTTTTTTCGAAATTTTAAAAACCGCTCAACTGGTTATGGGCCCAGAACACGGTCTAGAGTAGTATATGTATTTATATATCTACTGTTAAGCGTTTTTATTAATCTTTCGTTTCCATGCTTATCTTCTATTAAGGACTAATTATTTTAATAAAAATAGTCAGTTTTTTTCATTTAGACACTTATTCTACCATAGGGTTGCTTATGGATAAGTGTGGTTATGCTGATGTTTTGTAATAGAAAGTGCTTTTAATTATTATATTTTTAATTTCACCTCTCAACTGGTTATGGGCCCAGAACACTGACATTTGACATTTAAAAAATATGGTATGCAGCGCCCACGCTTTTTTCACAATAATACTAGTACTTTTCATTTATTTTTGTTTTAATTTTATTTTGAAAATTATTTTTAACTTTTTAGTTCGATGTTTTTCAGAAACATTCTTTATATAAGCGTGTTTTTTAGTTTTTTTAAACTATATTTATTTTTTACTTTTTAGTCCAATTTATTTTATTTCAATAGATTCGTTAATTTGCTGTGACGATTACAAGACCCTTACTCAATCATTATTCGTTTATTTAGTTGGAAATGCTTTAAAAGCGTGTTTTCTTGATTTCTCAAATTATATTTATTGTATTCATATTGTTTATAATTAAACGTATTGTTTTCAGAACTTGGAAAAAAAATTACTATTGTGAAATCTAAAGAATTGTTAGATTAATTCTAAGACAATTTCATTCATATCGTTTATAATTAAACGTATTGTTTATTACCCACTCCCGGCACGGGGAGGTACTGACTAAAAATAACGATATGGGACTCACCCGAGGCAGCAGCCGCGGAGTGGAGAGTTACAAACAAACAAACAAACATACATACATACATACATACATACAGGTGAAGTTAATTAATAATAATAAAAAGCGTGTTAAAAACGATAACTTTTCGAGATATTCACAAAATAGTGTTTATTTCGATAACTGTCAATATGACAGCTGTCATAATTTGACAGTTGATGTAAAATTTAATTCTAAACAAAAAAGTATTCTTGTGTTTTTTCAAAAAAACGATAACTTTTCGAGATATAATTATATAACGGAGTAGAGAGTTACAAACAAACATACATACATACATGTGAAGTTAATAAAAGCGTGTTAATTAAAAACAGACAGTTTTTTTCACTTAGACACTTATTCTACAAGAGGGTTGCTTATGGCTAAGTGTGGTTATGCTGATGTTTTGTAATAGAAAGTGGTTTTAATTATTATATTTTTAATTTCACCTCTAAACTGGTTATGGGCCCAGAACACGGTCTATAGTAGTATATATTTATATATCTACTCTTAAGCGATGTTCTGGTTTTTATTTAACTTTCGTTCCCTTGCTTATATTTAGGACTAATTCTTTTAATACAAACAGTCAGTTTTTCTCACTTAGACTCTTATTCTACAAGAGGGTTGCCTATGGATTAATCTCTTTGTATCACAAAAACATTTAACCGTAAAAAATTAAATTAAAAACTATTTAAAAACCAAAAACACGTTCACAAAATCGTAAATTAACTATTTTTATAGCTTTTTTATTGCTTTTTATTCGTTTTCTTTTCACGATTTTTAGTATTTTTATTACCTTTCTTTCTCGAAGTTACAATTTAGTACAAATTTTATTAAATTTTTTAATTTTTTTTGTACTCACATTTTGATAAAGTTAATCTCCATCCTGTAAGCATGTTTCACTTAAAAAAATCACATAAAAATAATATTTTTGTTGATGTTGTTGGTGCGGTAAAAAATTGTCGACTGAAAGTGGAATTTCGCACAGGCTTGTATTTATATTCTGTATAAATACGTTTCTGAATGAATTTCAATGAGTTTCCATAAATATTTTTAAAATGATAACATTTTACTGTCTCATTAAAGTTTGCTAATTTTTTTTTTAATAATTTATATAAATGATAAAATTTGTTTTAGAAAAAGTAAAAAAAATTATTTGTAAATTTTTAATTTTTTTTTTTTAAATATTGTTTATTTTTTTATTAATTAGTATCTAGTTGGTTGTTTGTTAATAAGATTTACTTGAAAAATATTATTTATTGACATTTTTATTTTTTTACAAATTCGCTATTTTTACTCATTTTTATTTATTTTTTTAATTTTTTTATTAAATTTGTTACAATTTTACCTTTTTTACTATTATTTCTTTCAGGGTCGAATTTATGGACCACCCCCTGTTCCCAGGTAATGTAAAATTTAATTCCAAACAAAAAAATATTCTTGTGTTTTTTCATGAAAACGTTTACTTTTCGAGATATTTGCAAAAATGTATATCTCGAAAACTGTCAAAGTGACAGCTGTCATAATTTGACAGTTGATGTAAATTTTAGTTCTAAATAAAAAAGTATTCTTGTGTTTATTCATAAAAACGTTTATTTTTTGAGATATTTACAAAAATGTATATCTCGAGAACTGTCAAAGTGACAGCTGTCATAATTTGACAGTTCATGTAAAATTGAATTCTAAACAAAAAAGTATTCATGTGTTTTTTCATAAAAACGTTTACTTTTCGAGATATTTGCAAAAATGTATATCTCGAGAACTGTCAACGTGACACCTGTCATAATTTGACAGTTTATGTAAAATTTAATTTTTAACAAAAAAGTATTCTTGTGTTTTTTCATGAAAACGTTTACTTTTCGAGATATTTGCAAAAATGTTTATCTCGAGAACTGTCAAAGTGACAGCTGTCATAATTTGACAGTTTATGTAAAATTTAATTCTAACCGAAAAAATATTCCTGTATTTTTTTATAAAAACGTTTACTTTTCGAGATATTTGCAAAAATGTATATCTCGAGAACTGTCAGAGTTACAGCTCTCATAAGAGTTACAGCTGTCATATTCTGACAGTTTATGTAAAATTTAATTCTAAACAAAAAAAGTATTGTGTTTTTTCAAAAAAACGTTTACTTTTCGAGATATTTGCAAAAATGTATATCTCGAAAACTGTCAAAGTGACAGCTGTCATAATTTGACAAATTATGTAAAATTTAATTCTAAACAAAAAAATATTCTTGTGTTTTTTATAAAAACGTTTACTTTTCGAGATATTTGCAAAAATGTATATCTCGAGAACTGTCAAAGTGACAGCTGTCATAATTTGACAGTTCAAAGTATTTTTGTGTTTTTTGACTTCAAATTTGTTAAAATTTTACATTTTTTCAATTTTTTTTCCAAATTTTTACGTTTTTTTCCATTTATACTGTTTTTTTCTTTCAGAGGCGGATTTATGGACCGCCCGCTGTTTCCAAATAAGGATTGACTTCAAATTTGTTACAATTTTACCTTTTGTACGAATTTTTTTCCAAATTTTTACGTTTTTTTTTTATTTTTTCGATTATTTCATGTTTCAAATTTATTTTATCCTTGTAAAATTTAATAAAACATAACCAGAATCTAATAGAAATTTAAAATTTAATTAGAAGCATTTTTTTATACCATTTAAGGATATGTAATAAATTTTCAAGGTTCATTTAACACGATAAAATAATTTAAAATTTAAAACTATTGTTCTTTATTTATCGAATAAACAGGATTTAGATTATTTATTTATTTATTTAAATAATTTCAAGTAAAATTTTTAGAATTTTTCCAGTTTTTGAAGTAATGAGTATTGTATTGTAGTCCATACTACCGTCACATGGTTGCATTATACTTTGAACTATGGGGTTTTGTAAACACTTTTTTTGTACATTGATCGTTTTACTGTTTAGTTTTCGTGTTTGAAGTAAGGACACACATTAACTGGTCTTATTTTTCTAAGTATTTATTTAATTGAATGCAGTTAATTTAAAAAAAAAATATTTTTACTTGCCTGTGTTTGTAGTTATTAAATTTTATTAGTTAACAGTGCATAGAAGTATAACTTCTGCCGGCAGTCCCACTGACTGCCACACCTTTTTTTTTTAATATTTATATTATTTTTTTCCTGTTGAAAATATCCCAAGAAATAATGGATTATTAATAAATTAATAAAAAATATTCTAAACAGTAAACTTTATTAGATAAACCCAAAAAAAATATTTGAACATATTTCTAACTTTCCTCATCATCCTTTTCCTTCTTTTTCTTCTTCTTCTTTTTTTTCTCAACATTTTCTTCCTCTACTACATTAGTTTCTTCCTCAACCTCCTTATCAACATCCATCTTCTTTTTCTTTTTCTTCTTCTTTTTCTCGCTTTGATCCTCCATTGAAGCATTCGGATCTTCTGAACCACCACTCAATTTCCTCTTCTTCTCTTCTACTTCTTTCTTTTCCTCTTCTACATCTTTCTTTACACCTGAATAATCAACATAACTATTCAACCACTCCTTCGGTGTATTCTCGTTTGGTTTACCGTGTTTATCCAATTCTCCTTTCGCTATTAAAATCTTCTTTTGACTCGCTTTCGGACCCAATCCCCACTTTCTTGGATACAAATCGCGTTCCATGATAACTCGCTTGATTTTCGCAGCGACGCCGTGATCACAACTGGCGATCGTCGCGGCGCACATTTGCGCAACTGCCAACGCGACCGCTTCTCCTTTGGTTGTTACAATCACTATCTCTTCGTTTAATTCGATACCATCTTCATAACGTAGAATACCCGGAATCAGGATCTTAGCGCCGTAGCAGACGGCGTTCACCGATGAGTCTTTCATAATGATGCGTTTGTGGTTTGTGAGTAATCCTTCTAAAGGACGGATAACGCGGCGCAGGTACGATTCGTCTTTGTGATTATCGTAGAGCCATTGAGCGTCCAGGATGTCGTGCAGGGTAGCAGCGTCGTCGGATTCACTCTGTAAAAAATCCATAATAAAACACTGCTAAAAAAAACTTGTGCGTCTCAGGACGCGTGACAGAAGTGATAACTTCAACTAATATAAAAATTAAAAAATTTCAAAGTTCGATAACTTTTTTATTTGTAAACATACAAAAAGTTATAACCTATCAAAAGATAGGAAATTTTCTCAAAAATTTAGAAATGTTACTAGTTTCTTTATAACTTTTCTAGTTTTCGATATACGAGGGAATTACAAATTTTAACAAACATTTTGTAATTCCCCCGTATATTGAATACTATAAAATATATGAAAAAACTAATTGGAATTTTGGATTTCTGAGAAAATTTCCTTTCTTTTGATAGGTTATAACTTGATGTACGTTAATAAATAAAAAAGGTACTAACCTTTTTTTTATATTTTCGTAATTTGAACTGTTGTTTATAAAATTGAAAAATATACAAAAATTTTAAAATTCGATAACTTTTTTATTTGTAAACATACAAAAAGTTATAACCTATCATAAGATAGAAAATTTTTTCACAAATTTAAAAATGTAACTATTTTATTTATAACTTTTTTAGTTTTCGATATACGAGGGAATTTACAAATTTTAACAAAAATACCCTCCCATAAGAAGTTATCACTTCAATAATTTAATTATCTAAGAACTAACCTGAATTCCAGATCGAACTCTTCTCAACTCCAACATCTGTCCTCCAACTCCGCTTAAAAGCCCTAAATGCACACACATTGTCCTAATATAGGAACCAGCCTCACATTTTACCCAGAACACTCCCAAATTCCTCTTCTCATCATAATCTAGCAATTTACTGTCATAAACACTCCGCACACGCAACTGTCTTTTCACCGCCGAAATCAGTGGGGGTCGTTGAAACAGTGCTCCCTTTAATTTTTCCAATGATTGCACTACTTTCTTAAACTCGACTGGTGAGTGTAGTTTAAACACCGAAACGTACTCTTTTCCGGCTGCTTGTTGTGATTTTACCAAACGTGTCGCGCGTTCAATACAAACGATTAAACAACCGGTGGTTTTTGGATCGAGAGTGCCTGAATGTCCGGTTTTTTCTACGCGGAGAATCCGTTTAATCCACGCTACTACTTCGTGTGAACTAGGATTGCTTGGTTTGTCTAAATTTATGAATCCGGATTTCACATATTCGACAATATCGCGTTTTAGTGGCGAAGAACCATTAGGAATTGGTACATAGTGGTTGGTACGTACATTTAGCTGATCGAAGTTTTTTAATAGTAGCGGCCAATTAGATGCATCTAGTTTTGGAGTTTTTGTTGATGGCTCGATGGAAAACGAGTTTTCTGTTTGGAGTTTGTTCAGATTTTTTTGCTTTTTCTTGCTTTTCTGTGATTTTTCTTCCATTGTTTTGTTATTTTTAGCACGTGTGTATGCGACAATGTAAGGTTAGAATTCTGTATATTGTTAATTAAACACTTAATTAGTTCATATAATTCGGTTTATATGCACTACTCACTTGGTTTTTTATCACTGGATTCACTGTTTAGAATATTATCACTTATTTAACTTTAAATCAATTATTTTTACTTATAAAATACAATGCTAAACACGTTGTTGTTTAGTAGGTAAATTAGACTTTTGACATAGATGGGTAGCTAACTTCGTATTTAATACAGCCTCGATTGTTAAGTTATTCAGCTAATATTATATATTACTGTTTTAAATTTTATTAGTTATTAGTATTTGAATTAATTATTTGTATTAAAATAATCTGCTATCATAGTTATTCTTATTTTTTTATACACACTTTTACGATTTTTTTAATGTGTAGCTAACTTCATATTGTGTAGAACACCTCTTTGATTCAAATAAATTATGAGAATTTTCAATATTTGATACCAGTTTTGATTGTTTAAAGTTGTTTTTGTATAAAATAAAGCATATTACAGATTTTTTAACTTTTTAATTAAAATACAATAATTAGTTTTCTTCTTTTTCAAGTTTCAGCTTCGTTACCAAAACTAGTGGTGCGCTACTATCGCTGTCAAATCTATATCATCATCAAGATACGAGTAAAAATATTTAAATTGCCAAATCAACAAATAAGATAAAACTATAAATGAACTAAATAATTAAACTTACTAAAATATAAACGAAATACGATAATGGATACAGCTAAATTAGAGGTACAACGTAAGGCTAAATGAGTCATTTTTGTGAGCTCTAAAATCGATGTGTTTTTAGATGTTTGATGATGGTGAAGGGTTCGTACAAGGAGAAATGAATATACCTAAACCTCCGAATAGATCGGAATTAGGACAACCTGATTTTAATACCTTAAATGAACCTATTAAAGACACTGTGGTAAGTGTTTAATATTTTATAACCTATAAATTTGTTTCGTGTAAAAATGTTGTATACAAAACAGTTTTTTCGACTTATAGGTCAACAAATGTAGACATTTATTAAACGTAGATAGTTTTTTATGTTTATATAAAATTTGATACAAATCAGAGTAGTGGAAGTGTGTTAAAAATTTAAGTAACTGTAATAACAATTTAGGAAGTGTCAATAACAAAGGCGATGTATAAAAGTTGGTTTAACCCAAAAAGTTTTAAAAGAATATTAAAAATTTAACTAAACTCAGATAGTAGATAGGTTTTTTTATATTTGTATTAAATTTTATATCAATCACTATAGTGGAAGTGTGTTAAAAATATAAGTTATTATAATGACCATTTAGGAAGTGTCAAATCACAATCACGATGTATAAAAATTCGTATAACTCAAAAAGTTTTTAAGGTATTTTAAAAATTTAAATTGATTTAGAAAGTAGATAAGTTCTTTTATGTTTAAATGAAATTTTATACAAATCAGAGTAGTGGAAGTATGTTAAGATTATAAGTAACTATAATGACATGTAAGAAAGTGTCAAATCACAATCACGATGTATAAAAATTCGTATAACTCAAAAAGTTTTTAAGGGATTTTAAAAATTTAAATTGACTTATAAAATAGAAAAGTTTTTCTAAGTTTTTGCAAAATTTTAATGAAATGAGATTAAAAGAAGTCTGTCAAATTTAAAAATATACCTTCATCCTTGTTTTGTTCCAATTTTTTTAATATACAAAGTATAACAAAGAAAAATCATAAATTTTTTATTTCAGTTAAGAGATTTGAGAGCTGTTGGTGTAAAATTTGCTCACGTTCTCTTTCCCAAAGAAAAAAAAACTTTGATTAAAGAATGTAAGTGAATTTAAAAAAAAATAATTATAGATCTGTGATATATTTTTTTTTAATATTCCAGGGGATTTATGGGGCCCTTTACTTCTGTGTACTTTTATGGCAATGTATGTCTATATATATTTTTTATGAATATTTAATAATAATAAACATTTAGGTTTCTACAAGGTTCCACAGAAGCAGCAAATTCAAATGATGGTGGACCAGAATTTTCTCAAGTATTTGTTATAGTTTGGATTGGTTCCATTGTGGTTACATTAAATTCTAAATTATTAGGTGGAAATATGTACGTGTAAACATTCGTTTTGTTATTAAAAAAACGAAGCTTTTAATGACAGAAAAATCGTAACGGAAAAGTGAATCTTCCTCCTGCTTCTTTCATTTGCTGTATTCTCACTTTTCAGGACACTAGATTTCATTAAAGGCTTCGCTTTTGTCGAAATTCACCGATTTCTATCATTTTTTCTTGTTTACAGTTCTTTTTTTCAAAGTGTTTGCGTATTGGGTTATTGTTTATTACCAACAACCATAGCTTTGGTTACCTGTAGAATTATTCTGTTAACAAAACAAAGTACGTTCTTATTCTTCTTAAGATTTGTCGTATCGATGGTTGGCTTTCTATGGGCAACTTATGGTAAATTTATCTTAATCTACGATTAAATTTGTTGTTAATTAATCTATTTTTAGCTTCAATGATATTTTTGGGAGACAGTCAGAAACCCAATCGGAAATTATTAGCTGTGTATCCAATTGGATTATTTTATTTCGTTATTTCGTGGTTGGTTATATCAAAAACAACCTCGTAAATGGTGTGTAGTAAATAAAGTATTAACAACTAAAAATCGTTTTATTTTTTTTATAAACATTATATAGGTAACCAAATATAAAAAAATTGATTTGTATGACTAAGTGGGTTCTTTACATATAATTGGTGAACAGTCTTGATTTTTTACAGCTTCTAATGTTTTGGTAAGGTAAGTTGGATTTTGTATTCCATCCCTGAAATTAATAAATATATCATATTTATAAAGTCTAGGAACTTAAATTTAAGTCCAATTTTTTCCTCAGAGTTCATTAAAATTAATGTAAACTTAAATCAAAGTTCAAATCTTAGGTCAGAAATAAAAATGAACTTTGGTCAAAATGGAAAACTTAGTCCACAGTTAAAAATGATTGTAAAACTTGGTTCAGAGTTAAGTAAAAGTTAAAACAACTCAAATCCACGTTCACAGTTTAAAATGAACTTAGGACTTAGTCCATAATTAATTAAATTATACATGGGCTTCAATCGAAGTTCAAATCTTAGTTCATAGTTAATTAAAATTAATATAAACTTAATACAAAGTCTAAATTTTAGTTCAGACTTGAAAATGACTTAGGTCAAAGTGGAAAACTTAGTACAGAGTCAAAAATGAATGTAAATCTTAGTTCAAAATAAAGTAAAGCTTTAATGAACTTAAATCTAAGTTGAAAGTTTAAAATAAACATAGGATTTAGTTTAAAGTTAATTAAATTAGTGCAAATCTTAGTTCAGAGTTCATTAAGATTAACATAAATTTAACTCAAAGTCCAAATTTTAGTTCAGAGTTAAAAATGAACTTAGGTCAAAGTGAAAAACTTAGTTAGAAATGAATGTAAATCTTAGTTCAGATTAAAGTAAAGCTTAAATGAACTTAAATCGTGCAAATCTAAGTTGAAAGTTTAAAATGAACTTAGGACTTAGTCCATTAAGAATTAAATTATACATGGGCTTCAATCGAAGTTCAATTCTTAGTTCATAGTTAATTAAAATTAACATAAACTTAATTCAAAGTCTAAATCTTAGTTTAGAAATGAAAATGAACTTAGGTCAAAATCGAAAACTTAGTCCACAGTTAAAAATGATTGTAAAACTTGGTTCAGAGTTAAGTAAAAGTTAAAACAACTCAAATCCACGTTCACAGTTTAAAATGAACTTAGGACTTAGTCCATAATTAATTAAATTATACATGGGCTTCAATCGAAGTTTAAATCTTAGTTCATAGTTAATTAAAATTAATATAAACTTAATTCGAAGTCTAAATTTTAGTTCAGACTTGAAAATGACTTAGGTCAAAGTGGAAAACTTAGTACAGAGTCAAAAATGAATGTAAATCTTAGTTCAAAATAAAGTAAAGCTTTAATGAACTTAAATCTAAGTTGAAAGTTTAAAATGAACATAGGATTTAGTTTAAAGTTAATTAAATTAGTGCAAATCTTAGTTCAGAGTTCATTAAGATTAACATAAATTTAACTCAAAGTCCAAATTTTAGTTCAGAGTTAAAAATGAACTTAGGTCAAAGTGAAAAACTTAGTTAGAAATGAATGTAAATCTTAGTTCAGATTAAAGTAAAGCTTAAATGAACTTAAATCGTGCAAATCTAAGTTGAAAGTTTAAAATGAACTTAGGACTTAGTCCATTAAGAATTAAATTATACATGGGCTTCAATCGAAGTTCAATTCTTAGTTCATAGTTAATTAAAATTAACATAAACTTAATTCAAAGTCTAAATCTTAGTTTAGAAATGAAAATGAACTTAGGTCAAAATCTAAAACTTAGTCCACAGTTAAAAATGATTGTAAAACTTGATTCAGAGTTAAGTAAAAGTTAAAACAACTCAAATCTACGTTCACAGTTTAAAATGAACTTAGGACTTAGTCCATAATAAATTATACATGGGCTTCAATCGAAGATCAAATCTTAGTTCATAGTTAATTAAAATTAACATAAACTTAATTCAAAGTCTAAATCTTAGTCTAGAAATGAAAACGAACTTAGGTCAAAATGGAAAACTTAGTCCAGAGTTAAAAATGATTGTAAAACTTGATTCATAGTTAAGTGAGAGTTAAAACAAATCCACGTTCACAGTTTAAAATAAACTTAGGACTTAGTCCATAATTAAATTATACATGTGCTTCAATCAAAGTTTAAACCTTAGTTCATAGTTAACTAAAATTAATATAAACTTAATTCAAAGTCTAAACCTTAGTTTCGAAATGAAAATGAACTTAGGTCAAAATGGAAAACTTAATCCAGAGTTAAAAATGATTGTAAAACTTGATTCAGAGTTAAGAAAAAGTTAAAACAACTTAAATCCACGTTCACAGTTTAAAATGAACTTAGGACTTAGTCCATAATTAATTAAATTATACATGGGCTTCAATCGAAGTTCAAATCTTAGTTTATAGTTAATTAAAATTAATATAAACTTAATTCTTAGTTTAGAAATAAAAATGAACTTAGGTCAAAATGGGAAACTTAGTCCAGAGTTAAAAATAATTGTAGAACTTGGTTCAGAGTTAAGTAAAAGTTAAAATAACTCAAATCCACGTTCACAGGTTAAAATAAACTTAGGACTTAGTCCATAATTAATTAAATTATACATGGGCTTCAATCGAAGTTCAAATCTTAGTTTATAGTTAATTAAAATTAATATAAACTTAATTTAAAGTCTAAATCTTAGTTTAAAAATGAAAATGAACTTAGGCCAAAATAGAAAATTTAGTCCAGAGTTAAAAATGATTGTAAAACTTGATTCAGAGTTAAGTAAAATTTAAAACAACTCAAATCTACGTTCACAGTTTAAAATGAACTTAGGACTTAGTTCATTATTAATTAAATTATACATGGGCTTCAATCGAAGTTCAATTCTTAGTTCATAGTTAATTAAAATTAACATAAACTTAATACAAAGTCTAAATCTTAGTTCAGACTTGAAAAAGGGGCTTAGGTCAAAGTGGAAAACATAGTACAGAGTCAAAAATGAATGTAAATATTAGTTTAAAATAAAGTAAAGTTTAAATGAACTTAAATCTAAGTTGAAAGTTTAAAATGAACTTAGGATTTAGTTTCAAGTTAATTAAATTATGCAAGAATTTAATCGTAGTGCAAATCCTAGTTCAGAGTTCATTAAGATTAACATAAACTTTACTCAAAGTCCAAATTTTAGTTCAGAGTTAAAAATGAACTTAGGTCAAAGTGAAAAACAGTTAGAAATGAATGTAAATCTTAGTTCAGATTAAAGTAAAGCTTAAATGAACTTAAATCGTGCAAATCTAAGTTGAAAGTTTAAAATGAACTTGGACTTACTTGAGAAATTTTGCAAGAACTTAATCGTAGTGAAAATCTTAGTTCAGAGTTAAGTCAAAGTGAAAAACTTAGTTAAAAATGATTGGTTTAGAGTTAAGTAATAGTTGGATCAACTCAAATCGTGCAAATCTAAGTTTAGAGTTTAAAATGAACTTAGGACTTAGTCCATAATTAATTAAATTATACATGGAATATAAGCTTCAAATCAAATAAATCTTAGGCTTGGATTCTAATATCTTGTTGTAGTGGATAGAACTTGAAGTTAAGATATTGAACTAACTGCAAATGAGTTTAGGACTGAGTTCAAATGAATAGGACTTGGTTAAAATAAAATCAGATCAAGTAAACTTAGGCTTAAATCCTAATAGTGCATTCTAATATAGAGGTAGTGAACTTAGTACAAAAAAGTATATGACTAAGCCCAAATGAGTTTGGAACAAAGTTCAAAGGAGTATAGTAATTGGTTGAAATAAAAAGTTTTTATTAAAGTGAGACTTAGACTTGAATTCTAATGTACAAAACTTTTAATTTAAGGTAGTAGACTAAGTGCAAATGGGTTTAAGACTAAATTGAAATGTACTTAGGATATTAATTTAAGTTCAAATGAACTTTAATGAGTATATGACTAAGTTCAAGTGAGTTTAGAACTTGGTTCAGATAAATTTAAGTCTTTATTGAAATGAGTCTTAGAGCTAAATTCTAATGAACAAAACTTTTAAGGCTAAGTGCAGATATGTTTTAGGACTAAGTTTAAATGAACTTGGGATATAAATTAAAGTCCAAATGAACTTTATTGAGAATATGACTAAGTTCAAATGAGTTTAGAACTTGGTTCAAATAGATTTAAGTCTTTATTGTGATGAGTCTTGAACATAAATTCTAATGGACACAACTTTTAAGTTAAGGTAGTAGACTACGTGCAAATGAGTTTAGGACTAAGTTCATATGAACTTAGGACATTAATTTAAGTTTTAATGAACTAAGTTAAGACAGTAAACTACGTGTAAATGAGTTTAGGACTAAGTTCAAATGAACTTAGGATATTAATTAAAGTTCAAATGAACTTTAATGAGTCTTTATTGAAATAAGTCTTAGTCCTGAATACTAATGAACAAAACTTTTAAGTGAAGATAGTAAACTACGTGCAAATGAGTTTAGGACTAAGTCCAAATGAGTTTAGGACAAGTCCAAATGAACATAGGACATTAATTTATGATCAAATGAACTTTAATGAGTATATGACTAAGTTCAAATGAGTTTCGGACAAAGTTCAAGTGAGTTTAGAACTTGGTCCAGATAAATTTAAGTATTTGTTGAAATGAGTCTTAGACCTGAATTCTAATGAACAAAACTTTTAAGTTAAGGCAGTAGACTAAGTGCAGATGAGTTTAGGACTAAGTTCATATGAACTTAGGACATTAATTTAAGTTTTAATGAACTAAGTTAAGACAGTAAACTACGTGTAAATGAGTTTAGGACTAAGTTCAAATGAACTTAGGATATTAATTAAAGTTCAAATGAACTGTAATGAGTCTTTATTGAAATAAGTCTTAGTCCTGAATACTAATGAACAAAACTTTTAAGTTAAGATAGTAAACTACGTGCAAATGAGTTTAGGACTAAGTCCAAATGAGTTTAGGACAAGTCCAAATGAACTTAGGACATTAATTTATAATCAAATGAACTTTAATGAGTATATGACTAAGTTCAAATGAGTTTCGGACAAAGTTCAAGTGAGTTTAGAACTTGGTCCAGATAAATTTAAGTATTTGTTGAAATGAGTCTTAGACCTGAATTCTAATGAACAAAACTTTTAAGTTAAGGCAGTAGACAAGTGCAGATGAGTTTGGGACTAAGTTCATATGAACTTGGGACACTAATTTAAGTGTTAATGAACTAAGTTAAGACAGTAAACTACGTGTAAATGAGTTTAGGACTAAGTTCAAATGAACTTAGGATATTAATTAAAGTTCAAATGAATTGTAATGAGTCTTTATTGAAATAAGTCTTAGTCCTAAATACTAATAAACAAAACTTTTAAGTTAAGATAGTAAACTACGTGCAAATGAATTTAGGACTAAGTCCAAATGAGTTTAGGACTAAGTCCAAATGAACTTAGGACATTAATTTAAGATCAAATGAACTTTAATGAGTATATGACTAAGTTCAAATGAGTTTCGGACAAAGTTCAAGTGAGTTTAGAACTTGGTTCAGATAAATTTAAGTTTTTGTTGAAATGAGTCTCAGACCTGAATTCTAATGAACAAAACTTTTAAGTTAAGGCAGTAGACTAACTGCAGATGAGTTTAGGACTAAGTTCATATGAACTTAGGACGCTAATTTAAGTTTTAATGAACTAAGTTAAGACAGTAAACTACGTGTAAATGAGTTTAGGACTAAGTTCAAATGAACTTAGGATATTAATTAAGGTTCAAATGAACTGTAATGAGTCTTTATTGAAATAAGTCTTAGTCCTGAATACTAATGAACAAAACTTTTAAGTTAAGATAGTAAACTACGTGCAAATGAGTTTAGGACTAAGTCCAAATGAGTTTAGGACTAAGTCCAAATGAACTTAGGACATTAATTTAAGATCAATTGAACTTTAATGAGTATATGACTAAGTTCAAATGAGTTTCGGACAAAGTTCAAGTGAGTTTAGAACTTGGTTCAGATAAATTTAAGTATTTGTTAAAATGAGTCTTAGACCTGAATTCTAATGAACAAAACTTTTAAGTTAAGGCAGTAGACTAAGTGCAGATGATTTTAGGACTAAGTTCATATCAACTTAGGACGCTAATTTAAGTTTTAATGAACTAAGTTAAGACAGTAAACTACGTGTAAATGAGTTTAGGACGAAGTTCAAATGAACTTAGGATATTAATTAAGGTTCAAATGAATTGAAATAAGTCTTAGTTCTGAATTCTAATGAACAAAACTTTTAAGTTAAGGTAGAAGACCAAGTTCAAATGAGTTAAAGACTAAGTTCAAATGAACTTAGGATTTTAATTTAAGTTTAAATGAACTTTAGTGAGTATTGAAGTGCTGATGAAAAACTTACTTATCAACAAAATTTCGTAACAAATTTTTAACATGCTCTTCTGCATTTTTCGAAAACATAGCATTTACCATAAGTTCACAAAAAACTTTTTGCTCACAACCATTCTGTTGTAATTTTTCGAGCGAATTAATGGACGCCGAAATCTTATCCAATAAAAATTCGTCTGCATCTGTTTTGCGATTGTTACGACTTACACTGTAAAACAAAAACAAAAAAATAATCGGGAATTACTTTTACGTCCACATACAAATCTTTTATTCAAATATATGCAAAAAAAAATTAAATAAATGCATAATTTAACTATTTTTGTACACAAAAACGATAAGAATTATATATAAGTCCACATTATTGCCCTAAATTCGAACCTTTGGTTAATTGTTATTATATTTTTAATGATGCAGCAGTTTATAGTTTATATTCAAAATTCCTACTAACGGTTTCCATTCAGTTTTATGCAATAATTGTTAGGTAAAAGGTAATTTAAAAGCTATTAAAATTATTTTTCAATAATTTAATACAAATAGATACGAAAATAAGGTCTAAGACGTACAGTTGATAAGATTGTTGTATTTGATCATGTACGTTTACCTATTGGTAATTGGTGCGAGTATTTTGGGATTGGCGATTTTTTACGCATATGCAATGTGTAAAACTGCAAAGGATTTACGAAATATCGAAAAAAATAACGAAGAAGGCAACTGATTGGTAAGTTTTATTATTATTTTTTTGTTTTAAAGTCCTGCAATCTTGTTAGGATCAGCTTGTGTATTCGTCCGTCCGCGTGTGCTATAACTCTTAAACGGAAGATCGCAGGCTCATGAAATTTGGTATATAGAATCCCCAGATAATAAAGAAGAACCATATTCATTTTGGTCCAGATCGAATAACCCTAGCGGTAAAATTTCAACGGTAATGCGAAACTCGTTTATATAATTCATATCTCTCTTCGTTTGTGTGCGCTGCTTTAACTCTTAAATGGAGGATTAAGAAATTTGGTATATAGAATGCTTAGGTGGTATAACATAACCGTGTTAATTTTGATACAGATCAGATAACCCTAACAGTAAAATTTTAACGATTTTCCGAAACTCGTATATATAATTCATATTTTCTTCGTTTGTATGCGTGTAACTATTAAAGAAAAATCACAGGATCGTGAAATTTGGTATATAGAATCCTCAGGTCGTATAACAGAACAATGTTAATTTTGATTTAGATCAGATAACCCTAACGGTAAAATTTTAACGATTTTCCGAAACTCGTGTATATAATTCATATTTTCTTCGTTTGTATGCGTGTAACTATTAAAGGAAAATCACAGGATCGTGAAATTTGGTATATAGAATCCTCATGTCGTATAACAGAACCATGTTAATTTTGATACAGATCAGATAACTCTAACGGTAAAATTTTAACGATTTCCCGAAACTCGTGTATATAATTTATATTTTCTTCGTTTGTAGGCGTGTAACTATTAAAGGAAAATCACAGGGTCGTGAAATTTGGTATATAGAATCCTCATGTCGTATAACAGAACCATGTTAATTTTGATACAGATCAGATAACCCTAACGGTAAGATTTTAACGATTTTCCGAAACTCGTGTATATAATTCATATTTTCTTTGTTTGTATGCGTGTAACTATTAAAGGAAAATCACAGGGTCGTGAAATTTGGTATATAGAATCCTCAGGTTGTATAACAGAACAATGTTAATTTTGATTTAGATCAGATAACCGTAACGGTAAAATTTTAACGATTTTCCGAAACTTGTGTATATAATTCATATTTTCTTCGTTTGTATGCGTGTAACTATTAAAGAAAAATCACAGGGTCGTGAAATTTGGTATATAGAATCCTCAGATCGTATAACAGGACCATGTTAATTTTGATACAGATCAGATAACTCTAACGGTAAAATTTTAACGATTTTCCGAAACTCGTGTATATAATTCATATTTTCTTCGTTTGTATGCGTGTTACTATTAAAGGAAAATCACAGGGTCGTGAAATTTGGTATATAGAATCCTCAGGTCGTATAACAGAACAATGTTAATTTTGATTTAGATCAGATACCCCTATCGGTAAAATTTTAACGATTTTCTGAAACTCGTGTATATAATTCATATTTTCTTCATTTGTATGCTTGTAACTTTTAAAGGAAAGATGACAGGTTTATGAAATTTGGTATATAGAATCCTCAGTTCATAAAGAAGAACCGTATTGAATTTGATCCACATCAAACAACCGTAGCGGTACAATTTTAACAGTTTTCACTCAAGTATATAATGCACATTTCTCTCCGGTTTTATGTGTTATAATTCTTCAAAAAAAGCTCACAGGGTCATAAAATTTGGTATATAGAATCCTTAGATAATAAAGAAGAACCCTATTAATTTTGATTAGGATCGGATAACCCTAAGGTTAAAATTTAAACGGTAATCCAAAACTCGTTTATATAATTCATATCTTCCTTCGTTTGTGTGCGCTACTTTAACTCTTAAATGGAGGATCAAGAAATTTGGTATATAGAATCCGTAGGTCGTATAACTGAACAATGTTAATTTTGATTTAGATCAGATAATCCTAACGGTAAAATTTTAACGATTTTCCGAAACTTGTGTATATAATTCATATTTTCTTTGTTTGTATGCTTGTAACTATTAAAGGAAAAATCACAGCTTCATGAAATTTGGTATATAGAATCCCTAGTTCATAAAGAAGAACCGTATTGATTTTGATCCAGATCAAATAATTGTAGGTGGTACAATTTTAACAGTTTTCACTCATGTAGGTATATAATGCACATTTCTCTCCGTTTGTATGCGTTATAACTCTTCAATAAAAGCTCACAGCGTCATAAAATTTGGTATATAGAATCCTTAATTCATAAAGAAGAGTCCTATTATTTTTGATCCAGATCGGATAACTTTTGCGGTAAAATTTAAAATTTTTGAGAAACTGGTGTAGGGTAGGTGGGGGTAAAGCCCCGCAACTTTCAGTTTTTATATAATAGTGGGAAGCAAAAATAGCATTTTTCTTTAAATTTGTGTGGATAAATTAGGTTAGCTTCTTATCCAAAACTTCATTCAAATATACGTTGTGTATGACTATCCGTTATTTATAAATTAAAGATTTAAGAAAAAAATAAATTGCGGGGATTTGCCCCTTGAAGTGGGGCAAATCCCCGCAATGCGGGGGCTTACCCCAGTGGTAGATAAATTGTATGCATAAAAAAATCTGTTTCATTAAAACACATTTAATAGCATCTTTTAAGATTTTTATATTACAGAAATAAAAATATAACACAATAAAAAGAAAAAGAGAAAGAAAAGTCACTTAGTATAAAGTAAAAGACGTCAAATCCTCTGTAAAAGAAATCGCGTTGTGAAATCTAGAAGAGTTTATCTCAGTAGGCTTCGACAATCGTAAAACTATATCGTCATCAGCAACGAAGGACTCTTCATTGGTTTCTGAAAATTTGTAAGTCTGTGGTAGTCTTTTGTAATATACCACTTCATAACCTCCTTGATAAATAGCAATAACTTTAGCTATATAGTGTCGGAAAGAATTTTTTGTTTTTCCCTGAACCTTAACAATAGCATAATCATTTGCCATCATTGATTCAGAACTTCGTAGTAAGTCGTCATCCTCATGAATGTTGTTCTCATCATCAGATGATAAATGAAAATCAGAGCTACTATCATGAATAGAATATTCGGCGTCGGAGTCTGAGGAAGATTGTTCATTGCAATTCTTTTTTCTTTTATTTGGGATGGATGTAGGAAAAAGTTGCTTTGTTACATTTTCCGTTAGGCGTCTCTTTCTTTCTATAGAACGCTTTTCCTTTTCAGCTATTTGCCTTTCTTTTTCAGTTGCCTCTTTTTCCATTTTTTCTTTGTTAGGCGTTGATGTTAACAGCTCTGACTTTAGTCCCTTCCTATTACGTTTCCGCTTTATTTTTATTTTGGGAAGAGGTATAATATCTTTCGGACTTGTTAAAGGAACTTTGGAAGGAAATGCTACTTCTTTGGCAGTAAGAATTTTAGTGTGGTTGTCTCGCGACATATCCCGTTCTTCTCTTGCATTATTAGAAGTAGACGGTTGATCATGATGAATTTCTACGGAGACAGCAGGAAAATTCTCTATATTGATATCATCATTATTAAACATTACTAACTGCCTATCATCGTCATCGTCTAGGTCTTCATCTGGAGGCTGATCGGTTACCTCCGATGGCAAAAAATCTACGTCTGAAAAAGTATTCGGATTGAAAGGAAAAATTCCAGTCACTTTAAAGGCTTGAACTGCATTTTCAAGTGTGCTTGCTTTTTCAAACGCTACTTTAAATGATTCGGCTACATTATAAACACTAAAGGTTTCTCCTGGATTAGAAACATTCCAGGAATCAACAGCTGCATCATAATACGCCTTAAGGGGTCGGAAAATGCAGCGGTCGAGGGGTTGGGTCTTATGACTGCTGTGAGGTGGCAAGGTAAGCATCTCAATATGATTAAGTTTGGCATAGTTTACTACTTCTATATTAGTGTGGGAAACATGGTTATCTAGTATTAATAAAATTCGATTGTCCTTAGTTGGATTTGTGTACTTCCGAAAATGTTTTAGCCACTTGACAAATGTAGGAGTATTCATGTATCCTTTATCGGTCACAGCCATGTCACATCCTACTGGACCGCCCTTAATTAAAAGTCGATTTTCCCTTTTTCGAGAGTAGATAAAGAAAGGAGGCACAAAATTTCCTAAAGGATTTACCGCACACACAGCGGTGACTGTTTGGCCTTGCTCCGCTGCCACAGCCTTAGCGACTTCCTTTTTTCCCGTAGGAGCAACATGTTTCGGAAGTATATTCGGAATTGTTTGTACTCCAGTTTCGTCCATGTTAAAAATTTGGCTAGGACCAAAATTAAATTTTTTCATGACATCCTCTAGGTTGGAAAAGTATTGAGAAAGTTGTTGCCTATTAAACCCCATAGTTCTGGAAATGCTGGTTTTTCTGGGAACGCGCAGGGAGAGTTTATTCCCTTTCATGAAGTTACGGGTAAAGTCCCTTCCCGCAAGTTTCGCCTCAACGGAAAATTTGTGAGGAATGTTGTTCTCCTCAGCATATTTATATAAAAGAAATCTAAGGGATTTTAATGTGAGACCAAAAAATCGCTTGTCCAATTCGATACAGTGACGAACTATCTCTGATTCTTGATCCGATGAAAAAGTGGCTCGAAATCGTCCAAGCTTATCCCCCCCTCCTTTCTTGAGTCTATCTCTTAATGTCGACTCGTGAAAGCCTATCTCCTTGGCCGCCTGACGGATGGAGATACCTCTTGCAATCAGCGAACGTGCCGCAGTCAGCTTTTCTTCTGTCATGGGCATATACAAGGTTTTTCTTTTATAGTTTCTGGAATAGAAACACTTATTTCAAACGAATGCAATATGCAATAAGTTTTGTATGTTGTATGCATTTATTTATAACAATGGTTATAATAAATAAATAACAAAATTATAAATAAGTACAGATTACAATGTAGGTATACACAATACACATGTTTTGAGGCACAATGGGGCAAAGACCCGCACGCGGGGCTTTGCCTCTATATACTGCGGCGCTTTACCCCATAATGCCATTGCTTATTCCAAACATTTTTACAATCTATGTAAACCAAGTTAAGTAAAATATATGTATACCAAAACAAGGGCAAACAATCACACTATTAACCGATAAATCATTTTTTTAATAATTCTAAACCAAACACATAGACTATTCGACCAAGTTAATGAAACAATTATATCAAAGCCAAAAAAAATCAACTTACCTCATTTTTTCGATTCACACGCGTCCTGTCACCACAAGATTTTGTGACACACTGAGTAATGTAAACACCGATCTATTAGCCAAACGACTGGCTCGGGAATTATGCGCGGGAAATTTAAAAAGCCGATGCGTGGCTTTGCCTCGTGCGGGGCTTTACCCCCACCTACCCTATATAATAATGCATATGTATAAATTCGATGTTACACTCTTATTTTTTACATTGTTATATATAGAAATTGTTTATATAAACAACATACATTTGTTAATTTGTTTACAAAGTTTTATAAATATATTCGTAACATTTACGTAAAGAATTTTAATGCCTATGTACGTTAAAAATGTGAAATTTGTGATTTACAATGTTTAGGAAAATTTATGTACCTAACTTCTATAAATTGATAAAAAGTTTCAAAAAATGGTTTGATCATTAAATTATAAACACTATTGAACATTTGTTTTAATTTTTAACAATAAATTCAAAATTTCGTCATAGATATTAATAATAATGTCATTAGTTGTAGATTTAAGAGAAATTTCTAGTTGCAACGTTTAGAAATTGTCTTGTAATTTGTAAATAAAGTACGAAACATAAAAATATTTTACATTTATATAATCTTGATACTTTTATCTACTTTTGTTTAAAATTTGGTCTTGATATACAAAGTATTTTTATGGTTATCAATAAAAATGTCGGTAATGGCCGAATCGAGGAAAATTTTTAAATTTCTTGTTGCAGCGTTAAGAAAAAGTCTTGCAGTTTGTAAAAAAGTGATTTTACTAGAAAAAAATTTAGAATAATAAGATTTCTATACATTTTTCTAGTTTTGTTTAAAATTTGGTGTCGATATTTAGAGAACTTCTATAGATATCAATAAAAATGTCGTAAGTTGCCGATTTGAGTGAAATTTTTGGTTGCATCGTTAAGAAAAGTCTTACAGTTTCTGAAAAGGTGATGGCACTTAAAAAAAGTTAAGATTTATAAGGTCTTGATACATTTTTCTAGTCTTGTTTTAAGTTTGGTGTCGATATATAGAAAACTTCTATAGATTTCAATAAAAATATCGAAAGTGGCCTATTTGAGTGAAATTTTTGGTTGCAGTCTTAAGAAAAAGTCTTGCAGTTTGTAAAAAAGCGATGGCACTTAAAAAAAGTTAGGATTTATAAGGTCTTGATACATTTTTCTAGTCTTGTTTTAAGTTTGGTGTCGATATATAGAAAACTTCTATAGATTTTTATAAAAATATCCGAAGAGGCCTATTTGAGTGAAATTTTTAATTGCAGACTTAAGAAAAAGTCTTGCAGTTTGTAAAAAAGTGATGGCACTTAAAAAAGTTGAGATTTATAAGATCTTGATACATTTTTCTAGTCTTGTTTTAAGTTTGGTGTCGATATATAGAAAACTTCTATAGATTTCAATAAAAATATCCAAAGTGGCCTATTTGAGTGAAATGTTTGGTTGCAGTCTTAAGAAAAAGTCTTGCAGTTTGTAAAAAAGTGATGGCACTTAAAAAAGTTGTGATTTATAAGATCTTGATACATTTTTCCAGTCTTGTTTTAAGTTTGGTGTCGATATATAGAAAACTTCTATAGATTTCAATAAAAATATCCAAAGTGGCCTATTTGAGTGAAATTTTTGGTTGCAGTCTTAAGAAAAAGTCTTGCAGTTTGTAAGAAAGCGATGGCACTTAAAAAAAGTTAGGATTTATAAGGTCTTGATACATTTTTCTAGTCTTGTTTTAAGTTTGGTGTCGATATATAGAAAACTTCTATAGATTTCAATAAAAATATTCGAAGTGGCCTATTTGAGTGAAATTTTTGGTTGCAGTCTTAAGAAAAAGTCTTGCAGTTTGTAAGAAAGCGATGGCACTTAAAAAAAGTTAGGATTTATAAGGTCTTGATACATTTTTCTAGTCTTGTTTTAAGTTTGGTGTCGATATATAGAAAACTTCTATAGATTTCAATAAAAATATTCGAAGTGGCCTATTTGAGTGAAATTTTTGGTTGCAGTCTTAAGAAAAAGTCTTGCAGTTTGTAAAAAAGCGATGGCACTTAAAAAAAGTTAGGATTTATAAGGTCTTGATACATTTTTCTAGTCTTGTTTTAAGTTTGATGTCGATATATAGAAAAATTCTATAGATTTCAATAAAAATATCCGAAGTGGCCTCTTTGAGTGAAGTTTTTGGTTGCAGTCTTAAGAAAAAGTCTTGCAGTTTGTAAAAAAGTGATGGCACTTAAAAGAGTTAAGATTTATAAGATCTTGATACATTTTTCTAGTCTTGTTTTAAGTTTGGTGTCGATATATAGAAAACTTCTATAGATTTCAATAAAAATATTCGAAGTGGCCTATTTGAGTGAAATTTTTGGTTGCAGTCTTAAGAAAAAGTCTTGCAGTTTGTAAAAAAGCGATGGCACTTAAAAAAAGTTAGGATTTATAAGGTCTTGATACATTTTTCTAGTCTTGTTTTAAGTTTGGTGTCGATATATAGAAAACTTCTATAGATTTCAATAAAAATATTCGAAGTGGCCTATTTGAGTGAAATTTTTGGTTGCAGTCTTAAGAAAAAGTCTTGCAGTTTGTAAAAAAGCGATGGCACTTAAAAAAAGTTAGGATTTATAAGGTCTTGATACATTTTTCTAGTCTTGTTTTAAGTTTGATGTCGATATATAGAAAAATTCTATAGATTTCAATAAAAATATCCGAAGTGGCCTCTTTGAGTGAAGTTTTTGGTTGCAGTCTTAAGAAAAAGTCTTGCAGTTTGTAAAAAAGTGATGGCACTTAAAAGAGTTAAGATTTATAAGATCTTGATACATTTTTCTAGTCTTGTTTTAAGTTTGGTGTCGATATATAGAAAACTTCTATAGATTTCAATAAAAATATTCGAAGTGGCCTATTTGAGTGAAATTTTTGGTTGCAGTCTTAAGAAAAAGTCTTGCAGTTTGTAAAAAAGCGATGGCACTTAAAAAAAGTTAGGATTTATAAGGTCTTGATACATTTTTCTAGTCTTGTTTTAAGTTTGATATCGATATATAGAAAAATTCTATAGATTTCAATAAAAATATTCGAAGTGGCCTATTTGAGTGAAATTTTTGGTTGCAGTCTTAAGAAAAAGTCTTGCAGTTTGTAAAAAAGCGATGGCACTTAAAAAAAGTTAGGATTTATAAGGTCTTGATACATTTTTCTAGTCTTGTTTTAAGTTTGGTGTCGATATATAGAAAACTTCTATAGATTTCAATAAAAATATTCGAAGTGGCCTATTTGAGTGAAATTTTTGGTTGCAGTCTTAAGAAAAAGTCTTGCAGTTTGTAAAAAAGCGATGGCACTTAAAAAAAGTTAGGATTTATAAGGTCTTGATACATTTTTCTAGTCTTGTTTTAAGTTTGATGTCGATATATAGAAAAATTCTATAGATTTCAATAAAAATATCCGAAGTGGCCTCTTTGAGTGAAGTTTTTGGTTGCAGTCTTAAGAAAAAGTCTTGCAGTTTGTAAAAAAGTGATGGCACTTAAAAGAGTTAGGATTTATAAGGTCTTGATACATTTTTCTAGTCTTGTTTTAAGTTTGATGTCGATATATAGAAAAATTCTATAGATTTCAATAAAAATATTCGAAGTGGCCTATTTGAGTGAAATTTTTGGTTGCAGTCTTAAGAAAAAGTCTTGCAGTTTGTAAAAAAGTGATGGCACTTAAAAAAGTTAAGATTTATAAGATCTTGATACATTTTTCTAGTCTTGTTTTAAGTTTGGTGTCGATATATAGAAAACTTCTATAGATTTCAATAAAAATATTCGAAGTGGCCTATTTGAGTGAAATTTTTGGTTGCAGTCTTAAGAAAAAGTCTTGCAGTTTGTAAGAAAGCGATGGCACTTAAAAAAAGTTAGGATTTATAAGGTCTTGATACATTTTTCTAGTCTTGTTTTAAGTTTGGTGTCGATATATAGAAAACTTCTATAGATTTCAATAAAAATATTCGAAGTGGCCTATTTGAGTGAAATTTTTGGTTGCAGTCTTAAGAAAAAGTCTTGCAGTTTGTAAGAAAGCGATGGCACTTAAAAAAAGTTAGGATTTATAAGGTCTTGATACATTTTTCTAGTCTTGTTTTAAGTTTGGTGTCGATATATAGAAAACTTCTATAGATTTCAATAAAAATATTCGAAGTGGCCTATTTGAGTGAAATTTTTGGTTGCAGTCTTAAGAAAAAGTCTTGCAGTTTGTAAAAAAGCGATGGCACTTAAAAAAAGTTAGGATTTATAAGATCTTGATACATTTTTCTAGTCTTGTTTTAAATTTGGTGTCGATCTTTAGAGAACTTCAATAGAAATCAACAAAAATGTTGGAACTCCAAAAGGAAGTTGAAAAGGATTTGAGGTCGATAGGAATTGAGAGATGTAAATGCAAAACTACTAATAAAAAGAATTGGAAAAGGATAACTGTACTGGGCCAATAGAGCTATAACATATTCCAAGATAAAGCTACCAACACCTTTTTTTTAGAATGTCATATACACGAATACTAAAGGAGATCTTGACGGATTTTATAGACACAAAGATGAGGAAGACCAAAAAGAAGTTGAAAAGGATTTGAGGTCGATAGGAATAGAGAAATGGAAATGTAAAGTTACCAATAACAAGAATTGGAAAAGGATAACTCTATTGGGCCAAGATAAAGCTACCAACACCTTTTTTTAGAATGTCATATACACGAATACTAAAGGAGATCTTGACGCATTTTATAGACACAAAGATGAGGAAGACCAAAAAGAAGTTGAAAAGGATTTGAGGTTAATAGGAATAGAGAAATGAAAATGCAAAGTTACCAATAACAAGAATTGGAAAAGGATAACTGTAATGGGCCAAGATAAAGCTACCAACACCTTTTTTTAGAATGTCATATACACGAATACTAAAGGAGATCTTGACGCATTTTATAGACACAAAGATGAGTAAGACCAAAAAGAAGTTGAAAAGGATTTGAGGTCAATATGAATAAAGAAATGAAAATGCAAAGTTACCAATAACAAGAATTGGAAAAGGATAACTGTACTGGGCCAAGATAAAGCTACCAACACCTTCTCTTAGAATGTCATATACACGAATAATAACGGAGATCTTGAGGCATTTTATAGACACAAAGATGAGGAAGGCCAAAAAGAAGTTGAATAAGATTTGAGGTCGATAGGAATAAAGAAATGGAAATTCAAACTTACCAATACCAAGAATTGGAAAAGGATAACTCTACTGAACCAACACCCTTTTTTAGAATGTCATATACACGAATACTAACGGAGATCTTGAGGCATTTTATAGACACAAAGATGAGGAAGACCAAAAAGTAGTTAAAAAGGATTTGAGGTCAATAGGAATAGAGAAATGAATATGCAAAGTTTCCAATAACAAAAATTGGAAAAGGATAACTCTACTAGGCCAAGATAAAGATAATACCAACACCTTTTTTACATTTAAAACCCAAAATTGCTTCTAGTACAAAAAAACAGTTACTTACGTATCATTCACAGTAGAAACCGTAATAATAGTTGGAGTTAAAGCACTTAGGAGTAATCCAATTGGTATTATAGTAGCCAAGATTTTCAATATTTTTTTAAAAGGACTAATTCTACCTCCTCCAAATTCATGTCCAACATGACTACCAAATTCATGTCCACCATGGCCACCAAATTCATGTCCAACATGACCACCATAAGACTCAATAGGAAGTTGATGGTGATGTTCTCTTGGAGGTTCATAATAATTAAACTGTGCAGGTTCAATACTATTACCATAAAAAGACTTCTGTGATGGTATTATATTCCCTTTACCATACCCAAATAACTTATTCCAGATACTATCTGATGGTCTTGGTATAGGTACTGGTACTGGTAGTGGAGTACTGGTAAGTGCTGGTCCAGATGGATATCCATCAAATCCATAAGGTCTATCTATATTTGTTGGCGGAAATTTAATTGGTGTATTCTTCCAAGGGGACTCTATTGATGATTCATCCTGCCGATTTGTATATGTATTGGTATTTGTATTTACTGACTCTTGCCAAGCAGGAATACCCCAACTTGTACGTGGTTCTGTATAAACTGAAGGATTAAACTGCACACTAGGTTTAAAATCACTAAATTTTATTGGATTACTATGATTTCCAGTACTGGTACTGTTACTCAGTACTAAATTCCTTTCAGATATATTAACCGCGATGTTATTTTTAACTGTAACTTCATTACTGGTGACATTTTGACTTACTATAAAATTCGTAAAGTATAACAAACACAAAAAAGTAAACATGGTTGATAACAAGACTTTATCTTCATTGCAATTGTGGATGCTAAGTTGTGATTTGTTTTATTTATAAAATTGGTAAACAATGAATGCAATTTCGTGACAAAATTACGAAGAAGAAAATCTATTGTGTGCATAGTGGCATATAAAAGAAAGTTGAAATTCTAAATATCATATGCTCTAAAAAATTTGTGAGTGTTATGAACTTATTTAAAACATTTATTTTTTTATATTGTTTGGGATTAATTTTGCGTGTCTGGTGTTGAAATTTCGCATTTGCGATTTAGTAATCTTTGTTGGAAGCAAAATAGAAATCATTTAGCTCGAAGAGACCAAATGAAGCAAAAACGAAGTATATGGAATGGATAAATAAGTAATTCCTTCGAAGGTAATGACAAGAGCAAAGGGAACACAATAATAAATTTGAAGAAGTTGAAAGATTTGAATACTTGGGAACTGTCTTCACAAGAGAAGCTAACTGTGAAGAAGAAATACAGAGAAGAATTTTGTCGGGCAACCGCGCTATATATGCTCTCAATGAGTTGTTAAGAAACGAAAATATGTCCTCATAGGTATAGACCTAGATACAAATGTACCAAGAAGATCTATTGAGGCAGAAGAGGCAATTTATCAACTTGGGATTTAAAGGATTGCAAGTTAGGACGAGTGGGGAAGACGTGGGATGGAAAGGAGTTCCATAATCTGTAGACCCTGGGGATGAAGGAACTATCGAATAAATCCTTTCTCAATGTCTGGCACTGAACACTGCAAGGGTGCATGGAGTTTAAATTAACATGATTCTTTCTTCCCCAATCGTCTACAATTCTTAAATTTTGATTGAAAGAAGCCGTTGTGGATCTTTTATCTTCTTCCAGTATATCTAGCTTTGATACACTACAAAAACCTAGATGATTGGGCTATGTGCAGAGAAGTGTTCAATCTAGAATTCCCAGAATTGTACTATCTAGTACATTGGAAGGCAAAAGGCGAAGAGGAAGACTGACGTCACGATGGAGCAATGAAGTTACAGAAGATATGAGAAGACTTAACTTAAAGAACTGAGAAAGAAAAGCAATTGACAAAAGAGTGTGGAAATAATAGTACAACCATCTATGAGCCTTCTAGGCTCGTAGTGCTTACACATTATTAAAGTATTTCTTCTTCTTCTTTTATATAGTCAGTGCTGCCTGTTTTTCTTCAACGGTGTCTTTTATTCTACCCTTAAATTGTCGTTCCATCTTTTCCTTGGGCATCCTACTTCTCTTGCCATTTTTACTATCCTTGATTCAGATATCATGCTTATGTGTTGATCCCACTCGTCTTTTCTATTGTTTATCCAGATATTTATATTATTTACCCCACATATACGCCTGATTTCCTCACTTCTTACCCTGTCCTGTAATCCTTTTCCAGCAATCCACCGCTATGGGGAGACTCAAATAGTATCACTAGACATCTCAAAAGCATTTGATCAAGTGTGGCATGCAGCTCTTTTGAACAAACTGCTTTCATACGGACACTCGCAAAACCTTTGGATATCCAACTTTCTCTCCAACAGGCACATCCAAGTTGCTGTAGATGGACATTCTTCCAACCTCTACAAGATCAACGCTGGAGTTCCCCAAGCTTCTACTCTATTCTTATTACATATTAATGATCTACTAGAAGCCACTAATAACCCAATTCATAGTTTTGCAGATGATAGCAACCTACACTGTAGCAAGGCGCACAACCGTCCCATACCTCTAGATATTCTGGAAGAGGACAGAAGATCCACAACGGCTTCTCTCAATCAAGATCTGGGAATTGTAGACGAGTGGGGAAGAAAGAATCTTGTTTATTTCAACGCTTCCAAGACAAAGACATGTTGCCTATCCAACAAGAGGCAAACATGCGACTCGTTCATTACAATCAACGATCAGACACTGGTAGCGGGCGACTCCATTACGCTGGTTGGTATAACAAAAAAAAAGACTTACTCTGGAACGAACATATTGCGTCCATAACAACTGCAGCTGGAAAGAAATTAGAGCACGGAAATATTTTTCTCCATCCAACTTGGCTACTCTTTACAAAGCCCAAATACGGCCTAATCTTGAATACTGCTTGCATGTATGGGGTTCGGCGGCTCCGTCAAGGCTCAGAGTTCTTGATGTAATACAGAGAAGGGCACTTCGACTAATAAACGACACCAGTATCACCAAAAACCTAGCCCCATTATCCCACCGAAGAGCAGTGTCTGATCTTTCCTTGTTTTACCGATACATAAACGGATTTTCCGATCTCCGCTCTATAATGCCTCCGCTTGTCAGACCAGCCAGAGCAACGCGTCGTTCCAACTCCATGCACCCTTATACTGTTCAATGCTGGAGACATAGAGAACGGATCGATTCGATCGTTCCTTCATCCCCAGGGTCTCCAAATTGTGGAACTCCTTAACTTCCCACGTCTTCCCCACTCGTCCTAACTTGCAGGCCTTTAAATGCCAAATTAATAAATTGCCTCTTCTGCCCCAATAGATGTTCTCGGTACATTTGTATTTAGGTCTATAGAAAGAATCTTGTTCATTTCAACGCTTCCAAGACAAAGACTTGTTGCCTATCCAACAAGAGGCAAACATGCTACTCGTCCATTACAATCAACGATCAGACACTGGTAGCGAACGACTCCATTACGCTGGGTGGTATAACAAAAAAAAAAGACTTATTCTGGAACGAACATATTGCGTCCATAGCAACTGCAGCAGGAAAGAAATTAGGCTTTCTGTTTATAGCACGGAAATATTTTTCTCCATCCAACTTGGCTATTCTTTACAAAGCCCAAATACGGCCTAATCTTCGGTTGTTGGATTCCATCCAAAGGAGAGCCATTCGCCTGATCGGTGACCACGAGCTAACCAAGAACCTCGACAGCTTAGAACATCGAAGACAGGTTGGTGATTTGACCCTCTTTTACAAATATTTCCATGGCAAGTGTTCTACTGACATTGCCCGCTTGATTTCACCTAGAGCAATTCATAGCAGAAATACACGACAAACCACTTCCGCCCATCCCTATGTGGTTCAACTTAATACTCCTCGAACATCATTGTTTAAGAACTCTTTCTTCTGGAGGACATCCTCTTTGTGGAACGGCCTTTCTGAGGCCATATTTCCCACCGAATATAACCTTCAACGATTCAAGAACAACGTGAATCGCTTTCTTCGCACACGCACCGCTCTCAGAGCGCCTTAAAGGATTTTTCCTGCAGTGCTTGTGCTTGACCATAAAAAAAACTGTTTGCATGTATGGGGTTCGGCGGCTCCGTCAAGGCTCGGAGTTCTGGATGCATTACAGAGAAGGGCAGTTCGACTAATAAACGACACCAGTATCACCAAAAACCTAGCCCCATTATCCCACCGAAGAGCAGTGGCTGATCTTTCCTTGTTTTACCGGTACATAAACGGATTTTGCTCAGAAGAACTCCGCTCCATAATGCCTCCACTTGCCAGACCAGCCAGAGCAACGCGACGTGTCAACTCCATGCACCCTTATACTATTCAGTGCCCGATATCGAGAACGGATTGATTCGATCGTTCCTTCATCCCCAGGGTCTCCAGATTGTGGAACTTCTTACCTCCCCACGTCTTTCCCACTTGTCCTAACTTGCAGGCCTTTAAATCCCAAATTAATAAATAACCTCTTCTACCCCAATAGATGTTCTCGGTATATTTGTATTTAGGTCTATACCTACGAGGACATTCTTAATATAAAAAAAAATCCTTCTTAAGATCTTCATTTTGTCTTTGTGTCTGGTCTTCTTTTAGCCTTTGTTTCCACTCTTAGGTGTTTGTTTTTGTGTCGTTAAGGCATCGGGCCATTCTATTGGCTTTAAATATTTGGTCTGTTACCTCTTCTTCGATATTGTTGTCTACTGTTAGGTTAATTCCCAGGTACTTGATAGACATTACCTGTTGTATGATTTGATTGTCAGTACACCTCGTATATCTTTTGAAGCGTATAATATATCAAAACAAATTTTACTTTTTTGGAAAGAACAATCTTTTATAAGAATAAAAATTATAATTGGAGTTAATTAAAGTTTAAAATGTTTATAAAAATTAAGGGAGAGACTTACTATGTTTTTAATAACAATACATTGTTTACTATTACTCTGGAATACCTCTTATATATTCTAATACAATTTTTTTAAAAAGCAATCAGGTATAGAAAGAAGCCGTATTTACCGGTAAAATATCATTGTAAAAGAAAACTGATATTCGATATTTTTTTGGTTGATGATAGCGTCTAGCAGTCTGGTCCAGCACCGAATCTCAACGTGAGCAGATTTTCTCACGGTTTAAAAGATAAAATAATCATCAATAATGTCGTGAAAAGTGATAGGTATTTCTGTAATACCTGAGGAATCTCTAAATTATTGTCGCAAATGTAGGTTGGGCTGACCGAAACAGGTGGAAAGTAAAAGACCCGGAGGTGAAATTTCGTCGACGTCTTCGTTATCACAGCTGTTTCGGTTTTCATTCAGATTCACATTCTGAGAGCGAGAGCGCAATTGATGGCCAACACTTAAGAAAGGATATTCTTAATAATTCATTTTATTAACATTGTTCATTCTTCACCGGTGTTTTGTGAGCGAGATTTTTTCTTTTTTTTGGTGGCATTGTGGCGTTTGTGTGTGAGCGCGATTTCGGTTTTGTGATTTTTTTTTGTGAGATTACAATTCGAAAATCTGCGGTTTCAAAATGAAATTGATGGGGGTAAGATTATATTTAATTTTAATATTTTTCGATTTAATATAGGCTGTTAATCTTTCTGGATCAATGAATTAGTACCAAATGAGAAGGAAAACTCTACTAAAGTTACAGCTTCTTAATCTTTGATGTCACCTCGTATATAGTTTTATTTTTTTTACTTTTGGATAGTTTAAAGTGTTTTGTACATAAAAACCAAATTTTATTAAATTCTATTGTAAAAAAGTATTAAAAAATTAGGGGAGAGACCAACTATGTTTTAGATAATAAAATTCGTTCACTATTTTCTTAAATTTCCTCGTATATCTTTTGACACGGAACGTATATTGATACAATTTTTTTCCATATAAAAGTGTAACATTTTACCAATAGAATAATAATACTAATATAAAATTTAATGTTATAATATTTATAAAAAATAAGGAAGAATCTGAGTATGATTTTTATATCAAAACTTAATCGCTCGGAATATCTCGAGAACACCTTGTATATCTTTGGAAGTGAAAGATATATTAAAATAAAATTTTCGCTATTTAAAAGACTATTCTTTTGTTAATGAAAAAACTATACTTTTACAACATTTACATTGTAAATATTAATACAAATTACAGGAGAGACTGAGTAAGATTTTTATAGAAAAATCGAAACTAAGAGTATATCTCATGAACACCTCGTATATCTTTTAAAGCGTATAATATATTACAACAAACTTTACTTTTCTTGAAAGAGCAATCTTTTATAAATATAAAAATCATAATTGTAGTTTATTAAAGTTTAAAATGTTTATAACAATTAAAGGAGAGACTTACTATGTTTTTGATAACGCAAATTTTTCACTTTTTGTACTGCATACCTCGTATATCTTGAGATACGTATAATATATTAAAAACAAATATATGCTATTTGAAAGAGAAATTATTTTTACATAAAAAAACGAAACTTTTACATTATTTAAATTGTAAATGTTTATAAAAAATAAGGGTGAAACGCACCATGTTTTTGTAATAAATGTCTAATATTACAGAATATCTCATAAACACCTCGTATATCTTTTGTACTGTAAAATATATTTAAATTTAAGTTTCGGTGTTTAAAAGAACATTTCTTTTTTACTATAAAAAACCACTTTTCACAAAACTTACTTTGTAATTGTTAATACAAATTAAGCGAGAGACTGAGTATGATTTTCATTTCAAAACTTAATCGCTTGAAATATCTCGAGAACACCTCGTATATCTTTAGAAGTGAAAGATATATTAAAATACAATTTTAGCCATTTAAAAGACTATTCTTTTGTTAATAAAAAAAATATACTTTTACAACATTTATATTGTTAATGTTAATACAAATTAAGGGAGAGACTGAGTAAGATTTTCAAATAAAAATCGAATAACTCACGAACACCTCGTATATCTTTTGAAGCGTATAATATATTAAAACAAACTTTACTTTTAAACGATGAATAAACAATTAACGATGTTAATTTATGCACATCAAATAATAATTATCTTAAACAAAATCTGTAACCTAGATATTAAAAAAAATTAACCTCTGACACCTACATAGATCAAGTTATTTAATGTTTATACATTCTTTAAAATTCATTGAATGAAATTGAGTGTGTCATGCAAAACAACAATCAAGTCCAAGTGCAATATTATTTAACAACTATCACTTTTGTTCGCAAATTTATTTAATATATAAATATTATAAAAACAAAGTTAAAATTTTAACACAAAAAAAGATATTCACACAAAGATATGTCACTTTAAAAGTACATATTTTAAGGTTAACCATAAATACATATAAACAATAATTTAAAAAAAAATATATTAAACGAAAGTTTAATAAAATTCTTAATAAGAGTATAAGAAAAACTAAGGGAGAGACTGGTTATGCTCTCAGTATCAACTTTTTGATAACTCCTGGTATATCTTTAGAAATATTAAAAATATTGGAAAATAGTTATGGCCTTTCGAAAGAACATTCATTTTCCTACATAGAGACCAAATTTTATTAAAATCCTACATCTAGAAATATAAAAAAATTATGGGAGAGACTGGCCATGTTTTTTCAATATAAGAAATTTTTTACATATTAGAACACCTTGTATATCTGTTAAACTATTAAATATATTAAAACAACTTCTTTACCATTTTTTAAATATGTTAACGTTTTCTTTATTAAACTAAAATTCAATAAAATTCCAAGTAAAAAAGTATAAAAAAACTAAGAGAGTAAATGGTTATGCTCTCAGTGTCAACTTTTTGATGACTCCTGGTATATCTTTTGAAATATTAAAAATCTTAAAAAAAAATTGTTGCCTTTCGAAAGAACATTCATTTTCCTACATAGAGATCAAATTTTATTAAAATCCAACATGTAGAAGTATAAAAAAATTACGGGAGAGACTGGCCATGTTTTTCCAATATAAGAAATTTTTTACATGTTAGAACACATTGTATATCTGTTAAACTATTAAATATATTAAAACAAATTCTTCACCATTTTTTAAATATGTTAATTTTTTCTTTGTTAAACTAAAGTTCAATAAAATTCCAAATAAAAAGTGTAAAAAAATTAAGGGAGTGAATGGTTATACTCTCAGTATCAACTTTTTGATGACTCCTGGTATATCTTTTGAAATATTAAAAATCTTAAAAAACAATTATTGCCTTTCGAAAGAACATTCATTTTCCTACATAGAGACCAAATTTTATTAAAATCCAACATCTAGAAATATAAAAAAATTACGGGAGAGACTGGCCATGTTTTTTCAATATAAGAAATTTTTTACATATTAGAACACCTTGTATATCTGTTAAACTATTAAATATATTAAAACAAATTCTTCACCATTTTTTTAATATGTTAATGTTTTCTTTATTAAACTAAATTTCAATAAAATTCCAACTAAAATAGTGTAAAAAAACTAAGAGAGTGAATGGTTATGCTCTCAGTGTCAACTTTTTGATGACTCCTGGTATATCTTTTGAAATATTAAAAATCTTGGAAAAAAATAATTGCCTTTCGAACGAAGATTCATTTTCCTACATAGAGACCAAATTTTATTAAAATCCAACATTTAGAAATATAAAAAAATTACGGGAGAGACTGGCCATGTTTTTTCAATATAAGAAATTTTATACATGTTAGAACACCTTGTATATCTGTTAAACTATCAAATATATTAAAACAAATTCTTCATCATTTTTTTAAATATGTTAATTTTTTCTTTATTAAACTAAAATTTAATAAAATTCCAAATAAAAAAAGTGTAACAAAACTAAGAGAGTGAATGGTTATGCTCTCAGTATCAACTTTTTGATGACTTCTGGTATATCTTTTAAAATATTAAAAATCTTGAAAAAAAATTATTGCCTTTCAAAAGAACATTCATTTTCCTACATAGAGACCAAATTTTATTAAAATCCAACATCTAGAAATATAAAAAAATTACGGGAGAGACTGGCCATGTTTTTTCAATATAAGAAATTTTTTACATATTAGAACACCTTGTATATCTGTTAAACTATTAAATATATTAAAACAAATTCTTCACCATTTTTTTAATATGTTAATGTTTTCTTTATTAAACTAAATTTCAATAAAATTCCAAATAAAATAGTGTAAAAAAACTAAGAGAGTGAATGGTTATGCTCTCAGTGTCAACTTTTTGATGACTCCTGGTATATCTTTTGAAATATTAAAAATCTTGGAAAAAAATAATTGCCTTTCGAACGAAGATTCATTTTCCTACATAGAAACCAAATTTTATTAAAATCCAACATGTAGAAATATAAAAAAATTACGGGAGAGACTGGCCATGTTTTTTCAATATAAGAAATTTTATACATATTAGAACACCTTGTATATCTGTTAAACTATCAAATATATTAAAACAAATTCTTTACCCTTTTTTAAGTGTGTTAATTTTTCTTTATAAAACTAAATTTCAATAAACTTCCAATTAAAATAGTGTAAAAAAACTAAGAGAGTGAATGGTTATGCTCTCAGTATCAACTTTTTGATGACTCCTGGTATATCTTTTGAAATATTAAAAATGTTGGAAAAAAATTATTGCCCTTAGAAAGAACATTCATTTTCCTACATAGAGACCAAATTTTATTAAAATCCAAGATGTAGAAATATAAAAAAATTACGGGAGAGACTGGCCATGTTTTTTCAATATAAGAAATTTTATACATGTTAGAACACCTTGTATATCTGTTAAACTATCAAATATATTAAAACAAATTCTTCATCATTTTTTTAAATATGTTAATGTTTTCTTTATTAAACTAAAATTCAATAAAATTCCAAATAAAAAAAGTGTAACAAAACTAAGAGAGTGAATGGTTATGCTCTCAGTATCAACTTTTTGATGACTTCTGGTATATCTTTTAAAATATTAAAAATCTTGAAAAAGAATTATTGCCTTTCGAAAGAACATTCATTTTCCTACATAGAGACCAAATTTTATTAAAATCCAACATCTAGAAATATAAAAAAATTACGGGAGAGACTGGCCATGTTTTTTCAATATAAGAAATTTTTTACATATTAGAACACCTTGTATATCTGTTAAACTATTAAATATATTAAAACAAATTCTTCACCATTTTTTTAATATGTTAATGTTTTCTTTATTAAACTAAATTTCAATAAAATTCCAAATAAAATAGTGTAAAAAAACTAAGAGAGTGAATGGTTATGCTCTCAGTGTCAACTTTTTGATGACTCCTGGTATATCTTTTGAAATATTAAAAATCTTGGAAAAAAATAATTGCCTTTCGAACGAAGATTCATTTTCCTACATAGAAACCAAATTTTATTAAAATCCAACATGTAGAAATATAAAAAAATTACGGGAGAGACTGGCCATGTTTTTTCAATATAAGAAATTTTATACATATTAGAACACCTTGTATATCTGTTAAACTATCAAATATATTAAAACAAATTCTTTACCCTTTTTTAAGTGTGTTAATTTTTCTTTATAAAACTAAATTTCAATAAACTTCCAATTAAAATAGTGTAAAAAAACTAAGAGAGTGAATGGTTATGCTCTCAGTATCAACTTTTTGATGACTCCTGGTATATCTTTTGAAATATTAAAAATGTTGGAAAAAAATTATTGCCCTTAGAAAGAACATTCATTTTCCTACATAGAGACCAAATTTTATTAAAATCCAAGATGTAGAAATATAAAAAAATTACGGGAGAGACTGGCCATGTTTTTTCAATATAAGAAATTTTATACATGTTAGAACACCTTGTATATCTGTTAAACTATCAAATATATTAAAACAAATTCTTCATCATTTTTTTAAATATGTTAATGTTTTCTTTATTAAACTAAAATTCAATAAAATTCCAAATAAAAAAAGTGTAACAAAACTAAGAGAGTGAATGGTTATGCTCTCAGTATCAACTTTTTGATGACTTCTGGTATATCTTTTAAAATATTAAAAATCTTGAAAAAGAATTATTGCCTTTCGAAAGAACATTCATTTTCCTACATAGAGACCAAATTTTATTAAAATCCAACATTTAGAAATATAAAAAAATTACGGGAGAGACTGGCCATGTTTTTTCAATATAAGAAATTTTATACATGTTAGAACACCTTGTATATCTGTTAAACTATCAAATATATTAAAACAAATTCTTCATCATTTTTTTAAATATGTTAATTTTTTCTTTATTAAACTAAAATTCAATAAAATTCCAAATAAAAAAAGTGTAACAAAACTAAGAGAGTGAATGGTTATGCTCTCAGTATCAACTTTTTGATGACTTCTGGTATATCTTTTAAAATATTAAAAATCTTGAAAAAAAATTATTGCCTTTCGAAAGAACATTCATTTTCTTACATAAAGACCAAATTTTATTAAAATCCAACATGTAGAAATATAAAAAAATTACGGGAGAGACTGGGCATGTTTTTCCAATAAAAGAAACTTTATACATGTTACTGAGAACACCTCGTATATCTGTTAAACTATCAAATATATAAAAACAAATTTTTCACTATTTTTTAAGTATGTTATTTATTTCTTTATTGGAACTAAAATTTTAATAAAATTCCAAGTAGAAAAATATAAAAAAAATGAAGAAAGAGACTGACTATTATTTTGATGGCATTAAATTTACATCGATCATAGTCATAATTATCTAGTTCTAATACAATACACCCAACATATGTTTATTGCTTATTAAACCAGAATACCTTGCAGAGATAAAAAAATAACCTGATATTGAGTATATTAATGAAGAAATTCTTAGTTTCTAGTTTATGAATAATGAGAAAGTAGGCATGTATTCTTTTTAGTATAAGTTAGTTACGGTATTTTACTGTGTAACTAACTTTCCCTTGTTTCGTCGTCTTGAATATAACTGATTCACTCATCAATAATAATTATTATAGAATTTTTAAATGGGATGTTATTCACTTTCTCTAAAGTGTTTTTTATATTTTAATCGCAATAAGTTTTTGTTAGGAAACAATAAAAACTTCTTTTGTAATTGTTTTATTCTTTTACAGACAATATTACTATCAACAATCATCCTGAGTCGAGTGTTCGGTGTGCAACTTCCGAAAACAACCATGACGCGAACAGAACTGAAAGTTTCGCGAAGTTTAGACCCGAAAAACACCGAAACTTTGAATGTTCTAACAAAAGACGGAGGCGTAGCTCAATTGATTATAAAACGAAGAGACCGAGACTCAAACTTGAAAGCAACACCCTCTACTTTCATCACTTACAATCAACACAATAAATACGGAAATGATCAGGAAAATTACGAATCTAAACTCTTTCCAAAAGCTCCTGAAGATGATAGAGATCCTAAAGTGATTGATAATAAACCAGTAGCTAATTGGATACCAATTTCTTCTTTGTATTATCAACCACAAATGCGATTAGATACAGTCGCTATTTTAGGGAATTTAACCAATAGGAATTTGATTTCTATGAATACTATCAAAAATTTATTTGATAGCGATAGGTAAGTCAAAATGAATTCAAATAAATCATCTTTAAACATAATAAGAGGTTCTTTTGTATTCTTTGAACCTTCTACCATCTCTTTCTGCATCAGTTTCACATTTCTTATCGTCTATCTTCTTAATCTATTTCTTTTTCATCTTCAAACATGTATAGCGGTTCTTTTGTACCCCGCATATCTTCTTCTTGTTCTTTCTGTACCATCTTTTCCCTGTCTGTTCTTCCTCTTCCTGTATCATCATCACCTGTCTTCATAATACATTTCTGTTAGATCTTGAAAAGTATTTAGATCTTCTTTTGTATTCTTTGATCCTTTTACTATCCCTTCTTCCTCTTTCTGCATCATCAGTTTAACCTTTTTTATCGCCTGTCTTTATAATGCATTTCTTTTACATCTTCAATCATATTAAAATTTTCTTTAGTGCTCCACATATCTTCTATTACACCTTCTTGTTCTTTCTGTAACATCTTTCTGTAGTCACCTTATAGAATATTGCAATCCTTAGTCTTGTTCTGCTTCTTTTTCTTCCTGCATTACTTTACAGGTTCCTTTGTACTCCACATAACTTCTATTACACCTTCTTGTTCTTCCTGGACAATTTTTGAGATGACACCTTACAGAATATTGCAAACTCTCAGTCTTCTTATGCTTTAGCAAACTTCTTTTTGCATTCCTTGAAACTTCTATAACTTTTTCCTGTTTTTCATACGTCATCTCTCATCTGATACCTATCAGATAACTTCTAGATGAACTGAGACAATAACTTACGCTCACACTCTTCTTGTAGATCTTCATACATGTTTGGAGGTTATTTTTAACTTTTCTTTTTCATCTTGCACCACACCTCATCTGTTATACTGTTTTTAACACCTTCTACTATCTCTTTCTTCTTCTTCTTCTTCTTCTTCTTCTTCTTCTTCCTGCATCAGTTTCAGAGTTCTTATCCTAAATGTCTTCTATATCTTTAACCATATTTAGAGGTTATTTTGTACTCCACAGAACTTCTATTACGTCTTCTTGTTCTTCATTAAAACCTACCTCATCTGTCACCAAACTCTTCGTCTTCCATTTCTCACCAATCAGTTATCTTCTAACATAAACTGATACAATAACTCATGCTCACACTCTTCTTGTACATATTCACACATGTTAAAATCTTATTTTTAACAGTCTTCTTCTACAAGTTCACTCATATTTAGAAGGCCTTTTTCTTCTTGCATCATACCCTATCTTTTAAATGTTTCTAATATATCTTCTAATACTAACTCTCAGTCACAGTTCATCTCCAAACGTAATAAGAAGTTCTTTGTATTCTTTGAAGCTCCTTCCTTTTTCTGCAACAGTTTTATATTTTTTATTATTCATATTACATCTTTAAATTCTTTTGGATTCCTAATCTTTCTGGCTCTTCCTGTGTTAGTATCTGAACTACTTTTAACATGAGCTCTTTCACAGAATCCCAAACATCCCTCGACCTGTTAATGTGCGATCCGAAGAAATCTACGTAAAACCCAATAAAGAATCGAAGAAAGCCAGATCGATAATGCAATTGGATAGCGATGGAATCCCTGTAATCCAAGGTGTCCGAGTTCCAGATGATCCTAGTGATAAAAAAACTTGGAGGAACGCCAGAGTTATCAACAATCAACTAGTTCCATACGTAGATGGTTATAAACCACCACGAGCTATAGCTGTAGGAGAGCTCATTTATCCTGTTTCTACACCTAAAGATACAACAGATTCGAAATCGGTTGGACCATTTTCCAAAGAAGACAACTTTAAACCAACCAATAGCAAAAAGAACTCATATGGACCATTTACAGTACGTGATAATGATGAATTAGACGAATTAGAAACAGATAAAGGAAAATCGTTTATCAAGTTCAGTTCCAATGAACAAAGCTCGTATCCTAAATATGAAAGTGGCGATTTAATGAAGTATATAAAAGAAATTAATTCGAAAGAATCATTAAAGAATTATTATAATAGAAGACAGTATAGATCTAATGATGGTGGTGAGGATAATCAGAAGTTTCAAAGGAGGATGTTGCAATATCCTGGTAAGAAATAAGTAAAAATCTTTAAAGTAGGAACTGCACTACAGGAAGGTTGGTAGGATGGTGGATGGTGAATACTTGCTTGGAGAAATCCAGCTGTTCATAAACCTCCCAGAAACCATTCTAGGATAACACCAGTTGTCTATCAACCTCAATGAATCGTGTTTGATATTCTATCTACCCTCCAAGTGACCATTCGACATCCAGTAGTGCGGTTTCACCTTCAAAGTAGTTATTCAAAGACTTCGCTACTTCCAAATTTTTCCCTCAGATGTCACCATAAGTTGTTGGATAAAGTCTTTTTGCTCTTTTGCTATCAACTGTTAAAAAAAACAAGATTCTACTCTAAATGACAGTTTTGCTACAACGAAGGATAAAATTTGTTATCTTGTAACACCGAAGAAGTATAACTTCTTAAGTACGTTCTTTTTTTAGCAGTAGAAATATCTTATCCTAACTCAGCAATGTATACATCCCAAACTACGAAATTGAGTCCAGTAAATTTTAACGATGGAGTTAGAACTCCAGTGCTCCAATATGCTCATCCTGAATTAGGAGTACAACCAGCCAAAGCCACTACCGATGATGAATATAAAGAATATTATAACACGGATAGAAAAACTCAATCCTACGATACAGGAAGACATTCCCAGTATTATAGTAATCCAAATAGTTTGGACTATCACAGGTGAGTTAAATCCTTTACCACTACTTGTGGGTATCTACAAAACTCACTTCTTTTACAGAAAAGATGTCTTAAACTACCCTTATAACACCTATTACATCGAAACCAAAACAGAACAACCATTCTGGTTAAAACTGACAGAAAGTCTTCGTGAAAAAGTTCATAATGGATTCCAACATATGCACCAATTAACAAAACCAGTTTTTGATCCTTTAGTTGAAGCTACTCAAAAGATATCCCATAATTTAGGATTCGGGAATCAAAATCGATATGCGCAAGATCGTACTGGAGGTTTGTTAGCACCTGTTGGTACATCCGTGATCCTTCCAGCATTGGGACTTGTTGCTGGTGGAGCTGCACTTGGTGAGTATCTAAATCTAGGTCTTACTCATCTAGAGAAGTTCCAATTTGACTTATTCAGCCATATGAAGTTGACTTTGGTCTTCTTTAAGGTCTAGGAGCAGCAGCTGTAGGTAGATACTTCACTCCTATTGAACTACAACGTGCTCACCATGCCAATGATATTATCTTTATTTTGAATGATCAAAATGAAAATAGTGAAGAACATAAAAGGATAAAACGAAGCTTAGAAGATGATTACTATGTCCAAGAACTCAGTGGTGATTTAGGAAGAGAAAATTTAAACCAATTAGCATCAATGAGGATATGGTCAGATACTCCATGTTCGAAAAAAGTTTTTTGTGAAGTTATGTCCCAACAGAGTCCCGATAAGATGATTCTTATGGAGAAGAAGATGCATCTCTTAATGTTAACGTAAGTAGTGCATTTCAAGATAAAAATGACTAATCTTGTTACACCAAAGAAGTATAACTTCTTACATAGGCCCTTTTTTTGTAAGAGGTGTTGGAAATGCGATTTTTTACTGTTTTTATGAAAGAAAAATGAATATTACAACATTGTCGATAATCTTGAATGCCCTCTAAAAGCATTCACGGTCCGTCAGGTTCAGGTAATCCGCCGGAGAATGTGTAAACACAAAACCAAAAGAAATCGCTTTCTCCGATCTACAAACGATTCTTTACTTTCTCCTCGCACGAGTCGTTCACCTCGACTAACAAGAACAAGCCAGTTGTATAATAATGCACACAGGTATCAATGCATCTTTGGGTATGTGTGTCATCATTAATAAATTTCGTCTAATCCAGCCAAGGAATTTTTCAATGGGTTGGTAAACGCCCATATTAAGTTAGCAGTTGAAAGTAAAATTTTCGGTGGGTTTCATAATTATTTTTTAATATTTATAGTCAAACGATTACAATAATATTTTACAGTATCATAAATGAATGTTTCTAGTTTTAATGGCTTTTTAAATTTTTAAAATATCTTTTATAGTTTTAATGATATTGATATTTTTATCAGAACTTCCAATAAGTGACATTTTAGTTTGAGGTAGCAGTTGCAAGTCAACTTTCATAATTAATTTGGTATATTTCTGGTTAGTTAATTTTGTCAAAATTATATACTTTTATAGATAAATGTTTTATATTTTATCAGTTTTTTGAATTTGTTAATTATCTCACCCGGTTTTGGAGATATTATAATTTTTATAACCAGTAACGTACTCGCTCAGGTTGCGTAATTATTTGCAAGTAAAATGTCGTAATTTTTTTTTATGTCTTTCTAGCAATCAAAAACGATTAAAATTTTGCACTGTCAAAGAAAAATCCTTGTACTTTTAAAAACAGTTTTAATTTTTGTATCATCTGCAACACTTATGAGGATATTCAAATTTTGATTTGAGTAGGTAAATGCCAATATCAAGTTAGCAGTTGAAAGTAAAATTTTTGGTGGGTTTCATAACTATTTTTTAATTTTTATAGTGAGCCGATTAGAATAATATTTTACAGTAGCATAAATGAATGTTTTTAGTTTTAATGGCTTTTTAAATTTTTAAAATATCTTTTATAGTTTTAATGATATTGATATTTTTATCAGAACTTCCAATAAGTGACATTTTAGTTTGAGGTAGCAGTTGCAAGTCAACTTTCATAATTAATTTGGTATATTTCTGGATAGTTAATTTTGTCAAAATTATATACTTCTATAAACAAATGTTTTATATTTTATCAGCTTTTTGAATTTGTTAATTATCTCACATCGTTTTGGAGATATTATAATTTTTATAACCAGTAACGTACTCGCTCAAGTTGCGTAATTATTTGCAATTAAAATGTCGTAATTTTTTTTATATCTTTCTAGCAATCAAAAACGATTCAATTTTGCACTATCAAAGAAAGATCCTTGTTCTTTTAAAAACAATTTTAATTTTTGTATCATCTGTAACACTTATGAGAATATTCAAATTTTGATTTAAGTAGGTAAACGCCAATATCAAGTTAGCAGTTGAAAGAAAAATTTTTGGTGGGTTTCATAATTATTTTTTAATACTTATAGTAAGCCGATTACAATAATATTTTACAGTAGCATAAATGAATGTTTCTACTTTTAATGGCTTTTTAAATTTTTAAAATATCTTTTATAGTTTTAATGATACTGATATTTTTATCAGTACTTCTAATAAGTGACATTTTCAGTTTGAGGTAGCAGTTGCAAGTCAACTTTCATAATTAATTTGGTATATTTCTGGTTAGTTAATTTTGTCAAAATTATATACTTTTATAGAAAAATGTTTTATATTTTATCATTTTTTTGAATTTGTTAATTATCTCACCCGGTTTTGGAGATATTATAATTTTTATAACCAGTAACGTACTCGCTCAGATTGCGTAATTATTTACAAGTAAAATGTCGTAATTTGTTTTATATATTTCTAGCAATCAAAAACAATTAAAATTTTGCACTATTAAAGAAAAATCCTTGTACTTTTAAAAACAATTTTAATTTTTGTATCATCTGTAACACTTATGAGGATATTCAAATTTTGATTTGAGTAGGTAAACGCCAATATCAAGTTAGCAGTTGAAAGTAAAAATTTCGGTGGGTTTCATAATTATTTTTTAATATTTATAGTTAGCCGATTACAATAATATTTTACAGTATCATAAATGAATGTTTCTAGTTTTAACGGCTTTTTAATTTTTAAAATATCTTTTATAGTTTTAATGATATTGATATTTTTATCAAAACTTCCAATAAGTGACATTTTCAGTTTGAGGTAGCAGTTGCAAGTCAACTTTCATAATTAATTTGGTATATTTCTGGTTAGTTAATTTTGTCAAAATTATATACTTTTATAGACAAATATTTTATATTTTATCAGCTTTGTGAATTTGTTAATTATCTCACGTGGTTTTGGAGATATTATAATTTTTATAACCAGTAACGTACTCGCTCAGGTTGCTTAATTATTTGCAAGTAAAATGTCGTAATTTTTTTTATATATTTCTAGCAATCAAAAACAATTAAAATTTTGCACTATTAAAGAAAAATCCTTGTACTTTTAAAAACAGTTTTAATTTTTGTATGATCTGCAACACTTATTAGGATATTCAAATTTTGATTTGAGTAGGTAAACGCCAATATCAAGTTAGCAGTTGAAAGTAAAATTTTCGGTGGGTTTCAGAATTATTTTTTAATATTTATAGTCAGCCGATTACAATAATATTTTACAGTATTATAAATGAATGTTTCTAGTTTTAATGGCAATTTAAATTTTTAAAATATCTTTTATAGTTTTAATGATATTGATATTTTTATCAAAACTTCCAATAAGTGACATTTTCAGTTTGAGGTAGCAGTTGTAAGTCAACTTTCATAATTGTTTTGGTATACTTCAAGTTATCAGATTATATTAAAATTTTGTATTTTTGTAGAAAAATAATATTAATTTTAATAACAGTTTAAATTTTTAAGATATCTATTATAGTTTTTGTGATATTAATTTTTTAATTAAAACTTGCTAAAAAGGAAATAATTATTCACACCTTGTAAATTTCGATAAAAGTTAACAGGAAATAATAATTTGTTTCCTTTATTTAAAAAGGAAAGTCTAATTAAATTAGTTAATTAATTTGTGATTTATTTTAATTGTTTAAAATAATGTAATTACATTTTCACTTTTGTTACATTATAATTATTATGAGTTTTTAATTAGGTTCAATTAAGCTAATTTTAATATTATTTAAATTTAATTTTTTATAATTAAAAAAAAAAATTAAAAATGTTGAAAATTCTGAAACAAATATGTAGTATGAAAATTTAAGAAATCAAGAAAAGAAACGAGGAATATTAAATAAGCGGAAAAAATGAATAAGAAATAGCTTAATTATGTCTAAGTTTCATATTTGTTTACAGAGTTCATCCAGATGTCGCCACAAGCGCTTCTCAACATTTAGATGAAGTAATGACAGCTGTCAAGAAAAAAGAATGCGGGAAATTCAAATGTAGATCGATTTTTACTTATCCACCAGAGGCAGCGTAATAAAAAAAATTATATATAGATATAGTTTTACGTAGTTTCTTATGAAACATTCAAAATCAAGATATATTTTATAAATCTTGTCGAAATGTATTTTTCAATCTAGTCAAAAAAAAAATATAATATTTCTTCGTTTTGGTTTATATTTAAGTTCTAAATTTTATATTTAGTTATTATATTTTTTTCAGATCAGAAATGGAATGATCGTTCCTTTTCAGGTAAAAGAGTTAAGTTTAGGAAGGTGTGCGTATTATTATCACCGGCCATTACTCGTTTTGGATTTCTGCATTTCTTATCTGAAAAATGTATAATTTTATATTTATTCAATATAAAAATTATTATAATGCCATAATAATTGCAATATTTTTTTTTACACTTAAAAATGAAATAAATTATTTTATTTTTAAATGTAATTACTAACATTTTCAGTTTTTAGGAATTTATTTTAATATAATTCTTCCATTAACTGAATTTGTACCTAATAATAGTTTTAATACACAAGTTAAATAGTTTGTTCAATCTCGGTTTGAGTTTGGTTTGAACTAATGGGAAAGAAGATTAAATCGAAATTGGTCCAAAATTGAACAAAAATTGGTCCAAAACTAATCCAAGATTGGTCTTCAATTAAACAGAGATTGAGTCAAAATGTAACCATGATTTTTAAACATAATTAAACACAATTGGTTTAAAATTGAACCAAGATTTGTCCAAAATGGAAGCAAAATTGAAACAAAATTGGTCTAAAGTTAAATCGGTATTGGTTCAATATCAAGATAGGTGCAAAATCGAAATAAGATTGTTCCAAAATTAGACCAAGATGTTTAGATGTATATACAGCCTTTTGGCCAATTTTGGCATACAAAATTGGTCAAAAATTCTTTCATTACTTGGATTGAAGCAGAATTGGTCCAAAATTGTACCGGAATTGGTCCAAAATTGAACCGAGATTGGTCCACACTTGAAATTGGACCAAAATTAAACCAACATTGATTTATGACTGCAGATTTAACTGTATCTAAAGTTGGTTTATTTGTTAACAAAAATCTACTAACACAATAATTTTATTTAATACGTTTAATTGCTTATTATTTATTGACTGTTTTAACTAATCGTTACAAAATATAAACGATTGTTATATAGGTGAGTTTTATTGCCCTTTAATCTTCTAATCACAGTTTCTAGAAAATTAAAGCTATCTTAGATAAAGATAGTCATCTTAACCTATAGCTCATACCCTTTACAAAGATACCTTACACTTCAAAATTCATTCAGCTGTTTACGAGATATAGCCCTAATGCCCTTTTGGCTCAATACATTGTTTTTGACACCCTATGGCTAATCCTATTCAAATCCATACTGCTGAAATATATTTACGTTTACGAAATACATCTTTAATGCCCTTTTGGCACTTTCTGTACATTTTTTTTAACATCGCCTCTTATCTTATGGCTTTTCTTCTTTATAACAATAAGTGGCTCGCTGAAATGCACATATTAGTTCACGAGATAAACCTTGTATGCCCTTTTTGCACTTTCATTATAATTTTTTTAACACCGCTTCTTACCTTATAGCTTTTTTTCTTTTCAACAATAAGTCGCCCTGAAATGCATTTATCAGTTTCAGAGATACAGCGTTAATGCCCTTTTGGCGCTTTAAGTAGTTTTTTTTAACATCTTATCTTAATCGATGCCTCATTACTTTACAACAACAAGTTGCACTCTAAAATTCGTTTAGCTGTTTACGAGATATAACCCTAATGCCTTTTTGGCTCAATACAGTGTTTTCGACACCCTATGGCTAATCCTCTTTAAATCCATACTGCTGAAATCTATTTACGTTTACGAGATACATCTTTAATGCCCTTTTGGCACTTTCTGTATATTTTTTTAACATCACATCTTATCTTATGGCTTTTCTTCGTTATAACAATAAGTCGCTTGCTGAAATGCACTTCACGAGATAAACCTTGTATGCCCTTTTGGCACTTTCATTATAATTTTTTTAACACCGCTTGTTACCTTATAGCTTTTTTTCCTTTTAACAATAAGTCGCCCGCTGAAATACATTTATTAATTTCAGAGATACGGCGTTAACGCCCTTATGGCGCTTTAAGTAGTTTTTTTAAGATCTTATCTTAATTTATGCCCCATTACTTTACAACAACAAGTTGCACTCTAAAATTCGTTTAGCTGTTTACGAGATATAACCCTAATGCCCTTTTGGCTCAATACTGTGTTTTCGACACCCTATGGCTAATCCTCTTTAAATCCATACTGCTGAAATCTATTTACGTTTACGAGATACATCTTTAATGCCTTTTTGGCACTTTCTGTATATTTTTTTAACATCACATCTTATCTTATGGCTTTTCTTCTTTAGAACAATAAGTCGCTCGCTGAAATGCACGATATAAACCTTTTATGCCCTTTTGGCACTTTCATTATAATTTTTTAACACTGCTTCTTACCTTATAGCTTTTTTTCTTTTCAACAATAAGTCGCCCGATGAAATACATTTATTATTTTTATAGATACAGCGTTAACGCCCTTTTGGCGCTTTAAGTAGTTTTTTAAAGATCTTATTTTAATCTATGCCTCATTACTTTACAACAACAAGTTGCACTCTAAAATGTGTTTGGTTGTTTACCATATACAATCTTAATGCCCTTTTGGCTGTTTTAATACGGTTCTTTTGTATATTGATTTTGTTCAACAGAGAGAGGGAAAGTTAAAACAGAAAAATTCTGATTGGGCCATAAAGTAAGATTAAAGAAAAATGACAGAAAGAAAAACAAGACAAAGTTATTAGAATTAAGTAAGAGAAAATAAAGAAAACAATTAATGATAATCCCAATCAACCAATACGAAATTTTCCATATCTTTCAACTTAAAAGAAACGTAACAATAAACTTTAAATTACAATGCGAACGACTATAAAAAACCCTAATGACAAGTTTCCACTAAACGCGATTAAAGGATTCATCAAACATAACAGGTGTTGGAGGTTCCCCTTTGCAACTCATGAATATCTTATTCGGGTGTCCGAGGCATTCAATTTCCGATCGACGAGTCCCCTTTTTCAAGAGGGAACACTTGAGGCCGACACGACACTCTTGATGCACATATGGACCAGCACGCCCTCTATATCTGTAACCAGAGATGTTATCAAACGCTAATGACAATCCCCGGGGCACGCATCATCATCAACCATTGGCGTACACTTAAAAAACATCGATAATTGAATAAGATCTTTTAAAATACAATTTTTAAAACATATTTCAAGAATAGTCGAGGAAATAAAGCACTATAATCAGCAAAACCTCCGAAATTTGTAACGTAAGATGGATTGGTTAGAGTATCCGGAAATTTGTCGCTATTTTTCATAATATAAAAATGGGAAATTACATTTCTGCATTCGGTAAGTATTGCTGAAAATGGGTTTTTTAGGTTGCTGATCACGAATATCATGATGCCGAAAGCCTCCGCGGCACTTGATGCCTCTTCTCATGAGGTTTTATGTAAATTCTGTACAAAATTAGTAGGCGATGGTCTCCGAAACACCTGGTGCCTAAGACAGACCTCGTCTCCAGGAATTTTATGCAAATTCGATACAAAGTGAGTGTGCACTCGATACTAGAAGGTGTTTGGGATCGCTGAACACGAATATCATATACTGATTTTGCTAAATCATTCGCATACAAATTTATGAATCCATACGCGTGCATAGAAGTATAACTTCTGTCACACCCGTTTGTTTTTGCTCAAAATGGTTTTTATATTTGTTTATGTATTTTTGTAGTTGAGTTTATACAGTAAACCTTTCCAAAGAAATAATAATAAACAGCGGCATCACTATAATATAACGGATGGCGATGATCAATACATCAGAACCCGGCGGCGATGTGCGGTTTCCATGACTACGAAATTCTACCACAGGAACGATACCACACGCACATCGCTGCAAAGAAACAAACGCTGGATTTTATATTTTACCAAAAAGGCTTCTTCTAAATAAACTTTTAACAATAAATTTTCAGTAGAAGATTGTTGGTTAAAACGTTAAAAAAATTGTTGTTTAATTTTATTTGGGACACAGGCAGGACTAGCCCTAAAATGTGTCCACAAAATAATATACAATACAATATATATATATATATATATAACTTGCTATGGATATTTATTATAAGTTAATATGCTATAAATAAACTTTGCCTTTAAATTTATAATTCTAGAAAATAAAATTTTATTTAAAATTTTTATAAAGGCAAATTATTTTTTAGAATTTTAAATATTATAAATTTATTTTATATTTCCCGATAATGACTCTTCTCTCATGGGCAGAATTCAATGTTTAAATTAGATTAATTATATACTTTTGTATGTAAAATATAAATTTTTTTATGCTAATGAACCAAATGATATTATACTGTTGAGATTTAGGAAAAGAAGAAGCCCTATAACCTAACTTCGCTATAAACGATTGAATGTTTAACGGATTTCAAAACTTTACTTATAAAATTGAATGAAAATGAAAAATCTTGTGATTATTATAATGTGAAACAATGTTATGAATCTTAGATACTAAAGAAATAGTGTACAGTGAAACAGTGAGAAATGTTCATTAAATATAAAAGTAAAACACAGAAAGTTCTATATTGTTAAAAAAAAAACTTATACCGGTTTCTGAAGTGCTCCTTCACCCCTTACTGTCTCAAATCCAGGTCCAAATATGAATATCTTCAAAAACCATACAACTCGTTAAAACCTCTGAATAATCTGCTAATTCTGTATACTGCTACTCTGGTAAGTAAATTCTGGCACTTTTTATCTATTATCTGCTACTATATTCTTCTAAATTCAATTAAAATATGACTCGTACAATCTGCTGCTTTGCTCTCGCCTTTCTTGACTTTATTTTTAATTATAAATCAAATTCTCTGCTTACCACATATATTCCATAACCTCTTATTAGTTTCCTTAATGTTTTTATTACAATTAAACTTTCTTTTACTTAATATTTTTCAAAAAAACTCAAATTTCAAACAGAAACAAATTTAATACGACTTACTTCTTTCAAGATCAAAAAACAAGAGAGCGATTACAAAATCAACAAACAGACAATTGAACAACTATAACAATATTCATCTACATACCTATCTAAATTAAACCTACTTGATAACATCTCAATTATAATGATGTAACTGTGATTTAAAAAAGAGTTACTACGAGTAAATTGTATATAATTACACCCAGAGACATTTATAAACAGATTATTTATTCTACAATATTCACAAAATCTATCTAGAGCTTGCTGAAACAAAAACCTATTAAGTAAATAGGTTATAGAAATATAAATAATGAATTTAGCAAATTTAAAACATTTACATATAGCATTAATATACAGATTAAAAAGTAGTGGCCCAAGATGAGATCCTTGCGGTACACCTGATGTTAAAGTAATGGATTGCTAAAGTAACGACTTTTTATATTCCCTTTAATGTTTAGGAGAGGCTTAGATCTGACTAATCATTTATTTAGTTTAGTATTTCCTATACAGGGTGTTAAAAAAAGTGTAATAAAATGAAATGGGTGATAGTATGTTCTAAAATAAGCAAAAAAGTGTTAATTTACATATGTTTGTAAATAAACGGTTTCCGTTTCCTGTTCAAAACAATTTTTTAATGTGTACAAAAAACAAACATCACCAACAGGGTCAAATAAGATGTTCAAAGTGCTCTTCCTCCACTGTCGAACTCTTTGGCTAGGATTCAATGACATCCCCACGTCTTTGCTGCAGCTCCTCGAGGTAACAGAAGTGGTTTATACGAAATTTTTTGTCCCTAAAAAAATCAAGGGTGTTTAAATCAGGTGATCTTGCAGGCCATGGTACAGATCCGCGATTCACACTATCTATGACGGATGACAGCATTGATAGACAACAGCTAGTTTAATTAAACTTATAGATGACAAGATTTTGTATATAAATACCACAATTTCTAACTTGAAAAACAGTTTTATGCTAAAATAAAATAAGATTTCTTATGTAAACTTCCAATAAAATTGATTTTCGTAATTCAGTAGATCTAATACTAATTCTTTTGTGACAGAAGATTCGATTACATAAAATTTTCCTGTTTCTTCAAAACTTTCAAACAATTAAATATCGATTTAATAAACCGAAAAATGAAAAGATATTTGATATTGTCACATCCGCTTTCTGGTAATTGTTCTGTTTGCTAGCTTCATTCCATTTCACCACATCGATAAATTCCATTTTCCGCTTCCTTAATAAAACAACTCTTGGAAAATGTTGCAAAAAAGACGTATTCTTTTACCTTAATTTAATAACCAATTACTATTAATGAAATTTTAATTAATTAATATAAAATTTACTAATTTGTTTAATTAGTCACAGTAATGACAAATAAGAGCAATGGCAATTGACAGTAATGATATATAACCCTAGGCTAGCTCCTGGGTTCGTGGCTTCCTCCTGAGTTTTATTTAATGCCTTCCAAACATTAATTATAGGGCGCCAAGTACAGACAAACAAATAAAAAACGAAAAATCAGTTTTAAGTTGATTTATTACTCAATAAAGAAGTTAGTAAATATTGAATCTAATTAATTAATTTAATCTCTTATCTTTGTTGTTCGAAGTCTTCCTGTCGGAGTTCGTTTAGATGTGGTTTGGAACTGTAAATGTAGATGGAAGTGATCTTTCCTTCAAAGGAACTTCCTTGGGACCAATCCCGGGAATGGTTACACCTGGTGTCGGGTTCAAAAGGGCTGTCGGCAGGCAGCGAAATTTTTCTGATTAATTTAGCTGGTTCCTTCTCAGATTTTGCAATAACCCAGAATGAAGAGCGAAGGTAGTCAGAAACTAATTCTGAATTTTTTAAGAATCGCAGATGAAATGAAAGAATTTAAAAATTATTCTGTCGAAGAAACATTATTTCTCCTACCAAGTCGGCAATCCACCTTTCGCACCGGCGCGATAAAAATTGTGCCACGTATTTTTAATGAAAATAAAACAAAATCAAATTTTGAAAAATTATTAAAAAGGTTAATCAATTTATTCCAATCGAAATCCAACTCCAGCTGAGATCGGTAGTGGTTTCTCTACTGGCAAATTTGTGCCCAGCTCAGCCGTAGAGGGTAAGTACCAAAATAAAGTGACTGCGCCACCGATTTGTACGGTTAAAATCGGAAACCTCTGTTGTTCCAGGCACTACCTTACCCACTGGAGATAATTAAATAAATTTAGAATATTAAACAGTACTAATTGAATTACACAAAAAAAAAATAAAAGATAATAACGATAAAGTGAGCTAAATAAAACAAAATCTCAACTAGACCCTTCTTTAATAAAAATATTAAGAATTACAAAACTGTCACGCCTCGTGCTTGACAACGCTAATGATATTTATATAAAAAAAAAGAATATTATTTAGTATGTGTGATCACACGCAATATAAAAAAAAATATAAACAAGAAAAATAGATTTTTAACTAAAACTATAGTTGACTTAAATCTAATTAGCTTATCTGATAATCTAGATACAATTTCTCGTCGTCCTAGGCTTCTCCAATACTTAGGCCGGTACCAAATTCAAGCCTGTTCCCAGAACCAATAGGCTTGCACCAATCTCAAATAACTTAAGCTCGACTAAGTATCAGGTCAGCAACCAATAACTAGGACTTAAACCCTTAACTAAGATTTACACCCGTATCTCTGATTTACACCTGTATCTAGGATTTCAGCCTATAACTAGGATTTCAGCCTATAACTAGGACCCTATTAAGATAGGGTTTCTTTCATTAAACTCGTGACATCCCTAGCTGGTAAACAGGTAAAACAATTTCCTCGTTGCTAACTGCAATAATGGGGAATTCTGACCACGATTTGCTGTCTGAACGGTTTTAAATTACCAATTTTCCCTACTGACTGCTCTATGGGCTACCTACACTTCATTGGGAACGAAAGAACCATAAGAATCGAACAACCACATGAATAAATAACGTGTTACTCACCACAGAAGATTTTCTAAATATCCGCTAAAGCGATTTCCCTACGAATCCAACAAAACAACTGGAAATCTCACTCCAATACTATTCGATAGGAAAACAGGGCTTAATTTTGTAAATCCAAGATTAATTGACTCCGATGAACAGAGATTACAACTTAAACCCATAAAATCTTCTCACTACCACGTTTTCAAGACAAAGGCTGGTAATAGAAAGAACGGATTCTCACATATCAACGTTCACGAAATTTGACACACGTCGAAATAAGAGGTAGCCTCTACTACTATAGGGACAATAACCGTAGGATCTTCAGCTACCAATTTACGAACAAACCGTGGTCGTTTGATACGACTGATCTTATTATTTATATAGATAACTACAAAAATCTCAACCTTACTTAATTTACTCGTTTATTTTAAATCTTATTACGCAAATAACAATTCCACGGAACAGCTGGCTGTAGAACCGCAATATCAATAGTTATCGACAAAAAGAAAGAGATAGTACTTCAGTCAGATGAAAGTGAAAGATGACAGTAATTTTAAAAAAATAAACAGCTACATGAAATTTACTTCCAAAACAATATTAGCAACATTAGGAATAATTTATGGCCAGAATATATTTATAAGTTGACGATTATCTATTACCGAACCAGATCAACCGGTTCCCGACCCAAGTAAACCTTTAATAATGGGAAATTTCAAGGTAGGAAGACACTTATGTTTACAAATTAAAATATTTATCACTTACGAGAATTTAGCCCGTGACAATTGTACAGAATAAAAATATGTTTGAAAACGAACGTTACAGTATTTGTCAATAATGGCAGGTATGACAACCAAAATGACAGATAGTATCAAAGAGAGATGACAGTAATGACAGATGACCGCAATGACAGATGACAACAATGACATATCACAGTAATGACACATGACAATAATGTCAGATGACAGCAATGACAGATGACATCAATGACAGATGAAAAAAATGACAAACCACAGTTCGAAAAATGTTGTAAAAAGAAGATATATTTCCCTCTATCGATGCTATAATAAAAATGGTAAATTCATTATCACCAACATTCAATGTTAATAAAATTTACCATGTAAATGAATTATTTGATACACCAATAGTAATTATGTATTTTTACAATATTATTTACCACTTAATCATATTCAGTTCGATTTAATTTGTTAAATTATTGATGTAATAAAAACAATAACATTATCAATTTATATTGTTTTAATATATTTATATTTTTTTATATTAACAAAGTTAATTAAAACTTTGATGTACATTCGAAATTACTGCAAGTACCTCCTGCTAAACCCACATTCGAGGCATGTTCCAATTCCTGCAAAATCATTTCATAATCCAGATCTGGTTTTAGAGAAAACATTTTTGAGAATTTTAGTAATAAATCACCGGCTGCTGCGTATTTTTTCGCTTTTGTTGGTTGGTGACATGCTATGTTTTGCAAACAACCAGATGAACCTTAAAAATAAATAAAAATATTACTCAATAAATATGGTAAAAATATCGGTAATCACTTAATAAACAATCGGGGTAAAGTTTTTTGGTGGCTATAACAGATTGTAACGATGACAGATGACATTTATGACATATGACAGCAATGACATAAGACAGCAGTGACAGACTTCACATGGTTTAACAAGATCAACACCAGATGACAAATATTTGGAAATGACAGCAACAATAGATGACAGGAATAACATTTAGCAGATAACAATTTTCGATACCAAACGGATAAACTCAAATGCAGATCTACTAGAATCTTAAGATAAGTTAAACACGTTAGATCTTGCTGAAAAAGCACCCAACAATTTAGCTTACAGGACAAAGTAAGTAACATTGACAGATGACAGTAAAGGCAAATGTCAACAACGACAGATAACATTTGGCAACAATGACAGATGACAGTAATGTCAGACGACAACTATCGATACTTACCAGAAAAAATTTAAAAGATCTACTAGAATCTTAGGTTAAACACGATTCTACTTAAAAAGAAATTAACACGTTAACTCACAGGGTAAAGTAAGTAATACTGATAGATGACATTAATGACAGAAATAACAGATATCAGGAATGACATTTGGCAGGAGTGGCAGATGACAAAAATGTCGAAAACTTTCAATACCAAATGACAAAATTGAAATGCAAATCTACCAGAGTCTCAAGTTAAGATAAGTTAAAAACGTTAGATATTGCTAAAAAACAACTAACAGGCTAAAATTTGTAACACTGAAAGATAAACAGGCTATTTTGCAGCAATAACACATGACAATAATGTCAGCCATAACAGATAGTAACGATTACAAATGACATTTAAGACATATGACAATAATAGTGCTAGATGACAGCAGTGATAGTTGGTAGCAGTGACAGATGACAGATATAACAAATAATAACGATGACAGATGACATTTATGATATCTCATAATAGTACTAGATGACAGCTGTAATAAATGATAGTTTTAACATATGACTGCCATAACAGATAGTAACAGTTGACTTTTATGACATATAACAATAATGCTAAATGATATAAGTGTTAGATAATAGACATAAGAGATAGTTACGGTACTAGATGACGTTTAAGACTTATGACAACATTGCTAGATGACAGTAGTGCTACATGATAGTAGTGACAGATGTCAGCCATAACAGACAGTAACAGTAACAGTGACAGATGGCAATTATGACATACGACTACAGTGGTAGATGACAGCAGTGATAGTTAATAATAGTGACAGATGACAGCCATAACATATAGTAACAATGACAGATGGAATTGATGACATATGGCAATAGTGCTAGATGACGTCAGTAATAGATGACAGTAGTGGCAAATGATTGTAAAATAAATGGATCCTACCTGTTAAATAACTCAGATACATTAAAAGTTCATCATCAGTAAGGAATTTTTCTTCTTCTTCTTCATCATCTACAGTTCTATATAAACCTCCTTTTAAATGACCAACTCCTATACTACCAGCAGCAAATATAATAGCTTTCAATAATACTAAAACCAATAAATTCGTAACGTTTAAAGAAACGATTTGAGAAGTTCCCGTTCCAGATCCTGTTGTTAGAAATCCTCGATTCATGAAGTTGGTTGCAAGAGAAGATAGAATACTTCTTGCATTAAGTTCCCTGTAACAAAAATTTACATTAACATGAAAATGATTTTCACTAAAACGCAATTTATTTACTCCTAGGATAAAAAAGAAAAAGATGAAGTAAAAGATGACGAAGAAGAAAAAGAAAAAGAAGAAAAAGGAAAAGAAAAAGAAGAAATAAAAAGAAAAAGAAAAATAGGAGGATGGAAAATAATGAGAAGATAAAAAAACGCAGAAAAAGAAAAAGAAGACGAAAAGAAGAGCAAGAAAACGATAAAAAACGAAGAAGAAGAAAAACTAAGAACACACACACACACACACACACACACACACACACACACACACACACACACACACACACACACACACACACACACACACACACACACACACACACACACACACACACACACACACACGCGCACACACACGCACGCGCACACACACACACACACACACACACACACACACACACACACACAATATGTTTTAAGCAGTTTTATTCATGTTGCTGTTAATGTATGTATCCTCACTTTTCTTTTTGGTCTACGTACCGTTCTTTAACTTCTTGGATTCCATTTCCAGCTTGACCAAAACAATCGTTGGAACTGAATATTAAAAAAAGGACTACCACTAATAAATCACTACGATTCATGTTTTTTTGCTTCTTCGTATTAACACAGAGGAATGTTTTGTAATGAATGAAATGATATACGTAATGTTTACTTCTTTTATATTGTTAATAAACATACACGTAAAGTATATTGTTTTATAAAATCTATTGTCTTTTTTCTGCTCCATATAGTTGATAAACATTTTGAACCCAAACAAATAACAAAATCTCACTTTTTTTTCAAACGGTTAATGACATTATCAGTTGATTGTTTTTATTAATTTTAATTTTACGATGAAATGACTAGAAAAACTTTCTTTCGTCAAGGTGAATACGTTTACTTTCGCCTAGGAAAATTGGAGGTCTTTATCTTATTGGAAATATTGAAGGAAGCACAATGGACAGAATTCGTAAAAGATTGAAATACAACAAGAAAAAATCTTATGATCACTATAATAATCCTGGTCTCCAGAATACAATTCCGGCCTCCTCAATATCCCGACCTTCATTTAGAACTCTAATAATTCATTTAAAAAAATTGGAGCTATATTAAGACCATAAATACTCACTTGTATAACAAAAAAATAGACTGTTTTTATCGGTTCACTTTCGTTCTGAAATGAATTTATTGAAACGTGAAGCATCCTCTTCCTGTCCTCTTTATTCCCTCTCGCCCTGCCGCAGCGCCCTTTTATCAGTCAGAAATGATTGAAAAATAAATTCAATTTTAAGTTCAATCGCTTTTACTCCACGTCGGACTTTCCGCTACGAAATCCAAAGAAAGATATTCTATAATAAATGTATCTTTTAACTGCTAATGCGTTTCATTATATCTTCTTATATATAGATTCAATTGGTTCAGGATAGTATGTAACTATTTATGTTTATATTTAATATAAGTTAGTTTTTTTAAACAAAGTTTGTGATACCAACTTAAGCCAATTTGTTTTGGCATGAAAAGCTCAATTCTTTGCAAATCTCCCGTTCTTGTCGTCTCCTTTATTCTTTCCTTCGTAAAAAGGGTTACAACTGCTTCTCATGCTGATGTAGGTTCTGAGGAACTTTAATTTTCTTCAGATTCCAGGTCTTATGCCTTTATGTGTGATTTCTATAATCTTCTGTTTAGAGATTATACAGTTTACTGATATTTTGAGGATTCTTTTGCTTCTTTGCTTGATGGTCTGGAGATTTTAAGGAAGTACCTGGATTTTCTGGAGATCGAGAAAGGCTGGTAAGTAGGATGCTAAGCTCTTTTGTTAGTTAAATTTCATACTAAGGATGTAAGCTTTCCAGAGATACTTTGGAACAATCTTTATTCATATGAAACTCTTCTCCCAGAAGATTCTGGAGTTCTTCAGGAAGTACCTGGAGTTTGCATCGCGGGTTCATTGATATGTTTTGAACAAGTTTTTGGTTTATATAAAACACTTCTTGGATTTCCTTGCGATGTACTTTTATCGAGGCTTCATGGATAAGACTTCTTACAGGTATGTTAAGAAGTACTTTTTCTGGAGATCCAGAAAGGTTGGTAGGTGAGATTCTCTGCTCATTGGTTAACTAAGTTTTGTACTAAGTATGTAAGCTTTCCAGAAATACTTTCGAACAAATTAAGATTAAGGAGTTCTCCAGGTTGTACCTGGAGCTTTTTTGTTTGGAGGCTTTGTGAATATGACTTCTTGATGTCTTAATGAGTTTTTCTGGAAATCGAGAAAGGCTGGTAACTACCGGTAAGCTTTACAGAGATATTTTTAAACAAGCTTTTCTTTGTTTCAGAAGAGTTCTTTAGGAAGTACCTGGATCTTGTTTCGATGCTTCATGGATATGTCTTTCTACAGGTATCTTAAGGATAACTTTTTCTGAAGTCCAGAAAGGCTGGTAAGTGGGATACTTTTGTTAGTTAGGTTTTGTAGAAAGGATGTAAAGGGAAGCTTATCAGAGATAATTTAGAACAATCTTTATTCATGTGAAGTACCTGAAGTTTGCATCGCGGGTTCATGGATATGAATACCTCTTTTGGAGATCCAGAAAGGGTGGTAAGTGGGATTTTTCGCTCTTTTTTTTTTTAGTTAGATTTTGTAGTAAAGATGTACAGGTAAACTTAGAACAAACTTTTCCATCTGGAACAGTTCTGTTGTTTCTAAGTCGTAATAAACAGTATTTATGTCACATATAGATTAACCTTTTTTGGACTATTTTTACTTACTTTTTTATTTAATAAGTAATCATAAATCAATACATATTTATATTTCTATAAAACAAATTATCATAAATAAATGTTATTCGTGCAATTTCTGGTATAAATATTTAAAATCCAACATTACACTTATTTAGAAAAAGGAAATTTCCAGCGCAAGGGTTCGGCTTTTAAGAGTAAAAAGGATCATCGTATATGCAGAGGCTTTTTAGAAGAGTAATTGGCCACCACGCTTACAGCTTTTAAAGCCATAAGTTGAATGTTTACGTATTTATAAAAAGCTCGGTAAAAAGGTAGAAACGCATCAACAGGGAGAATATTTTAGTATCTCAAATTTTTAAAATCAACATTATCGAAAAGGAGGGTTTTAAACCACCATTGTCTCTCCCTTAAATTTTCAATATTTATCTTTCATGGATTTTGGTAAAATTTTGATATATAATAGACAAATGTATGCAGTTTCCAATGACAAACTTGGTTTTCTAATACCAATTACAATTCAAACGATATACGAGGTGTTATACTTATATACGTTTAAAATTGCATTCAACAAGAATGTAGTCAGTCTCTCCCTTAAATTTTCAATATTTATCTATTATCGATTTTGGTAAAATTTTGGTATATAATAGACAAATGTATGCAGTTTTCAATGATAAACTTAATTTTCTAATACCAATTACAATTCAAACGATATACGAGGTGTTATACTAATATACGTTTAAAATTGCATTCAACAAGAATATAGTTAGTCTCTCCCTTAAATTTTCAATATTAATCTTTCATGAATTTTGGTTAAATTTTGGTCTATAATAGACAAATATATACAGTTTCCAATGACAAACTTAGTTTTCTAATACCAATTACAATTCAAACGATATACGAGGTGTTATACTAATATACGTTTAAAATTGCATTCAACAAGAATATAGTTAGTCTCTCCCTTAAATTTTCAATATTAATCTTTCATGAATTTTGGTTAAATTTTGGTCTATAATAGACAAATATATACAGTTTCCAATGACAAACTTAGTTTTCTAATACCTATTACAATTTAAACGATATACGAGGTGTTATACTAATATACGTTTAAAATTGCATTCAACAAGAATATAGTCAGTCTCTCCCTTAAATTTTTAATATTTATCTTTTATGGATTTTGGTAAAATTTTGGTATATAATAGACAAATGTATGCAGTTTTCAATGATAAACTTAATTTTCTAATACCAATTACAATTCAAACGATATACGAGGTGTTATACTAATATACGTTTAAAATTGCATTCAACTAGAATATAGTTAGCCTCTCCCTTAAATTTTCAATATTAATCTTTTATGAATTTTAGTTAAATTTTGGTCTATAATAGACAAATATATACAGTTTCCAATGACAAACTTAGTTTTCTAATACCTATTATAATTCAAACGATATACGAGGTGTAATACTGATATACGTTTAAAATTGCATTCAACAAGAATATAGTCAGTCTCTCCCTTAAATTTTTAATACTTATCTTTCATGGATTTTGGTTAAATTTTGGTCTATAATAGACAAATGTATGCAGTTTCTAATGACAAACTTAGTTTTCTAATACCTATTATAATTCAAACGATATACGAGGTGTAATACTGATATACGTTTAAAATTGCATTCAACAAGAATATAGTCAGTCTCTCCCTTAAATTTTCAATATTTATCTTTCATGGATTTTGGTAAAATTTTCGTCTATAATAGACAAATATATACAGTTTCCAATGACAAACTTAGTTTTCTAATACCTATTATAATTCAAACGATATACGAGGTGTAATACTGATATACGTTTAAAATTGCATTCAACAAGAATATAGTCAGTCTCTCCCTTAAATTTTCAATATTTATCTTTCATGGATTTTGGTATATAATAGACAAATGCGTATGCAGTTTCCAATGACAAACTTAGTTTTCTAATACCTATTCCAATTCATACGATATACGAGGTATTATACTAATATACGTTTAAAATTGCATTCAACAAGAATATAGTCAGTCTCTCCCTTAAATTTTCAATATTTATCTTTAATGGATTTTGGTTAAATTTTGGTCTATAATAGACAAATGTATGAAGTTTCCAATGACAAACTTAGTTTTCTAATACCTATTATTATTCAAACGATATATGAGGTGTTATACTAATATACGTTTAAAATTGCATTCAACAAGAATATAGTCAGTCTCTCCCTAAAATTTTCAATATTTATCTTTAATGGATTTTAGTAAAATTTTGGTCTATAATAGACAAATGTATGCAGTTTCCAATGACAAACTTAGTTTTCTAATACCAATTACAATTCAAACGATATACGAGGTGTTATACTTATATACGTTTAAAATTGCATTCAACAAGAATGTAGTCAGTCTCTCCCTTAAATTTTCAATATTTATCTTTTATGGATTTTGGTAAAATTTTGGTATATAATAGACAAATGTATGCAGTTTTCAATGATAAACTTAATTTTCTAATACCAATTACAATTCAAACGATATACGAGGTGTTATACTAATATACGTTTAAAATTGCATTCAACAAGAATATAGTTAGTCTCTCCCTTAAATTTTCAATATTAATCTTTCATGAATTTTGGTTAAATTTTGGTCTATAATAGACAAATATATACAGTTTCCAATGACAAACTTAGTTTTCTAATACCAATTACAATTCAAACGATATACGAGGTGTTATACTAATATACGTTTAAAATTGCATTCAACAAGAATATAGTTAGTCTCTCCCTTAAATTTTCAATATTAATCTTTCATGAATTTTGGTTAAATTTTGGTCTATAATAGACAAATATATACAGTTTCCAATGACAAACTTAGTTTTCTAATACCTATTACAATTTAAACGATATACGAGGTGTTATACTAATATACGTTTAAAATTGCATTCAACAAGAATATAGTCAGTCTCTCCCTTAAATTTTTAATATTTATCTTTTATGGATTTTGGTAAAATTTTGGTATATAATAGACAAATGTATGCAGTTTTCAATGATAAACTTAATTTTCTAATACCAATTACAATTCAAACGATATACGAGGTGTTATACTAATATACGTTTAAAATTGCATTCAACTAGAATATAGTTAGCCTCTCCCTTAAATTTTCAATATTAATCTTTTATGAATTTTAGTTAAATTTTGGTCTATAATAGACAAATATATACAGTTTCCAATGACAAACTTAGTTTTCTAATACCTATTATAATTCAAACGATATACGAGGTGTAATACTGATATACGTTTAAAATTGCATTCAACAAGAATATAGTCAGTCTCTCCCTTAAATTTTTAATACTTATCTTTCATGGATTTTGGTTAAATTTTGGTCTATAATAGACAAATGTATGCAGTTTCTAATGACAAACTTAGTTTTCTAATACCTATTATAATTCAAACGATATACGAGGTGTAATACTGATATACGTTTAAAATTGCATTCAACAAGAATATAGTCAGTCTCTCCCTAAAATTTTCAATATTTATCTTTAATGGATTTTAGTAAAATTTTGGTCTATAATAGACAAATGTATGCAGTTTCCAATGACAAACTTAGTTTTCTAATACCAATTACAATTCAAACGATATACGAGGTGTTATACTTATATACGTTTAAAATTGCATTCAACAAGAATGTAGTCAGTCTCTCCCTTAAATTTTCAATATTTATCTTTTATGGATTTTGGTAAAATTTTGGTATATAATAGACAAATGTATGCAGTTTTCAATGATAAACTTAATTTTCTAATACCAATTACAATTCAAACGATATACGAGGTGTTATACTAATATACGTTTAAAATTGCATTCAACAAGAATATAGTTAGTCTCTCCCTTAAATTTTCAATATTAATCTTTCATGAATTTTGGTTAAATTTTGGTCTATAATAGACAAATATATACAGTTTCCAATGACAAACTTAGTTTTCTAATACCAATTACAATTCAAACGATATACGAGGTGTTATACTAATATACGTTTAAAATTGCATTCAACAAGAATATAGTTAGTCTCTCCCTTAAATTTTCAATATTAATCTTTCATGAATTTTGGTTAAATTTTGGTCTATAATAGACAAATATATACAGTTTCCAATGACAAACTTAGTTTTCTAATACCTATTACAATTTAAACGATATACGAGGTGTTATACTAATATACGTTTAAAATTGCATTCAACAAGAATATAGTCAGTCTCTCCCTTAAATTTTTAATATTTATCTTTTATGGATTTTGGTAAAATTTTGGTATATAATAGACAAATGTATGCAGTTTTCAATGATAAACTTAATTTTCTAATACCAATTACAATTCAAACGATATACGAGGTGTTATACTAATATACGTTTAAAATTGCATTCAACTAGAATATAGTTAGCCTCTCCCTTAAATTTTCAATATTAATCTTTTATGAATTTTAGTTAAATTTTGGTCTATAATAGACAAATATATACAGTTTCCAATGACAAACTTAGTTTTCTAATACCTATTATAATTCAAACGATATACGAGGTGTAATACTGATATACGTTTAAAATTGCATTCAACAAGAATATAGTCAGTCTCTCCCTTAAATTTTTAATACTTATCTTTCATGGATTTTGGTTAAATTTTGGTCTATAATAGACAAATGTATGCAGTTTCTAATGACAAACTTAGTTTTCTAATACCTATTATAATTCAAACGATATACGAGGTGTAATACTGATATACGTTTAAAATTGCATTCAACAAGAATATAGTCAGTCTCTCCCTTAAATTTTCAATATTTATCTTTCATGGATTTTGGTAAAATTTTCGTCTATAATAGACAAATATATACAGTTTCCAATGACAAACTTAGTTTTCTAATACCTATTATAATTCAAACGATATACGAGGTGTAATACTGATATACGTTTAAAATTGCATTCAACAAGAATATAGTCAGTCTCTCCCTTAAATTTTCAATATTTATCTTTCATGGATTTTGGTATATAATAGACAAATGCGTATGCAGTTTCCAATGACAAACTTAGTTTTCTAATACCTATTCCAATTCATACGATATACGAGGTATTATACTAATATACGTTTAAAATTGCATTCAACAAGAATATAGTCAGTCTCTCCCTTAAATTTTCAATATTTATCTTTAATGGATTTTGGTTAAATTTTGGTCTATAATAGACAAATGTATGAAGTTTCCAATGACAAACTTAGTTTTCTAATACCTATTATTATTCAAACGATATATGAGGTGTTATACTAATATACGTTTAAAATTGCATTCAACAAGAATATAGTCAGTCTCTCCCTAAAATTTTCAATATTTATCTTTAATGGATTTTAGTAAAATTTTGGTCTATAATAGACAAATGTATGCAGTTTCCAATGACAAACTTAGTTTTCTAATACCAATTACAATTCAAACGATATACGAGGTGTTATACTTATATACGTTTAAAATTGCATTCAACAAGAATGTAGTCAGTCTCTCCCTTAAATTTTCAATATTTATCTTTTATGGATTTTGGTAAAATTTTGGTATATAATAGACAAATGTATGCAGTTTTCAATGATAAACTTAATTTTCTAATACCAATTACAATTCAAACGATATACGAGGTGTTATACTAATATACGTTTAAAATTGCATTCAACAAGAATATAGTTAGTCTCTCCCTTAAATTTTCAATATTAATCTTTCATGAATTTTGGTTAAATTTTGGTCTATAATAGACAAATATATACAGTTTCCAATGACAAACTTAGTTTTCTAATACCAATTACAATTCAAACGATATACGAGGTGTTATACTAATATACGTTTAAAATTGCATTCAACAAGAATATAGTTAGTCTCTCCCTTAAATTTTCAATATTAATCTTTCATGAATTTTGGTTAAATTTTGGTCTATAATAGACAAATATATACAGTTTCCAATGACAAACTTAGTTTTCTAATACCTATTACAATTTAAACGATATACGAGGTGTTATACTAATATACGTTTAAAATTGCATTCAACAAGAATATAGTCAGTCTCTCCCTTAAATTTTTAATATTTATCTTTTATGGATTTTGGTAAAATTTTGGTATATAATAGACAAATGTATGCAGTTTTCAATGATAAACTTAATTTTCTAATACCAATTACAATTCAAACGATATACGAGGTGTTATACTAATATACGTTTAAAATTGCATTCAACTAGAATATAGTTAGCCTCTCCCTTAAATTTTCAATATTAATCTTTTATGAATTTTAGTTAAATTTTGGTCTATAATAGACAAATATATACAGTTTCCAATGACAAACTTAGTTTTCTAATACCTATTATAATTCAAACGATATACGAGGTGTAATACTGATATACGTTTAAAATTGCATTCAACAAGAATATAGTCAGTCTCTCCCTTAAATTTTTAATACTTATCTTTCATGGATTTTGGTTAAATTTTGGTCTATAATAGACAAATGTATGCAGTTTCTAATGACAAACTTAGTTTTCTAATACCTATTATAATTCAAACGATATACGAGGTGTAATACTGATATACGTTTAAAATTGCATTCAACAAGAATATAGTCAGTCTCTCCCTTAAATTTTCAATATTTATCTTTCATGGATTTTGGTAAAATTTTCGTCTATAATAGACAAATATATACAGTTTCCAATGACAAACTTAGTTTTCTAATACCTATTATAATTCAAACGATATACGAGGTGTAATACTGATATACGTTTAAAATTGCATTCAACAAGAATATAGTCAGTCTCTCCCTTAAATTTTCAATATTTATCTTTCATGGATTTTGGTATATAATAGACAAATGCGTATGCAGTTTCCAATGACAAACTTAGTTTTCTAATACCTATTCCAATTCATACGATATACGAGGTATTATACTAATATACGTTTAAAATTGCATTCAACAAGAATATAGTCAGTCTCTCCCTTAAATTTTCAATATTTATCTTTAATGGATTTTGGTTAAATTTTGGTCTATAATAGACAAATGTATGAAGTTTCCAATGACAAACTTAGTTTTCTAATACCTATTATTATTCAAACGATATATGAGGTGTTATACTAATATACGTTTAAAATTGCATTCAACAAGAATATAGTCAGTCTCTCCCTAAAATTTTCAATATTTATCTTTAATGGATTTTAGTAAAATTTTGGTCTATAATAGACAAATATATACAGTTTCCAATGATAAACTTAGTTTTCTAATAACTATTACAATTCAAACGATATACGAGGTGTTATACTAATATACGTTTAAAATTGCATTCAACAAGAATATAGTTAGTCTCTCCCTTAAATTTTCAATATTTATCTTTTATGGATTTTGGTAAAATTTTGGTATATAATAGACAAATGTATGCAGTTTTCAATGATAAACTTAATTTTCTAATACCAATTACAATTCAAACGATATACGAGGTGTTATACTAATATACGTTTAAAATTGCATTCAACTAGAATATAGTTAGTCTCTCCCTTAAATTTTCAATATTAATCTTTCATGAATTTTAGTTAAATTTTGGTCTATAATAGACAAATATATACAGTTTCCAATGACAAACTTAGTTTTCTAATACCTATTATAATTCAAACGATATACGAGGTGTAATACTGATATACGTTTAAAATTGCATTCAACAAGAATATAGTCAGCCTCTCCCTTAAATTTTCAATATTTATCTTTCATGGATTTTGGTTAAATTTTGGTCTATAATAGACAAATGTATGCAGTTTCTAATGACAAACTTAGTTTTCTAATACCTATTATAATTCAAACGATATACGAGGTGTAATACTGATATACGTTTAAAATTGCATTCAACAAGAATATAGTCAGTCTCTCCCTTAAATTTTTAATATTTATCTTTCATGGATTTTGGTAAAATTTTCGTCTATAATAGACAAATATATACAGTTTCCAATGACAAACTTAGTTTTCTAATACCTATTATAATTCAAACGATATACGAGGTGTAATACTGATATACGTTTAAAATTGCATTCAACAAGAATATAGTCAGTCTCTCCCTTAAATTTTCAATATTTATCTTTCATGGATTTTGGTATATAATAGACAAATGCGTATGCAGTTTCCAATGACAAACTTAGTTTTCTAATACCTATTCCAATTCATACGATATACGAGGTATTATACTAATATACGTTTAAAATTGCATTCAACAAGAATATAGTCAGTCTCTCCCTTAAATTTTCAATATTTATCTTGTATGGATTTTGGTTAAATTTTGGTCTATAATAGACAAATATATACAGTTTCCAATGACAAACTTAGTTTTCTAATACCTATTATAATTCAAACGATATACGCGGTGTTATACCGATATACGTTTAAAATTTCATTCAACAAGAATATAGTCAGTCTCTCCCTTAAATTTTCAATACTTATCTTTAATGGATTTTGGTTAAATTTTGCTCTATAATAGACAAATATATACAGTTTCCAATGACAAACTTAGTTTTCTAATACCTATTACAATTCAAACGATATACGAGGTGTTATACTAATATCCGTTTAAAATTGCATTCAACAAGAATATAGTCAGTCTCTCCCTTAAATTTTCAATATTTATTTTTAATGGATTTTAGTAAAATTTTGGTCTATAATGGACAAATATATACAGTTTCCAATGACAAACTTAGTTTTCTAATACCTATTATAATTCAAAGGATATACGAGGTGTTATACTGATATACGTTTAAAATTGCATCCAACAAGAATATAGTCAGACTCTTTCTTAAATTTTCAAAATTTAACGTTAATGAATTTTAGTAAAATTTTGGTCAGTAATAGATAAAACTATATAGTTTTTAATGTCAAACTTAGTTTTTTGATATCTGCTATAATTCAAATTATATACGGGGTGTTGTGTTGTCAATCTTTTCAATACTTAAAATCAACATTATCGAAGAGGAGGGTTTTAAACCACTATTGTTCATATTTATTATTGTCATTAAACTTTCTATTGTATATATTTTTTTTTATCGTAATAATTGGGTGTGAAAATTAAATTGGTGGTTGTTAAATTGGCTGAATAAAAAGGGCGGATCGTTTTGATTTCTTCCTCTGTAAATATTTACTGGTAGCGTGTCAAATGATTTGAAAAGCGTGCACGACACGTGTTTTAGAATACAAATATTTATGAATGGGACTATTAATTCAGTACTTCCCCCAATTTTGAATACTACCAATTAAAACGCCTCTTTTATTCAATGGGAAATTTTCTTTTTCTGTAATAAAAGTTCGACTCTGTATTCGTTCTTCGTTTCTGCTTACTCAATGCACTGGAATTTTTGCTTGCCGTATGTTGATCTAGTTTTTATACAGCAAAAAAGCTTTTAAATCTAAAAGCTCTACATACACCTTTTTTCGATACAGCCGCTACTCGGTGTATTTATATTATTTTTTTTGAAAAAAAAAATTGTAAAAACGAAAACGCGACTGATGAAAGCCTCCGAGTAGCTAAAAGAGATTCAATTAGTGAGACACTAAACTGGAATTGAGCCAGGGATGGATTTTTTACGGTATCTTGTTTATATGTGCTGCCAAATAGCTGTAAATTGGTTTTAGTTTTGCTGATATTGTATAATGTGGAAGGGCTTTCCACTGATTGTATTTTTTTCACTTGATATAAAAAAATATTATTCTACGTAAATTTTGTAAATTTTTATTATAAAAGATCCATACATGTATCCTTCCTGTCATGTCCTATGGAATGAAAACCAGGACATTTACTAACAATTCTCAAAGAGCTATAGAGATAATTATGACAAATGTAAGCTTAGAAAACCATGTGAGAAATGAGGATTTAAGAAGAAAAACCAAAGTAGCCAATGTTGCTAAAAGCATTGCAAAATCCAAGTAGAGATGAGCAGGACACGTGGCACGAGAGAACGAAGAAACGTGGACAAAGCAAATAATACAATGGAGGCTAAGAGAACATAAACGTGGTGCAGGAAGACCACAAAAAAGATGGGCCGATAACATTAAGGAACATGCAGAGAGAAACTGGCACCAGTTAGCTCAAGACAAACGAAGTTGAAAAAGACAAGGGGAAGCCTATGTACAGGAGTGGACTAGAAGGGTATGTTAAAGAAGAAGAAGAAAATATACCTAATCTTAATTTTGAAGCAAAAAGGTACCTAAGTAAAACTTATGATGTTTGCTTTAGTTACTTTTGATATGATAATTTTTCTTCACTATTCTTAAAAGGTACTTCAAATAGGCTAGGTCCACTAAAAACAGAAGTCACACAAAAAAACTCTGATATGGTTGATCAGCTAATTAGGGATGATTACACAACGCACCAGAAGATAAAGGCATCTTTGGGTATTTTAAAGACCTCCAAAAGATGTTACGAAGTTAGTTTACCGTTGGATTCTTCATTTGCTTACAGAGGAGCAAATAGAACACACTGCTCAAAAGGCAATCAAGTTTTTGGAGCTTCAAAACACCATATTCAATACGTGGGCAGCATTTCCATTCGCCAGAAGGAATCATCGATGTCTTTACCACCCATATGAGGATTTAACAAAATGAGGAAACCACATCGATTGGACTACATCAGTAAATCTTTGATAGATTTTAGTAAAATTTTAGTCCACTATAGATAAATGTATACAGTTTCCAATGTCAAATTTACTTTTTTAATACCTATTACAATTCAGATGATATACGAGGTGTTATACTGAGTTATGTTCTAAATTGTATTCAACAAGAATATAGTCAGTCTCTCCCTTAAATTTTCAATATTTATCTTTAATGGATTTTATTAAAATTTTGCTCTGTCATAGATAGGTAAATGTATAAAGTTTCCAACAACAAACTTAGTTTTCTAATACCAATTACAATTCAAATGATATACGAGGTGTTATACTGAGTTATGTTCAAAATTTCAGTCCACAAGAATATAGTTAGTCTCTCCCTTAAATTTTCAATATTTATCTTAAACAAATTTTATTAAAATTTTGCTCTGTTATAGATAAATGTATACAGTTTCCAACTACAAACTTAGTTTTCTAATACCAATTACAATTCAAATGATATACGAGGTGTTATACTGCGTTATGTTCAAAATTGCATTCCACAAGAATATAGTCAGTCTCTCCCTTAAATTTTCAATATTTATCTTAAATGGATTTTATTAAAATTTTGCTCTGTCATAGATAAATGTATATAGTTTCCAACTACAAACTTAGTTTTCTAATACCAATTACCATTCAAATGATATCGGAGGTGTTATACTGAGTTATGTTCAAAATTGAAGTCCACAAGATTATAGTCAGTCTCTCCCTTAAATTTTCAATATTTATCTTAAATGGATTTTATTAAAATTTTGCTCTGTTATAGATAAATGTATACAGTTTCCAACTACAAACTTAGTTTTCTAATACCAATTACAATTCAAATGATATACGAGGTGTTATACTGCGTTATGTTCAAAATTGCATTCCACAAGAATATAGTCAGTCTCTCCCTTAAATTTTCAATATTTATCTAAAATGGATTTTATTAAAATTTTGCTCTGTCATAGATAAATGTATATAGTTTCCAACTACAAACTTAGTTTTCTAATACCAATTACCATTCAAATGATATACGAGGTGTTATACTGAGTTATGTTCAAAATTGAAGTCCACAAGATTATAGTCAGTCTCTCCCTTAAATTTTCAATATTTATCTTAAATGGATTTTATTAAAATTTTGCTCTGTTATAGATAAATGTATACAGTTTCCAACTACAAACTTAGTTTTCTAATACCAATTACAATTCAAATGATATACGAGGTGTTATACTGCGTTATGTTCAAAATTGCATTCCACAAGAATATAGTCAGTCTCTCCCTTAAATTTTCAATATTTATCTTTAATGGATTTTATTAAAATTTTGCTGTGTCATAGATAAATGTATATAGTTTCCAACTACAAACTTAGTTTTCTAATACCAATTACAATTCAAATGATATACAAGGAGTTATACTGAGTTATGTTCAAAATTGCAATCCACAAGAATATAGTTAGTCTCTCCCTTAAATTTTCAATATTTATCTTAAACGGATTTTATTAAAATTTTGCTCTGTTATAGATAAATGTATACAGTCTCCAACTACAAACTTAGTTTTCTAATACCAATTACAATTCAAATGATATACGTTATACTGCGTTATGTTCAAAATTGCATTCCACAAGAATATAGTCAGTCTCTCCCTTAAATTTTCAATATTTATCTTAAATGGATTTTATTAAAATTTTGCTCTGTCATAGATAAATCTATATAGTTTCCAACTACAAACTTAGTTTTCTAATACCAATTACCATTCAAATGATATACGAGGTGTTATAATGAGTTATGTTCAAAATTGAAGTCCACAAGATTATAGTCAGTCTCTCCCTTAAATTTTCAATATTTATCTAAAATGGATTTTATTAAAATTTTGCTCTGTTATAGATAAATGTATACAGTTTCCAACTACAAACTTAGTTTTCTAATACCAATTACAATTCAAATGATATACGAGGTGTTATACTGCGTTATGTTCAAAATTGCATTCCACAAGAATATAGCCAGTCTCTCCCTTAAATTTTCAATATTTATCTTTAATGGATTTTATTAAAATTTTGCTGTGTCATAGATAAATGTATATAGTTTCCAACTACAAACTTAGTTTTCTAATACCAATTACAATTCAAATGATATACAAGGAGTTATACTGAGTTATGTTCAAAATTGCAATCCACAAGAATATAGTTAGTCTCTCCCTTAAATTTTCAATATTTATCTTAAACGGATTTTATTAAAATTTTGCTCTGTTATAGATAAATGTATACAGTCTCCAACTACAAACTTAGTTTTCTAATACCAATTACAATTCAAATGATATACGAGGTGTTATACTGCGTTATGTTCAAAATTGCATTCCACAAGAATATAGTCAGTCTCTCCCTTAAATTTTCAATATTTATCTTTAATGGATTTTATTAAAATTTTGCTCTGTCATAGATAAATGTGTACAGTTTCCAACGACAAACTTAGTTTTCTAATGCCAATTACAGTTCAAATGATATACGAGGTGTTATACTGATATACGTTTAAAATTGCATTCAACAAGAATATACTTAGTCCTTAATATACCCCCTTAATTTTTCAATATTTATCTTTATTGAATTTTAGTAATATTTTGGTCTATAATAGATAAATGTATATAGTTTTCAATGTCAAACTTAGTTTTCTACTACCTATTACAATTCAAATGATATACGAGGTGTTATACTGAGTTATGTTCAAAATTGCAGTCCACAAGAATATAGTTATTCTCTCCCTTAATTTTTCAATATTTATCTTTAATGAATTTTAGTAATATTTTGGTCTATAATAGATAAATGTATATAGTTTTCAATATCAAACTTAGTTTTCTTCTACCTATTACAATTCAAATGATATACGAGGTGTTATACTGAGTTATGTTCAAAATTGCAATATACAAGAATATAGTGGGTCTCTCCCTTAATTTTTCAATATTTATATTTAATGGATTTTAGTAAAATTTTGGTCAGTAATAGGTAAAACTATATGGTTTTCAATGTCTAACTTAGTTTTTTTATATCTGATATGATTCAAATTATATACAAACATTACATACACACATACCAACGCGCTTCATTTTTTACCAATATTAACGATTTTTAAAACCGTTTGTAAGATTAGATATACACATACGCGCTTCATTCTGATATATCTAAGAAGCTTTGTTCGGCATATATGACCCTTTTTTACCCACTTTTGTACTTATTCCTTAAAAACCCGTTTCAATATATATTATCAGTGTAACGTATCGATCGATATACCCAAGTATATCATTCACAAATTACAGTTAGAAGAAAATAACAGAAAGTTATATAAATTATATTTTTTTTAGTAAAAACATCCCTTAGCTAAAGCTTTGGAGAGAAACACAACAGTTTGATGAAAAGTTCTATGTCAAAGATAAAAATCGAACAAGTCAACCCTCGGGGTAGTTTCCACCATTTTAGCATCAGTTCGCATCGATTGGTGTTGCTAAGGGAAACCACCCCTCGTTGAGCCAATTGTAGATTCCCAGCCTGCACTAGTAAATTCTTATTGGTACCCGGAATTTGTACAGAGCCCTATTCACATACAGCTCCATTAGATGTAAACTGTGAGGATTCATACACAAGTTGGAGAAAGATAGAAATATAAGCTAGGGGTAGAATATCTCGGCAACAGTACAAGGCTATCACAATTTAATGTCGTTATAGTCACTTGCTGTTTGGCTTAGACATAAGCTAGTCATATTTAGATTCGAGTTAACTATACTCCAAAATTTAATTGAATCAGTCACAGATATTAACAATATCAGTGCAAGTCAATTGTTCGGTGTTCACTTTATATACAGACAGGTAGAAACTGGTTAGCAACAACTATGGCGGCTTCGCAACTAATCAACTATAAATATCAATTTTGTGTTTTGTGATTTTAACAAAAAAAGGTATGTAACTTAAATATATGATAGATTCCATACAATTTTTCTTCGGGTAAATAAAAGTGTGCTTTTAAAGTTGTATATGAGTCCACAAATTGGGCGCCACAATCAGTATGTTTTTCACATATTCTTATAATAGGTAATCAACTAAACCAAGTCTCTCCCTTAAATTTTCGATGCTTAACTTTGTTGGATTATAGTAAAAAGTTGGGACAAACTGAAAAAAAGGCATACTGTTTCCAATGCCATACTCAGTTTTTTTAATATCTTTAATAATTTAAAATTTATACGAGGTGCTCTACTGAGTTTTGTTCAAAATAACATTCAACAAGGATATAGTCAGTCTCTCCCTTAAATTTTCGATATTTATTTTTAATGAATTTTAGTCAAATTTTAATCTGTAGTAAACAAACGTTTACAGTTTCCAATACCAAACTTAGTTTTTTGATATCTTTAATAATTCAAATGATATACGAGGGGGTGTACTGAGTTTTGCTCAAAATTGCATTTACCAAGAATATAGGCAGTCTCTCCCTTAAATTTTCGATATTTATCTTAAATGGATTTTGGTTAAATATTGACCAATAATAAACAAATGTCTACTGTTTCCAATGCCAAACTCAGTTTTTTAATACCTTTTACAATTTAAGTGATATACGAGGTGATGTAATAAGTTTTGTTCAAAATTGCATTTAATAAGAGTGTAGTTGGTCTCTCCCTATTGAATTTTCGATACTTATCTTTGATGGATTTTAATAAAATATTGATCCATAATAAACAAATGTCTATTGTTTCCAATGCCAAACTCAGTTTTTTAATACCTTTTACAATTTAAGTGAGATACGAGGTGATGTACTAAGTTTTGTTCAAAATTGCATTTAATACGAATATAGTCGGTCTCTCCCTTAAATTTTCGATGTTTATCTTAAATGGATTTTGGTTAAATATTTATCCATAATAAACAAATATCTACTGTTTCCAATGCTGTACTCAGTTTTTTAATAACTTTTATAATTTAAGTGATATACGAGGTAATGTACTAAGTTTTGTTTAAAATTGCATTTAATACGAATATAGTCGGTCTCTCCCTTAAATTTTCGATATTTATCTTAAATGGATTTTGGTTAAATATTGACCAATAATAAACAAATGTCTACTGTTTCCAATGCCAAACTCAGTTTTTTAATACCTTTTACAATTTAAGTGATATACGAGGTGATGTACTAAGTTTTGTTCAAAATTGCATTTAATACGAATATAGGCAGTCTCTCCTTTAAATTTTCGATATTTATCTTAAATGGATTTTGGTTAAATATTGACCAATAATAAACAAATGTCTATTGTTTCCAATGCCAAACTCAGTTTTTTAATACCTTTTACAATTTAAGTGATATACGAGGTGATGTACTAAGTTTTGTTCAAAATTGCATTTAATACGAATATAGGCAGTCTCTCCTTTAAATTTTCGATATTTATCTTAAATGGATTTTGGTTAAATATTGACCAATAATAAACAAATGTCTATTGTTTCCAATGCCAAACTCAGTTTTTTAATACCTTTTACAATTTAAGTGATATACGAGGTGATGTACTAAGTTTTGTTCAAAATTGCATTTAATACGAATATAGTCGGTCTCTCCCTTAAATTTTCGATATTTATCTTAAATGGATTTTGGTTAAATATTGACCAATAATAAACAAATGTCTACTGTTTCCAATGCCAAACTCAGTTTTTTAATACCTTTTACAATTTAAGTGATATACGAGGTGATGTACTAAGTTTTGTTCAAAATTGCATTTAATAAGATTGTAGTTGGTCTCTCCCTATTGAATTTTCGATACTTATCTTTGATAGATTTTAATAAAATATTGATCCATAATAAACAAATGTCTATTGTTTCCAATGCCAAACTCAGTTTTTTAATACCTTTTACAATTTAAGTGAGATACGAGGTGATGTACTAAGTTTTGTTCAAAATTGCATTTAATACGAATATAGTCGGTCTCTCCCTTAAATTTTCGATGTTTATCTTAAATGGATTTTGGTTAAATATTTATCCATAATAAACAAATATCTACTGTTTCCAATGCTGTACTCAGTTTTTTAATAACTTTTATAATTTAAGTGATATACGAGGTAATGTACTAAGTTTTGTTTAAAATTGCATTTAATACGAATATAGTCGGTCTCTCCCTTAAATTTTCGATATTTATCTTAAATGGATTTTGGTTAAATATTGACCAATAATAAACAAATGTCTACTGTTTCCAATGCCAAACTCAGTTTTTTAATACCTTTTACAATTTAAGTGATATACGAGGTGATGTACTAAGTTTTGTTCAAAATTGCATTTAATAAGATTGTAGTTGGTCTCTCCCTATTGAATTTTCGATACTTATCTTTGATAGATTTTAATAAAATATTGATCCATAATAAACAAATGTCTATTGTTTCCAATGCCAAACTCAGTTTTTTAATACCTTTTACAATTTAAGTGAGATACGAGGTGATGTACTAAGTTTTGTTCAAAATTGCATTTAATACGAATATAGTCGGTCTCTCCCTTAAATTTTCGATGTTTATCTTAAATGGATTTTGGTTAAATATTTATCCATAATAAACAAATATCTACTGTTTCCAATGCTGTACTCAGTTTTTTAATAACTTTTATAATTTAAGTGATATACGAGGTAATGTACTAAGTTTTGTTTAAAATTGCATTTAATACGAATATAGTCGGTCTCTCCCTTAAATTTTCGATATTTATCTTAAATGGATTTTGGTTAAATATTGACCAATAATAAACAAATGTCTACTGTTTCCAATGCCAAACTCAGTTTTTTAATACCTTTTACAATTTAAGTGATATACGAGGTGATGTACTAAGTTTTGTTCAAAATTGCATTTAATAAGATTGTAGTTGGTCTCTCCCTATTGAATTTTCGATACTTATCTTTGATAGATTTTAATAAAATATTGATCCATAATAAACAAATGTCTATTGTTTCCAATGCCAAACTCAGTTTTTTAATACCTTTTACAATTTAAGTGAGATACGAGGTGATGTACTAAGTTTTGTTCAAAATTGCATTTAATACGAATATAGTCGGTCTCTCCCTTAAATTTTCGATGTTTATCTTAAATGGATTTTGGTTAAATATTTATCCATAATAAACAAATATCTACTGTTTCCAATGCCAAACTCAGTTTTTTAATACCTTTTACAATTTAAGTGATATACGAGGTGATGTACTAAGTTTTGTTCAAAATTGCATTTAATACGAATATAGTCGGTCTCTCCCTTAAATTTTCGATATTTATCTTAAATGGATTTTGGTTAAATATTGACCAATACTAAACAAATGTCTACTGTTTCCAATGCCAAACTCAGTTTTTTAATACCGTTTACAATTTAAGTGATATACGAGGTGATGTACTAAGTCTTGTTTAAAATTGCATTTAATACGAATATAGTCGGTCTCTCCCTTAAATTTTCGATATTTATCTTAAATGGATTTTGGTTTAATGTTGATCCATTATAAACAAATGTATACTGTTTCCAATGCCAAACTCAGTTTTTTAATACCTTTTATAATTTAAGTTATATACAAGGTGATGTACTGAGTTCTGTTTTAAGTTGCATTTAACAAGGATATAGTTGGTCTCTCCCTTAAATTTTCTATACTTATTTTTGTTGGATTTTAGTAAAATGTTAGTTGATAATAAACAAACGCATATAGTCTTTAATGCCTTAAATTTTAACACATTTACCAATTGCAAAAGATTTTTGTGTTTTGCTACTTCAGAATTGTGTCCATAGTCGTGAACATGGCAATAGTGACAAAAACAAAGCAAGTATCAGAAAAACAATATAATTAATAATATTAATAGAAATCGACCATTTACAGCAAAAGATTGAGGAAATTTTAATAGTTTCAGAAACCAAATCTTGCTCAGATAGTAATTTTGAGTAAAACTGAGCATTTACAGCTAAAAGTTCGCACAAATATTGAGCGAGTCATAGAAAGGAGTCCAGGCAATAATGGAGAGATTTGCTCATTTGTAACAGAAAACGTTGGTACTGACTCAGAAAGTCTACAAAAATGTTGGTAGACTTATACAAGTCTTGAGTAAGCAGACTAGACTAAAAACAGTGCCAGGTTTTAGAGCTAAGATGGAACAAACACTACCGAAACGGATCTTTAAAACAAAGAACACACGACTGATTATATGGATGTCCTCCGCCAACCAAGGTACCAGTATTAAGTATATTCGAAAATGACTTAAATGGCCAAAGGATTACAAAAAGTGGTTCATCAAACATTGGAAACACTCTAATGAGTCCAAATTTAAAACGGTAGCAAACAGCGTCTGTACTGCTACAGAAAATCTGATGATCATCATTTACTTCAATGTATAAAGCCAACAGTTAGGTTTAGCGCTTGCAGTGTGATGCTATGGAGATGTTTTTGCAACGTTGGTGTCGAATTCCTGGTGAAATTTGACGGAAAAATCTAGCATCGATTTGATAGAGGAAGGGTTTTAGCAAACTACCTACCCCAAACATACATTAAAGCTTTTTATGTATTATTTAAGCACAGAAAAAAGCTGGTTGCACTCTTAAATTAAAGGAATTACAACCACAATCGACGGATGCACATAGGATGAGCTGATGAACAGAAGGAAACGAAAACTGAGTTCAACCACCGAATCTTACTTTTGGTAATGTCTTCAGCAGCCTTGGCAATTGAAATTTTAGTAAATAATTAAAGACTTTTTTATTTACAAAAAATCTTTTAGCATCTGTATTGGTTCTTTACCCACTTTTGTACTGAGAACCCTTAGTAAACACTTTCTGTAGATACACCACAAACTGTATTAAGAACGTCTCCACCAGCTCTCTAAGAACCATTGTTTAAGTGTAATTTTCTAAAAATCCTTCGAACAAGATCTTTAGAACGTCTTTAAAACTTGCTAAATAACATTTTCCTTCAAATCCTCTACCTAATATGTAAAGCATTTCCAGCACGATATTTTTTAAAGTATCTTCCAAAGTTTCTTTACCCTCTTTTGTAGTTTGATACCAACACCCTCTAGTGATTCTTTTATTATCTAATTTGGTATTTAATACACTCGAAAGACTAGTTTACCACCTTTGCTCACTTAGTTCGTTCCTTTGAAAGAAATTTAGAGAGTATTTAGTAACATTTCAATAGATGTCTAAGGAATATACTCTAAAAAAAGATATTATTTTCTTTTTTTCTTATTATCTTTACAATCACTATAGAATAATCGATATTCTCTGCACAATTCTTCCTACTTTCATTTTTCTTTAAAGAAGATATTTAGGACCTCCTCAAGAATGTCTCCAAAGCTTTTTTCTCTCATATTTAGCTACTCATTAAGGTATTTAAATTGATTCTTTCATCAACTTATATTTCTTATAACGTCTTCAGAGTTCATTTAACTTTTCCTCTTTTTTTATTCTTAACAACCTCCAAAGGATCTTTTATTGTCTTTGTTTAACTCTTGCTACTTCTCTTTTCTTATGGAATTCCTCTTTAAAAAGTTTCCAAAGACTGTTTACGAGCATCTTAGTAGAACATATTCAGACCCTCTTAAAGAACATCTTTAAATTTTCGAACTACTTTTAGAAGCATCTTCATATTCTTTAGTTTGAGTTACTGTAGTAAGTGTCTTTCAAGGTTTCTTTGCCTTTTTTGACTAGTTTTTATTTAACAGCCTTCACATGATTTGTTTTATCTTCTTTAAGCTCTTTAACAAACTAGATATTTAGAGCATGATAGTTCTTGTAGCATCCATCTTTATAGGTTTCTTCCTCTTTTCCACTTTCTTATTTTTAATTGCTTAAAATATCCATCGTAGACTCCAAAAGCTATTTACTCATTAAAGACATTAAAAGCCGCCTAAGAATAACTTTAAAAGCTCTTTTGGAACAATTTCCTCTATGGACTCCTATAAATTCTTCAGCTACTCATAGAAATATTTACCATCTTGCAATATCTTCGGAGGGTTCTTTATCTTCCCCATCTTTTTTTACTTTTTAAATATTAAATGATCCAGGTGATAATTTTGTTGACTCCACAAGCTATTTTATCCCTTAAAACCCTTTATTAAAAGCTTTCTTAAGAACGTATTTAAAAGATATTTTGGAACACTTTGCTCTGCTTTAAATTTTTCAGCTACTCAAAAAATATTTATTGTCTAATAGTTCTTGCAGCATCTTCAGAGGGTTCTTTATCTTCCCTACCTTCTTTTCATTTTTAAAAATCTTAAAAGTTTCCAATCTTTTCAGCTAATTTTGTAGAGTTCACAAGCTCTTTCATCACTCGTTGAAGTTATCGATTTTAACTTTCCTTCTTACATCTTCAACTTGTATTGAAAGAAGCAAAAAAAATGTAAAATCTATTTGACGTGACGTAAACCATAACCTAAAGATCCTTTTTTTCTTTTTCAGGATTTTTCCAACACATCTTCCAGCTTTAGCTATATCCTTCACAACAAGTGTATAAAGTGTTATTAATCGTGAACTCGTGTATATATATATATATAGACTTTATATAAAAAATAAGAAAAAGTGTATAAAAACATTGACCCAAAGTACTTATCAGCTTCAAGTTGGATTTCAAGGGTGTTTCCTCCTGTTTGGGGGCTTTGGGATCATCCCCTGCCCCCTCGGCAGTGCACAGTTCCAGCGAGGAAATATCCCATCAACAATTTAACATTTTCCCAGCAATATTTAGTAGGCAATTAAATTTTAACGCGTGTCCTCAATCCAAGACGATGATGGATGAATTAAGGCCTAATTTAGTAGGAGTTGGAAACCTATTAGGAGTTGGTGGACTGTTGGATGATCATCACGGACATCTGACAGGTACAAGCAATAATTTAGATAAAACGGGTAGTTCTAGGAAGTGCAATAGTACCAGCGGTTCTTCAGCTGAGGATTTTAGTGCCATTTATGGGGGGTTACCACATTCTCATGAACATCATGGTCATACACCAGCACATACTCCGCCTTCAGCGGGACGAACCATTGCTGATCATAATGGTAAGTCTTTTTTTTCACTTAATGAGTAATGGATAACATTTTACTTTTCTATATACAGTAGCATCTACAGAAGGTGTTTGGACACTTCTTTTTTTATTTTAGATTATCTTAAAATCCTTCAAATCATGGCTTATAAACTCTAATTACTTAGTTTATCCTTAATTTCTTTAAGAGCTCCTCATGTATTTCTTCAAATCCTGTTTATTAAAGCCTGTAATCATCTTTAAACAATATGTTATTTAGATTCTTCCTCATTCTCATCGAATCGTTTCTACGTGGCTTTACAGTTATGGATCATCTTCGAAGGTTTCTTCACCTTTTCTACTTTTGTTTTCTTAATGAAATATCTCAATACGCTCCAAAGGATCCTTTATTATTTGAGCTTATTTCGTAGATTTTAAAGGATCTTCCATCACTCTTTAAAAGTTTCATTAAGAACGTTTTTAAAGCATTTTAACTAACTTTTTATCCACTCATTAAACTGTTTAATCGTCTAATAGTTCTTGTAGCAACTTCAGAGGCTCTTTTATCTTCTTTCCTTTTTTTACGGGATCTTTTATTGTCTTAGCTTATTTTTTACAATTATATATGTTTTTTATCTATTTCTTCAAATCCTGTTTATTAAAACCAGTAATCAACAAACTGGCTAGACACAACAAGGTCTTCTTGGAGTGGATGCCAAGACATAAGGGTTTTGTGGGCAATGAAATCGTGGACCTTCTGGCCAAGAAGGGAGTGGATACACATTTCATTGGTCCAGAACCTGTACTGGGACTGCCTAGAACCTGGGTACGGACCAAAATCAGGAAGTGGGTCTGGGAAGAGTCGACCAAACACTGGAGTAATACTGTAGGGCTGAGGCATTCGAAGCTGACGCTCAAAGGCTACTCAAAAAAACTGCTGTTTGATATACTGAATTTTGACAGGAGTCAGATAAGAGTACTGGTGGGCCTGCTCACTGGGCATGGACCATTCAGACTACACCTTCGAAGGATGAGGATTCTAACACAAGAACTCACCTCGTGCCGACTGTGCGCCATGGAAGATGAGAAGGCAACTCACATTCTATTCGAGGCCTCGGACCATAAACAGTTCCTCATGTTCGGTGACACGAACCCTGAATCCTATCACCACCTTGAGGAGTTAGTCACAGGACTCAGATCTCTTATAAAGGGAACTGCCCTGTAGCAACAGTAACTCAAGGATAGTCATCCAAATCCTCAAGAACTTGGGACACCTGGATTTATGCCTACCTGAAGATCAGCGGTGGTGATGATCTTCAGGTGAACAAACTAGAGTCCTAGACGCATCGGGTGCATGCAAGGACTCTTGGTGTCGAATCTGGTCACAATATTCCCAAAGGAAGCAGTGTTTAAAACATGGAGCTCCACAGGAGAGACCATGCCAAGTTTATTTAGATTAGAATCATCTTCAAACATTATGTTATTTGGATTCTTCCTCATCCTCATCGAATCATTTCTATTGGTGTTACAGTTATGGAACATCTTCGAAGGTTTTATTACCTTTTCTACTTTTGTTTTCTTTATGAAATATCTGAATACGTTCCAGAGGATCTTTATTATTTAAGTTTATTTTTTAGAGTTTAAAGGCTATTTCATCACTCTTTAAAAGCTTCATTAAAAACGTTTTTAAATCCTTAAACTGTTTAATCTTCTAATAGTTGTTGTAGCGGCTTCAGAGGCTCTTTTATCTCCTTTAGGATCTTTTATTATCTTAGCTTATTTTGCACATTTATATACATTTTTTCATCTGAATAACATACCGATATAAAAAAGCATTTAAAGGATAATCACAGTAATCCTTATTATAAAAGTAGGTACTTACTTGGATGTGTACATATGGGCTTTCTAACTACCGCTCAGGGTGTGTTAATGAAGTGTCAATTTACCCCGATTTTGGCCCTATCGAGCATATGCATCTGCACAAAAGAACTCGGTGCTCTTGTTCTGGTTAACACTCAATTTGACATATTGTATTCTCATCGAGTGACATGTGTGTGTATGGGGAAATATACTTTTCCCTCACTTCTATCTCGTTCATCGCACCATAATTATCGGTTAATTTGTATGCCTTTTACAATGTATATTTTGATAAAGGGCTTTGTTGTTACAACGGAGTCAAGGGAGTAGGCGGAATGAAATCAAAGAGCAGGTTATTAGGCGGTTTTATTAGATTTAAGATTAGGACATAGAGAGTTACACAGCACCGTCGCTATTTTCAATTCTATCTTTCCATTATATTCTATTATAATCTACCTACTCATTTCAACCAAACTGAAATGAAGTTTCTGTTTGTTGTTTTCTAACTTTTAATTATCTTTCTTTTATAAGTACCTACTCAGTTAACTTTTTATTCATTTTATTAATAAATTAACTTTCTTACAAAAAAAGATAAATTAAACATTTGCAAGAAATGTTTAAGAACATTTTTTTATACCTTCAAAAGATTTTAAAAATTAGAAATGTTTTTAGAACGTTGACAGATGATTTTAGAACGTAAGAAACGGTTTTAGAAACTTGGCAAGTGTTTTAGAACATTTGAAACTGTTTTTAGAGTGTGAAACAAATTTTTAAAACGTTAACAAGTGTTTTAAGAACATTTGAAAGTAATTTTAAGATGTTTGCAACGGTTTTTGTAACTTAGTAGACATTGTTAGAAAGCAATACTGGTTTTAAACTTATTTTAAAACGTTAGAACATTTTTAGAAAGTTAACAAGCGTTTTAATTCCATTAAAAGTGTTTTAAGAACATTGTGGACGTTTTTAAAACATTTAAAAGGGCGTATGAAAGGTATGCAAGTAGCTTGTTTAGAGTTTTTAAAAGGTGGAAAAGGTTTTTAGGATATTTGTAAGAGGTTTTACAGCGTTGGAAACCTTTTTAGAAAGCTGCCAATGATTTTTACTACATATGGAAATGCTTACAGTTCATTTAAGAACGTAAAGAAACTTTCATAAAGTCAATAAATGTGTTTAGAACATTTGAAAGTGTTTTTAGAAAATTATTAACTGTTTCTTTATGTTAGGAAGCGATTTAAGAAAAAACAATAAGTTTTTAGTATGTTTTAAGTTGTTTTTAGAACGTGGTAAACATTTTTTTAAAAAGGCCAAGCATCTTTGTCCCATTAAACCTTGTTTTTAGAATGTTTTGGACGTGTTTAGAACCGTCGCAACTACATTTATAGCTTGTGAAGCAATTTTAGAATGTGTTTAGAACATTTGAAAGTATTTTTAGAAAGTTATTAACTGTTTCTACATGTAAGGAAGCGATTTAAGAAAAAACAATAAGTTTTTAGTATGTTTTAAGTTGTTTTTAGAACGTGGTAAACATTTTTTTAAAAATGCCAAGCATCTTTAGCTCATTAAAATGTGTTTTTAAAATGTTTGGACGTGTTTAGAACCGTTGCAACTACATTTATAGCTTGTGAAGCGATTTTAGAATGTGTTTGGAACATTTGAAAATGTTTTAAGAAAGTTATTAACTGTTTCTTTATGTTAGGAAGCGATTTAAGAAAAAACAATAAGTTTTTAGTATGTTTTAAGTTGTTTTTAGAACGTGGTAAACATTTTTTTAAAAATGCCAAGCATTTTTAGCTCATTAAAATGTGTTTTTAGAATGTTTGGTCGTGTTTAGTTCCTTTGCAACTACATTTATAGCTTGGTAAGCAATTTTATAATGTGTTTAGAACATTTGAAAGTGTTTTTAGAAAGTTATTAACTGTTTCTTTATGTTAGGAAGCGATTTAAGAAAAAACAATAAGTTTTTAGTATGTTTTAAGTTGTTTTTAGAAAGTGATAAACATTTTTTTTAAAATGCCAAGCATCTTTAGCTCATTAAAATGTGTTTTTAGAATGTTTGGTCGTGTTTAGAACCTTTGCAACTACATTTATAGCTTGTGAAGCAATTTTAGAATGTGTTTAGAAAATTTAAAAATGTTTTTAGAAAGTTATTAACTGTTTCTTTATGTTAGGAAGCGATTTAAGAAAAAACAAATAAGTTTTTAGTATGTTTTAAGTTGTTTTTAGAACGTGGTAAACATTTTTTTTTAAAATGCCAAGCATTTTTGTCTCATTAAACTGTGTTTTTAGAATGTTTGGACGTGTTTAGAACCGTTGCAACTACATTTATAGCTTGTGAAGCAATTTTAGAATGTGTTTGGAACATTTGAAAATGTTTAAAAAAAAGTTATTAACTGTTTCTTTATGTTAGGAAGCGATTTAAGAAAAGACAATAAGTTTTTAGTATGTTTTAAGTTGTTTTTAGAACGTGGTAAACATTTTTTTAAAATGCCAAGCATCTTTAGCTCATTGAAATGTGTTTTTAGAATGTTTGGTCGTGTTTAGAACCTTTGCAACTACATATATAGCTTGTAAAGCAATTTTAGAATGTGTTTAGAACATTTGAAAGTGTTTTTAGAAAGTTATTAACTGTTTTTTTATGTTAGGAAGCGATTTAAGAAAAAACAATAAGTTTTTAGTATGTTTTAAGTTGTTTTTAGAACGTGGTAAACATTTTTTTAAAATGCCAAGCATCTTTAGCTCATTGAAATGTGTTTTTAGAATGTTTGGACGTGTTTAGAACCGTTGCAACTACATTTATAGCTTGTGAAGCAATTTTAGAATGTATTTAGAACATTTGAAAGTGTTTTTAGAAAGTTATTAACTGTTTCTATATGTTAGGAAGCGATTTAAGAAAAAACAATAAGTTTTTAGTATGTTTTAAGTTGTTTTTAGAACGTGGTAAACATTTTTTTAAAAATGCCAAGCATCTTTAGCTCATTAAAATGTGTTTTTAGAATGTTTGGACGTGTTTAGAACCGTTGCAACTACATTTATAGCTTGTGAAGCAATTTTAGAATGTATTTAGAACATTTGAAAGTGTTTTTAGAAAGTTATCAACTGTTTCTATATGTTAGGAAGCGATTTAAGAAAAAACAATAAGTTTTTAGTATGTTTTAAGTTGTTTTTAGAACGTGGTAAACATTTTTTTAAAAATGCCAAGCATCTTTAGCTCATTAAAATGTGTTTTTAGAATGTTTGGTCGTGTTTAGAACCTTTGCAACTACATTTATAGCTTGTGAAGCAATTTTAGAATGTGTTTGGAACATTTGAAAATGTTTTAAGAAAGTTATTAGCTGTTTCTTTATGTTAGGAAGCGATTTAAGAAAAAACAATAAGTTTTTAGTATGTTTTAAGTTGTTTTTAGAACGTGGTAAACATTTTTTTTAAAATGCCAAGCATCTTTAGCTCATCTAAAATGTGTTTTTGGAATGTTTGGTCGTGTTTAGAACCTTTGCAATTACATTTATAGCTTGTGAAGCAATTTTAGAATGTGTTTAGAACATTTGAAAATGTTTTTAGAAAGTTATTAACTGTTTCTATATGTTAGGAAGCGATTTAAAAAAAAACAATAAGTTTTTAGTATGTTTTAAGTTGTTTTTAGAACGTGGTAAACATTTTTTAAAAAATGCCAAGCATCTTTAGCTCATTAAAATGTGTTTTTAGAATGTTTGGTCGTGTTTAGAACCTTTGCAACTACATTTATAGCTTGTGAAGCAATTTTAGAATGTGTTCAGAACATTTGAAAATGTTTTTAGAAAGTTGTTAACTGTTTCTTTATGTTAGGAAGCGATTTAAGAAAAGACAATAAGTTTTTAGTATGTTTTAAGTTGTTTTTAGAACGTGGTAAACATTTTTTTAAAAATGCCAAGCAACTTTGTCTCATTAAACTGTGTTTTTAGAATGTTTGGTCGTGTTTAGAACCTTTGCAACTACATTTATAGCTTGTGAAGCAATTTTAGAATGTGTTCAGAACATTTGAAAATGTTTTTAGAAAGTTGTTAACTGTTTCTTTATGTTAGGAAGCGATTTAAGAAAAGACAATAAGTTTTTAGTATGTTTTAAGTTGTTTTTAGAACGTGGTAAACATTTTTTTAAAAATGCCAAGCAACTTTGTCTCATTAAACTGTGTTTTTAGAATGTTTAGACGTGTTTAGAACCGTTGCAACTACATTTATAGCTTGTGAAGCAATTTTAGAATGTGTTTAGAACATTTGAAAGTGTTTTTAGAAAGTTATTAACTGTTTCCTTATGTTAGGAAGCGATTTAAGAAAAAACAATAAGTTCTTAGTATGTTTTAAGTTGTTTTTAGAACGTGGTAAACATTTTTTTAAAAATGCCAAGCATCTTTAGCAAATTAAAATGTGTTTTTAGAATGTTTGGACGTGTTTAGAGCCGTTGCAACTACATTTATAGCTTGTGAAGCAATTTTAGAATGTGTTTAGAACATTTGAAAGTGTTTTTAGAAAGTTATTAACTGTTTCTATATGTTAGGAAGCGATTTAAGAAAATTCAATAAGGTTTCAGTATATTTTAAGTTGTTTTTAGAACGTGGTAAACATTTTTTTAAAAATGCCAAGCATCTTTAGCGCATTAAAATGTGTTTTTAGAATGTTTGGACGTGTTTAGAACCGTTGCAACTACATTTATAGCTTGTGAAGCAATTTTAGAATGTGTTTAGAACATTTGAAAGTGTTTTTAGAAAGTTATTAACTGTTTCTATATGTTAGAAAGCGTTTTAAGAAAATTCAATAAGGTTTTAGTATGTTTTAAGTTGTTTTTAGAACGTGGTAAACATTTTTTTTAAAATGCCAAGCATCTTTGTCTCATTAGAATGTTTGGACGTGTTTAGAACCGTTGCAACTACATTTATAGCTTGTGAAGCAATTTTAGAATGTTTTTAGTATGTTTAATGTTGTTAAGAACGTGGTTAACATTTTTAAAACGTTGCTAAGCGTTTTAAAAACAATAAAAATTACTTTTAGAACATTTGCAAGTGTTTTTATAACTGTTTTAAACTGCAGATGTTTTTAGATAATTTAAAAGTGCTCTTAGAATCTTTTTTAGTGTTTTTGTTACTTAGTAAGCGTTTTTAGGAAGTGAGACACATTTTAGAATGTTTGAAGTTTATTTTAGACAATTTAAAAGCTTTCAGAAAGTTAATAAGTCTGTTTAGAGTGTTTAGAAGTGTTTTAAGAAAGTTTACAAGTGTTTATATACTTTAGTAATAGTTTTTAGAAAGTAAGCATCATTTTTAAAAAGATTGCAAGTGTTTTTGGAATGTAAAACACGTTTTTGAACGGATAGAAGAACTGTAGAGTTTGGTAATTTGTTTTTTTTACAATGTTTGCAAGTATGTTTAGTATTTTGAAAAGTTGTTAATCGCTCTTGAACTATTGCAAGTCTTTTTATAAGTTCGTGAAAATGTTCAGAAAGTGGAAGACATTTTTAGAATGTTGCAATCATTTTTCGGATTAAGTGAAATAACTGCTGGTGCTAAAATTTTCATTGTTTTTAAGTAGGGCAAGAATGTTTTGAATGAAAATCCGATTATACATTTAAACCGTTTAAACCGATCCATTTTTCCGTCAACAAATAAAAATTATTAACCTTAGCAAATTATGTAAATGCACAAAAGGTCGTGGAGGCGTCGGAATTGTAGGTAAGCGTCGTTGGCCGTCGATGGCGTCGCGGTGCACGATAGCAGCGACATTTGGAGAAGAGCGAAGGCGTCGTAATAAGATTGTGTGAGATTCTTTGTGGCGCGCGCCGGTGTCAGTAATTGTAATTAGGTTTCTACTAACTGCATTAATAAACATTAATGAATTCAATAAGGTTTGCTTGCCAACCTCGTTTTACAGCCACCGGTTGTCGCCACAGTAGACACCTGTAAGATGTATCTACATACAAATGTTTCATCGCTTTCACTTTACTATCTAACACGTATAAAAATAAATTCTGCAACTGATGTATGGGCATTTTTATATAGGCATTCTACCACTGGAGTACTAACCACATAAAAACCAGTATTGCTTTCTAATAATGTTTCTAAAAACCGTTGCAAACATCCTAAAATTACTTTCAGATGTTCTTAAAATAATTGTGATTGTTTTAAAAAGTTGTTTCACGCTCTAAAACATTTGCCAAGTTTCTAAAACTGTTTCTTACGTTCTAAAATTATCTGCCAACATTCTAAAAATTTTTCTACTTTTTAAAATCTTTTCAAGATATAAAAACAGTTGTAAACGTTCTAAAAACAGTTCTAAATGTTCTATGGAACATTTTCTAACTTTCTTAAATTGTTATTACTCTCAAAAAAACTTATAAACATATGTTACATGTTCTTAAACACTTACCTACCAACTATCGAAAAATGTTTCCCGAGTTCTCACTTAAAACGTTATTGAAACAATTTAAAATGTTCTAAAACGCTTTAAAACTTTCTAAAAACGTTCTTAAAACACTTACTAACATTATAAAAACCTTTCCCACTGTCTAAAAACGCTAATTACGGGAACAACTCGCTTTCAAACTCTCTAAAAACACTTTAAAAAAGCTCAAAAACGCATAACAACATTTTAAAAACAATCTTAAACTGCTTGCAAACAATATAAAATCCAATTCCACTGACTAATAAAGCTAATCACGGTTTCTAAAAGCACTTAAAAGCTTAAAAATTTATCTAAAAACACTAATAAACATCTTTTCCACTATCCAAAAATGCTGATTACAAAATCAACACAGATTCAAACATTTTAAAAGCATTTTTAAAAGATCAAAACGCTTAAAAACTGTACCGGTATGAACTTCAAGCAGTAAATTTTACCGAAGATACCCGGATCTTATAATCAGATACGTGCACAATAACATACAGCGGGACTGTATTACCTTTATCTTTTGTATTACCTTTATCTTTTCAGCAATATATTATAGAAAAATAAATTAATGCAATATAAAATATTGAATTGACTTAAAAACTAAAAAAATATACAATATTTAAAGTAAGTGATTATTAATAATTATTGTAACTACTAAAAAAGGGGCGAAAATAATATTCAAAATATAAAAAAAATTAAAAAAAATAGAGTGAGATTAGATTAAAAATTAAGAATATGTTAATAAAAATCATAATAATATAAGACAACTTTGGTATAAACGAAATTTTTTTCCGACCCATCAGAGGGGTCAAAAATAATATTCGAAATATAAAAAAATAAAAAAAATAGAGTGAGATTAGATTAAAAATTGAGAATAGTTAATAAAATCATAATAATATAAGACAACTTTGGTATAAACGAAATTTTTTCCGACCCATCAAAGAGGTCAAAAATAATATTTAAAATATAAAAAAAATAAAAAAAAATAGAGTGAGATTAGATTAAAAATTAAGAATATGTTTATAAGAATCATAATATTATAAGACAACTTTGGTATAAGCGAAATTTTTTTCCGACCCATCAGAGGGGTCAAAAACAATATTTAAAATATAAAAAAAATTAAATAAAATAGAGTGAGATTAGATTAAAAATTAAGAATATGTTTATAAAAATTATAATTTTATAAGACAACTTTGGTATAAACGAAATTTTTTTCCGACCCATCAAATGGGTCAAAAATAATATTCAAAATATAAAAAAAAAATAAAAAAAATAGAGTGAGATTAGATTAAAAATTAAGAATATGTTTATAACAATCATAATAATATAAGACAACTTTGGTATAAACGAAATTTTTTTCCGACCCATCAAAGGGGTCAAAAATAATATTTAAAATATAAAAAAAATAAAAAAAAATAGAGTGAGATTAGATTAAAAATTAAGAATATGTTTATAAAAATCATAATAATATAAGACAACTTTGGTATAAACGAAATTTTTTTCCGACCCATAAAAGGGGTCAAAAATAATATTCGAAATATAAAAAAAATTAAAAAAATAGAGTGCGATTAGATTAAAAATTAAGAATATGTTTATAACAATCATAATAATATAAGACAACTTTGGTATAAACGAAATTTTTTTCCGACTCATAAAAGGGGTCAAAAATAATATTCAAAATATAAAAAAAAAATAAAAAAATAGAGTGAGATTAGATTAAAAATTAAGAATATGTTTATAAAAATCATAATAATATAAAACAACTTTGGTATAAACGAAATTTTTTTCCGACCCATCAAAGGGGTCAAAAATAATATTTAAAATATAAAAAAAATAAAAAAAAATAGAGTGA